>CM068585.1:30332000-30967000 GCA_035048485.1 Pteria penguin
TT
Source organism: Pteria penguin (assembly GCA_035048485.1). Lineage (NCBI taxonomy): Eukaryota > Metazoa > Mollusca > Bivalvia > Pterioida > Pteriidae > Pteria > Pteria penguin. The sequence continues at coordinate 30,332,003 of CM068585.1, forward strand.
TCGTTGGCTACAAAATCTTTTGTAGATGTGTATGAGAAAGCAGATAAAACAAGAATACTAATTTTAATATTCATGAATAATCTGACATAGAACAAGTCATAGAAAATCAAAAATGAAATAAGTAATGTGATTTATTACTAGTTTTCTAAAACATGCAACTATTCTATTACAATCCCAGGTTTTTATTATTTTTCTCAAGCTTGATGTATGAAGCATTACAACGTAAAAGGCCGTAATAAGTGTGGACAATTTAAACAAACAGAATGTAAACAATTGAATATGAAATTACGTATTGTATTAAATATACTCAGTATACTGCATCAAACACAAGGAGGAAACAAAACAATTATCAACTTTGTACTAGTTTCAAAAATTTGTTTCCCGGTACGTATCAAAGTGTCAAAAAACCAAGCAGATGTCAAAAAGACAAAAAATTAAACGCATAATTAATGAATCGACTAATCGATAGTACAACGAACAATTAACTCAGTATTCACAATATTTCGGTCTCCTGACCTTCTTCCAGTGAATTTTATTGGCATTGGTAGCTTAAGTTATGTAATACCCATCATATTTCATAACCGATATATGAAAAAAATTTTCGGAGGACTGTTAAGATGTTTGATAATCGATAGTACTTTTTGTGATATTTTATGTTGTTGTTTTTGTTGGTAGTGGTGGTGGTGCTGGTGTGTGTGTGTGTGTGTGGGGGGGTGTTTTCCAGTCTTTCACATTGAATGAAGATATTCACCGCAGTTTTGACAAGTTGGTAGATTAGTATTACTTTATGCAATATTTCAGTCATATCGCGACACGAAAATAGGTGCAAACTTACCATTTGAATGGGTTCATTCACGCTGCGATAACCCAGACAAGTGACTTTGCATGGGATCGATCCTTCGAGATTTTTCTTCAGTTTCTTCAGTTTCAAAGTATTATTTTTCGATCTTTTATTTCACTATATATTGCTCAAAATGAGAAAATAATAAAGAATATTTATTATAATATTACTAATATATGAGTGGAAATTTATATTATTGCTTACGATAAATCCCAAGGCATAACCCATAATACCTTTGGAATGTTTCGGGCCTCTTCTCATCAAAGAATGGGACATTCTGTAAAATTCGAAACGGACGCGTATACATGTAGCTGGGGAACCCCGTTATAGAATCGCTGATGAGAGTTTTCTATACAAAATGTTATATCGTGTTATATCCGTCTGACATATTACAACTGCAGGTCGCTGGTCATAAGGTTACTAAAGAATCACCTATGAACTTTAGTACACATGTACAGCATGTATTTTCGACCCTTTCAAAATGGCTCGCAGTAGTCAAAAGATCATAGTAAATATTGACATCTTTTACGACAATGATGGCGGCGAACAGTTTTAAGACTTTAAAACAACATTGAAAAGAACGGTCCCTGTAATTTTGTTAATCTTTTGCGTAAACAAGGTCCAGTTGTTTGTGGTAACCGACCGCCCATTCGTTCGCTGCATTTATACATTATGATTCCACACAATGTTGCAAGATACATACCCTGTCAGAATGTTTTTAAATTTTGGTGGTGGCAATAAAATGGATAGCAAGTTTACAAGGGACTTTATCCCTAAACACATGTTTAGAGTAAGTACCCGTAGGTAGTTTTGAATTCGTATTAAACTATAGTACAGATTTATTAGAGTAGGTGTTAATTCAGTCGCACATGATTGACTAGTGAGCGGGGGTTGACTCTTTATGGCGTCAGGGATTCAACATTGCCGGACCATTTCCAATTAATGTTATATAATGTTCATTCAACTACAACAAGCTTATTTATAGACTATGAATTATGAAAAACGTAAAACATAATTTTCTGGAATTCAGACCTACCTTCATGTCTATAGGAAATAACAGATGGTTACATTTCTGTTTGATATGGAGTTAGTACATTAAAATGAACCTTATTAACAGAAATATTTAATTACTAAGCCATTCGGTATACGAGAAGTTGCATCAATGGCAACACTTCGTTTTTCAGATCTATATTATCATATAACTTTCCGGCGTGTTTTACAAATTCTAAAACGCAAGCCAGTTAAAAATAGCAAAACTCAAGAAGAATAGATTTCATCACAAGTGAGATAATTGAATTAGCAACATTTGGAATGTAAATGAGCAATAGATATTAGGGAGCAACCATTTGATTTCTATAAGGGGGGGGGGGGGGGCAGGAAGACTTTCACCGGCCTGAATACTTTTTTTGCCCAATTTCAGAGCCGGATTATTTATTTTTTTTTTTTATTTATTTATTTTTTTTTCCCAAAATTTGAGCCGGACTTTTTTTTTGTTGCAAAGTCTTCCTGCCCCCCCCCCCCCCCCCCCCCCCCCCCCCCCCTCCCATAAAAATCAAATGGTTGATCCCTTATATGGAAGCATATTTGTCAATTTTCAAAACAATTGCTGTCTTCCTTTTCTTGAAAACTATATCAAATACACGCTAATTGTTGAATACATCAGCGATTCCGTATTCATTTTCGCCAAACGATTTTATTCCGTTTTATAGTTAACATCCCTACACCTATTTCATTACCACTATTTGCGCTTTGGTAGAAGCGTGTTCGAGTATTTTAATGTTTTTTAAAAAGGTCAAAATACTTGCAACCAGAGAGATACACTACAGGACAGCAGTTAGGTATTACCTTAATATTTAAAATTTACATGCATAACCATTATTATGTTTGATCTACTGCTTTATGCAAGGGGGTCGGGGAAGTGAAATCAATATTATAAACTGAACAATGAGTATCATTGTCCCAATCGCTGGATGATACTATACCAGAAATTTCAATTCAGGCGGGTATATACAAAGATAAAGAAATTAATGTTTATAATGCTTAATGTCATCATTATCATAAGGTGAATATTATGTCAAACCTTTGTTTTGTACATTTAAAGCTTTTGTATCACCGTTGACGGCTTTCTGTCCGAACTTTGATTGTTAAGACTTTGTTAAAAGTTTCCAGGCTTTGACTAAGCTTTCATTAATTCAATGTTTTCAAATGTGACAGCTTCAATAAAGTGTGTCAATATGCAACCTAAATGTACCTTACTCTAGAACTTTGTGTTACCTTTATGATTTGGACATTCAAGGCTGATGCGGCCATTAACCGGCAAACGCACATTTCTTTTATGCGAAGCCGGCGTGGCCTAGTGGTATCAAGCTCGCCTCCTGATCGGGAGGCCGGAGTTAAAGTCCCGCTCTGGTCATGCCGGTGTCCTGTCTTTCGGATGAGACGGTAAAACCCAGGCCCCGTGTCGTGGTATGCATGGCACGTTAAAGATCCCTCACTGCTTCGGGTGGGTCCGTTGCAAAGGTCAAAATTTGTATGCCCTGCATCAGGCAGATGCCGTCACCATATACGTGAAATATTCGTGGTGTGACGTTAAACAAAATGCTGAGCTCCTAATATTACCTCTGTTATCTGGGTATCCATGAGTGCCCATCATTATGCAATATCGTGATAATCAAAGTAAAACTTCATTTATCACTTTCATTTCTTATATAATATAAATTCTATCTAAAGATACTTAAACACATGGACTTTCCTTATAAATATTTATCATGCATACGTTATGTTTGAAAGTTAGCATTACTTTTATATTCTTTTGGAAATGAACAGTGAGCATTTAAAGGAATGACCGATTGGTGACCATTCTTGATTATGTTGAGTCTTTCTGTCCAAATCATTTTGAAATGTTGAAGAGGGACTATCAGAGAACACCTTTATGTAGTACTAATCGTCACCGGAAATGACGTTATAGATCATTATTAACCTTACACATATTACGTTACAGCTTATTTGAACATAGGTTTTATCTTCATATTTCTGCCGCAACTTCCTGTATGAATTGCCAAGCGTTTTTTAAAAACACAATTAAATCTTCTGTTCTATGGAACAAAATACTCTCTATAGCGTACAAAACAGATGAAATTAACTTCTATTATAAAAAAATGATAAAGATAATTCTATATCAAAATTTTGTAACTTCCCTTTCTCGTTAAAGAAGTAATTCTCAGTACCAATATTATCATAATTTCATAGATCAAATAAATATCATAATATCTACCTATATCCAGGCTTTATAGATAATGATAAATGACATTTTTACTAAATTATCTCTATGATGAAGAGAAATTGCAGCATAATAAGATCTTGCAGTAAATTATCACACGCAGACAACTGAATACGTTTTCACTATATTGTGTGGCTGCTTGATTTTCATGTAGTCCACCATGTAAGACAAGTACATGTAAATGACTCCGGCCTGAATTTTTACCAGTATGAATTTCGAATGGTTAAACATCAAATTCTTTACTGTCATATTTCGCTTTGTAATTAACTCACCCAAACAATACAAAGGGAACAAAACATACACATTTTATATTCCAGAAGTAGTGCTCTGACTGATTGTGATTCTTAACCGATTTATTTTTCTACACGAAAAAAACTGATATCCAAAATAGAGGAATTTAATAAATAAATTAAAGAAAATTGTGAGTGATATGAGTTCCTGAGTTGTTACTCGGCGTCGGCTTTTATTTTGTTTTTGTTTTTTTCAATTTTCAACCGAATTCTTTGCTTGTTCTGATATTTCGTCTAAATCATAACGGTCTTAAATGATCTGTAGATATCTGCTCTACATTGTTGAGATTGTCACTGCCGCAATAAGGGAGCAACCATTTGATTTTAAGGGGGGGGGGGGAGGAAGACTTTGCAAAACAAAAAAGTCCGGCTCAAATTTTGGAAAAAAAAATCCGGCCCGAAGGGCAGGTAAAAGAAAATAACAATAAATAAATAAAAAAATAATCCGGCTCTGAAATAGGGCAAACAAAATATTCAGGTCGGTGAAAGGCGCAAGTCTCCCCCCCCCCCCCCCCCCCACCCGATAAAAATCAAATGGTTGCACCCTAATATGGTATCAAATATCTTAATATAAGTGCTGATTATTTTATTATCTTGTTGTATTTTATCCAGATTTGTTTATTTATGATAGAAAAAGATGGCAGTGACCTCAATACTTCGACGTCGAAGACAATTTTGGAAATGGTGCAAAGTAAACGGACAGAAGAGTATTGTAATTGCAGTGATTTTTATCTTTATTGCCAGTAGAAACAGAGGTATTTATCTTGCATTATCCACAAGCAAACAACTGCACTCTTTATCTTAAAAGATATTGAATTATTATGTGAGCGCTTTGCCCTTGTTATTTCTAGTAATACACAAACAGGAAATGAAAAAGACAATTTTTCCAAGGACTCAAAGGATCAATCGCGATAAGGATCCGTCCTTTTGATTGGTTTATTTGTGTATTTTTATTTACTTTTATTTCATGTTGCAACTGGGTAAGCGTAATGTTTTGGCCCCTTGACCCAAGAGATACTGGAAGGCTTACAGTGGGTCAATGTAGTTTCTGTTGTGGGTGCAAAGTGCCGTAAAGTACGGTTGTTTTTCCGTTTTGAACCACTTTACGTGTGATTTAATCAAATATTTTGATTAAATAAGTACGCCGCGTGTTAACTATTTATTTTCGATACTGGGACCAAATATTTGTCATTCGGTAATGTTATGGCGTTTCAGCTGACTTTTGACGTTAACTCGTGATCGTTCATAACCTCACGTAAAATCAAAACCTATTTACCATGGAAAGTTATTATTAAAGTATTTGAGACTAACGTTGGTGAAAATTCATTACATGGTCACCTAATGCAGTTGTACGGAATGATACAGGGTAAGAAAAATTCAATCCGGCTCGGTTCCCTCTCGCCTAGTTGATATTCACTGACCCTGTTTCATTCCGTTAAACAAAATTGGGTAACATATATTATGTAACTAATAATACTATCGTTCCATATTAAGTTGTGTCGAAACGAGGACATATCATGAGTAAAAGCTTTCCCTGTTTACTAGACACATCCGTCATGAACGACCAAAACAATCAGTTGTCACATACTTTTTTAAAACTGTGCTTGATTTTGACCCAACACAGCTACACTATATACAACATGATTATTATTACACTTATTCTGCGGACGTTTCACATCTGGTTTCTTTGGCAATGATTATTCCTATGACTCGTTTTACGTCTCACTCCCTTTTTTCGATCAGTGTGCATGCATGTGGTCTGTCTTTCTAAATGTGTTAGCTGATTAAAAAGGATTACAACACTGGATGGATTTAAAATTCCGTCTCGTTTCAGTATAAGGATTAGTATTTAAATAATCTATTAAAAATGTAGCATGATGACTTACGTATATTGTTTCTTTCTATTTATATCTCTCACTTTACGGCCACTTTCACTATCGACGATTGAGTTATCGTAAATATAGAACATATATACCTTTCAATTTTGTGCACCAGATGCGCATTTCGACAACTTACAATGTATGTCTCTTCGGTGATGCTCGTAGCCGAATGATCGTAATGGGAATCCTGATTTTTTTTTTTTTGATTGATTTTTGTTTAACATCACACCACGAATATTTCACGTATATGGTGACGGCATCTGCCTGATGCGGGGCATACAACTTTTGACCTTTGCAACGGACCCATCTGAAGCAGTGAGGGATCTTTAACGTGCCATGCATACCACGACACGGGACCTCGGGTTTTACTGTCTCATCCGAAAGACAGAACACCGGCATAACCAGAGCGGGACTCGAACCCCGGCTTCCCGATTGGGAGTCCAGCGCGATACCACTAGGCCACGCCGGCTTTGGGAATCCTGAGTATTAGAGAAATCCTTTGACGTCTTTTCTTTTGACACCTGCTCGACGGCTCATCATATTTAGATCTTCTTTTGTTCCATCTCTTTTCATAGCAAAGCCCTGCTTTACAAAATAATATTCACACATATGCACTCTCAATGTAATTTGGGTCTGAATAATTATTAGTCATTTTATTTGTAATTCATATACATGTAAGTACTCAAAAATTAGTCCATTCCATAGTACATTAAAGTCTATCTACACGGTGCCCGGTATTTATGTAATTCCTTATTTCTTTATTGCGGTAATAGCGGACTACTTTTTCCTTCTCAGAGGCCTACCCTCTTAATTTTAAGAATTCATTCATATTTACCACTACTCTTTGTATTCCTATAGCGCTGTACACGAAATGTTGCTCTACAATACATCAAAATATATCTATAGCGCTGTATACGAAATGTTGCCCTGAAATTCATCAAAATATCTCATTTCTATAGCGCTGTACATGAAATGTTGCCCCAAAATACATCGAAATACAGTTGACACTCGTTACCTCCAAGTCGCTTAAGTCGAAATTCCGTTTTTCTCAAAGTCAAGTTCAAGTCCCATTTTTTCCCCTTAAATTTCTGCACGATTTTATTTAAAGTCGAGGTCAGTTAAGGATTATCCATCATTAAGAAAAATCTAGTGAAATATACATGCTTTTAAAAAATTCTTTTTTATTTGAGGAAAATATAAGACACAAATAAATTGCTGGTGTTAAAATATTACCTACCCATATATTTTTTGAGCAACAAATCAAAATTACGGAGTCTTATCATGCTTAATTCCTATTTTATTAATTTCAAACATATCATCTATTAGTTTGCATTGCATGGCCAATTTTATGTAAATCAGCAGATTATAAACACTTCTTATTTGTAGTATAATGTCTTTTCTTCATGGTTCGGTATCAATTAATGCTTTATATATGTAATGAGAAAACAGGTTGTCTTGCATCATTGGTTGTTAAAATTATCCATGTACAAATGCATCAAAATGTGATATTTAGAATGTTGACATATAAAAAATATGTGCAAGTCTCATTTTCTTGATTTAATTTCATTCTACAATACCATATGTACTTCATAAACAAAAGAAATATGTATACATCCAGGTTAGATTTCTTGCAAAGTAAAATTTCATTAGCATACCCCCTATTTTGTCCCCAAATCATTGCAAAGCAATGACAGGACTGTTCTTACAGAGATAAATTATATGTGTGGTTCATAATTTTACAGTGCATCCTTTCTACAATATCAGATGTTTCTTTGAACATAAATATTTTCATATAACCATGCTAAATTTAAAAATAAACATAATAAAAGAACACCAACCTCTAAGTTTAACACAAAATTTATGCAAATAACTTTTTTGATAAGTAATTTGGTAAGTTATAATAAATCAGAAATATGTTTAAGACCTATAATTTTACTATCTTCTGTTTCTACTATGATATACATGCTATTTGTTAACGTAGACAAATTAACAGTTTTATTTCCCCTGCCCCTCCTTTTGACGGAACATATATGACGTCATCCAAGGATCGAGAACACTTAAGTCGAAATTTTGCTTATGTCAAAGGCATTTTACAGTCCCAAAACTCCATTCTCTATGTTTTACACTAGTTATCTCGAAATGTCAATGTTTGTACAAGATAAATTGATTCACAGCAGTAAATGCAGAAAAAATGCGGACAACCAATTATCCCAGCGGGGTGTGCGGTAATGGCTGATTGTTTGACCGTAAAGCCATTTTACCTGATCGACGATCATTAGATAATTGGATTGCATCGGCTTGTAATTTTAAAATATGCTAATGCCATTAGTAAAATCATCATCATAAAGGGCATCTTATAGGCCAGTATCGTTTTCGCAGCTTGTAAATCATTGAATGAATTAAAAATATAAATGATGAAAATACGATTTAAAAAAAATTCTTCATTTATCGGCTTGTTAATAAGTTGACGGGTAGAAGTTAGAATTTAGTCGGTAGAAAGATGCATTACACGGACTGAAATATAAAACAACAGGTAAAACAATACATGTGCATTCATATGTTAATAATAATGATCGAAAATGTTTACATAAACAGCTGATGTTTATCTCTAATTCCGGATAAGTCGAAATATTTGCTCTGTCCCGTCGACTTCGACATAACGAGTTTCAACTGTATATCATATCTATAGCGTTGTACACGAAATATTGCCCTACAATACATCGAAATATATCATATCTATAATGCTGTACACATTGTGATACTGTCTGATACACCTCACTGTATGACAAATGTGTCGATTTCAATTTCGCTATCACAAACTTTCCTTTCATAAGTAGCAACATTCCATCATCGCCCGCATACGGCGTATTCATATCTCAGTTAATACGTTATTCCAGAGCATGTTCAAATAACAGTGACTTTGTTCTGAGGGCTAGGCGACTTTCAGTTAAGCTGCTCAACCAGGGTTATATATGTGCTAGACTAGCAACGTCACTGAGGAAATTCTATGGTCGTCACGAGACTCTTATTATTCCATATGATATCTCGTTATCCAGACTTTTAAATAATACTCTGGACTGAGACCGATTCCGATCATTTTACACAGATTTGACACCTTCTATACTAGAAGGTTACCTACTTCGACTTCTCCGTATATAAATACATATGGAATTTACACGATCTGACTCTTTCTACTGGGTATATGTGACGGGTGTTGCTAGCAAGCAGGAGATGCTCACTCTCCCCGGGCACCTGATCTCACTCCATCACAGGGGTTCACATATGCTTTTCAAGTAGACATATTTTGTTATTTTCCATTTATTTTTCATTTTCACTGATTTTGTATGTCCTCTGGTTTTATGATTTTTGGACTTGTGCTTTGGATTTATCCATCATCTTTACAGAATCGTTATTAAACATTGCTGTAGATATGACATATTTACTGATATTAACGTCTTTTCTTTATTATGAAAATACTATTATTCATAGTTATACAAAGACTTATTTGGTACTGAAATAGATTTCAAATATTTCAGGTGTCAGGAGCTTCGTCAACTCCATCTTGTGTCCTCCAAAAGAACCAGTCCACTTCAAGGAATTGTCTTTGAATGAATTATCAATCGGCTATGACAATGAGACGTCACGTAAAATATTCAATAATTTATTTCATGATACCACTAAAAGTTTATTCATATAATTCATCTAGTATCAAAAACGTATAATGATTTAAAGTATAATAATTTTTAGTAGGGATTTATATACATTCATTCCTCGATCATTTACAAACATAAGCTTTGTGCAAATTCTATCATTCAATCTTTTGATTATTCACCTTGGCAATTTCTAAATGCCGATCTTTGTAGTTTTTGTGAGAAAAAAGAACCTCAAAAACAAAACATAATTTTCATTATTTGTGAAAACAATAAGTTTCATTCCTTTTTACAGATATTCATAACGCATCTCTTAGTTTTCTAACTGAATTATATAATTTTTCCTTTCTTGACAGTTTTATACTTGAATATTTTTTTTTCAGTTATGGTCAATACACGAGAGGCGGATGTATTTTTTCATAAAGTTAGAGTTCTCTGTTTAATCCCAACAATCCAAAAGCATATAGACCAAGGCAGAATAAACGTTGTAAATAAAGCATGGAGTAGGAAATGCAACAAAATTTTCTATGTGCTGTGTCCCCGAAAAGACCAAGATAACATCATTAACACATGTATGTTCAAGGACACAAAGGAACATCTTTTAAGCAAAATGACTTTCGCTTTATTTAGAGTGTATCAAAAACACCTTTACGAATTTGATTGGATATTAAAAGCAGACGACGATACTTACGTTGTAATGGAAAATTTGCGACTTTTATTGTCGAGTTATAATAGCGGAGAGGCGGGATATTTAGGTTTTCACTTTAAGACGTTTTTAAAACAAGGTTATAATTCCGGAGGAGCGAGTTATGCCATAAGTAGGAGAGGTTTGAAACAAGTTATTGAGGAAGGATACGACAAGGGTTATTGTGCAATATATGGAATGGTAGAAGATTTGGAGATCGGACGATGCTTAGAGGTACGACTTTATTTAATAAATGAGTAGAGGCTTTATTCAAAATACCTATGTTAAATACCATTGTAGGATTACATAAAAGAATATCTTACTGTGATTCAGCGAGTACTTTTATTTTTCTGGTCAAGAAAATGATGAAATGTTCTCTATAAACCCTTAATTATTTCTGGACACAAAAGTAATTTACGAATCCTATAAAATGAACAACATAATAAGGAATGTGAATTAAAACAAAAATTTGTACAAAATACATTGCAATTTTCCTTCCAAATATTTCCACAACTTATTATTGTTTTGGTATGTGCATGTACATAGCTATTGGACATCTAGTAAACTATGATCGAATAAATGAAGACTAGGGTATAGTTGAAATTGAAGGACCCCTCTACATAAGAGGTGAGACTGGACGTTCGAGAGTAGAATCTGCCTCATAGAGGAGTCAACACAACCCATATGACAAGAAGTTTTTGTAGTGTAATTATTTTTACTTATGTCAACTCCATATTAATTTTAAAGAGGTACCATTAAGCAAAATGATAAACGTGACGATAATGTAAATTACTATACTTACTAGTACTAGTTTCTTTTGTCTTCTATAAACCACCTACAATGGTGGCAATTCACAACCCATTTTATAACTTATGCATAATTAAATTTACAATTTCACATAATGTAGCATTGCAAAACGGAATATATTTGGTATACTACCTAAATTGTTGTTACAACCATCGCTATTATATGCAAGCAATGTTTAGTACTATTGCATTATATCCGATTTACGCAATTAGCCTTGTGGGTTCTGAAGTAGCTTTTTATTTATCATTTGAGTCTTTGAGGAAGGATTAATGCCCAGTCAAGTATGAATGCACAATGTACCGAAATTTTCAGACTTTGGCATTGACAAAGTATTAATCGTTACACCTAAAATGAGATATAAACACTATCGTCATTTGTACAGCATTTGACGAAGTTTCGGGCTATAATTGGAATTCATTTTAAAATCATTTCACTATAAACAAATATTTATTAAACAACAACGAGATAAGATGTATTTTTGTATGTACTGCTTTGTAAAACGTTTGTCCTTATTTTGCAGTGAATAATTAGGTAGGTCTGTAAACCGTTTAATCAAGTCATTTAAGACATTTTTGTTAATAAAGTCAGCATATTTATTGCATTACTTATATCTTATTTTATATGATATTACCCTATTTATCATGCATGTGCGTGGCTGAGTTTCATTCTTCTTTCCCGTAATTCTGAGGATGACGTATCAATGTAAAAATGGAAAGTAACATCTCCGTACCTATGTCATAGATGAAACCAGGTGCTTATTAAAAGTAAAAGTTTGGTGTCTGACTGGTCGTATAAGAGAAAACTTTCTTATTATGATAATAGTGTTTCTTTGTATGATTTCACCCTGTTATTTTATCTTCGGTTAATGCAGATATAAACATTTTTTTTCACAAATCAAAGTTTTTGATGTAAAAATAAGATAACTTAATATGCTTCATATCGTCTTTTTACACATTCCAATTTCAACACCACATACTTCCCCTTTTTGAGCAGCAGTACCTTATGATTGCCTGTACATAACGTATTCATATCTCAGTACGTGGTATTATTGGAAATTTAAAGAACACGGATTTTCTTGTACGCTTAAGCTGCGACAAGCTGCCCAGTCAAAGATATACGACTGGTAAACAAGTAGCATCTATGATGATGTTCTATAATCGATCTTCGTTAAATACAGTATGCCAATGTGCTATCAATAATAATATGATATTCTGAAATGAGACCTTTTTCGACCGTTGTGAACATTGATGCCAACACACTTCATACTCGTCATTTATCTGACTCAATATTAGACAAACAACTGACCGGTGCAAACAGGAGATGCCTTTTCTCTTGAGCACCCGATCTCCCTCTGTTTGGGTAGACGCTCTTTTTCAGATGGTTATCAAAAGGTTTAGCTCAGGTGATCTAATAATTTATACTCTTGAGTACAAAATAAATTTGATTTCAATTTCAACATAAGGAGGATCAATCAAGTTAGGGACGCCCAATCTTTACGAAAACTGATTTTATGTTAAACAATGTATTTCTACATACCCATTATAATGGACAGAGTAAAAAATTCATGTTAACATTGAGGTTCTGATAACTACACTGAAAGAAAAAAGTATCAACTGTATACAATGAAATGTATAACACCAATGACAAAAGTGATAACATTAAGACAAAAATTATACTCAAATCTACAGTTTAACAGTCTCTTTTCTGTAGATATCTGTTTTCTCTATCAATTTGACAGTATTACTTTTTTCTATGAAAAATCAGTTAATATTATACTATCCTATGGACGTGGTATTTTGTCTTTTATTTCTCGTAATAATACATCAGTTTACAGGCAAATGATTAACATTTATCAAGAAAAATCTAGATTCTAGTTTTACTCTTATTTATTAATATGGAAAGAGAAATACATGTACATTAGCTGTAGGTGAGGAGTAACCAAGGAGGTGTACAATAAAATTAACATTCAATGATTTTTTTTTCATACGCGGCACAGTTAAGGCTGATTTCGTCTTTTTTCCTAATAAGATTGAATATTATTTTTCCTGTCCCATATTGTCTTATTTTAGTTATTATTTTTACATGACTTATTATTTTTTAATTGAACACATGTCCTGAATTGCGTTCCATACATATTTGTAACTGTCACGTGACTTCATAGCAACATAAATCTAAAAATAGAACAACGTCAAAGCACCGTAAATTTTTCAAAAGCACCCCCTCTTACCCTATAACTAGAGCATGAAATTCATATCATTTCGTTCGTTTTATCTCTTTCTTTAGTAACATTGCTGCGGTATCATGGGAAATTCTATTTATAATTGTATAATGAACAAAAATAACGAGTGTCATACGAAAAATCGTCATTTTTCGATCTATTTTATGTTAATGCCGAGTTATTTGTTGTTATAGTAAGATCCCGCAGCATTTTTCATATAGGAAATTTTATCAACTTTTCATATATCTAAAGACTTTTATCATCATTTGTCGATATGAGGGGGTGCTTTTAATTTTTCTGCAATGTTGTTAGATAAACGAGTGCTTAGATTATATTTCAAACGTTTCGGAGACGCCGGTAAAAGCAAGTAACTCCTAGATCTAAAAATAGACGAATAACTTTGTTATCCGCGAAATTTAACTTGTCAAGAAGAATTAAGGAAAGAACAACATCTTGAAAAAAAAATAATATGTAATATATAGATAAACACTTCCCAAATCCGTAAAACCTATGTACATGTGTATATAATATTATCGTTATACAATGTATAAAAAATGTGGGTCTCGATTATATATAGAAAAACACCAAAATATGTCAAATAATTCATGTGGAATGGTTGTCTCTTTAATCTTTTTTTTTTAGTTTTAAAATAGTTACAATTGCTTTTCATATGATAAAAAGGCCTTTCTTCATCTTCGCATGCTATGTTATTCACCTTTTAACGTGCACCTGTTTTCTCGATTCCCCAAGCATTCAATCGACAATGAAGATGCAGTGGCCATGGCTACAATCTACGGGGTTCATTCAAAATTTGTTACTATTAATGGGTCGTCCCAAAATGTATAAATGATAAAGCACTAAATTATTATAGAAATAAACTTTCACTTATACAGTTTTCTTAAAAATAAGAAATATAAAATCATAATAATGCATGCTTAAAGGCGTTGCCAAGGTTCAAGGCAACACGGGGTCTATGAAGTCAATAGCATTGCATCATTTTTGCGGAAAAAATCTTGCATCTCTTCAAAACGCCTTAACTATGCTGCGTATGCAGTAAACCAATTAATATCAAATAATACATGTAGAATGTACTATTACCTGATAGCAACGAACATTAAAATTTCAGCTTTTTGAATTCCGATCGGCATAAAACCTATAACGATCCGATGAAATTCAAAAACCAAGACCTTCTGATTTTACCAGAACACCTTAATTATTTCATTTAATGTTCAATGTATCCTTGAAAGTAAATGTTGAAAACATGGTAATAGTCCTATTTGTTCATAATTATTGCGTATATGCATTGTTAAATTCTTTTGACATTTAACAGCCTGACGGGAGATGCTTTACCCTATTATGCACCTGTCTCACCTCTTACACGTATGCAAATGTTAACGCAAGTGACATAACATCAGTTACTTTCGTATTGTTCATTATTCAAAGTCCTTCGGAATCAATGTGAAAACATTTCTGTATGATAAAACTGCAGTACGGTACATGTTTATTATCATAAAAGAGAAGGATGTACATAATTAATTCATACTTTTTAATTAACAGATAGCTAATGTTCCTATGCTGAGTTCCGTGGATAAATTTGGAAGACAAACATTCCATACAGAGGATTTCTTTCAACATATCACTGGTTCGATTCCAAAATGGCTAGTAATATATTCCAGAGAAAATATAGGCATGGTAAATATTTGTATTCTTTATCATCATTTTTACCAGTCAAGAATAATCTTTATCTTATATAACAGTGCTATGTCAAACATATTTTACTTCTTATATAAAATGACATGTAAATTTATCAAAAATTAATTAGCATTTGCTATTTTTTTTACTGATTTTCATGAAAATGAAATGGAGCTAAAATCCAAGTGATTGATACTATATTCTGTTTATATTTCCTACATAAATAATACTTCCTGCATTATGTTATTATATCTAGTTCTAAAATGACACACAAGCATACCAGAAATAAATAATAATGAAAACCCTTTCAAATATAAAAGACTGAAAGCTGAGTTCATGAAAAGTCTACAGACTACTATAATGTCGTACAATGTTCACCATGACACATTGTTGTTCATACAACTGCCCTCTGTCACTAGCTAACTATGCCTTCTTCTATCATTATTGTTATTAAAACTTGCTCTGCTGTTACATGTGGTATAATTTTTATACAGAGTGGTTCCACATCTCTTTCGTGATTATTGTTGTGTAATATATAATATATATATAATATTTGTGGCATTCCATGCAGTGTTAACGTTTCTAATCAAACAGAAGTCGTTTACCCCTCCCTGGTATCTAGTCTCAATTTCTGGATACATAAATATCCATCGTAAATGTTATAGCGACATAGAGGTTGTCTATAATCGAAAATGAAGTTGTATGATACACATATGGTCACTAATAAATGTAAATATAATTATTTATATCTAGTTACATCACACACCTCATTTATAGCTACAATAGTACTGATTAATTCATGAAGTATCCGACAAAACTGACACATATGTGACTCTGATCATAATCACGTAATTGTTGGCATTAGTATATGTGGATTCGGACTGCACTAGATACAGCTTTGGGATGACATTAGAGGTATATCGCTATCAAGTATCTATCTCCGTTGTGTTAGTGGAGGAAAAACATTTGTTAGGAATTAGATTTTGATAATGAATGTTAAACTAAAACATTGAAGTTCCTAAGTATTTTATAGATCGATAAAATTTAATAAGATTGTTTTGAAAATTTCTCCTGTGGTTACTTAAGCTGTATGATCCGAATCTGTATTAGAATGATAAATTACTGTGCATAAATTTTACATAAAACAGCAAACCCACGTCTCTGTATCGTCATATCCATTCCTAAAACAGTTTCTCTCTAGATCGTGTTATTTCTGAACAAATACTTATTGTCGTAATTATGAATATTTATGAATTTAGCTGTTCCGAAAACTGCACTGTCTTTGCGCTGTCATATCGATAATTCTAAAACACATTATTAGCCTTACAAACTTGATCTATGAAATAAATATGTGGGTCAAAAGGCAAGGTATTAGTGTTGGAACATAGTCTTAACTAATCTTAAAGAAAGGTTCTACAATATAAAGAATTTAAAGTAGGGCCCGTATGTACATGTACTTACAAGCTAACGATGACAAATGTACTAGTTCATGTTGAATTTGCACTATATCGGGGTAGATAAATCGCGATAAAAGAGAACTCGGAAATCGCCTATTCCTTTTATCGGCGCGGTTTAAATGTGATATTCTCTCAACGTTGTTTTTATTCCTATTGTATACATGAGTGCATTCAAGCATATTTCACAAATCAAAGTTTTTGATGTAAAAATAAGTGAGTGCATGAATGCATTCAAGCATATTTACATTCTTCGTATATTAATCTTTGATCCCCGAATGTCAAGAAAATAGATAACGTTTACGATAATAAAATGATAAGACATAATCCTTTTTTCTTGATTTATGGTTATTTATGCTTTTTAATGGAAGTTTTCGAATCATACAGCTTTACTTTCCTCTCATTTTTCGCGGACTCGCACTGTGGCTGTCCACGTTTTGTTGATATTCTCGTCATATTGTTCTATTTACATATTGTAGAGAAGCATTTGCGTTTTCAAATTTAGTTTCCTCGTCTTCTCACATGTTTTTATTCACCCTTACGGTTACTGACTATGTTGTGTAAGGAGTTTTCACACGGTTTGTATGTCTATTTACATTTTGAGGGTGGGATAACTTGGTCTTACTCTGCAATAATATACGTGTTTATATTTACATGACCTCTCATATTGAGAAACTTGTTGATCTTTGCTCTCTATATGGAAGATTATTTATAGGTTTTTAAATGTGTATCCCTTGATGATACTGCTATTGTGGTGAGTAGGAAAGTGGGTCCGTATACCGTTTATCGACATCAATTTTTTGACTACTGTCATATCAATTCACCATCCTAAGTCGATATAGCAACTACCCTTCAATCGAAAGTTTTTTAATGCATTTCTATGACTTCTGTCATACAACTGAGTAAGATACTTTCCTCTTTTCCTTGCAATATATCTAATGTTACCTCCGCTACAATTTACAATAAAGTCTTATTTTGTTCCGATTATTGTGTTTTTCGAAGACTGAGGACATTTGTATTTTTTGAAACTAAATAAATTTTACTTTACTAGAATTAAGGACATAAACCTTAATTTTCTAAATTATCGCTGTAATTGCAATATAGTCAGGTATTTTATTGTAAGCGTTTATTTTGCTTTGAAATTGTGGGTTTTTTTTCAAATTTAAGTGTGGAGCGAATGTGACTTTCATGCAGGTTACATGTCCTTGACCAAACTAGCGAATAGGCAATACCTTTTGCGATAAATATAGGTCAGTAGTGGATCAATAACTAAAGTAATATTTTCCTGTTTCAAAATATAATCAAATGCTAGAAATTACTACTAATGTGCTAAATCCCAAGACCACGATTATAGGAGTCTAACTTTTGTAGAGAAAACTTCTTAACAATGACCGTAAAATACATGAATAAGTAAATAATCACAGGACAGTTAAATATGAATGAGGAAATACTCCTTAGTTATAAAAAACTAGAAGCATTTATTACAGTATGCTTTAAAGTATATATTTTGTGTCTGTACCAAAGCATTGGGGAATGGACTGGTTTTAACTTCGGTAACAGGCAGTCTACTAGCAGGGTAATCAAACCAGCCATTGATACAAACACTTCTCTCTATTACTCTTTTTTTGTTTCAGGGCACAGAGTGCTGCAGTCAATTTGTGATCAGTTTCCATCATTTAGACATGTATTCAATGATAGTTCTTCATCAATTGTTGTTTAGGACTAGTGTGTATGGACATAAACTCCCATCTGTGACGCCCGACGAGGTGTTTCCTCCACGAATTGTGAAGCCCCAAGAACAGCCTGTCATTCCATGAACAAATGCTATTTATTTAATAAACTTGCCAACATTGTATACTGAGTTGTATGTTTTTATTCTTTATTTGACATGCGGTTTTATAAACTCTACATACACTCATATAACACACACACACACACACACACACACACACACACACACACACACACACACACACGCACCCCTAAATCACGCCAAAATTAATACTTCCATATAGGCACCGTAGGATAGGGATTTCTCAAGAACTATACAAGTTTGTAATCGTTTACAAGTTTGTAATACAAGTTTGTAATCGGCTATTTGTTTTCAAATCATGCCTTGCTTTTATGAAATGGCTAAATTGTAACTGTTCGTGTTGTTTATTTCAGTATTCTCTAAAATCACTTTCGGAAAAATTATGATTTCAGAAATTAAGATGCATTTCCAGTGTTATGCAAGCACTAATACACAACATGTTCAACATTAGTATAAGGGTGACCTACATGGTTGTTTTGGAGGGCTCAATACCATTACATCAATAATAGGTTTTACATTGGTTCAGTGGTAATACTTTTGGTTAAGGCGTCTTTTAACGATATCGAGCATTCGCCGTGTTATATCATGAAAATGAAAATGACGAATGGTATGCAATACTTGGGTAGGAATATAACATTGAGAAAGTTTTTGCCGCTGTTATAAAATCAAAACGGACATATTAGCGTGGATATATCTAATTGAAGTACTTTATAATACAAGACATTTCGCCGAAACAATTTTCAAAACACCCCTATTTTGCAGAGATAGGGGCACATCAATTTTGCATCATGTCCTATTGGGGTTACTAATAATTCATTTACAATTTTTCAGAAAAAAACTCCGAAATATCACAGAAATTTATCGGTAAAAAAAACTTGTTTTATTGTATTACATAAAATTTCATAAAAAGAAACGAAATTCGTCGGGCAGAATTCATGTCCTTCACATATTTACATAATATTACCAAGGCTAGATAACTCTCATAAACGAAGAAGTAAATATTGAATGATTCCAAATTAAATTCTTACTAACATCAATACCAGCTGTGATGGTATGTATGTTCATATATTTAAGTAAACAATGATTTTACTGTATGGTTTATTTATAATTTCATCATTTGAGGCTCATTACCCATACACTGCCTACATGAACAGAAAATTTCTACATACGTCAAGGAAAACTCAAACTTCTGTTGTCAAACACGGAAATGCCACAGACAGCATTGCAGTCAGCATGATAAGGGCTAATATAAAATTGCCATATCAAATTCAATGAATGGCTCCTTTGTCATGTGACAGTTTGTCTATCCTTGTTACCGTGGGTTGTGGAATGAAGAGAATTATCACATTAAAAACGAGCAATGAATGCTAATATTTTTTTTGTTAAAATTGACCATCAAAAGTAAATTAATGATCATTCATTAATCAATCAAATGCTTCTACATAACGTATTCATCGATCAATATATTAAATTACTTATCATGATATAGGTAAGAACTTACATAGGTGAGTATGAAATATGACATTAGTGTACAGTTTGCGCATTTTGACAACTTAAGTGTCTTAAGTGATGCTCAAGGTCGTAATTGTGGCAGTGCAAACTAGAAATATTTCGATATCAAACCTTTTAAAAAATGACCTAAAATTATTGACCAAACAATTAATCTCAGGATTGAGGTATGCATGAAGGGATACTGCTTAATGTTAGAACATTTTTCAGTCTTATGTCACAGTAGCAGCAAGATTGTGTGTCCGCCTCAAGATGAGAAATTTCCGGTAACACAGCGGACAGCATCAATTGATGATTCGAGTGTATGTGACAACGATGACCCAAACATCCTGATTGATTTAGCGAATAATGTCAAGTGTTAGCCTCAACATTATAAACTCCATATTAGAAATTGCAAACATGAAAAATAATTTGCTAAGTGTTGTGTTTCTTCTAACGGTGTTTTCATCTTCATGTAAGTATTTCTCGTGTTTGATCTTTTTTATTTCTGTTAATCGAAGAACAGTTAAATTCCTAAGTATTAAAAGGATGTCAAGAAGATTTTTCGTAGGACTCTGATCTGCTGTACTTATGGATGTGTTCATGTTTTCAGGATAGATATAGAGGATGTTACTTTTACTAACGTATTCATATTAAGACACCAACTTAATATAGACTTCTGAGTAATTCGAACAATCAAACATTCACAAATTGTCTTCGTACAAAAGCGAAATTTTGTATTAAGAACAATTTTTCAAGAAAATATAGAAAATGAAAATTTGATATCGACCTTTATAAAGGGGTGAACGTTTCACAGAATGAGGTTCGCCAGCTACACGCGTCGGTTATGAGTTTTACATAATAGACGAGTCTTTAATGGAAGAGGTCCGAAACGTTCTGAATGTATTGTGGTGTCTGACATTGGTTTATTGTAAGTGGTAATGATAATTTGTGATATATTTGAATTCACGGAAGTAGGATATATATAAAATATATATGAAATATCTAAATCTACAAAATAGCTAATAAAATGAATGTAACAATATAAATTAAGATTTTCAAGATAATGCAAGAATACCGGTATATATAATATAAATCTGGATCGAAAAATAAGATTTATGTGAAACTGAAAATAGGATATACCCCATGCAGAGTCACTTGTCTCGGTCATCCCAGAGCTTGTAAATGAACCTCATTGACGGCACGTATACATTGTATATGTACATACATAAATATGATTGTGTTAATATCGAAAGAAGTTGCAATATCTAATAGCAATTTAATGACATTTTTATGTGCTTGCTGATCCTGTTTTCTTACGCAGGTACTCCACGACGTCATTAACATATAATCTACTGAACACCGAATAATAAATTGAGTAAAGATTATTTCAGGAATATCGGTTAAAATGCAAATAGTTTAATAAGTCTAAACTCTTTTAGCTATCTTAATTTTATCCTTAGCTGTATATACGTTATATATAGCAATCACGTGATTGTTTTGTAGTAAACAATAAATGGAAGCCTTTCAATCATATTTATAGCTGAGCCCAACTTATAAATCGCGTATTTGTATATAAATAGTGGGATGGAATTGCTGAATGGTGTAATTTTACAAGTAGTGGTCTAATGAAATTGAAATTCTGTTGATATTTTTAAAAAAAATCTAAAAGTAAAGCGCAGCAAGACGCATTTCAAATAGATGTAGAACAGTCTTTATGTGAAATTACACAACAAACAGAGTTGAGGAAAAGGTTGCACTACAGCGTTTTATTTGGCATGTTGATTGTTGCAGTGTCTCCCGCTTCATATAATGCACTGAGCCATAGTGACGTCACAATGATGTCATGTTATGTTTTGGCGGGTTTTCTGTAACATTATATAATTGTGTATTGCCTTAACACAGCTGCGTAATTTTAATATGTATTTTCATGCGTGTTCTACCTTTTCACATTTACAATCAAACAGAAAACAAAAAAAATATAATAGGATTGTGTTTATTGTTAAAATCGAGTTTCTAAAGCAAAATACGAAAATAACTGTAATAATCCAGTCAATATGGCACTAACAACAATGTACCACGGTGGACGTTCACGGACCTCTGAAATTCAGAGTTGAGAACAGGTGGCCCGAAGCAGTAAGCGTCTCTTGAATAGCCAGCCACACCCGCCATGAATGTCATAACGTATAGAAGAAACAAATGTGGCACTGTATACATAAATGTATACATAAATGAATGACTTTGTAGAAAGTATCACTGCCATATAACACCAGGAAAGGTATAAAAATGGTTAGTTAAAAGGGCAATTTGGTTATGAAAAACTATACCTCAAAACATGTAGGGTATATTAAAACGACACCTGATCCGGCATAAATCCTAGGCATTATACACATCATGTCACTAAATCCCGTCTTTGCTCCTCTATGCCTCTGCGATTGGCTTACCACACATATATTTATATTCCGATTCGCTATTGGAACGCATTACTCGAATACACGTCTACACAGGAATCAGGCAGAGGTGATACACATAAGAAACATGCTTAGCCTCATTCCGATATTAATCTGCTTTAACCTTCTCTGTGACAACCTTACGACAAAAATGTATCAAATATCATGCATCAGCTATCTTGTAATAATTGAATAATTGCAAGGATATACATATTATGAATATTTTAAATACTCGTGTACAATTTGAAGAAGTTAAATTTGATACTTGTTAAATATATGTATTGCTTTTTCACTTACGATTAATATAAAATTACTTTTATATAGGTGAAGATAATCTCGATTTTGAGGTAAAAGAACCTTTCAAAGTCGGCAAAGTTCTTTCTATTGAATGCAGATTATTTAACAACAAAACGGAGGACATAGCTGAAGTAGAAGAGATTACATTATTCCGTAAAAATACTGAATCCCAAAGATATGTCATGATATCTCAAATTAGCCCTCGTGGGAGAAAATCAGGTATGTATTATGGGAAAGCTTAAAATAAAAATTGTATTGTTTACGACAGATTTATCGTTGCATCTGCATCATACCGGATCTGCATGAGATGATTAATTCTCAGTCACATTTCAGGTTATTCCAAGGGTTCGTTTTTAAAATTGAATTAAAAAGGCTTATCTAACTGAATATTTCATATTTCTCACGAAAGGAATTTAATTATATTTATAACATAAAATTCAAAGCAATGTAACTTTTATAAGGAGAGTAAAAACGAAGCAGACCATCCAAATTTATAGAGGGACCGTCCTATATATTTAAAGAGTCTTATGTGGAATTTATGGCAAAAGCAATTTTTTCGTTGCAAAAAAGATGTTTTTGAAAACCTGATATAATGATTATTTTTCCCACAAAGACACATCTATAGTAAACCTACAAAATATGGGAAGTGAACCACAATTCAACATTTTGGTAGAACTGGACTATACATAGGATTCTACAAGGACTAACTGATATGTTTAGAGCCTCATATGTAAGAGTTTAAATTTTCGGACATATTGCATTATTTTGCAACATTATCCCCTTTAGTATCGATACACATTTGCAAGCGATGTTTGAGTATTGAGGTATTGAGGCAAGAGCACTTTTAAAGTTCTTTTCTTGAACGTTCAGAAAGTCCTTCAATGCATGTATGACGTCATCATATGACTGAAAGTGAGTACCGGAGATAGCCGTTTCCAGTTTTGGAAATAGATGAAAGTCTGATGGAGCGAGATCAGGCAAATCTCAATCAATTCCATGTCACTATCGTTAATGGCAGTCATGGCAATGACAGACTTGTGAACAGAGGCATTGTCCTGGTGGAATAACACACCTTTACTGAGTTAAATATTTTCCCATGACTGCCTCAAAGTTGTGCATAGTAAGTGCAATTGATTGTTTGTCCATTTTGGAGATAATCTATCATCAGAATACAATCAGCATCCTGAAAACCGAGACCATAACCTTTCCAGATAATGAAACAGTCTTTGCCTTTGGTTGGGTGAACCAGGGTGCTTCCGTTATTGACTGTTGTATGGCCTCTAGTGTGAAATGATAGATCTGTGTTTCATCCATGGTAACAAATCTTTGAAGAAAGTTAGAAGGATCTACCTTTAAAAGATTAAGATTAGCATGCGACAAAGTGCGTCTCTTGTGTTTCTGATCAACTGTAAGAAGTCTTGGACCCTAATGGGCTGAATGCTTTCTTATTGCAAGATCCTCTGTAAATCATTCTGTCAGTCATAACAGTATCATAGATTTTATTGGCCATTTCTGGTGTTGCAACAGTGACAGGCCTTCCAGAACGTGGGTCATCCTTAAGGCTCTGCTTCGCGTGCTTAAATTCCGCCACCCATCTTTTTACTCTAGCATATGAATGGGCATATTTCCTTAATGTACTATATCAGTATGGATATTCTTAGGTGTTAAGCCTTTCTCAAGTTAATATTGGATTACTGCTATTTCACTGATTTTGTTCATTTTGCAAAAGTCACTTGACTTTAAATATTGATATTCATGTATTTTATAGCTCCATGGTGACGTCTGCAACATAACTAAGCCAGAAACTCCTCTTTTTTCTTGTTAATCTTAGAGTTCTACCTCGTTATTATAAACTGACGAAATGACACCCGGTACACGGCCTTAATTAGTCAGGGAATAGTAGGGCTGAAAAAGGAAATCCTGGCTAACCTCCTTCAATACAAGGCTCACAACATATCACTCAGCCCTCGTATATTCTAAATAAAGTACTGAAAGTGACCCAAATGAATGCATGTAGAGGTTTATCATTGTATACTTCCTAAAATATTTATTTTATGTGATTAATAAGTGAAATTTGAATATTTTACCAAATAGATAAATAATAAAACAATAAGCAAGAAACTTTAAATGCATGCACCCTGCATGGAAGGAGGCATCTCAAAATTTATGACAAACGTAATGCTGAACACCACATAAACTAACATAATTTAAATTTTGACGAGGAGATATGCAACAACAATAAATTCTAACCGTGCTTTTTGATACAGGGAGCTTCTCAAAAGTGTGGAAAATCACTTTAACATTAGGCTTTTCAACACAATGATTTAAACAAATTTGTTTTACTGTAGAAAAACAAATGTACGATTACTAACATACAGACCACAAGCACGATGGAGCTGCGTTGTGCTACTAAGTAAAGAAACCTTGATAACATTTAATTGTTATTGTTGTTATATTTTTTTTATTCCGTCAATAGTGTTAATAGTTATAATACATTGAAGATGCAAAGAAAACGAGACGCACAGAAAATGCAGTGATAATATTTTTGAAGTTTTGAAGACGGTTATCCATAAACTCTAATGAAAGAAGAATCTAAGTGAGACAGATACATTTGTATTTTTAATTAACGTCTTTAGAAGCTTTTGTTTTTCGATGACATGTCGTCTGCACCTTTTGCTTTGCATCACACGTCGTCAACGTAAACAAATCCACGGGAAACGATCAAAGCTGTGGACGGAGTTGCGCAAAAAGTTCCCCAGACACACCTACTGTTCAGTGTGGTTAAAGAAATCATTATATATAGAAATTCGTCACTTAATCGGAAAGTATGGTAATGATAATAGCAATCAGGTATAATCCAACCCGGATTTTAAAGATTGGGAAACAGCATTGTAACAACATACTTCAATAGCTACTACTCTAAAGCAGGAAATACGTCGCAACATTTATTCGTACCCAATACGTTCTTAATATTAATAACTTTGTAATGAAAGTTCGCAGTGAGACTGGTATTCATATACATGCTTTTTGCTACTTTTTATATGTTCTCATTAAAATTTACGGTTTTAATAAAACAGAAAACTTAAATTCGTATGAACTGTTTTATTACAATTTCTATTGGTGATGCTTTTATCTTTACAACATGGATGGTGTGCGTACTGAGAAGTATTTATTTCTAGGTTTTCAATTTTCATAGTAAATCACAAAGTACAGACTCATAGAAAATTTCGGAAATAGTTCACGCGAAGCACCTAAGTATAGATAAAAGAGTTGAAGCACTGTTCCCTTTTCCAAATAAATGTTCTTCGGCGTGGGCGAAGCGCCCTGTCGTAGTATGTCTGGCACAAATATCCACTTGTTTAAAATAAATCAGTCTGGTGCTTTAATAAAGATAAGGCACAGTTTAGATTTTCCTCTGGAGTGGTATTCGTGCCCTCTGGTTTTCTTGTTAAAAAGGTAATCCTGTCTATGCACCATTACACAATAAACGTAATTGAGCTCGTTCTGTTAGTTACAGCGTGAATGGGCAGGATTCGTGTATTTATTTTGTGCTTTACAATATTTATGAGTAACGTAACCAAAACATTTATAAAGAAATATGGATTCCTCTTAGAGCTGGCAAGTGTTTGTTTTGTTCTCAAACCTCATATGTTTCTAACGTTTTAAAATATTCAATATTCAATACGACAACTAGGATAACTCTAATTTGAAGTATTCATGATATTGATCCTGTTGAACTTAAATTAATCATCAACAATACATGTAATGACAAGACACATTGAGGTTCCTAGAAATACTAACATGATTGGTCATTACAATATATATTGAACATTTATTAAATTACACAATGAAACTACAATCCATCTCAAAAAGATAAAACATTTTAAATGAAATAAATGAGGTCTGGACAACGGACTAATCTTTCCCAACTCCTTTCCGTCCTCCATTTCGTTCCCTTCACTCTTTGCCCTCCGTGTGTAAAATCACGAAATTTGAATTCTCGCAACAGTAATTTCCAATAGTCAGACAATTACATCCACTCTACCCAATCTTCATATGATAAATTCACTTAAAAATAGGTAAGTGAGCATCGTATCCGAGAAGGACACATGTTTCATTTCAACGTCATTGTTGATATCGGCCGCTTCCCTGTTTACTGCAATATTTAATTGATTGTCAATTGTTTGACGTCACTTCACGATCATTTCACGGATATGGTGATGGCATCTGCCTAATGCATTGCATAGAACTTCATACCTTTACAACACACACAGCCGAAACAGTAAGGTTCTTTGCGTGCTATGCCTCCGTGACATTGAACCTCGGTTTTTACTGTCTGACCTGAAAGACAGGACACCGGTGTGTTACCGGCGGGAGTTGAACACGTGACCTTTCGATCAGGAGCCGAGCACCTCATTTACTGAGTCTCATGGGCCTGTTTACAGCTATACTGTTAGATATAACACACTTTCCAACTCAACGCATTATGTTTTAGAAAAGGTATGCTTCAACAGAAGTGCATTGTGCAAGAGTTTTGAGTACACATCGTGCATGCCTTATCTATCCTGCAGATGAGACGGCATTATCTAATCCCCATGTTGCAATCTTCTTTAAGAGTTTATTGCATAACTAACAATATGTGGTAAAGAATAAGACAATATGTCAACACCGTATGTTAGTCGTGAATGATTTACTGTTTTTGTCTGAATTTCAGGGGTTCGTGAATGTCCACTGTAGTACATTGTTGCTAATGTCATAGTCATGTGCCACCAGTTACTTTCGTATTTTACATTTACGTCACACTTATTCCCTTTGCAGTGTGGAGCTCTTATAAAAGCTCCCCGCGGAGGGTTTGACTTAAGTGTTATTATATCCTATTTCCTGATGTTATGTGGCAGTAAAACTTTCTACACAGTGTTTGTTCACATTCATGTATATATACAGTGCTGAATTATATTTGTTTCGTCTGTATGTGAGGCGGCAATCACGGCGGGGTTGGCTAGACAAACACTCCTTCCGGGTTCCTGGTCTCACTGGGGCTTTCAGGGGGTCCGTGAATGTCCGCTGTGGTATATTGTTGTTGGTGCCATAGTAATGTGACACCAGTTACTTTCGTATCACATTACTCATAGATTATTTCAAAACATATTGTGACGGAATATGTTTGATCCATTGCATAGAATATATATATTTGTAACAGATACTCCAGAAGCAAAGAAGGACATTTGACACGGGTCACCGTATGTAAAAGATAGACGGATAAACTATGTCTGTGTTGTTGAAAGAAAGAAACATAGGTCTGAGTCAGATGTATAACACAGACATGCATAGCAGACAAAACAAAAAATGTATGCAGTACACAAAAAGACATCATAGAAATATTTGATTGTAATGTAGCTGCGTTACTACCTGAAATGATTTAATTGCCGCTTAAAACTCATTCAGTATATCAGTACTTTAAATGCCATCCTTAACACTCACCACCATTTCATATTGGGATGTAAGACGCCTATATGATTTGAAATACGTAATTCACTGGGTCCATAAAACACATCAAGAATTTCAAAAGTGTATATTTGGGACATATAATAACTACATAAGAATCTAATAATTTATACATTTCTTTCAGAATTGAGCAGGATATCATTTATTGACGGACAGATTGGAACACCAAAAGAGGCATTCCTTCATATTCGTTTTGAAATGACAGATTGCACTGATGTAACATATTATCGCTGTGAAATTCAAGGCAATAACGCGAGCGGACAGTTCTCAAATAAGAGAAGGACACTTAGTGTCACATCAGTTTGTAAGAGGAATTATATTGATTTAGTATTGATGTGTAAATTGAAAGAGTACTACTGGATGTCCAATACTTAAAGTCATGCCAGAACACTGCAAGTTTGGTGGTACTGGTTTCAAAAAACAAGAAAAGAATAATAGAATAATAATAAAAAGTCTTGCTTCTTTGCTTCTGACAATTACTGATATCCAGTCTTATTCAGTGATCCCTTACGGAGTGAACCACAAATCATATGGATCTATATCTAGTAATTGTTTCTCTCTCTCTCATTTTCATATAATTGATTTAATCATTTTAGGCAAAAAAGAAACATCGTCAAATGTCCAAATTGGAGTAACCCTAGAAATGTCTTGATTTCAGCTGACAATACCATCACTGATTTAAGAGCTAGTCCTTCAAATGTCAATGGAGGGGATACTAGTCTGAATAACAATGCAACTATAGGAGGTGATGGGGAGTATACAATCGGAACTGCAATATTCTTGTCCTGTTATATAACAGGTGGTGAGTGTTTACTTAAACATGAATCATCATATGTTTTAATTATTTTCTTTAATTTTACTTTAATTTATAGTTTAATAATGTCAAGGTCAAAGTCTTTTGGTTAACCAGGATTTGCCTCTTAAAAATGTAGTGTTTATTTAAGAAATTATTCTGTTTTCGTTTCATCAACAGAAATTTGTTTTCCGTTCAAATTTTCTGCTGATGCCTGTGTCAAAAAAAATATAAGATTGCAGTCTAATCATTTCATTTGATATTTGTGATAAATGAAAATATAAGTACACGTTAAATAGATTAAACTTTTATTGTAATGCATTGTTTTATCTGGCTCATGTTCAGGTTGTTATTAGGTTAGACAGTTACATTGTTTAAACATTTGAACGTTTTGAAAATGACTGCTGAAACCATCTATTTTGTCAAAGTCAAAATATTGATTGCTGAATGCATTTGACGCAGAATTAAATACCAGGAAATCCTACTTATACTCTCACGAACTTTTCGGTTTCGGAAGTACTCGAGAATCATAAATCTGTCCTCAATACGTTTGGTATTGACTCAAATAAATTGAATTTAGAACTTCCATATTTGTACTGTATTCCAAAAATGCACAAAACTCCGTACAAACAACGCTTTATCGCTGGTTCCTCGAAGTGTTCCACAAAATCTGTATCGATGCTACTCACAAAAATATTATCAGAAATTAAATCTGGCCTTCATAGATATTGCGAAACAGTATATTCCAGAAGTGGAATTAATCAAATGTGGATCCTTAAAAATTCAAAAGAGTTGTTAAAACATCTAAAATCAAAAAGTTTTACTAAAATTCACTCCATCAAGTCTTTTGACTTTTCGACTCTGTACACAACGATCCCTCATCAGAAATTAAAAGACAGATTAGCGGAAATTATTCAAAATGCATTTACTAGTAAAAACGGAAGCCGCAAATTCAAATATATAGTAATAGGCCACGATAAAACTTACTTTGTTAGGGAAAATTCTGATTCCAAAAATAAATACACTGAAACAGCTGTCATTCAGATGTTGAACTTTCTTATCGATAACATTTTTGTGGTGTTTGGAGGTAAGGTTTTTCAACAAATTGTCGGCATTCCAATGGGCACTAACTGTGCTCCACTTCTGGCTGACATATTCCTTTATTCATACGAAGCTGAGTTCATTCAGTCTTTGCTTTCGCAAGGAAAAAAACAATTGGCTCTTGGCTTCAATTTTACTTACAGATATATAGATGACTTGCTTTCAATTAATAATCCTTCATTCGCGGATTACCTTAGCATCATCTATCCAAGTGAACTGGAGGTCAAAGAAACCACAGAAACTAGTAATTCTACTTCGTATTTAGATATTATGTTGTCTTTCGACATTAATGGTCAATTGAACACCTCACTCTATGACAAACGTGACGATTTCAATTTCGCTATCACAAACTTTCCTTTCATAAGTAGCAACATTCCATCATCGCCCGCATACGGCGTATTCATATCTCAGTTAATACGTTATTCCAGAGCATGTTCAAATTACAATGACTTTGTTCTGAGGGCTAGGCGACTTTCAGTTAAGCTGCTCAACCAGGGTTATATATGTGCTAGACTAGCATCGTCACTGAGGAAGTTCTACGGTCGTTACGAGACTCTTATTACTCCATATGATATCTCGTTATCCAGACTTTTAAATGATATTCTGGACTGAGACCGATTCCGATCACTTTACACAGATTTGACACCTTCTATACTAGAAGGTTACCTACTTCGACTTCTCCATATATAGATACATATGGAATTCACACGATTTGACTCTTTCTACCGGGTATATGTGACGGGTGTTGCTAGCAAGCAGGAGATGCTCACTCTCCCCGGGCACCTGATCTCACTCTATCACAGGGGTTCACATATGCTCTTCAAGTAGACATATTTTGTTATTTTCCATTTGTTTTTCATTTTCACTGATTTTGTATGTCCTATGGTTTCATGATTTTTGGACTTGTGGTTTGGATTTATCCATCATCTTTACATACAATGGTTGAAGATATGGGGCTGGAATTGCAATTTTCCTGATGTTAAACGATGTGGCTGTAAAATGTGGTCTCAGCACATATCCTTCAATAGAGAATAAAAAATGTAACTATGTACATCAGGTAACTGTGGATTTTTCTCAAACAAACAATATTACTCTTATAGATATTGAATTTGTAACGAGTTGTATGTGCCATCACTTTTTAATGGACAATATTTATATTCAATTTAATGGCAAGATTTATCAACAGGTGATTGAAATTCCCATGGGCACGAATTGCGCTTGTCTAATAGCAGATTTTTTTGTATTGTTATAGGAGGGATTTTATGCAGTATATTCAAACATCCAGACGTTTCGACCTTACTGATATGTTTAATGCCCTTCTAGGTATTATGATGACATTTTAGTAATAGATAACCATGAGTTTGCGAATTATATATCTAGTATTTATCCATCTCAACTTTAAGTGAATAAAAGCCAATATTTGTGATAAAGAAACACCTTTTTAATTTAAACATTAAAATTATTGATTACAATATTCATATCTACAGATATCGTTTCGTTCCTATCGTAAATTTCCCTTATTTGGATGGCGATGGCAACTCCCATCATATGGTATTTATATTTATCATTTGGATCACTTTGAAACTGTTGACTCAGGGACACAGATACCATAAGCTTAGAAAAATGTTGGAAAATTTTACAGATCATATTCAAAACTTACATCTAAATTCGGAAATATTAGTTTTCAGCAATTTGTGTCCAAAGTAGAATTTCTCATCTCAATATCTACGCTGATCTAGCTTACAACTTAAGGAGGGTCATATATTTTGATAATTTAATTTTGTCCGCATCTAAAATTGTCAAACATCTTCTACATCGGCAGTATGATTCTAAGATCATCAGTAAGACTATTGGTCTCTTATATAGTCTTGCGTAAGGCCACAACAAATTAATGTCTTGTTCGACGGAATCGCCGCTCCGATTTTTTCGATTTTCTTTTTTTTTCAAAATTCCCGGTGCGCTTTTATTTTTTAATTTTGTATTACGCGCCCGGTTCCGGTTTTCGCCAATACGGAATATCGCAACTACAATAACGTCATCATACACACGCACTTTGTGGTTGTTATGACGTCATATGATTGTGACGTAAGTTGCTCACATTAAAGTGCCCCCATCGACACCAATGGATTTGATAGGTGACAAAATGCAATCCGTGACGGAATTTAGTTGTTGCGATACTCAGTATTCTAGGCAGCATTTTGTGGCAGTTTGTCTACACTTGGATGGTGGACGGTAACTATAGTAAATTGTTGAAAGAGTGTGAGTTTTTGTTTTCTTTTTTCATGGGAAGTGTTATTTATCAAGTTGACAACATCTCTAGAATGATGACTGATTGAGAATAAGGCATCTAGATGTTGTCAGTGTATCACTGAAATATACAGAAAAATTACAGTGAAATGGTCATATGTTGAAGTTGTAAAGATGATAAATATAGAACATATATACCTTTTAATTTAGTGTACCATGCTCGTGGCCAAATGATTGGAATTCGCAAAATATATAAATATTTGAAGAGCAGTGTTGAAACCAAAATGACCGAGAAGTGAGCCAAAGAATCTATCTAAGGACAGAGCTATGCATGAGGGAGATACTTCTTAGTTTTAGAGTAATTTACTTAATTTGATGACTGAAAATTTGCAGTATATATTTCATTTAGTACAAAGGCACTGAAAACTAGACTTATGATGCCCGTGGGGACTATCAGACCACCAGCAGTGACACCGGCCTTGTGGTTATAATAAATATAGAACATATATACCTTTTAATTCAGTGCAGCATGCTCGTAGTAAAGCATGTTAATTAAACAGTCCAATAATAGTTTTGAAAAAAATCGCTCGATAAAAATATTGAAAAAAAAACCCTTGCCGCCCCTCTATTTTCATTATAACAATCCGAAAAACAAGGAATTATTTTGGTGTGGCCTAAACTTTTCCTTACGCATTGCACAATGACTAAAAGGGCGGCTGTGGCTCCATTACGGACCTTGTCTAAACCTTTTCAGAGGAGACATGGTCCCGAACTTCGTCCCCTCTGACTGTTAGTCGGGACTCGTACAGATCAATGGTCTGAGCTCGCTTCCAGACCAGCTTAGCAGTTACCTCATGTTGATGTCGCTGTGTATATATCTTTGATAATTTAACTCTACAGTAGGCCAAAAAATGTACATTTATTTTAGATTTTTATAAAGAATTTAATACATCACAATGCTGTTAAGTGTTAAATCAACTATCATACACCAAAGTTTTATATAATCACCCTGCATGATAATTCTAATTTTCCCTCTTCTCTCATCTCATTGAGTCAATAAAAGGTTTAAAAGAGGGTCGGTCGGGTAAAACAAACATATGTTTTCATTTGACCTCACAATTAGTGTTTATACGTTTTTATGATATCTTAACTTGAGATACCCGTTGATCCTTTTTCTCTATATGGAGGATTATTTATGAAGTTTTAAATGTATGTCTTTTGATTGTGCTGCATTTGCAATGTGTGGGCAGGTAGGCCTGTAAACCGTAACCACACAAATTGAGTACCGTCTATTGCTCAATTGACCATCCTAAGTCGGTATCGCATCTGTCGTACAATCAATAGTTTTGTAATGCCATTGCATGTATTTCATTACTTGTTGCCAAGTTTTATTTTACATCTTCTTGGTGACTTCTGCCATATGTAAAGGTAAGTTTGATGTCTTAATCTTATGCCTTTTAGATTTTGTTGACCAAACATTTAACACAATTATCCCACTAATGAAGAAAGCGAATTACAATCATCCTAATCCATAGTCATGAGACATCAGATTCTCTGTATTTTACGTTATAATAACAAATTAAATGATTACATATTTGAGATGATATGTTGTGGTTGAGATACTTTTATATAGTGGGGGTTAAACTATACTTTTATACTACTTTTTTCATTTAAAACTGTAATGAAAATTTTGTAATAAAATAAACCAGAATAAATTGTGAAATATGGACGTGATTACAACAGAAACGCACCACGTTGGATATTTACAGCCCTTTTATATAAGAAATCAGATGCTTTAAATGGATTAAGTGCCTTATCATTGGTAAGCCAAATTTAAAATGAACCTCCATAAAACCCTCCATAAAATGAAAAATATCCCCACCACTTGTTGTTTCAATGCATAGTAAAGGTAAAAAACAAATGCATTTAGAAAGATTTTAATCGATTGTGTTGTCTCTAAATTCTAACCGGAATTTTGCAGATTTATAATTATCTTTGCACTTGTCCTTTAGCACGGCAGAGCACGGTTTACTTATGTTGATGTCGCCTTACATATTTTGATAGCAACATGTTATTCTATAAAAGTTTCGTGAGTAATATGATTTTATGACCTCTCTTCTTAAAAGAAAAAAGAGGAGTTACTGGCTCAGTTATGTGGCAGAAGTCACCATGGAGCTATACAATACATGAATATAAATAATATAATAGAACATTTAACACATTACGAAAATATTTGATTGTAGTGCAATTACGATACCGACTTAGGACGGTCATTTAATTTGACAAAAGCCAAACAAATGGTGTGGTTAACCGGTTTACAGGCCCACCTTCCCACTCACCGTAACAGCAGAACAATCAAAAGTCGTACATTTAAAAATTTATAAATAATCCTCCATGTAAAGAACAAGGTGTCGCATATTGAGAGGTCATAAAAATATAAACACGTAAGGTATTGTAAAAAACATAATGGTATAAAAATATATGCGACATCAACATGATAAACAGTGCTCTGCCAGTCTGAAAGCGAGCTAAGACCCTAGATCTGTAGGAGTCCCGACTAACAGTCAGAGGGGACGAGGTTCAGGACCATGTCTCCTCTGAAAGAGGTTTGGACAAGGCCCGTCATATAGTCCCCACCGCCCTGTTAGTCAGCGTGCAACGTTCAAGTAAAAGTCTGCATAAGGCTGTAGAGGGGCCAAATACAAGACCTATAGCCTTTTTGATGATCTCAATATCATATTGTCTATTTAGGAGACGTTTGACTATTTTATTACATGATAAAATAACGTTATCGGAGCCTTTTACTTTCCTTAGTTTATATACGAGATCACCGTAAAAATTAGGATGGGAAATTCCATTGGATACATACTGTTGAAAAGAAATATTTCCAAATTTAGATAGAAGTTCTGAATAAGATCTGAAGAATTTGCCGAATGTTTTTCTTAGCTTGTGATATCTGTAACCCTGAGTTAAAAGTTTAGTAGTAATTTGTAAATTTCGTTTATGAAAGTCCAAAACATCGGTGCAGCCTCTGACAAATCGAACTAATTGAGATATATAGATACCATATGATGGGAGTCGAGGGACATCGCCATCCAAGTAAGGGAAATTTACAATAGGAAATCCAAAATC
Organism: Pteria penguin; assembly: GCA_035048485.1. NCBI lineage: Eukaryota > Metazoa > Mollusca > Bivalvia > Pterioida > Pteriidae > Pteria > Pteria penguin. The sequence continues at coordinate 30,367,626 of CM068585.1, forward strand.
CTCACGTTTATCATAAATATTAGTATATATTAGGTTGTTGATAATTTTGATGTTTAAATCTAAGAAAGGTGTAGATTTATCTCAAGTATTAGCTTTATTCAATGTGAGCTCTGGTGGATATATTTCTGATATAAATTGTTCGAATTCAGGGTTGTCGATAACCAAAATGTCATCCAGATATCTGCAAGTATTATTAAATTTGTCAATGAGGTCAAAACGTTTAGATTTTTGAATAGAAACCATAAAATCCCTCTCATAACAATAAAGAAATAAATCTGCTATCAGAGGCGCGCAGTTAGTACCCATAGGAATCCCAACTATTTGTTGATATATCTTGCCATCAAATTGCACAAAAATATTATTCATGAGAAAATCTAGTGCTTTACATAATTCCTTGCAAGTCCAGTATTTATATGAAGTATATTGTTTGTTGGAAAAGAATCCAGAGTTATTGGAGGTACATATGTACGTTTTAGATTCTCTGTGAAAACACCATTGTATAAGAGACAGCAACTTGCTTTTAATCAAATCATGAGGCAGAGATGTATAAAGTGTAGAAAAATCAAATGTAGAAATTTGAGTCGCTTTGAAATTTAGCGAAAGAAGTTTGTCTATAACTTCATGAGAATTTTTAATCGACCAAAAGTAATTGATGTTACTATTATGAAATGCGACATCACAATATTTGATAATATGATCTTTTATAGCAGTTAGAGCAGACGTAATATGTTTCGATAGTACCGTAGTAGAGCAGTGGCTAGAATTAGATATGAAACGTGATTTATATGGACTTTTATGTAGTTTTGGGAGCCAATACATGGTTGGTAGATCAGATTTATCAGTTTTAATTTTGAAGTCGGACATGGTCATGAGGTGATCGTGCAAGGTGCTCTCTTTTGAGGTAGGGCTTTCCACATATGTATGAGTGGAGTTTAATTCGTTTTTAAGTACTTCAATATAATATAGTTTTCAAACAACTATTATGTTATTACCTGCTTTATCAGCGGGAACAAAGACATATTTAGCATGTAAGTCAGCTATCTTCTTTTTAATAGAATTTGTCGTCAATGTATTAGGCTGTTGAAATAAATGCCGATTTTCCGTAAAGTTCTTAATACGGATATCGACAATTCTTAAAATCTCGAATTTCCAATCATTAAGAGCATGAACCTTTACCTGTTCTTTTTTACATCAACGTTTACAATATGTAGTTAAAGCATCTTCTATAACGTCACGGCATTTATTGAAATCTATCCTGGACGGTAACCTATATTTAGGTCCTTTTCCAAAAAGGGTGCGCAATTTCTTGTCCGAAATACAGTTTAGGTCACCAGTAATAACATGACCTGCCGGTTTATAAACATATTTAGAATTTTCACAAGAACACGACGAAGGAATAGAGTCTGAAACATCAGGGTTAGATGTAACTTTATTATAATTTAAAATAAGATTTCTTATAGGTTTTTTGTACTGGTAACAAATAAGTGGAGGTTCTAAATTCTCAAAATATTGGGGGATTTTAGATGTGACTCTATGATCACGGAAAATATTAGAAATGTTAAGTAGATCGAAGCCTTTATTAATAAATTTAATTTTGAGAAATTGCTGCTTGGGTGGAAGAGACGGAATACGAGGAAAGAGTTTATTATATGAAAATAAAATAATCAAATTGAGTTTATATCAATCAGAATTGCGTAAACTTCGAAGATCAGCTTCGTCCAGGATAGGTTTCAATTTATTTACCGGAATAGAGGATAGTGCATGCAAAAGTTCATGAGGGCCATTATTTTTTGCGATAAATAGAAGATCGTTTAATGACCTATTTAAACGATTACGTTTTCTGATGTTCTTAAGTAACCTGTTGATCCTTGTTCTCTATATGGAGGATTATTTATAACTTTTTAAATGTGTGTGCTTTGATTGTGCTGCTTTTGCGGTGAGTGGGAAGGTGGGCGCCCGTTAACCTGTTCACCACAACAATTGATTGACCTTTGCTACATCAATTGGCTGTCCTAAAGTATCGTAACCGCAGCTCAATCGAATATTTTTGTAATGTCTTTTTTCCGTTTATATTCCACTATTATCATATTTGTGTGCATGTCCTTGGTGATTTGTGTTATACAGCTTTGTCATATGTCTTCTGTTTTCTCTTTTAAGCCACACGGTAAAACAATCACCAATTTACATAGGATATATATAGTATTTAAAAAATTCAAAATAATCTAATTTTACAATATTTTGTAAATTGATTTTCAGGAGTCACTGCTGTGCCTGCAAGGCTGTGTCATAAATTAACGAAAGATGTGGATTATCAACCTTTTGCAGAAAATTTGAATATGCTAATGTTCCCTGGTAATACGCCAGAGACACGTTGCATTGTACATTATGTTTCCATATCACAATATATAGTGCGCATGTCAGACGAAAATGGTCATGAATTTTTCTGTGAATCAGCAAATACTGGAAATGCAGTATGTTCACGCCCACATGAGCGTGCAACATTTAATCTATCGGCGGTACAAGGTACGTCAATATATTACGCATAGGCGGATCTAGAAATTTTTGAAAGGGGGTTGCAGCCTCCCATCACTAATGTTTTGCACTATTCGGTCAGCAACCCGAAAAATGGTAAAATTTTCCTTCCAAAGGGTAAATCTTTGTGTGTATATAGTTAGGAAATTTAAGATCCCGTTTATATATATATATGAAATTTGCTTTGTTGGGGTTTTACATTCTTTTACATAATATTTTCAGAGGCATTACTGAATAGACGTTAAGGCGGAAGTTACAAGCTAGTAACATCAAGTGCTCACGTGTGTTATAAAACTACAAAATTTATATATCTTAAGATTTGCATTTGAATAAATTATACAAACAAAGTAGTTTTATTAATCGTATATCATTTGTAATTTTTTTTACAATTTAGATTTAACTGCATATGCAATATTCACAAAATGTTTCCTTTTTCTTCTTTAGCAATCCAATGTCCCTCAACAATTCAACCAAATACAACCACAGAAGGAATGAGCATTCAGGAGTTGTCTTTGGCCCAAACTGGAAATGAAAGTATAACTTTATTACTGTTATAAATTGACACAATAATAGTAATTTAATTCATATCACATTTATCAATAAATTATTTAATACAGTGCACATCAAAACATAAATCAAACCTGCTGTGACATTAACATTACCATGTGATACTGTGCTTACTCAATGATATACTAAATATAGATATTTAAGGATGGGATTTAACCATGTTACATGGATGGAAGTATGCTTTATAAAAAGAGAGAAAATTGTATATCCAATGAAAATTTATAAGGCTCATTTTTATCATACTACCATTCTTTCGATATCTTCACACATTCCCATAAAAATCAAGTTTCTTGTTTGAGAACTATTTGTTTCAAACACAAGAATTAAGTCCCAAAAAGCATTGTGGTATGATGTCACAGGACAAATGTTGTTGATTTAGGTATACTATACATAGCCAAAACAATAAAATCGGATATAAAATGTCAAAATTTACAGATTGATAGAATCTATTTCTAGGTTTTGGCCTTGATAGGAAGTTCTACTAACCGAATGTTGAATTAATTTAGTCCTAGTTGAGGTTAGGACAAGTTACATTGGCATAAGGTCAGGACTTCTTAAATATGTTTATATGTTCGTAGTCATACGTATTCCAAACAATAATAACGAATTAAAAACTTTATTTATTTTACAACGATTAAGAAACTTATATAAATCTTGCTCGTTGGCACGGATCTTGGAGTTAGGGTGTCGTTTGTATGGGAGGAAACTGGAGTACCCGGAGAAAACCCACGAAGCCAGGTTAGTGACAGCCTCATCTTCTCGCGAACCACACCGGGAATCGAAACCGGGTCGCATTGGTGAGAAGCGAGCGCGCTGCCGGCTGCGGTACCTGCCCCCCCCCCCTCCCCACCCAGAGGTGTTAAATGAGTGCTGAAATCTATTTGAGTATTTATTTGATATATAGGGACATAAACATTATCGTTTTCTGGGTAACAGCTTGCAACAAATAAAAGTTCATAATGAAAACGTACCTACGTTCACTACATATTCAAGAATTAGGCTCTTCGGTTGAACCCTTATACAGACTTATGCAGACATTCCAAGTGCGTTGCACACTGACAAATAGGGCAGTTGGGACTCCATGACGGGCCTTATCTAAACCTTTTCAAAGAAGACATGGTCCCGAATCTCATCCCCTCTAACTGTTAGTTGGGACTCCTACAGATCAATGGTCTGAGCTCGCTTCCAGACCAGCAGAGCACAGTTACCTCATGTTGATGTCGCTCTATATATTTTTGGTATTATAATCTTACTCTCTATGACTATTAGTGTTAATACATTTTTATGACCTCTCAACTTGATATATTCGTTGATCCTTTTTCTCTATATGGATAATTATTTACAAACTTTTAAATGTGTGTCTTTTGATTGTACTGCATTTGAGATGAGTGGGAAGGTGGACCTGTAAACCAGTTAAACACACCAATTGAGTGTCTTTTGTTACTCAATTGACCGTCCTAAGTCGGTATTGCCTTTGTCGTACAATCAATATTTTTGTAATGTCATTTCATGTATTACATTACTTGTTACAAACTTTTATTGAAGACTTCTGCCCTACAGCTAAGCCAGATGTCTTCCCCCCTCCCCTTACTTTTACTTTTAAGTCAGTTTAGTAATTAATAATAATCTTCAAATATAGTTGAATGAGGCCTGTTGTTAAAATTTGCATATGATGCAAATAACAATAAATTTATACACGTTTATTTGTTATGATATTTATTACTAGCTAGTCTAAAAATTAAATTTTTGCAGAAGAGTTACTGTTCCTTTATGCTGTTTATGACGATACTGATATTATGATACTGCTGTAAGAGACATGTTACACTGCCAAAATAGGCATATATCTTAAATAAATCCACACACAGGCATTAAACGTTAATACAAATTTAAATATGTTCTAATCGATATATATTTTTTGGAATGACTACAGGCAGTCACTTCTGTTATTAAAAGTTGATACAAATAAAGTATATGTGTTGAGATATTTATTTTTCTGAAATAAGTACACGGGCACTCATTTCTGAAATTAAAAGTATTGATATTATCATATCGACAAATTATGACCATTAAATTTCTTGATCTTTTTTGTTTCTTTTGATATTGCCTCATATGTAAAACATTACTCATCACAATGTAGTTTGGATGCATCTTTGTAAGTGTTTTCTTTAAACACACTTTTAATCGTCATGTGTATTAAACAAATTCATATTTGGGAATCTAAATTTACGGTTAAACTAAGAACATAATGTAAAAACCTATTTTACAAGCTGTGAATATCTATAATGTTTTTAATATACAAGTATTAAAATGCGATTCAGTAATTCATTTAAACGTGTGCCCATAAATAGATTTTAAATAATTAAATCAGTAACACTCGCAAAACAATTTTATTGATTTCACGTAATAATCTATATGCAAGGAATGAAACCGCTACATGTTAATTTGGTTACATTGCTTTCTCTATAAATGGAAAGGCAGAGCCCACAAAACTTTTATTATCATCAATTCACCATCCTTAATCGGCATTAAAATGGATATGTAATCATATATTTTTGTGATGTTTTCTGTGTTTTTGTTTCGATTGGATTTTGAAATGGGATGGAACAAGATTTTTTCCTCCTATCATCAAAATTTCAGATGATATATCTGTGAGTTGTAGCTTTTGTGTTTTTCTTTTAGCTGCCATTCCATTGATCATTGTTGGTATAATTCTTATTGGACTGGCTATCCCGGCTATACTGATCGCCGTCTTCAGTATCATCAGAATACGAAAGCTGAGAAAAGGTAATTCATACTTATTGTTCAGTGTGGACTTGTACATGTGTTGCTGGTGTACCCAATGAGTAGGTTGATTGATTGATTATTGTTTTACGTCACTCCACAATTATTTCACGTATATGGTGACGGCATCTGCATGATGCATTGCATACAAATTTAGACCTTTGTAACTGACCCACTCAAAGCAGTGAGGAATCTTTTACGTGACACGGGACCTCGGTCGTTACTTTCTTATTCGAAAGACAGAACACCGGTGTGCCCAGGGCGAACCCGGGATCTCTCGATCACGAGCCGAGCACCTTATCCACTAGGCCACTCCGGCTTCCAATGAGTAGGAGATCCTTACTTTTTTTATAGATTTCTAAACTAACAACCCCCCCCCCCGATTATACGTGATTTAAATCGTAGCCATCGACATATTCATGATGATCTACATGGTAACATTGATACTATTCAAACTCGGGAAAATTTTAGGTAAATGATGGGGGATTATATCAGAATTCGGAAATGTACATCGTCGATTTCAACGAATTTCATAATAACATGGTACCACATGAACATCATCAACACATCAAACTATGTTAAAAACTAGAATACACACAATGCTGGTAGGAAGTCTTATGCTAATGGCTTGCAATACCAGACATGTTAACCTATGCTGACACTACTTAGAAGTAGGTCAATTTCTTGATTTTTTGCCCTCTAGTTCAAGGATTTGAAATGTTTAGTTTCATGGTAGAAATGTTACTTTGTCTATCTCACATCTATTCAAGAATCCCCCAATTATGAAGAAGTCTGCTGTAACCATTTCTGTCACTGGGAGATTAGGCTACTATTATAATTGCAAGGCCATGTCTCACTGATGACATATGCCAAACTATGTTAGACTCGAGCTAGACTGAGTCTGAGATATATTTCTCGGCGGACAGGACTCTCTCTCTCTCTCTCTCTCTCTCTCTCTCTCTCTCTCTCTCTCTCTCTCTCTCTCTAAAGCACACACAAACACCCACCCACCATTATACCAGAGAATGAGTTTTCATTCAGAAATGTTGTCATCATTTTGAAATTTTGAATATTTAACAGAAAATAACGACTAACATTTTGACTTGTTTGATCCTCTAGTTTGAAGCAAAAAAAAAACCCGGAAGTATGAAATAAAGGATGTGTTCATTAAGATTCCTTTTTTCTTTTATAATTTCAGACATGGCTAAAATGATGACCAGGTAAGTATTTCACAGAACTTCATCATGTGTGTATTGAAAACAATTTCAAATAGAAATGAAGAAGTAAATACATACATACAAACACAATACGTATATTTATTCAAAGTATAATTTACGAGACGTCGTTTCCTCCTGTAACCTTGTGTTTTCCTTTTTGTATTAACTATCCCACACCTTCTTTTCTCCAAGTAAAATCACATATTTACCCCGAAAAATACTCGAAAGCATCGCTTCCATGCATCATGTGCTTAATTACCTAATTTTATATATGAAATGTTAAATGAAGTTTTGCATAACCGACACAGAATAACGTACAATTCTTATAATTCTCTAAGCTTTATGGAGACCTTCTGTAATTTTGAAAGATGTTAAACATGGTTATCTGGAATTACCGTTTAAAATTATTATGAAGCCAAACAGTTCGGTTATTTGGTTTACAAATTTCACATTTTAGCAATTTTAGCAATGCAGTTCCCAGTAAACATTGGTCCCATTTTATTTTCATTTCTTTACAGGGAGACGTACGATGCTTTGAATCTGCAACCAAGGCCACAAGACGGCTTAACTTACGACATCATACAAACAGGTAAAATGCATTATCATTAAAACAAAATTAAATACTCCCGTGCATTTTTCACATCTCTCTCTTTCTATCATACTACATGTATTTGCTCTGTTATTTTGTTTGGATTTCATATATATATTTGTATTAGTTACACATTATTTCATTTCAATAATATATGAAAGGGAGATGTAAGTAGATATTTACTTGTATCTACCTTTCATATCGCCAATATAATGTAATAGATCATCTTTTTTTCCATATCCTTCCAGAACAAAATGGTAAACAAAATTTACCTAGACAAGACAGTGCAGGATACGAGACCCCAAATGACACATACACAACCCCGCTTGATGCCTAGTGACACTTGTGATATCCATAAAACACCTAGAGATACCCTGTACCCTCTATCGTGAAATACCAGCACTTCATTTATTTCTACCGTTTTCTGTAAACCGTTTTGACAAATGTAAGCTTTATTCAGGAGCAGATCTAATTTTCTTCTTAGAAATTTATCCTTTTTAAGACATAAAAAATCCATGAAAATCACATTTATCAAATTAAGTTACGTTTTACCCTAAATCCATCATCTGGCTCAGCGCATGTTAATTTACAAATTACACTCTCACTTATACTTTTATGGCAATCCAAAATATGAATGGGTGTAAGTTTCATTTAAAATATATGTAAATTGGTATCAATATGATAAAAGAAAATCTAGAAAAGAAAAAGAGGAAATCTAACTATTTGCGAGAAGGATATTTGAAATTTACAACTCAAAAAGTGACGACTAAGTTTGAAATTTTTGCAGCATAGATACCAAAGGTAAATGCTTAATATATCGTACAGCAAATTCAGATGTTCACAATGAGCTTTTAACAGTACACATACATATAGTAGTCTATAGAAAAGAGTTAAGCATACATACGAGTATATGAATTGATATGTTTTCACTCTGTTCAGTATATGAATATGTATGGTTTTACACATTGCCTAATATGTATTGGGAGGATGTTAATGACTTCAACCCCAAATCACTGCATGTCAACAGTCAACAACACCCCCCCCCCTTTTTTTTTATGGATCAGAACAGGGAAGGGGTTCAATGGGTTTAATCCAGCCCCTTTGTCCAACAAATATATTTTGAACAATTATCATTTTGATCCTTATCTTTAGTTTGATGACCAACATTTTGAAGATTGAAACACCTCATCCCCTTTATCCAAGAACTGCTGGATCCATCCCTGCCTTGCCGATTATACATTCGCTCTACTACCTATATTTAGCCCTTATTTTAACAAGAGTCTCCACCAAAATTTTCGTGAAATGATTGTTAAAAAATTTCCACATACTGTACATGTATTTTTTCAGTTATTGAGTATTATATTATGTTGGGGTTTTTTTCATCGAAGAGACACCATGTAATATTTTATTAATTTTACCTTTGAACCCACAATAACGGAATTATATTCCTATGATGTGTTGTGATTGCTGCACAATGGAATTTAGAACATATTAACGATGAATTGAAATTAAAAGTACAATAATGTATTTGATATTACACATGTTAACTTTTGCTTTGTTTTCTTTTACTTTTTTAACTATTACATGTATAGTAAAATTAATCCAGAAACAAATAAACAAACAACAAATGAAAAAGCATACCCAAAAACAAAACAAGTGAATGTTTTCTTTATCAGAGAGGTGAAACAAATGACTCTACGTACTGTGTTCTACTCTGCAGTTATCCCAGAATGTATCTAAAATACACAAACATTGATCAAATGAGAAATCATGAAGAAGTTTGTCTTGGTGTCTATTATACCGCCCTGGATCACTCCTTGACCAATTTGACCGAAAAACAGGAGACCTCCAGCACTTTATTCCTAATACGTGGTTCTGAAGAAGTTTAAAATGTTATGAATTGACAGAATGACAATGGACTATATCTCAAGTCAGCCTTCCGCTAAAGTAGTTGATTGGTGTTTACGTCGCTTTCAACGATACTTAAGTTATATCATTATATGGAAGCAGGAGGTGAACAACCTAATAAACATAGTGGCACAATCCGGGAATCGAATCCGGATCGTCGGCACCGCAAGCCCGCAAGCCGAGCGCTTAACCACAACACCAAGCCTGTCCCTATCCTAGAAGTTACACCCATTGTCTTAGAATACCACAGCTTTATTCACAGAAACTGTCTGCGTAGACAATACTGCTTTTGATACACACTCTCTCAATATGATCATGGTGCTATTTGCATCCACTGTCTGGTTGGTCGACTGCTGTTTTACGTCGCTTTTACATACAGATATATTGATGATGTACTATCTATAAATAACAAAAACTTTGATACATACGTACATACAATTTATCCAAAGGAACTTGAAATTAAGGACACTACAATATCCAATTCATGTGCTTCAAATTTAGATCTACTTATTGATGTCAACCGAGATGGTAAACTTATAACTTCAATTTACGACAAATGTGATGACTTTAGTTTCCCCATTGTTAATTTCCATATACTAGTAGCAACATTCCTTTATCACCTGCGTACGGTGTTTATGTATCCCAATTGATTCGATATGCGCGAGCGTCATCTGAGTATTGCTCTTTCATTTATCGAAGCCAATTACTAGGAGAAAAGTTACCCAAAAAAGGATATGAGATATCACGACTTAAGTCAACATTCTGCAAATTTTACGGTCGTTATAAAACCTTATTTGCTCATATGATGTATCGTTGTCTGACATGTTGACTTCCTTATTTCACAGTAACTAAACCATCTGTATTACCTATACTATACAGCAGTATTCTTACAGCTTATGACATATACCTATTTTGACTACGGCTGTGCCGTTTCCTAATTCTGTGACAGCGAATAATACTATTTCGCTTATACTTATGGCATCACGATGGGTGTGACCGGTCGGCAGGGGATGCTTACTCCTCCATGGCACCTGATCCCACCTCTGTTTTGACAGAGGTTCGTGATTGTTTATATTATATTTACATATGTATTGTCGTGTTTCTTGGACTTCGAGTTGTGGATAACTCTGTTATGGAAGCAGGAGATAATCAGCCTCTTTTAACACAGTAGCGCAATCCAGGAATCGAATACAGATCGTCGGCGCCGTACCCAAAGCACCTAACCATTACACCAAGCCTGCTCCTTCGCCTTCAGTGTAGTAAAATATATCATTTTAAGCAACTTTAAATATAATATATTCATCACTATAAAACAAGCATTCCGAGATTATATAGATAAAGCAATAATTTTCAATAGGCCAGAATGCGTTGGAGTTACCTCCCGTCGTTAGCCATCTTGAACGTCGAACGATAGTTTTTCCTTCATTTTACTATTTTCAAACAGCTCATTTGAAACAAGCATTCGTAATTTCATGTGTAAAATGCTGTGATAATATTTCAAAATAAACAATGGAGAAAAATTTGAAAGAAGTCAACAAGTATACTTTTTGAAACCGTCTTAAAAATCATCATCTTTGGTAGAATTATTCATGAAAACAGTGTGACAAAAAAAAAAAAAATGGACGCCCACGGGAGATAACTCTCACCAATTCTTACCTATTGCAAACTATTTATACCCTCTAACAGAAGTCGAACCTTGCTATTTTACTGATACTGGACACGGGTAAGTTTACTTAGTGACTGACAATTCTGTCACTTGAAATGTTTTAAAAAGTAAAGTTTGCATTCGGTGACACGTGAGGGGTTTTCGTTAAAGAACGCACATAAGGGTCAGTTTCCCCTAGAGCTACCAACAGCAGAGTTTGAAGCATTTAGGTTATGTGCAAAATCCCTACACACGACAATCCCAAGACTGGGATTTACTACTATGGTGGATGTCCAGCAGACAAGAAATGGTTTAGTAGTGAGTGAATCTATTTCCATTAAACGTGCAAGCACAGATAAACAGTTATATCGCAATAATTTGCACCTCACTACGTCAGTGGTAAGTGTGAATGGTGGGAAGGTATTTGTAGACACACACCTCAACTATATTGTAAAGAAAATAGAATATATGGGAAATTTCAGGGAACTAAATCGAGCAGTGAGAGACAAGTGCCAAGAAGTACTGTGCAGAAGATTGGATTCCTGGGAGATGGATGTAATAAAATCATACAAAAAAACCTAAAGATACTGCTCACGACAGAAGAGTGGTGGGAAATAGGCAAAGCAACCGGAGGGTATGTCAACCAGGTAAATCAGATGAAACACAAAAACAGCAAGGAAACCCAGAAAATGAATGGTCTGACGACGTAAATGAAGAACAAAGGCAGAATGAAGATACTGATGATGAAAAACCTAACTCAGTAATAGAAACGTTGGAAACGAGTGTCAAAGAAGCCCCATGTAGTGTTTGCGGAGAACCATGTGAAACTGATAGTGTTATATGCGACATGTGTAGCCACTGGGCACATTACAAATGTGAAGGACTGAGTGTATCGGAAATCGTAGAATCAGAAGACGAGGAATGTACAAGTATAACCTATACCTGCCGTGGATGCTGGAGTGTGGAAGCCATGACCAGAAGCGACTTTGGCATAGACAGGGTCTACCAATCTTCAACCAACGACATGGATACAAACACAGAACCTACGAAAGTCAGAGAAATTGGTGTAGGAACGAAATCGGAACTGCAACTTCATGCAAAATTAATTAATCAGAAGGACGCAGAAATAAGGAAAAAAGAGCAAAACATGGCAGATCTTGCGAAACAACTGGCCACTGCGAGAGCATATATTATTACAGTAGAGCAGAAGATCAATAGTCTAGAAAAGTCACAAACACTAAACACAGCAGCAATTGCAGTGCACCACCACAAGCAAGATGATTCTTGTGGTAAACCAGAGGTAGAGCATAATATTTCACACAGGTTAACCCTATTAGAACAAAGGGTAAATGCTATGGAAATTACAGCACTCAAGACAGGATGGCTACACTTGAAAAGACAGTGAAGGCAAGAGAGACCATCATTATAACTGAAAAAGAAGCAATGAGTAAGCAAACCCCTCGCAAAATGTAAGAAATTAGAACCTAACCGATGGTAGTACAAGCATGCTGACAAGTAATGATGAGCAGCATTTTTATGCAAACGCCAACATACCAAAGAACCTCCATGAGAAGCCGACTTGAATCACAGCAGGAGAAAGAGAAAAAAGAAGAAAAAATAAAATCCCCACCCCAGCGCAAGCAACACAACAAATGGTTTGGGACAACAACAATCTGAATGGCAGTGCAAATCAAATAGAGTGTGCCTCAAGACAAGGAACACAACAAATGGTGTGGAACAACAACGATCTAAATGACATTGCAAATCAGGTAGGGAATGCCGAGCAGCAGCAACAACCCCGCAAAGTTGTGATACACAGACACGAACCTCAACCGGAACTGGTAACACAGAAAGTTACAACCCCGGCCCTGCGTCACGTAATACCCTGGATTGTACCAACATACCAGAGGAAGGTGCAAATACCGACTATGGGGACAATGGTTCAGCCACTAGTGTATCCATCTTGCACGAGATTTCTATAGCATCAATAAACATCGAGAACATAAAAACCAACAAACAGTACTTGCTGGAACTGATGAAATACCATGACATAATACTACTTCAAGAACATTGGCTCTATGCATTCGAGAAGATCTATTTAGAAGCTATGGTCGAAGATGATAGATGGGGGTAGCCTTGAAGTGTATAGATGACAACGAACCTATTGGCCCACATTGTAGGCCTAGAGGGAAGGGTGGCATAGCAACCTTATGGAATAAATCCCTGAACACTCATATCAATGCTTTGAAGGATGGTAACGAGAGGATCATTGTGATAGAAGTTGGAAATCAGCTGCACACGCGTACCTGCCTGCCAGAGGGTCTGAAGGCTCGGAAATGGATATTGAAGGATGTATTGCTGAGGTAGAGGAGATAACAGTGAAGGTCGGGCTGGATTCTGATGTCATTCTGCATGGCCGGAGATTTAAACGCCTCTATACACAGAGAAAAGGGGTTGAAGAGAGGCCAGACATTTAGGCTTTTATTGCAAAAATATGGTTACAAAACAGCACCAAATTACCGGGAACTTCACACCTTTGTGCACCACAACGGGTCAACATCGCAAATACACTATATATTGTATACAAAGTCCAACAGGATATATATCGTGGATATAGTACATAATGCGCCACTTAATGTATCATTGCACAATGCTATTACAGCCAACATTCTAGTAAACCTGCAGACACCAACACGGGTAGAGGACGATGCACATCATGGTCGCATCAGATGGAACAAGATCGACAAAGCTCTTTAATCAGCTAAGGTGACGGGGAGGAATCTGGTCTCCCACTGCCTATAAAGCCTTCATCAACCCGATTCTAAATTCATTGAAGACAAGGCGATTGGCCACAGAATAGGGGTCATCCGCGTGGCTACCCCGAATTGTGCAGATGATGAGCTACTGCTCACCGAGGACAAATACGAAATGATTACACTCACCAAAGTAGAAGAGTCGTATGCTAAAAGAGAGAGATATATACTAAGTGAGCAAAAAAGTAAGATTATCGTATTCAATCAAAAGCGTGGGGAGGCAGTTAACAATAAGAATTGGTGTACACTAAATGGAAAACCTATAGGGACAGTAGATAGCTATACCCACATTGGAGTCGTTAGACACAATAAAACTGAAACAAATTTGACCTTGGCAGTTGAAGAGGCAATCAAGACGGCAAGGAAAATTGCATTATCCCCTATGGGAGCCGGATTCCATGGAATTAATGGGTTAAACCCCACAACAGGGATAAAATTATGGCAAATCTATGTAAAACCCAGACTTTTGTATGGACTGGAATGCTTGATGTTGAGGAAACAAGATACAATAAGAGACATATCAGAGAAAAGTACTTTAAAGCATCATGCACCTACCAGAGCGTAGAGCAATCCCAGGAGTATATATTCTTTCCGGTGAGCTGCCTATAGAAGCAGACCATGACAAAAATATCTCAATATCCTTATGACTATACTTAGGAGTGAAGTTGACAAAGAGTTAGCCTGGAGACAACTGGCTGTTAAAGATGGACAGTCCAAAAGCTGGTTTTTATATGTAGCAAAAATTCTAAGGAAATATGAGCTCCCGTCCATTTATGACCTACTAGAGAACCCAGTGAAAAAAGGCAGGTGGAAAAGTATTGTTAAGTCAACTATAAACAACTGGTGGATTACCGAAATACAAAAGGAAAGTGAAGCGAAAATTAGCCTATGTCACCTTAATAGTAAAAAGTACAGAGTGGGTTATCCGCATTTTGTCTGGAGCAGTGCGAGCATAGACACACTTGAAGTTAAGAAAGTTGGGGTAAAGCAAATCTGTTGAACATACAAGTTACAGACAGTACTGGCGAAATTCTCAGGATCAATTGTAAATCCCATGTGTAAATTGTGCGAGACAGAGGAAGAAGACGCTTTGCACTTTGTGCTAGAACGTAAAGCAACGATGTCTACAAGGGATAAATTCATTAAATCTGCCTCCTAGAGCAGCAAGGGCTAGCTACCTTCTTCCAGCTTATACTTGACCCAACTCATCCACAATACCACTGGTCTTACAAGATGTAGATATACTGGCAAGAATTGAAGTTATAACCAGAAGTCTGTGTTATGCTCTCCATTGTTACAGAAGTAAAATCCTAGATATAAGTCGCAACCAGTTTAAACTGGAATAAATTCAGTTGTACTCACTATCGGTCAAACAATAAATTCAACAGAAATACTCACATTCGTACACAATTAGATCAGGACATGTATATTCTAGTCACATACACACAGGTGGTACCCTAGACCACACGTATAAATGTGGGGTTTTTTTTCTTGAAAAGGCCCCTGTATATATGTTAAATAAACCACCAGAAGCCTTGTTTTAAACATTGCAGTATGACACGTCTGAGTTGTAAATATGTAGTGTTCACTTTTAGAGACCAAGTGAGGTCTATCAAAATAATTTCATGCTTTTAAAACTTTTAAACGGTTTTAGAGCGAAACATTATGTTAAAATCGGTAGACTTTTACAGTAGTTATATAACCGTTTTTATACACTCGTTCGAGTGGTACACTAGTAAAGTGGAGGAAACTATTTAATAATAATAAGAAGAAGAAGAAGAAGAAGCATGCCATATACCGGTCGGAAATTTCTATCAACTTTTCAAGCAGCAACTGCACCAAGGAACATTTATGCCTATGACTGAAACAGACTGACTGGAACATGGACCTCACTTATCTGGTGACTTTGAAATAAGAAGTGTAACCTTGGGTCAAGGTCATGATATAACTTTGAGTCGCAAGGAACATTTATACAAAGTTTGATGGAAATCCATCCACAGAGGGCTTAATTATGAAGCGTAAGTTTACTGACAAATTGATTGATTGATTATTGTTTTACGTCACTCCAAGGTTATTTCACGTATATGGTGACGGCATCTGCTTGATGCATTGCATAGAAATTAAGAACTTTGCAGACAGTCACCCGAAGGAGTGAGGGATATTTTACATGCCATGCCTACCGTGACACGGGACCTCGGTTTTTACTGTTTCATCCAAAGACAGAATATCGGTGCGCCTAGGGCGGGAGTTGAACCCGGGACCTCTCGGTCACGAGCCGAGCACCTTATCCATTAGGCCACACCGGCTTGATTACTGACAAAAAGGCAGACAGACAAATTGAAAGGCTAACGGATAGAAAACTAAGTCTTCTCCAGACAGCCTGTAGGAGACTAACAAATGATGAGCTTGTGTAGAAATTTTTACTCAATGCACTGGACACATCTAGGCCTAAAATGCAAGCAGAAAAGGATCTTTTACATGAAAGATATTCACATGTAAGCCCAGAGACATATATGTATGGGTCTCTGGTAAGCCTACGTAAAAAAAATCTCAGCCCCCTGGGGCAGCGTTACATACTGATGCTGGACTTTCCTTTTAACAATATTGATACTACATGCCAATGATACTGTTACCAAATATTTAGTCATGGTGTCTTGTGTTTCTTCAGGCAAAAACTTTAGAAGATATTTCAAATGAAGTCCTGGTATGTAAAAAATGTTGAGTGCAGGTGAAGGGCCAAACATTACCAAAGAGCCATCCATTGATTAACCAGAGCATGTTTGTAAAACATATGCCCCCACTGTAGGCTTATTTAATAACAGCAACAAAGCTTTCCTAACTTCATTTTAATTATAAGTTACAAGGGCCACAAGTCCCATAGATATTACCAGTAGTGACCTGGCCTTCTGACATATTGACCTTTAAATCTATAGACATCCTTCCCTTTTCGATAAGATTAAATTACCTCTGTTTAAAAGAACTTGATCTGTAAAATAAGTGAAATATCATGATCAAATTTTGTAGAGCAGTTAGTAATTTATGATAATATATCAAAATCACCTGGAAATCTTTGGATCATAAGAAACATTTATGCCTATGACTGAAACAAATTGGAACATGGGCCTCATTGATCTGTTGACCTCAAAATAAGAAATATAACCTTAGGTCAATGTCATGATATACCTTTTGGTAATAAGGAACATTTATGAGAAGTTTGATGGAAATTCATCCATAGAGGGATTAATTATGGAGTGTGACAGATTACCCACAAAAAGACGATCAGATGGACGGACTAACGGATAATTCCTCTCCAGTAAACCTTTAGGGGATTAATAAATACTGAGCTTATGTAACATGAAATTTTCATCAATTGCATTGGACACATCTCTGCCTACATCCAGAAAATGATCTTTACTCGAAAGATATTCCCATGTTAAAACAGTCGGCCCTTTGGGCAGTATCAAATACTGCCACAGGGCCTTTCTAAAATCGCTATTACATGTCATAAAGATACTGTTACCAAATATTCAGTCATGATGTCTTGTGTTTCTTCAGGCGAAAAATTCATTAGGTGTGTCTTATGAAAGCCTAGTATGTAGAAACTGTTGACTCCAGGTGTCAAACATTGCCACAGGGCTATCCATTGAATATAAATGAAACATGTCATATAGAAGCTGTATACCAAATATGAAGTTACTGTGTCAAGTGGTTCTGGAGCAGAAAACTTTAAAGACGTTACCTAAATAATTCTTTGTGAAAGTTGTTTGCTCCATGTAAAGCAAGACCTTCCTTTGTGGTACTGCTATACTAAATGTAATAAGGATGGTGTATACCATATATAAAATCATTATCGCTTGTGAATATTTTAGTTCTTGAAAACAGCATAAACTTAATTCCTTATTAGCCTATGTAAAAATTGTCAACATTGCTGCAGGGCCTCCATTGAACAAACTTGAACCATCATATAATAAAGATGCTCTTTACAAAATATGAAGTCATTTTAGCTAGAGGTTTTTGAGAATTTTTTTAAAGATTTAACAAATTTTCACTTTTCTGTCCAAGGGCAATAATCACTAACTAAACAGAACTCAATTTTTTTTCCTGAAGGATCACATATGCAAGATTTTCTGAAAATAAATGCATTTTTTTACAAGAAGTTTAAAATATTAAGTTTTCAAATGAAGGACGATATACAACTAAGTCAAACATTGAAGCCAGAATTTACTCGTATAAATTTCATTATTATTCGGTCGTCATCAATATCACCAATCAATAAATGCAGACAGCTAAACTACAATTGGTGAGAACCATATACCGGGTATGCCAAATATTGTGAAAACCATTCAAAACAAATCCTAATACATATCTACACAACCTTTGTTTACTTCCACACAGCTTGACCAAATCGTTAGAGAAGTCCTGCTTGATAGACTAACATCCCAACTTGTTTCACCCCACCTTCATTGTGCTGGGTAATAAGATGTGGAAAAAAAGATGACATTTGTGACACTGCAAAATGCAAATACATGTACATGTATCTTGTAAAGTACTTCCCAACAAGAGGCTCCATCGAGTCTAAAGTTCTCATGGTCTAGTGACCAGAGGAGACTCTGTTAAATGATTTCATTTATTACATTGTAAGTTCGGTTGAAGAACAAAGAGCTCTCTGATGTAATTTTTATGTAACTCATAATTCAAATCTTGAAAATCTTGAAAGCGATCCAAAGAAAATTCAGATTCTAATATCAATAATGTTTATTTCAAATCCTACATCACATTCAAATCCGAAGTGTCAATGTCAATGTTGTCAGTAACACACTTCATGTATGTTCGATCACGCTTGTAAATCACTTCTTAGATTCCAGTTTACTTTGGGGATAATTCCAATATGCATCATCATTTTTCCAGTAAATAAGGGTTCGCTGAAACAAAACAAAAACACATGAGTATCAATATTATTATTGATTTTGCATCCCTTTTGTGTATTTTCACGTTTTCACATCTAATTGTATTTTGTGTTACAATTAATATCCTGTGTAAACTTGAATCGTCCATCAATAATGGCAACAGATTCAAATGGCTACCATGCTGCTATATTAAAGGTTTGCCAGGTCCAAATTCTATTTGGGATCATCTAGGTCATTCCAAATTATGTAATTTAGGTCAAATTTTGTTTAATTCATATTCATAATATATTTTGATTCATACAAATGTATCATAAAATTTTAAACTAGGTCTTCAGTTCTACTTCATGCAGCTATGACCAATGCAAGATAAGGTGACTACACACATAATGAAAAAAAAATCTTATTCATTCCTTCTGTCATAGATATATTCTTTCTGAAAAAAAAATGCCAGGATTTGAATTAAACTGTTTCAACCTGGTGGCCTATTGGGCCAGTGGTAAGTGAATTCAACTGGCCCGATAAGAATTTCACTGACCTGTATATAAAATATGCAAAAGAAAGACAAAATTCAGAAATTCAATGGCGTATTTTCATTTTGGTATGAATATCTAATTCTGTTACACGTATCACATATTAGAAACTATGTGTTTATTTTTGCTTGTCAGAAAGTTTAAATTTTTAAGAGGTTTCACACCTTCAAGAAACCACCACATCGTCCTTGATAATGTCAACAATCATTCAAATAATGTCAAGTAGACGTTTTATGCATCATTTAGTAAGAGTTACCAACTCGTTACGAAAACCTGTGCAACTTCGATATTAAATAAAAGAGGAATATCATAATTACTAAATCTATCAAGGAACAAATGAATAAAGAGAAAAGGTTAAAGATATTCCAAGGATTATCATTCCCGGTATTTATTAGTAAATATAGAATAGCAGTTTCCAAATTTTGTACAAGCCCACAGGACTTCTGTAAAACACATTTCACTGGCCCAACCAAAATTCCACTGTCCACCGGACCGTCGCTAATTTCGAACCCTGGGTGGATTGGTAATTTTCTTTCCAGACTAGCACACATCAGGTTTTACTTGTTTATATGTGTACATTTTAAAATTCTAATCACTAAAAACTGATTTTCTATCCCCGTAATTGTAATAGATAAGACCTTACCACTATTCCTACTGAAATCATAATTATGCATCCTGCCATTATTTTAAATTTCACTGGCGAGTGGTGCTCATCTGCATGTGATGCTGAAACAAGAAAGGCACATTGTTATAAAAATATACATGTATAATATATTTTTATTAGCGTTTTTCTTGACATCGTAGTGATTTAATAGTTACACATGTACGTTGGTTGTTTAATTTCAGCAAAAATAAACTAATACTAAAATTACACTTGTAAAGTGATGATAAATATGCTTTTTAGGCAATGTAAATTCAAAATGTCCATGTATATGTATGACTGAGATAATGAATGGAAAATGTGAATTTCTTTAAATGCTCTAACTTGGTCCATGTCCAAGAGGCATACAGGTAACTCTGCAAAAATTAATCAACCAAAACCACCTATGAACCTGACCTGCATATTCAGGTCATCATGTTATCATGATATATTTATATACTGAATTTACATTTAAAATGTCCATGTATGACTGTGATAATGAGCAGAAACTGAATTTCTTGAAATTTTCTAAGTCCAAGGGGTATAACTCTGGCAAAAATTATCCCATCAAACCCAAATTTGAACTAAACCTGCATTTTCTCCTGATATATCTATTTCAATATATGCATCTGTAACAGAGATAATGATGACAGAATGACGGAAAGGGGTATCACTATTATAATATGCCCTGGCCATTTCATGGTGGGGGCATAAAAACACATGTTCTGTTGTCAAAACGATATTTCCTACAGTGCAGTTTAGGTGTTTTGTAATTTTTCCTCCTGCAACAGTGGCCTGAGGGTTAATATCAAGAATTACACAATACATTGTGTGCTTTATAAATCTTATTTTTCCATATGCAGATTGCACTTTACCCTCCATTTTTGGTTTTGACAGCTGTACATGTACTTTTCTAACATTAAATCGCCTCATGATGTCATCTAAAATGCCGAAGATATCAAAGCGAAATGATTGTATGTTGTCGTTGAGTTTTCAATGGCCGCGGAATGTTTGGAAAGTTGAATTTAAATAAACCTGTGGAAATGAGTGATTTGTACCATTTAAATGGAGAAATGAGGCATAAATGAGAAGTTATGAATTAGTTTAGTACATGTATTGGGACATAAAATATGCATGAATCGGTGAGTTATAAATTACATATACCTTTTATCTTTTGTTTACATTACAATCCATAAAATCTCACGATTCTTACAACATATAGCAGTCTGACGGTAGGGCATAACGACAAATGACAAAAATTACCTTTGTCAGATTATTTGGACTAAACAAGCATGAATGTCATGCCAACATGAAAAATGAGAAGTTGTCTGCAAATAGACCTCTTTACCTCTGAAGCTGTAACATTGAACTGCAAACTGATTAATGTTCCCTCCAAATTTATTACGTCATAATGTATTCTGATGTCATTCTCACTGATTTGGAGAGAATGTTAAGAATTTTGCCATCCATTGTCACAGCTCAGCAGTCATAGGAAAGAGGTCTATTGCTCTTTCAATATTATACAAAATACACTGATCCAATTTACTATAATAATTTAATATTGTATACAGTAATACTGTATCAATAATAATGAGACACTTATCACTACAACGCTTAAGTGTTTGTAGTACTGCAGCAGTGCATAGAATTGCCAGAAACTCTGAAAACCCTATGTAATTGCCGAAAACACCAAAATAAATTCAAAAAACACCATTTGATGGCATGAAAACAACTTTTTCCAATAAGTTATCTTCATTATCTATACATGTACATTTGCTGAAATATGTCAAAGTTTAATGCTTTGACCAAGTTATGGAAGTTTTATTATTTCCATTGCAGATTCTAATACATGTATGTATCTAAACAATATGGCAGATTCTAACAGCAGAAAGATATAGTGTATCATTCATTCCACTCTTGATCTATTCCTAATATACATACATATGTAACTATTTACTCATATATTTCCGTTTTCAGCAGCATAATAAACAATAAATTATCAGTTATCTTGTATCTTATTTACTAAGGGAAAATTAAAGAGTGAACTATATTCACTACTTTAGCACAAGTACACATGTACAAACAAATATTGCATCTGCCTAATCGATAGCAAAAAGCTCATATGAAATATGATCATACACCAATCAAGAGACAAAACGCATCAGTGATATAAAACTTGGCTAGATTAAACAGGTTGGGCATATCCCTCTAAAGAGAAACATTCCCTGTTTAGAGAAACATTTTGCTGGCATTTACAAAAATGTCTCTCTAAAGAGGGATATTTTCAACCTTAAAGTTCCCAAGAACTAAAAGATCAAAATTTATAATTTTGACCTGAAACTTAAAATCGCACATCTACAGTACATTCTGAACAATGTTTGCAAGAGGTGTTGACCTGTAGGAAATACTATTTTTGAGTCTGATGATGTGAAACTTCTGCAGCTGTAAACATAAAAACAGTTGATAGAAATTCCAAATACTGTCGTGTTTGGCAAGTCTGTGCGTCCTGGAATCTGTACATCAACAATACAGTTCATTTCCGACTGCCAAACCTCAGTGGCAGCTCATTAGAAATCAATTTTCTCTTGAAAATTGTAGCATTTTTTTCAAGTACAGAAGAAATCAATCAAGTTAAATGTTTTCAATTTGTATACAGGGATCATTCTGGAATCTGAAAGTAATGGGATAATTATCCCATCAAATAAATTTTAATGGGATTTTCTAAAATTTCATGGGATATTTCTACTCATCTGTTTCTATTTTGCTTTAAATTCAAGGAATAACAAGAAACCGTCTAAGACGGTATGACAGGATTGCAAATGCTAAACACAACATGTTGACGACAGACGGACGGACAGACAGACGGACGGATGGGTTTTGCCAATTTATAGACCAGAATTGCTTTGCATTAAAATTAACAATACATGTATGCAAGTGGTCACCCTAAAGGCAAAAAACACAGTGTGTTCACTGAAGCTTAAAGTCAAGGTCAAGGTAACTAAATTTTTGTTTTGGTTGGATAGAACATTCAAGTATCTAGAAACCTACCAACTTTGACATAAGTACTCTTTAGGGTATGAAGGAACCCAGCTAAACGCAACTAAAAAACAAAATGTTGACGTCGTGCGGACGGACAGACAGACAGACGGATTTCGCCAATTTATAAACCAGAATTGCTTTACAATAACATTAACAATACATGTATTCAAGTGGTCACCCTAAAGGCAAAAAACACAGTGTGTGTTCACTGAAACGTTAAGTCCAGGTCAAGGTCATTAAATTTTTGTGTTGGTTGGATAGAACATTCAAGTATCTACAAACCTACCAACTTTGACATAAGTACCCTTTAGGGTATGAAAGAAACCAAGCTAAACACAAATGCTAAACGCAAAATGTTGACGCTTTGCAATCCGGTCAATAAAATGCACAATTGTAAACTCCTGAATGTTTAAAAGCATTACTGTAAAAGCGTTTTAACTAATGAAAAACAAAATAACAAATCAAGATATCAATTAACAATGTCTTCTATTTCCTGAAAATCAGTCTGCCTTTTTTATTTCTCCAGTCTTTTAAAGCACCATTAAAGTCAAATTTTGCACTAGTTTTCTTTTGGGAGGCATAATTGTGGCTATGGACGCTTTTAAATCATAGTTAACATGACGCTCAATTAATACCAATAGCTACTCTAAAATGATCTTTCAAACGCCAGAATGATCATGATTCATAACACAGCTGAAGACAGTTCGAACAATATTTATTCATTACAAAAAAAATATTGGTGGGATTTTTGGCGCAGTCTGAGATTTTTAATGGGATTTTCATGAAAATAAAGCACTAATATCGCGGCCTAGAATGAGCCCTGTGTATATGATAAAGTTTGTCCATTAATAATTCCAAATCTTGTGTAAACAAGCGTACAAGTATCACGTGTTGTCAATGTTTACAATCAGCCTAATAAATATTCATAACTACTTATGGTTGGCCTAGTTTCCGCCGTAGCTCTTGAAAAGGCTTTCAGGAAATGACATACGTCGACACTGCACAGACTTACCAAACATGTTAACAATTGGAGATACGCTTAGGTAAGTCCGTCCTAGGCACGAAAGGTGTAAATTTAAAAGGCTAGTTTGTCAATATTTTACTGTTTAAAGTATAATGATATC
Source organism: Pteria penguin (assembly GCA_035048485.1). Taxonomy (NCBI): domain Eukaryota; kingdom Metazoa; phylum Mollusca; class Bivalvia; order Pterioida; family Pteriidae; genus Pteria; species Pteria penguin. The sequence continues at coordinate 30,391,918 of CM068585.1, forward strand.
TCAATGTTTCTTTTTACGTACAGTTCCTTTCGTTTAACTGAATTAATACCACAAACGCCAAAGTCTTAAGTACACAGACTTACCGGACAGCATCATATTGTTTAGGACATTTTAAAGATGTGCACTTTTAATTTTCAAATCAAAATTCTAAAATTTTGATTTTTAGTATTAAGGAACTCATGCATTAAGCTAGAAAATATCCCTCTTTAGAGAGACAATTTTCAAATGTTAATGAAATATCTCTCTAAACAGAATATCTCTCTTTTGAGGGATGTGCCCAGCCTGTTATAGGTAACAACATTATGTAGGCCGACGGTCGTGTACGTAAACTGGTATTCTATATACACGAAGGTCGTGTAAATAGCTGAGGTAGTATACAATGGCTATTTACACGACGGTCGTGTACTTAAAGCGATATGGCTATTAACACGACGGTCGTGTCCCCAAAGTGATTTGGCTATTTACACGACGGTCGTGTACCTAAAGTGATACAGTATGGTTATATACACGACGGTCGTGTACCACCTAAAGTGATGTGGCTATCTACATGACGTGTCGAATTCTAGACGTTTCGGTACAAGGTCGTTTCGGTACAAGGTTGTTTCGGTACATACTAAAGACGTTTCGGTACAAGTTAAGACGTTTGGGTACCATGAAAAGGATGTTTCAGTACATATGTTTTGGTGATTTATTCACTATATTTTAGCCTGTGCCAATGTAACATGAGACAGCAAGTGTGACTAGCCAAACAGGTGACACTTACTCCTATAGACGCATGGGTTAACTTTACTAAAGGATGTAGGCCCAAACGTATATGTATACGTAAACTTCGTCAAGTAATATTTGTATCCTCGCTAAAAAGCTCCTTAAGAAACTTACACCTTCTGCATCGTTAACAACTGAGTTTTAACTTTAGGCACTTAAAAAAAAATGCAGTTAACGTCCACACAAAAGTTAAAAAGTCAGCATGGCACATTTCCGTAACAGTTTGCTAGTGCTGATCTTTTTACTTTCTTCTTGATAGATTGTCATAATATCCATTTTAATTTGTTTCTGTACTGATATTTAGGTACCTATACCGAAACAGCCAAAATCATGTACCGAAACGTCTTTGTACCATGTACCGAAACGACCTATTTTTGTGTACCGAAACGTCCTTGTACCGAAACGTCCTGCATCCGACATGTCATGGTGTACCTAAGACTCCCTGTTGAGGCCCGGCCTTGTGCCCAAACGAATGCTGGGGAAGTTTGATACAGAAACTTTGACATTGAAGCACTAAAATATGGTTGAAAATGACCTTTTATGGGGGGGGTGTAAACGTTTCCGAACAGAAAAGGGGGGTTAAAACCCATCCCCCCCCATCTAATCCGCCAATAGTGTACTTAAAATGATTTGCTAAATAAGAGATATTGGAAATGGGGGAGGGGTGCTTTTCAAGCTCCCTGTCCTGTTTCTGGGTGTTGTGTCAAATATTTTCATCTTACTTTATATTATCTATTACTTTATTAAACTATTTATACTGAGCAGTACTCTTATAAAGAAAATTTCTATTCAAAATAATAAAATCGCTCATTGAAGAGATTTATTTGTGTATAAAACAATCAAATGAAATAATTGACCGCATTCGGGCATCCTCGGCCTTTTACTCTGTAAATCGTTAAGTTTGCCAGAAAAGGGGCGCCTCACAGGTACGAGCTGTATACCTGTCGTCTACTTCGGCAATGTACATAAGTAAAACAGCGATTGTATAAATAGCAATATCACTTTAAGTACACGACCGTCGTGTAAATAGCCATATCACTTTAGGTACACGACCGTCGTGTAAATAGCCGTTTCACTTAGGTACACGACCGGTGAATCGAAACACCGAAACGGTACCCTAAACACAGAAACGGCAGGGTAAACACCGAAACGGCACTTAATATTAATCAAAGAAACAAAAGACAACTTTTTTATGATAGATATATATATTATACATACAATGACCAAGTTATATTATGATTTGATGCATACTGACATAGTTATTGCACTTTCTTTTCCATGCTATTTCGGTTGTGAAAATGACCGTCTTCATGTCATGAAGAGGTTTATAGCCAGTATATATTCATTATTCTTATCATTACAATTTGTAGCATTTATTTGGGTAGGACTAGAAAGTACAAAACTTTTTGGGGGAAAATTAATGTTTTCCTTTGATTCAAGTTATAGATAGGAACTGATGTATGCATCCTTGCGATAAATAGGCAGATGACTGTGATCAAATGATACGAAAATAATTCTGATACAATGATAAACATGCCCGAATCCTGAACTTGCTGTAATCCAGAGTTGTCCGAATGACTTTTAGCAGTTTAATGTATATCAATCAGAGTAAATTCGGAATATCAAACTTTTTATTTCTAAGTCAAAATTTAAAAAAAAATCAGCATGTCCAAGGTTTTTTGCCTATATATTATGGAAATGGGCAAATTTGTCATTATAATGAGTATATAAGTGCCGTTTCTGTGTTTACCCTGCCGTTTCTGTGTTTAGGTGCCGTTTCGGTGTTTCGTTTCACCCGTACACGAGTCACGACCGTCGTGTAAATAGCCACGGCCCATTATGTAACACAGCAATGTTGTTTTCTATACTTTGACTGGTGTTTCGGTATTTATTTTGGTGTTTGTGGCAATTACACAGATTTTTCGGTGTTTCCAGTAATTGATGCACCCGTAGTCCGTACAGCAGTATAGTCTGGAATTGCCTCTGACCATAATGGATGTAAGCCAGCGGTTACAATATTTAGGTATCTCACCATCGGCACTGTAACGACGTATATTGTTCCTTGTAAGTTGTCTCAATGCATTCTGAGCAATTCTTTGAAACATTTTCACCTCGGATATCGTCGTTCTCGACACCGTTTGGTTTTCAGTGAAGGTCAATAAGAAAAGACAACTCAGCTCCAGTCGAGGTTTATTCAGTAGACAACTCGCTCAAAACATATTGAATTTTTAATTTTCGTAGCCATTCCTACAATCCTATTTACTTTAAAAGTACTTTTAACTCGCATGCTAATTGCCAGAACGTTTCAATATAAAATGTTTTAGCTTTCATTTAAAAATGAATTGAATGCCTGGTGATTTAGACTGTAATTGTGGAACCGTTAAATATTTTCTTTCCTCCTTTATAAAAGTACTTAAAATCCTCATATGTACAGATATGGATGGGAACAACAATTTTGCGTTTTCTGGTAAGGTACAGACCCGTAGGAACCAAGGGTGCGAAGGACCCTCCCTCGACTTTTTCGCCAAGTGGAGAAATGAAGCCGCTCAGCTTAATGAATATGCATAAGCCGCTGTCACGTGACCGAAGTTAGTTATGCGGTTGATATGAAAACACGAAAGCGATACATCGATTTTAAGAAATGATTAGAAAGGAGGGATTCTAACTGTTTCCATCTTATTTGATTTTTAAAACATTATATTAATTATTTTCAACTGCCCTCGTTGCATGTCTATGCACTGAATATAAGTAAAATATTTATGTATAATATTTCAATGAGCCTATGACGATCCCCACTATGTTTGCTCTAGTTACAAAAATAACTACCAACGAGTAAAAATAACTTAATCGGTGTAGTACCAGTGCTTGGGACGACGCTTTCCAATACAGTTTTCGGCGGCTTTATTTTAAATTACCCCATCGTTAGCCCCATATCTTTACCATAAAATCGTCTTATTAGCCACTTTGAAATTGACTGGAAACCGCTAGATAAAAAGCAGGGCACAATTTATCCATATCTCAGTAGTCTTCACATCTGTATCAATCAATCAAAAAGTCCCGGGAAGGTGAAGGTCACTATTACAAGATGTGAAAAATTTGCAAGAAATTAGCCAACATTGGCATTTTCGCCATTTTCAAACCCCTCTTAAATACAGTGTAATAGAATCCATCGCCTCGAATGTTTTCCTCGCTCGGGAACCGTGTATATTATTTGATCTTATGCTGATTAGTAAATTAATAACGGTGTAGAGTCGATATTAAAAGCCCCGGAAAAAATAATTTTTGGTGGAAGCTATTTTTATTGGTAGTATCTTCATGGTGAGACAGATGACGTCTGAAAGATGTGACGTCATACATGCAAATTAACACAGCGGCCTTATTTCTCCGATTGCCGATTGTAATGGATAACCATTGTGGGTTTTCCTTTTATAAATTGTCAAATATTGTAATTGTAATACGGAATATCGCAACTACAATAACGTCAACATACACGCGCACTTTGTGATTGTTATGACGTCATTGACGTAAGTTGCCCACATAAAAGTGCCCACATCGAGAACAACTGATTTGGTAGGGAACAATAAATGCAAACCGTGACGGATTTTAGTAGTGGCGATACTCCGTATTGTAAATGAATATACTTGTTCATAAAAAGTAGTTCCTAAGAAAAACTGCCATTTTGTTTTTCTTTATACTTAGTGTCTACTTCATTTATAATTATACTGCGTGTATAATGACACCCATACTTCACATGGTGTCAGAAGTCAAGGTTTATAGCCATGGATCAATTAAAACCTCCCTCGGAGATCAGTTTTGAAGGAAACACTACTGAAGATTGGAGGGAAAGGGAACAAGGATTTCGCCTTTACCTCTCAACAACAGACATTAAAGAAAAAACCTTACATATTTGAGACATGTATTTTTTTTCTAAAGGAAAGCTCAATCGTCACTCGAATCTTGACACTTATGCTACAGGGTTAGGCGCCATAAACTGTGAAAATACTTAAGTCATAATGTCAAATTCTTTTGTTCAACAATGAACTAATTTGAGAATTGAATCTTATGCAGCTTTGTTCTCCAGATAAACAGAATTTAACTGTTCTGCATGACAATTTATTTAAACATTTGATAATAGAATAAATCAAAATGAAAGAACTGACTTAAGTACTTTCTTAGTTTATGGCGCCAGACCCTGAACTCAAAAACAAATCACAAAAATGTGAGTTTGGTAATTTTACTAATAGTTTGATCAAAGACCACATCGTGTGTGACATCAGTGATGAATCACGTAGAGCACGATTTCTCCATGACAATGATCTAACATTAAGCAAAGCGCTGGGCATATGTCGCTCCTCAAGTTATTAAATAACCCTGTCGTATTTGCAGATGTCACTATGAGTAAGTCGCATGCAAACAAACGAACTCGTAAATCTGCACCAAAGCAAATAGAACGGAGTGCGTTCAATAAATCTGACAAAATGTGCAACAGATAGACTTCATAAGCCTAAAATTTTATTGAAGTTACTTCCCATGTGACAAGTTGTCCGCCATCTTTGAGGTATATTATTTAATGTTTCTTCATAAATCAACCAAATTATGTAAAGTGATTTCTCCAAACTAGGAATAATCCTGTATTTTGCAATGCTTATACAAACTTTTGAATTAAACTTTATTTATTTTACAACGATTAAGAAACAAGTTAACAACTTATATAAATCTTGCCAGGGGCGTAGCTGCCTATACGCCAGCACGCCATGGCGTGCACATCATGGGGACAAAAAAAAATTAAACTGTGACTCAAAGACATCCATATCATATGACAACTCGTAAGTGTCAAATTAATTTGTGAAAACATTAATCTTCAACTTTCTCAAAATCAAACAGACTTTAATGTTAAGAGGTAGATTCAAGTTCAGCTTTTATTGTGTTCGACATATATTCTTCAACATTAAACGTCATTTCTTATGACAAAAATAGTTTCAATGTTATCAAGATGTAGTCCAGAAAGCACGATTTTGCAGTGAATTTTACAAAATTTTCTCGGGGGAGACCCTCGAACCCCCACTTGCAAGAGAGAGTGATCCCATCCCCCTCTCAGAGCTGCACGCGCCTCGTGAGAAGCTTTCTTTGCGTGCACATTGAATATTTCTAGCTACGCCTCTGCTTGCTCGTTGGCACAGATCTTGGCGTAAGGGTGTCGTTTGTGTGGGAGGAAACCGGAGTACTCGGAGAAAACCCACGAAGCCAGGTTGGTTCTGCAAACTTTGAGGTATTAAACAATGTAAAGAAAGTTCCTAAAGAATTGTAAGTATTAACACCTTTTTAAAAAAAATTATTAAACTTAGTATGAATATGAGGCTAAAAATATGCTTGACCACAAACATGGCCGACAACGGGAGATAACTCCAACTGAATTGCTGCTAATGAAACCTATGTATACAAATATCAATGCGATTCGTGATGAACCACAATCTATTTCATGTAAAAACTGTTGACGGAAACATGTAACAAATAACTGTCCCGGTGTATGGCAAAATATGTTACAATTGTGAAGGGAAAAATCATTTTTCTCATCTATCACTCAAACAGAGACAAAGTTCTAGCAAACATAAGTTTGACCTAGTGGATCAAAGCATAGAATCACTGTCAAACTCGAAAAACACTTGGATTGAACCTGTCAAGATCAATCCGGAAACGGTGAATTTCAAGCTTGATACTGGAGATTAGGCCAACATCATACCGGCAAAAGATTTAGGTTCGTTGAGATTCCGTGATACAAATTTCAAAATCATTAATATGAATCGCATTATGTGTAATGATACTTAAAGGTCACAGAAAGGTTCCACAAGGACTTATTAAAGGTCTTATTTATAAGTTAGTGGTTCCGTAACTCTTCCATGCGTTGTCCGTAATAAGGCACAACAATGAATTCTGGTTCGAACCCAATATTAGGTCAAGCTGCCTGCATGTAAAAAGCTAGGGCTAGTACAACGAGTCCCCGCATTTATCGACTCAATGGAGATAACAAAGGACTCCATTATTAAAGATTACCATGATCGATGTTTTCGAATGATTTAATAAAATACCTACACGTACAATGTCATATAGAAGTCAACTCAAGTATTAAACCAGTCGTTCATCCACCACGCAAAATCCCCTCTGCATTACAAGCTCAAGTGAAAGAGCAGAATGGAAGCTCTAGGCGTCATAACGGAAGAAAATGAACCGACGGACTGGATTCATAGTATGGTTATAGCCAGAAAACCAGGGAAAGTCTGTGTATCCATAGGCCCTAAAGATCTTAATACTGCGATTAAACGCGAATATTATCACTTATTTACTGTCCAGGAGATTTCCGAGCGTTTACTGAATACTAACGTATTCTTCAAATTTGATGCTTCAAGTGAATTTTAGCATATAGAACTAGATAATGAGAGTTCAAAATTGTTTACCTTTAGTATACCTTTTGGAAGGTACCTCTATCTTTGACTTCCCTTTGGAATCACTTCCGCATCTGAAATTTTCTCTAAAAGACTACAAGATCTCATGAAAGACCTTCCTGGTGTCCAATGCCTTGTAGATGACATAATTGTTCATGGGAAAAACAAACTGAGAACATGGTGAAAATGTAATCCGCGTGCTTGAAACGTTGTAGAGAAATTTAAAACCATAAACTCTACCGTAACAAAGTCCAACTCCGCGTCCCGGAAGTACATTATGTTCGTCACGTAGTCAGTCAGGATGATCTCAAAGTCGATGATGATAAAGTCAATGCTATTATCAATATGCGTGAACCTACTGATACACGGGGAAATTCATACTTCGCTCACTTTCCTTCCATTTTAAAATTGCTTCCTACGGTCATGGAATACGACACACATTTAGGCTTCAATACATTCTTATATAGTGCCGTGGCGATAATATCAATCAGGGGCGTAAACATATATATGTACACACACACACACACACACACACACACACACACACACACACACAACCACACACACACACACACACACACATATATATATATATATATATATATATATATATATATATATATATATATATATATATATATATATATATATATATATATATATATATATATATATATATATATATATATATATATATATATATATATATATATAAAGACACTACAGCTAACCAGGCATCCTATATTTCACATATTTGTTCCCCGTCTGGGACTCGAACCCACGACCTATGGTACCGAATCACCTAGCTGTCATGTATCCGACCCTCTAACCGACTGGGCGGTTTACGTCGGGTAAATCCCTTCACTTTCCGCGGCCGTGTTGTCATGCATGCGATTAGCTAATGATTGGCTATTAAAGTTCTATTTTTGTGGAGCTCGGGTAGCTCAGTCGGTTAGAGGGTCGGATGCATGGAAGCTAGGTGATTCGGTACCATAGGTCGTGGGTTCGAGTCCCAGACGGGGAACAAATATGTGAAATATAGGATGCCTTGTTAGCTTTAGTGTCTTTGTGCTTTATATGTTTGCCTAATTTGACTTCATTTTCTACAGGTATTTCTTCGGAGATCCAAGGTCCATAGTACTTCCAGGTGTTTCACTGATTCTATTTGTGCTTTATAACACTGACACGTCCCTGTACCAGTTAATAACCAAAATCGTCAAAGTAACATCATTACCAGATATATTGCTGAACTAATGAATGAATAATTCAATTCAGTGTGTGTGTGCGTGTGTATGTGTGTATGTGTGTGTGTGTTGTGTGTGTGTGTGTTTGCAGACGAAAAGTGTTCAACTGTCGGATAGAAGGATGGGTGAACGGACGGACTGACTGAGGAAGGGGTTGATGGATAATTTCCATACAGGTTAAGTCAAAATTCTATCGGCGCATTTTGGTCCCTCCTTGCCGTGAAAATAAGTCAGTTTCTGTTTTATAATAAACATTTTCAAAACAGGATATATGAGGTTCGTAAATATCGTAAATAAAGAAATTACCTTAGTTTTCCCTCACATGAGGGTCACTCTTACGGAACCAAATCTGTAACAGGCAGGGTGAAAAATTGTAGCCGAACAGGGAAATCGAACCCAGATTCTTTCGCACAACATTGAGCTATCCGGGTCGATACCGGTATCCGTCACACTTTATTTATTCAGTGGGGCCGGTGGAGATCAGTCCGGAAGGTGTCTGGCACGTGATTCTCTATCGGTGATTTCGCCGTATGAAACGAAAGACATGGCACATATAAAGTATCCCTCACTGCTTCGGGTGAACTAGATACATAGTCATACATTTCTATGCTATGCTAGCTTGACGTGAAACTAAAAATCAAATAGGTTTTGATAAATGAAGAATTGATTGTTTGATTGAATTTTATTTTTTATTTATGCATTTATTTCTCATTTATTTTATATATATATATATATATAAATAAATAAATAAATATATATATATATAAATAAATAAATAAATATATATATATATATATATATATATATATATATATATATATATATATATATATATATATATATATATATATATATATATATATATATATATATATACATATATATATATATATATATATATATATATATATATATATATATATATATATATATATATATATATATATATATATATATATATATATATATATATATATGTATGTATATATGTATATATATGTATATAAAGCACAAAGACACTACAGCTAACAAGGCACCCTATATTTCACTTATATTCGTTCCCCGTCTGGGACTCGAACCCATGACCTATGGTACCGATTCACCTAGCTGTCATGCATACGACCCACTAACCGACTTAGCTACCCGAGCTCGGTAGCTCAGTCGGTTAGAGGGTCGTATGCATGACAGCTAGGTGATTCGGTACCATAGGTCGTGGGTTCGAGTCCCCGACTGTGCTACCGAGCTCGGGTATATATCTATATATTCATTTACCCATTTTGTTTTATTTTATCACATGTTTATGACCAACACATTCCTTTGTATCAGAGAAATCCTCTATACGAAATAACTTAGAACGAAACTGTTTTCTTACAAAACAACTATTTATTGCTTTCTTAGCTTTCTTATAAAGAAAACCTATACCGGTGTCACGTTCACCGGTAGCATGAGTTTTCAACGAGTAAAACATTGCCGGTTCCCACTGAAAACGGGATTAACAGTACTTTTTACACAAAACACTATCCGGCACTGTAAGTATTCCGTCTTTGTTGGTTATTATCAGATAATGCAGTATTTATATATGTTGCATAATTGCATAATAACTGAAAAACGATAACGAATTTCCTCTGACATTTTAAAGCGAGGCATTTCTACTGAATAACTTCAAGAAACAATTTTGAAAAAAAGAAAAAAAAAAACCCCAAAGTTTTACATTCATTCCTTCATTTTCTGTGTGTGAAAAGTTAAAGTGCTGGTGTTCAAATACAAAATTGAATAAAAGTACTTAAGGGTTTTCAGCTGTCTATATATTGACTAATGTAATTTGTAAATAGGCAGTGACTCCCCATACACAGGATTGTGTATGCCTATTCTGATGGCTAAAAGTACACAGGGTAAAAAAAGAGCCAAAACCAGTTTCACAAATCCGGACTTCAGCTAATAAACGTTACAGTAGCCTTATAGGTCGAGAAAAGAAATAGTCACACCATATCAATACACAGTACATACATGGCATAATTATCTTTATTTGTTTTCTGAATTTTACATTCAATTTGTTTATCTTGCAATATACATGTGCTCATATGAATATGAATTCAATGCATTTGCTTGTGTAATCTAAAGACTTATATCTAGCCAAGTTTAAATCTTTGTGTAAGTAAACTCTAGAAGATAGATATTGATTTATTTGTATGATTTACAAAACCAATAGTTTTAGTCCTGCACATTTCAGAAGGTTCCATTTGAGACATCTGTCGCATTCTATAGACTCACATGCACTTAAGCGGCACAAGAAACAGTTCCACGTGTCATTTTCCTTTTATTTCTAACATCATTTTTTTCAGGAAATACCAACTTTTAGTTCATGATCTTCATCCATCGTGTCCATTGTAACAAGTCACATGAACTCTTAGTATACTGTGTATAAGTACAACTCAGTAAAGAGAAAAAGGGAACAAATCATTTGATTTAAATATTGATTTATTGTGTCAGTGACTGAACATTGGTCAGTTGAGTATGAGCTGCGACAAGTAAGTAAGACTTACGGATATGCGAAACCAGTTTTGGCTCTTTTTTTAACTCTGTGTATGTTTAGCCATTGGGATAAGCATACACAATCCTGTGTACGGGGAGTCGCTGCCTTGTAAATACTTACAATATAGACTACAGTGGGTGAATTCAATTTGTGGTGTGTTTGGATTATGAGTAAGAGGGCTCAGGGTTCAAGCATGACAGGTGTCTCATCACTTTCAGTGTTTCAGATGAGATAGTCATGTGACATGGTAGACATGGCTTTTAGATAATTCTGCACTGCTTCATGTGCTTCAGTTGCATATAGATTTTCTTGCAATGCATCAGAATTATATTTTTACCATACATGTATGAATAAAGATATTTCTAATGTGAAATAAAACAAACATTGAAACAAGCAATAATCAATAACCTCTGGATTAAGAGTTTTTGTCCTGATGTTGATTGTTAAATTTGATTGAATATTATGACATTGACTCAGAAACTGTTTCATTTACCTGAGTTTATGGTTTTGAAATACAATAAAATGTTAAATGTGCATTTTGATCCATAGAATTAAAGATTTATTTATTTATTTATTTACAAATGTATGTTATTCTTTGAAAATTCAGTGTTTGCAGAAAAGCAAGTCTTTGTTGGAAACCAAGATACATAATATGTTGCATGACTGCCATAGCACCTTCTTTCTGCATATCATAAAATTTCTCATCACAGAAAGTGTGAATAAGATTTTAATCTGAAAAGGGAGAGAGTTTATGGGAAAGGATGGATCAGAACTTTCTTAGAAAAGAAGGGCAATATGAAGATTGCCTCTGGAACACAATGCTTTAAACCATATTTACAAAAATTTACAGTCAGTGGTCAATTATATAATTAGTTGCATTTAGATTTAGGGATTGTTTTTCATTCCTTTTAAAGTTATTAAGACAAACACCTTGCAACTGACATTTATTTCTTGATACTGTTTTATTGATTTTCAGCTCCCCTACAACATATATGTGCTAGGTGTCGCAGTTGTCTTGGAAATCAATCCATTCTCTTCAGATCACGAAAACCTAGACTTGTAAATATCATACAAACCAAATACCAATCAACAGGTGGGAAGCTGCGAAATGGAAATTGGAGTTACATGATAGGGGGTATTGTAATAGGGAGTATTACCACACATTTGGTGAGTAATTTTTCTTCAATATTTTCCCCCTTACTTCAATGAAATTTGCCATCTGTAATTCTATGTTTTGGGCATTCATGGTGGGTGCAGCCTGCCAAACAGAGAGGCTTTCTCCTCTTAAGGATCTGGTCTCGCCTGTGATTTCCAAGGTCTTTGATGCCACAATGACATAGAAATAATTACTTCTGAGGTTTATTTCATTGTTTCAAGGGTCCTCAAAATACACTAGCAATAATGGATTTCATTGTCCCACATAAATGATTAGATATCAAGCATCCAAACCAAATCATTTTGATATAAGTGAAAGTATATCTTTGAGCCATATACGGCTTAAAAGAAATAAAAAAAAATTGTCTATTTGAAATTGTAATAATGATAAATTGCCAGGCACTGTATAATGTATTATATGTGAATTTCTGCATTTATTTCATATATTTAATACTAATGTTTTTATTTTGGACATTTTTGTGATATATAAGATATAACATAGTTATACATCATAATATTTTTTTTCTGGTTTTATTCCATATCGGTTGGCGCAGATGTGCCAAATGCCAAAATGCTTCATCAGATATATTTGTTTGTTTGACTATTTATATGAGTAAAGATCATTATTTTCTGACAGGTTTTAAATTATGTTATGAGAGACAAAAGAAAAATATCAGTAAATGAACCTATAGATGTCCAACCACATCCTCTGGCAGTACAAGCCCAGTTGGTAGAAGAAAGGGCAGCAAATGAGGAAAGTACATCACATAAGGAGGAAAGTACAGCAAAGAAGGTAAAGGGCACATCAAAAAAAGAAAAAAGCAAGTCAAAGGAGAAAGCTGAAACTTCAAATAAAAAAGATGAATCAAACGAAGATAAAACATTTAATTTAAATAAAGAAGATAGTGCAGCTCAAGAGGGTGAAATGAAAACCAGCGAGGGAGATGATGAAGAAGGTAGTTTTTTTACATCTTGATTGTAGTATTTGGTTTACTTATGTTATTTTGTGAAAAATAAATATAAGTTTTATAGGTCACCTTTTGAAAGAGCACTAACTGCAAACAGAATGAGTTTAATCTTTTATTATTTAATGAATAAAGCACAGTACTTGAACTCACTGTAGCCTATCATATCTGTCAATTATTCTAGTTCGGAATTCCAGTCATTGCTTGTAGGGAGTTGGGCTAATGTACATGTCAGTGGTAGTATCAAGGTCTGCTAATGTACAAGTCAGTAATAGTAACAAGGTCTCTTAATGTACAAGTCAGTGTTAGTAACATGGTGTGCTAATGTACAAGTCAGTGTTAATAACAAGGTCTGTAAAAGTACAAGTCAGTGATAGTAACAAGGTAGGCTAATGTACAAGTCATTGATAGTAAAAAGGTGTGCCAATGTACAGGTCATTGATTGTAAAAAAGTGTGCCAATGTACAGGTCATTGATAGTAAAAAGGTGTGCAAATGTACAAGTCAGTATTAGTAACAAGGTCTGTTAATGTACAAGTCAGTGTTAGTAACAAGGTGTGCTAATGTACAAGTCAGTAATAGTAACATGATGTGCTAATGTACAAGTCAGTGATAGTAACATGGTGTTCTAATGTACAAGTCAGTGATAGTAACATGGTGTGCTAATGTACAAGTCAGTGTTAGTAACATGATGTGTTAATGTACAGCTCAGTGATAATAACAAGGTGTGCTAATGTACAAGTCAATGATAGTAACCAGGTCTGTTAATGTACAAGTCAGTGATAGTAACCAGGTTTGTTAATGTACAAGTCAGTGATAGTAACCAGGTCTGTTAATGTACAAGTCAGTGATAGTAACCAGGTCTGTTAATGTACAAGTCAGTGATAGTAACCAGGTCTGTTAATGTACAAGTCAGTGATAGTAACCAGGTCTGTTAATGTACAAGTCAGTGATAGTAACAAGGTGTGCTAATGTACTAGTCAGTAATAGTAACATGATGTGCTAATGTGCAAGTCAGTGATAATAACAAGGTGTGCTTATGTACAAGTCAGTAAAAGTAACTTGATGTGCTAATGTACAAGTCAGTGTTAGTAACAAGATGTGCTAATGTACAGCTCAGTGATAATAAGAAGGAAGGACGCCAATTTAATTATACATTATCAAAACTTTATGTAAACGTATACACAAAAGAATATCATATATTATTGTTATCATAATTATCAACAAGCTCCAGGCAATCATGTATCATATGTTTTACACAATCCACATATTCATAAACATAATATTATATATTCAAAAGAATATATTAAAATGACAACCCAGGATTAAAAACCAGATTAAAACGATTTATATCGATGAAATCTCTGGAAAACCTTGGTGTCTTTACGATTTATATACAAATTTTAATATAAACCAAAAACCTCAAATTAGATATCTTTATAGAATCAAAAGCTTAGCTAAGGTTGACGGCTATCTAGAAAGTGATTATACCACACCTTATACACCTGTATCACGTGTACAACACAATCAAATGATTGGTCAACTACTAAAAATGACCCCATGTCACACCATTTTTATTCAATGACCCCTGCCGTAAATACAATATTTTCCCGCTATACTTAAATGAAACGCGGGAAAATTTCAGTATTTCCTTTCATATTTACCCATAAAATGAAAACATCAAACACACATATAGCATTTCAGGAGCCCGCCAGTGACAATAGAATAACAAAGAATGGGGGAAACAAATATGTATGAGATACATTACAAAATGCTCAATAAATATTAAACTTCTATTATTTTCTATTTTTTTTTTTTTTTTTAAATACCAAGTACTTTTGACACTTTCAAACGTTTTTCTTCAGGATCTACAATGTAACCATCTTTACTACTGTCTGATTTCCACCTTCCATGTCTCTTTAGACATCGCTCATTAATATCAGACCCCGCAGCAGCAGTGGCACCTCCAGACCTTAATGAATGCATGCCTGAATTCAAATTTTTACTGACTAATTTCAACTTTGAAATAACACCTTCCCTTGCAGCAGTGTAACTTATTTTCTTATCTTTGTATACAAGCTTTGATATACCCTTTGACCTAAAACACGGTCTAAAAATATATTCTTTAGAATCCTTACTGAAACCCGCCAATGATATATATCTCAAAAACATATTATATGGACAAGCAATTGTATCACCTTTTGCAACTAAAATTTCATTCCCTTGTCTATATTGATCAGTTTTGCTTTTCAAAATATTTATAACCAAGTAATTTTCTTTCACCGTGACATCATTAAATCTCAAAGAACTTACTTCATCGAACCTCAAAAACCCTGCAAAACTTAAAAGAATCATAGTCAGATCTCTCAGAGTTAAAACATCATTGGAATATTCAAATTTGTCACGCAATTTAATTAACATCTCTGCTGTCACCGGTTCCTTCTTAACAACTGGTCTGGACGCAATCCTACGCGCTGACTCCTGTAGAGATGTTACGAACGAATTTTTAGTCGGATCCGGAAGCCCGTTGATTTCGTGGACCCACTTGATAGAATAAATAGCACTATTCACAGAATGACATGATGCACTTTCATTTAATAGATGCGTTATATACAACGCTACATGCACCGGAGATGCTGGAAGTGATGAATGCGCGCGCGACAAAATGAAACGCTCCCATCTTCTGAACGAAGCGAAATAAGATTTGTTTGTATTAACACTTTTACTGTTTAACAGATAAAAACTCATATTCAGACACAAAGAAAAAAGTTCACTGTCCGTAGATACTCCACTGGCAATAACACTGCTCTGGATATGACTGGTCAAATTTATACCTATTTAATAAACAAACATATGTATAAATAAAACCTGAACGTTAGAATTGAAATCTAAAAGCTATAAAATTAAATTTTAAATACCTCCTGGCAAAAATACCATTTTGCCCTCTGCCTCTATAAGTTACATGATTATTAGGAAGAATTCTATAATCTTTAATTAAAGAATCTAAATGTTTAAGTATTAAAATCCAATATGGCGCTGATTGCCACTCTGGGACAACCAATGTTGCACATGCCTTTTCTGTCTCAATTTTTCTGATTACTTGAGAAACCATTCTGGGTGGTGGTACTATCCAATTATTCTCACCCTTCCACAAAAATGTAAAACTGTCTATACCAGATGTACCTTCACACCAATGCTTTGAATTAAATTTAATACATTTTGTATTAAAATCATCCGCAAAACGATCAAACGTATGAGGTCCCCATATTCCATCTAAAAAGTCAAAAACCCACTGCCTGATGCACCAGTCATCACAATCAGACCTTCGACTTAACAAGTCTGCTGTCAAATTCTCATTTCTAGGTATCCATCTTACCTCCAGAGAAACAGACAGTTCATTACACATATCATGAATATCTACAACTATTTGATGTAACTTCATTTTCTTACTACCAACATTACATATATGTGACACATTTTTATTGTCTGTATATAAAATTATGCTTTGATTTTTAATGCAATGATCAAAACCTTTTAATGTTCTTTTAACTGTCTCAAGCTCTCTCCAAGTAGAACTTTGAATACTTTCTACTTCCGTCCACTGACCACATGTCACGTGATCCACTGAAAAATCATTGTTTTTAACACCTTTGGTCAAATGACCACCGTAACCGACGTCCGAAGCGTCACAATATATAATTAAATGATCTTCCAGTACAAAATCATCAGTCAAATGACTAAATGCACTTCCCTTCTGATTTAATGTACTTATTTTCTCTAACCAGAAACGTAATTCTTCAACTGAATTATTGCTTATCTGTACTAATGAATTCCAGCTTGCACTGGTCAATATACACTGATATAAAAATCTTGTTCTCAAACGCACCTGATTTCCAACAACTGCTTTAGTAGAAATTATCTGCCCCACTACTGAGGCCAATTTTCTTACGGGCACAAAAATATTACTATTAAAATAATTCAATAAAATTTCAATAGAGTGACACAATTTATTTATTCTGTCATCTGAAACTCTGATAATACCTAAAGCTGTATCCCAAATATAACCTAGCCATATCAATTGTTGCACTGGCTCCCACTGGCATTTCTCCTCTGCTATTAAATAACCAAACTTATGTATATCTGTTTTGATCACTTTACTTAAAAGTAAAGCATCTTGCTTAGTTTCTGCCCCGACAAGCCCATCATCCAAGTACATAATTACTTTAAACCCCAAGCTCCTCCAATACTTAACCATTTCTCTTGTTACTTTCGTAAATACATACCCAGCAGCACTAAGACCAAATGCTAATACATTGAATACGTAAAATTTTTCGTCAACAGAAAATCCCAAATAAGTTCGATCTTCTGTATGTATTGGAATGTGATGATATGCACTTTTTAAATCAAACGAAAACAGAAAATCTCCTTCAGAAAATATTTCTCTAGCCACACTTGCGTCTTCATATTTGTGTTTATTCTTGAATAAACAATGATTTACATGTCGACAATCCAATATTAAACGTTTCTTACCATATCTATTGACGCTCACAGTCAACGGATTGACAACCTCTGGCTTTTTACTTACCTCTGATATACATCCTTTATCTAATAAAGAAACGATTTCAGATCTAACAAAATCAATATGTTCTATTGCTGACTTATTATTTGGCAAATGCACATTTTTAGGTAAACTATACAAAGGAAGTCTATAACCATTCTCAATGATGTCAATAACACTATTAACAGCACGTACCCTCTTCCAGTGACTTAAATTCTCCCCGAGTTTACCCACTGGAGATAATATAACAGATGACCGATTTTTAGCATGGTCACCTTGTAAAATAACTGCTCTATTCACGGATGATCGATTTTCGCACTGATTCGAACCTTTATCAACAGGTGAGAAATACTCATCATTTTGGCTGTAATCAATTGAATAAATATCATCCAGAAATATAATACCTTGATCAATAGTTTCAAATGAAAACTTTTTACTTAACTTGCTAGTATTTTCTCTATGCTCCTCCGGACACTCTCGTCTCCAATGTCCCTTTGCCCCGCAGTTGAAACATTTTCCTGGCCTTTCAAATTTTTGTGGTGGATCCCGGTTGACATAGGAATACGACTCCTTTTGATATGGGTGAATTCGTTTTTTCCTTTTAAGCTTTTCTTCCTTTATTTTTCTTTCTGCACGCAATATAGCTTTATTTATCCTCTTTTCATCTTCCGAATCTTCAGCGAGGGGATTTTCTATATACTCGGAAACCACTCTCCAGCCTGAATCTGTGGAATCAGCTAACTTGATTAATTTTTGACGTTCAGATATAAGTTTCATACTTTCACTTATCTTGGTCTTCGCTGCGATGATGTTTTCTTGCTTGATATCATCCGGTAGCAAATTAGCATCTACTTCCCTCAATTTTGAAAAGACTTTTGCATTATGCCTATGTTGCTCCTCATTTCCTTTTTTCTTAAATTTATACCCTCCTTCTATAGCATTGAGTTTCTCCGTCTGGGCATCGGCAAGATTTTTCTGCGAATTCTTCAAATCTGTATGAAAAGCGGTCAGGCGCGAATCAATCATATTTTGTAGATTGTCTAAAAGACAGCTTTGTGATGCTCTAACCGCATTTTGCACTTCGCGCTGTATATCTTCGGTTAACTCGGCGTCCATGAGCTTAGCTAAGGTTGACTGCTATCTAGAAAGTGATTATACCACACCTTATACACCTGTATCACGTGTACAACACAATCAAATGATTGGTCAACTACTAAAAATGACCCCATGTCACACCATTTTTATTCAATGACCCATGCCGTAAATACAATATTTTCCTGCTATACTTAAACGAAACGCGGGAAAATTTCAGTAACATGGTGTTCTAATGTACAAGTCAGTGATAGTAACATGGTGTGCTAATGTACAAGTCAGTGTTAGTAACATGATGTGTTAATGTACAGCTCAGTGATAATAACAAGGTGTGCTAATGTACAAGTCAATGATAGTAACCAGGTCTGTTAATGTACAAGTCACTGATAGTAACCAGGTTTGTTAATGTACAAGTCAGTGATAGTAACCAGGTCTGTTAATGTACAAGTCAGTGATAGTAACCAGGTCTGTTAATGTACAAGTCAGTGATAGTAACAAGGTGTGCTAATGTACTAATAAGTAATAGTAACATGATGTGCTAATGTGCAAGTCAGTGATAATAACAAGGTGTGCTTATGTACAAGTCAGTAAAAGTAACTTGATGTGCTAATGTACAAGTCAGTGTTAGTAACAAGATGTGCTAATGTACAAGTCAGTGTTTGTAATATGATGTGTTAATGTACAGCTTAGTGATAATAATAAGGTGTGCTAATGTACAAGTCAATGATAGTAACCAGGTCTGTTAATGTACAAGTCAGTGATAGTAACAAGGTGTGCTAATGTACAAGTCAGTGATAGTAACATGATGCGCTAATGTACAAATCTGTGATAGTAACATGGTGTGCTAATGTACAAGACAGTGCTAGTAACAATATCTGCTAATGTACAAGTCAGTGTTAGTAACAATATCTGCTAATGTACAGGTCATTGATAGTAAAAAGGTGTGCAAATGTACAAGTCAGTATTAGTAACAAGGTCTGTTAATGTACAAGCCAGTGATAATAACCAGGTCTGTTAATGTACAATTCAGTGATAATAACAAGGTGTGCTAATGTACAAGTCAGTGATAATAACAAGGTGTGCTAATGTACAAGTCAGTGATAGTAACATGATGTGCTAATGTACAAGTCAGTGATAATAACAAGATGTGCTAATGTACAAGTCAGTGTTAATAACAAAGTGTGCTAATGTACAAGTCAGTGTTAATAACAAGGTGAGCCAATGTACAAATCAGTGTTAGTAACAAGGTGTGCTAATGTACAAGTCAGTATTATTAGGAAGGTCTGCTAACAAACAATTCAGTGATAGTAACATGGTGTGCTAATGTACAAGTCAATGATAGTAACAATATCTGCTAATGTATAAGTCAGTGATAGTAACATTGTCTGCCTATGTGCAAGTCAGTGATGATAACATGATGTACTAATGTACAAGTCAGTGATAGTAACATGGTGTGCTAATATACAAGTAAGTGTTAGTAACAAGGTCTGTTTATGTACAAGTCAGTGATAGTGACAAGGTGTGCTAATAAACAAGTCAGTGATAGTAACATGATGTGCTAATGTACAAGCCAGTGATAGTAACATGGTGGGCTGATGTACAAGTCAGTGATAGTTACAATATCTGTTAATGTACAAGTCAGTATTATTAGGAAGGTCTGCTAACAAACAAGTCAGTGATAGTAACATGGTGTGCTAATGTACGAGGGGTGTTCCGAAATTATTGTTACTTGCGCAATATCTCATGGAAATAGTGCTAAATGAGCTTAAAACTACCTCATGGCGATAGCGTGATATCTGAAGCGTGGTATAGGTAAATTTCTCGCTCACAATTACACTGACCTTGGTGCTGTATACATTGTTTTATAGCGTACTCGTTACACTCTATATAAATATGGTTGGCAAGAGAGCTGAAAACGTAATTGAAATTAGGGCCTATATCAAAGGTAGGTCTCTACTTGGCTTAAAGGCGGTAGATATTCATCGTGAGGTGTGTGATATTTATGGGAAGGGTCAAATGTCATATATGACTATTTGTAGGTGGGTTGCTTGATTTAAGTCTGGACACCAGCAGCTGAAAGATGCTGCTCACACAGGTCGCCCTGCAACAACAACAACAAAGCATAACATTGAACGAATTCGGCAAATCCTTGAAAAAGATGCAAGGTACACTGTCAGGCAGTTAGCTAAAATGACAGGCTTGTCTTTAGCACGTATTCACTGTATTTTAAAGAAACATCTTAAGCTGGGCAAGATCAATGCCAGGTGGATACCCCATTTACTAACTGACGACCAAAAGAGGTCCCGGGTTGACAAGGCCAAATCCTTATTGAAGAAATACCCAAAATACAGCAAAAAGGCTTTTGATAATTTGGTCACAGGTGATGAAACATGGGTGTATTTTTTCGAGCCCAAAAGAAAATTCTCTAATCGAATCTGGGCAAACAAAAACGCCAGGCGCCCTAGCATTGCTAAAAGAATACGCACCATGAGGAAGGTTTTGTATGTAATATTATTTGATAACAAGGGTCCAATCATGCAAATCCCTGTTCCGAAAGGCAAAACTGTCACAGCAAAGTATTATAGAGACGTTGTACTTCGAAAACTGAAGAAAGTCTACAAACGCCGCCGCCCACATACAGGTTTGAAGTACCTCAGGCTCTTGCATGACAATGCGCCAGCACACAAGGCGCGTATTGTAACGGAGTTTTTGAAGGCAGAAAAGGTCACTGTCCTCCCCCACCCTGCATTTTCACCAGACTTGGCCCCCTGTGACTTTTTCTTGTTCCCCAAACTAAAATTTCACCTATCTGGAAAAAAATATAAATCAAGAAATGCCCTTGGCTCTGCCATTCACCAGTATCTTATGAGTATACCAATTCAACAGTACGAAAACTGTTTCCAAAAGTGGATTGATCGGTTGAAATGATGCATAAATGCAGAGGGGGAGTACTTCGAAGGACAGGGCAAAGTAAAATGATCACAATTACTTCTATCAAAAAGAAATCGCCAAAGTAACAATAATTTCGGAACATCCATTGTACAAGTCAGTGTTAGTAGGAAGGTCTGCTAATGTACCAGTGAGTGTTAGGAAGGTCTTCTATAGTACAAGTCACTGTTGGTAGTAAATTTTGCTGATGTACCTACAGAAGCTGAGTGTTTTTGTCTTTGTACTAGCACTTTGCTATCGTTACACTTGGGCTGCCATATAACCAAAATAACCATATAAGCAAAATCATTTTGGTGTTACACTGAACGTGAAGTAAACACTAAATGAAGTCAAAATGTGGTGGACAAGAAAACGTGATTATTAAAAAACAAAAGAATATAATAAAACCGAAACAAAGCCATGTTTAAAGGGGGATGTATTGCACAACTTGCACATTGCTCATGTTTTGTCTTCCTTTATTACTGCTTCTGGTATAGACTCTGGCTATTTTATTTTTCAGAGATTCCATCTTATATTCCGTACTTAATTATCGGAGGAGGACCAGCCACAGTGGGGGCATACATTACAATAAAAGTTTCTGACCCAAAGGCAAAGGTGGGACATTTCTGTAGTTGAAATATTTTGAAACAGTATAAGCCAGCATTCATATACTCTGATACTTATGCATTATTTCTTGTATTATGTAATATGTAGTGTTTTTAGCTCACCTGAGCCAAAGGCTCAAGTGAGCTATTGTGATCAATCACCGTCCGTCGTCCGTCGTCCGTCGTCCGTCCGTCGTCTGTCGTCCGTCGTCCGTCGTCCGTCGTCCGTCGTTAACTTTTCACATTTTCGACTTCTTCTCCAGAACCACTGAACAGAATTTGATGAAACTTGATAAGCATGTAGTACTCATGGTCCCCTACAAGTGTTGTTGTTTTTCGTCCGGATTCATCAACAGGTGGCGCCACCACAGGCAAAAGTAGGTCAAAGAGGGTACCCTCCTTTGACAAACTTCTTCTTCAGACCGGGGGCATACAGAGACAAACCGAATGCATATGAATGATCTAGAGGGATGTGTGAAGAAGTGTTGTTATTTTTGGTTCCGTTCCGAAATCAAATTTTTGACGTTTTTTTGACATTTTTTTGTACTTGGTAGTTTTAATGCAGAAAAGAGGTATTTTTTTCTTTCAGTAAACATTGATGCATTAATTTGGTTTAATTTGATCATTTTGATGGTAAGAAATACTACTGCGAAGAAAATTTTTCAATATTTTATGTTTTGGATTTTTTATGAATTTTTTAAGACTTTCAAGAAAAAGGGGGGTGGGATAATTGGTGTAAACATTTCACAGTTTGAACTTTTTCTTCGGAACCACTCGCTGGAATTCAGTGAAACTTGGCATGCATCAAATACTCAAGGTCCCCGACAAATGTGGTCATTTTTGTCAGGATCCATGAACAGGTGGCACCACCACAGACAAAAGTAGGTCACAGAGGGTACCCTCCTTTGACAAACTTCTTATTCAGATCGGGTGCATACAGCGACAAACCGACTGCATTGGAATGATTTAGAGGCATATGGGAAGAAGTGTTGATATTTTTGGTTCCATTCTGAAATCAAATTTTTGACGTTTTTTCATTTTTATTTTGGACTTTGTTATTTTAATGCATTAAAGAGTTATTATTTTCTTTTAGTAAACATTGATGCATTCATTTGGTTTCATTTAATCATTTCTATGGTAAGGAATGCTGGTGCGAAGGAATTTTTTCAATGTCTCGATTTTTGAATTTTTTATGAATTTTTTAAGACTTCCAAGAAAAGGGGGGGGGGACAATTTTTCATATCTTCAACTTGATCTACAGAACAACTTGAAGGATTGTGATAAAACTGGGTAGGATGCAAGTACTCATAGTCCTTTTCAAAGGTTTTGTTTTTTGTGCGGATCATCCAAATTGGTTAACAGATAATGCCACCATGTCTAAAAGTAGGTCTCACAATGGTACATATACCACTTGGTAATTGAAATATGGAGAGTAGCGGTTCAAATCCAGCTGTGGTCAAAAAAATTTTTTTTTTTTTTTTACACATCTAAATAAGTTTTTAGATGTTTCTCAACACTCAACATATGAAATTAGGAATTTTACGTTTAAGACTTCCAAAAAAAAAAGGGGGGGGGGGGGGGGGGGTGTTTTGGCCATTTTTCACATTTTCAACTTTTTCTACAAAACTGTTTGAGGGATTTTAATAAATCTTGGTAGAAATAAGTCACTTATGATCCTCTTCAAATTCTGTTGTTTTCGTCCAGACCTCTTTACAGGTGGCGCCACCATAGTCAAGAGTAGGTCACAAAAGAGTTCCCTCGTTTAACAATATTCTTTTTCATACGGGCTGTATACAGAGACAAACAGAATGCATAGAAATGATCTAGAGGGATGAGTGAAGATGTATTGTCATTTTGGTTCCCTTCCAAAATCAAATTTTAGAATTTTTTTCGACATTTTTTTGGACTTGGTGATTCAATGCAGAAAAAAGTGTCATATTTCCTAGTTAATTGATAATGATGATTTCTTATGGACTATTGTGATCATAATTATGGTAAGGATTGTTACTTTGAAAGAATTTTGTCAATATCTCAATTTTTGGATTTTCTATGAATTTTTTAAGACTTCCAAATGAGGGTGTATAGGAACAATTCAATCACATTTTTCACTTCTGCTGTTATACCACATGAAAGATTTTAATGAAACATGGAATACATGAAGTACTAAAAGTCCTCTATCAATTTGGTAAATTTCATCCAAATTGGTTAACAGATAATGCCACCATGTCTAAAAAGCAGTTCTCACAATAGTACATATACCACTTGGTAATTGAAATATGGAGAGTAGCGGTTCAAATCCAGCTGTGGTCAAAATTTTTTTTTCATTTCTTTACACATCTAAATAAGTTTTTAGATGTTTCTCAACACTCAACATATGAAATTAGGCAATTTTAAGTTAGATCTGGACAATATTTGAAACAATTGTTGTTCATGACCCAGACTTGAAATCAGTCAACAAAAGGCCCCACCTAAAGAAAATGACTAACTTGTTGCCCTGAATGACTTCTTGCAGAGACAAAGGAAATGCTTAATATCAAAATCACCTGAATGGATGTGCAAAAAAGTGTTGTTTTTTATTCTAGCCTGAAATAAAATTTGACATTTTCAACATCTGTGTTGACTTAGTCACATTAATGCAAAAATAAATGAATTCTCCTTCATGCATGACTGATAATCTAGGTACTCAGGTGAGCGATATAGGCCCACTTGGGCCTCTTGTTTGTTTCATATATCAAGATTATTTGCATATTTTTTGCATGTTTGATATTAAATAAAACTTGAGCCAGGGTAGCTCAATTGGTAAAGTGCTTGGCCTATGAGCGAAAGGTCCCAGGTTCAGTTACCACTGATGGTTTCATAAGTAACCTATTATTTAGTAATAAAAAGTCCAATGTCGTAATAAAGATGGCACATAAAATTCCTCACTGCTTTGGGTGAGTCTGTTGGATAGGACTTAATAACTGTGTACCATGCAACAGGCAGATGATGCTACCAATTGACGGAAATAAAATGTTCAGATATGTGGTTTCGAAGAAATTTAAAGGTTCTGCTGCTTCAAACTCCGTGGGAGATGGGGATTGGTCTTCTGGATAAGGTCCAGCATAGCTCAATTTGTGTGGTGTATCGCTTGTGACTGAGATGTCCAGAGTTAGAGTCCTGCTGGTCATTCTTCCATGTCATGTCTTTGGAATGAGACATTCAAAACCACAATCCTGCATCACAGTAGACATGGCACACAAGAAATCATTCACTGCTTTGGACGGGTGTGTTGGTAAATGTCTTAATTTCTGTGCATTGCAGTAGGTAGAGGCATTCACCATATACATGCAGCAATCTTGGTGTGATTAAAACAGAAATTCAACACGAAAACAAATCTTTCAGTCGAGGCCTTTCATACCATTATGTTAATATATTCTTGTAGGCAAAGACACAGTATTAGAATCCTCACTTTATTATACACAGTCAAACTTTGATAACTTGAACATTGAAAATTTGAAAACATCTAGAATGTTGAAGTTATCAGATCTTTTGAAATATTTCTTTTCATTTAATCATAATGGGTAAACTTCAAAAACTTGAACTTAACGAAACTTTAAGTGATTTAGAACGTCCCTCACACCTCCAGTTATGGAAGTCTGATTGTATGTTCATCGCAGAAAACCAAATGTCGCAATGCTCCAGAAGGTGACTTGCAATATTACGACAATAATTTTGAGTCACATTAATAAAGATTAGATACAGTTAAGTCTCATTGACTCAATCATGGATGAATTGAATTTCCATTCAGCTTGAACGAATTTCATAAATTTGTGGATTGCAATATATCTTCAACTTCATCTATGCTCACTTCAAACTTTTATGTGGACCACCCAAAATTTAGTTTGTGAATGTTGATTGTATGTATTTTATCAAATGACAGATTTTGGTTGTCAGCCAAGAAAAAACCTCACCTTACTATCGACCTCCCCTGTCTAAAGAGCTCTGGTATGAAAAGAATCGAGAATTAGCAAGGTCTTATTCTTATATGGATATAAGAAGAGAAAATGTAAGAAAGTAAGTACATGTATTTCATTATTATATAGTACATAAAAGGATGTAGGGTACTTAGGATCCATATTTTGCTGAAAATTTTGCAAATTTTTAATTCAGCACTCAGATACAAATTTTTTTACAGCATGATACATTAAAAAGAGAGGTTTTTAACCTTAAACTAAGGAAATAAAATTTGTTCCTTTCTGTATTAATTGTGGATAGAGTCATAGAACATATGCTTTTTATTAAAGTTTTAATTTTAATGATAAAAGAAAAGTTACTTTAGTTTGATATCCAGCACAGGTGTGTACCACAAAAACCTATAAAACATTTAAGATTTTTCTCTTTTGTAAACCATTTCCATTGGTACACACTTACTCTGACACCAACTGAAGTCAACTTATTGAAATTTGCAGTTTTCTTTCAATTGTTCAAAAACAGACAAAATAGTCCATTTTTTTACTGCCATAAAGGAAAACAAATTAAGCTTAAATCATTACATAAAGTAAAAAAAGATGTAGATAGAGTTGGCATAACTCAATCAGTTACTTGCTAAGCCCATGACTGAGAGGTCTGGGGTTTTTGGTGGTATGTTGGTGTGCTGTCTGTCTAATGAGATTATAAAAACCAAACTCCCATGTCAAGGTAAATGTGGTGCACGAAAAATCCCTTACTTCTTCAAGTGGAGGCATTTGATTGAATTTCTCTGTGATATATCAGGGCTGGTTGGTTGGTGTATTACGTTGCTTTCAACAATGTGTAAGTTACACGGAAGCAGGAGGTAACTAATCTCTTAAACTTAATGGCGCTGTTTGGGAATCTGACCCAGATTGTCAGTATCACAAGCCAAGTGTTTAACCACTGCATCAAGCCTACCCATGATGCATCAGAAATATGCTGCCTCCATATATATGCACCTAGTATGTGAAATACACATACATGGTAGTCTTGGCAAGAAATTAAAGAAGAATCAAACAAATATAATGTACAAGTGATGCTTTGTGCTCAACATTCTAAATATTTAACTTTTTTTCAGTGTATTCTTTGAGCCAAAAGGTTTTTACTTCACACCAAAAGATCTTATGAAGAATGAAAATGGTGGAGTAGGATTGCTGCTACAGACAAAAGTAATGTTTGAGCTTTCTGTAATATTTCCTTTACAATAACAAAGAATAGTTTTTGTGCCCATGCAATCAGAAGTTCACTGGCATTAAGATTTTGAACTGGTTGTCTTTGTGAAGCAGAAAGCATTAACATCCATCATAATTTGTGAACATTAAGAAATAAGGCTTTGGTGTTTCAGATGTGTTTTCTTTGTGACATGGAAACCAAAATGATTGACCTTTTGATCTTGAATGTTATTTTTAATATGCTCGTCAAAACACATTAACCTTGTCCACATTGGTGAGGTAAGCTTGGCTACATTGGTGAGGTTGTCTTGGCCACATTGATGAGGTAACCTTGGTCACATTGGTGAGGTAACCTTGGCCACATTGATGAGGTAACCATGGCCTCATTGATGAGGTAACCTTGGCCACATTGGTGAGGTAATCTTTGCCACATTGATGAGGTAACCTTGGTTACATTAGTGAGGTAGCCATGGCCACAATGATGAGGTAACCTTGGCCACATTGATGAGGTAACCTTGCTGACATTGATGAGGTAACCTTGACTACATTGATGAGGTAATCTTGGCCACATTGATTAGGTAACCTTGGCCACATTGGTGAGGTAATCTTGGTTACATTGGTGAGGAAACCTTCATTACATTCATGAGGTAACCTTAGTTACATAATGAGGATACCTTCGTTACATTAGTGAGGTAACCTTGGCCACATTGATGAGGTAACCTTGGCCACATTGATGAGGTAACCTTGGCCACATTGATGAGGTAACCTTGGCCACATTGATGAGGTAATCTTGGCCACATTGATGAGGTAACCTTGGCCACAACGGTGAGGTAATCTTTGCCACATTGATGAGGTAACATTGGCCACATTAGTGAAGTAACCTTGGCCATATTGATGAGGTAACCTTGGCCACATTGATGAGGTAATCTAGGCCACATTGATGAGGTAACCTTGGCCACATTGATGAGGTAACCTTGGCCACAATGGTGAGGTAATCTTTGCCACATTGATGAGTTAACCTTGGCCACATTGATGAGGTAATCTTGGCCACATTGATGAGGTAACATTGGCCACATTAATGAGGTAACTTTGGCCATATTGGTGATGTAACCTTGGCCACATTGGTGAGGTAACCTTGGCCACATTGATGAGGTAACCTTGGTTACATTAGTGAGGTAACCTTGGCCACATTGATGAGGTAACCTTGGCCACATTGATGAGGTAAATTGGCCATATTGGTGATGTAATCTTTGCCACATTGATGAGGTAACCTTGGCCACATTAATGAGGTAATCTTGGCCACATTGATGAGGTAACATTGGCCACATTAGTGAAGTAACCTTGGCCACATTGGTGAGGTAACCTTGGCCACATTGATGAGGTAATCTTGGCCACATTGATGAGGTAACCTTGGCCACATTGATGAGGTAACCTTGGCCACAATGGTGAGGTAATCTTTGCCACATTGATGAGGTAACCTTGGCCACATTGATGAGGTAAATTGGCGATATTGGTGATGTAACCTTGGCCACATTGGTGAGGTAACCTTGGTCACATTGATGAGGTAACCTTGGTTACATTGGTGAGGTAACCTTGACCACATTGATAAGGTAATCTTGGCCACATTGATGAGGTAACCTTGGCCACATTGATGAGGTAACCTTGGCCACATTGATGAGGTAATCTTGGCCACATTGATGAGGTTACCTTGGCCACAACGGTGAGGTAATCTTTGCCACATTGATGAGGTAACATTGGCCACATTAGTGAAGTAACCTTGGCCATATTGATGAGGTAACCTTGGCCACATTGATGAGGTAATCTAGGCCACATTGATGAGGTAACCTTGGCCACATTGATGAGGTAACCTTGGCCACAATGGTGAGGTAATCTTTGCCACATTGATGAGTTAACCTTGGCCACATTGATGAGGTAATCTTGGCCACATTGATGAGGTAACATTGGCCACATTAATGAGGTAACTTTGGCCATATTGGTGATGTAACCTTGGCCACATTGGTGAGGTAACCTTGGCCACATTGATGAGGTAACCTTGGTTACATTAGTGAGGTAACCTTGGCCACATTGATGAGGTAACCTTGGCCACAATGGTGATGTAATCTTTGCCACATTGATGAGATAACCTTGGCCACATTAATGAGGTAATCTTGGCCACATTGATGAGGTAACATTGGCCACATTAGTGAAGTAACCTTGGCCATATTGATGAGGTAAACTTGGCCACATTGATGAGGTAACCTTGGCCACATTGATGAGGTAACTTTGGCCACAATGGTGAGGTAATCTTTGCCACATTGATGAGGTAACCTTGGCCACATTGATGAGGTAAATTGGCCATATTGGTGATGTAACCTTGGCCACATTGGTGAGGTAACCTTGGTCACATTGATGAGGTAACCTTGATTACATTGGTGAGGTAACCTTGACCACATTGATAAGGTAATCTTGGCCACATTGATTAGGTAACCTTAGCCACATTGATGAGGTAACCTTGGCCACTTTATTGGAAAAAAAATCATGGACATTATTAGAAATCTCTATTGGGAAAGCATTTTTGATATCTGTAACTCACCAATGCTAAACAGAACTCTTTAAATATTTTATACTTGTTTTTACCATCTATCAATTTAAGATACTTGAAAAAGAAATCTTTTCAAAAGTGCTGGAAAAATTCTTGATTATTTTTTATTTTTGAGGGGGTGGGGGTTAATTGTAATGTCAACTGGATTTATAGTCGACTAGCCTTTTATTTATGCTGTAATATTTTAAAGTGTGTCAACCAGTGCAACATTAGTCAAATTGGCGATTAGCTGGGTGTCATGTCATACCATGAATCCCAAGTTGGACGTAGTTAGAGTCATATGCAACAAGTCAAACATTAAAACTTAAGCTATTGTTGGTGCCATCTGGATGTAATGTATTTGTAGATGAACTATTCTGGAAAGGAATAAATAACAAAAATTGTTTTTAGTTTCGAATGTAGGCTTCTCGATTTTGATCTCTACATTTACAGTTGATTGTAAGTTGGAGTTAGTTCCTCAGATGCAAGTAATGGTTCAGTTAAATCAAACTATATTATGAAGTTCTGATTCAGGGGTGCTGAAGTTTCATTTAAGTCTAGCATGTAATCTTAAGTCCTGATAACTGTTATTTTGTTCCGCTGAAATTTAAAAGATAAGTTTGAAATATTACTGTCCATATCTTTTAATGCTGATGATGTGTACCTAGCATTTGTTGTACTAGGCGAATTTGGCACCTTGGTGATCCTGAATAAAGATTTTCTTATTAGTCTTATGAATATTTTGTGTGTAATTGTGATTTCTGTGCCATTCCAGTAATGTGTAATAGGTTCTATAAGATTATTATTGTATACAGGTATGGATAAGACCTTCCTTCTTCTGCACTTAAAATGGTTATTATGTACAAAGACTACAATTCAGTTAAGTTCAGTTAATGAAATCATAATTCTAATGGCCATGTCAAACTTGGAATATATAATTACAAAAACCAGAAAAAAAAAGATAATACATGTAATGGAGTAAAAGTGGCAGTAATATTTATCTGGTATCAAAATCACCATAGTTAGGTGCTGATATCACCATCTACAAAAATGACCAGGTACCAATTTTAAGTACTGTTGGAATAAAGAATTCATTAGTCTAGCTCTGAAAATGTCAGACTCTGAATATCTTAATATAATAAAGTTTATTACAAAACTAAAAATAGAAAGTAATGGAGTAAAAGTGGCATTAATAATTATATGGTACCAAAATCACAACAGATATGCACTGAAACAACCAAGTGCCAAAATGACAAGATA
This sequence comes from Pteria penguin, assembly GCA_035048485.1. Taxonomy (NCBI): domain Eukaryota; kingdom Metazoa; phylum Mollusca; class Bivalvia; order Pterioida; family Pteriidae; genus Pteria; species Pteria penguin. The sequence goes on from CM068585.1 coordinate 30,423,205, forward strand.
ATAACAATTTTTATGAGAGTAATATTCATCTAATACATGTATTGAAATCACCTAAAAAGGGTACTGAAATGAACGGGTACCAATATGACCAATTTTCTAGGTACCGAATTCACTTGATACCTGTATCAATCCCTGTATATATTTATGAAAGTGTTTCATTCTTCTAGGTATTAGAATTAAATCCAAGCAAGAAGACTGTGTTACTAGACAATGGAAAAGAAATCAGATTTGATAAATGCCTCATCGCAACAGGTATAGTGAAATCTCTGTTGTAAAGATGTTGTCAGCAAAAGTTAAATTATTCTTATATGATAATCAGCAAAGGGATTTTCATCTGGAGTAGATGTGTTTAGTGTACTGATTTGTTTAAAAAAGGCACTCAAATATATAATTTACGTAATGTGGAAAGCAAGTACAGTAATCAGTTTTTAGAATACCAATCCAACAAGGCTCTCTCATTTTGAAATTTAGTTAGCCAGAAAAATGCAGATACAACTATACAATAATACTTATTCATAGACTTTGTCAATAATTTTTTTTTTTGGATGAATTGACATGTACAAGTGTCTATAGGGTGCTACTGTATAGCATTTGGGGTTTGTGGGCATCTACTTGAAAGAATTGAAATGTTTACTTTCAAATTATATGCTTCCATATCAGTAAGGTAGATGAACGTCCTGTAGCAAGTGATGTTGACCATTCTATATCCTTATTTCCTCCTATTTCTTTAAAATGAAATTTTATATATTGTACTATCATTCAAAAATAGAAATTGTGGAAAAATTTGGTAAAATGATGTTAAATGAAGTCGTTGATACTGACCTTTTATAGAACTTTTTTTATTGAAATCATTATGATTGGGATGTTGATTATCGAATTACAAAGTGAATTGTGAATAACATTCTACTTAAGGTTTGGACTTTCGTCATTTCTATGTATGGAAGGAATTAAGACCGGCGATGCATGCTTGGGTTGAACATTTTGGACAATTTTTGCGCATTTATTGTGGGCTTTCCTAACCAGAAAGAAAAGCTTATTAGTCCCCTACCAATAGAACTGGAGAGGGTTATAGGTTTCCACTCCGTTTGTCTGTCTTTCTGAGACCCTTTGGTTTTCGACTTTTTTTGCAAACATTGAAGTTATTGACTTGAAATTTGGTTTGTAGATTTTATCGATGAGTTACAGATCATGATCGAGTTTGGTCATGATTGACCTCTTTCTTTATAGAGTTATGACGCTTGGACATAGTAAATTTTAGGCACATTAAAAATGAGCATGTCTTACTCTTAACTGTTACAGTTGGAAACAAAAGGTTATTGGGAAGTACCATAATTTTTTTCCTAGTTTTAAAATTGTAATTCTGTAAATCAGTGGTAAAAGTGGTAAAATAGGGTTATATTATATATATTACAATTACTCTTTGTATTCTAATATTTATTCTATAAAGAGTTTAATCCATGTTGTAAATCGGTTAGGTCAACATTTGACTTTGACCTCTAAAGTGGAAGCATTCTTAGATCTATCGAATCCTTTCCTTAAACAGAGTTATTTCCCATTTGAGACGATATCTGATGTAAAACAATGATGACATCATAAATTTCTGATGGAAATGTCATTTTTGTACCATCATTTCCCTGAGTTTTAGACTGGTTTCCATAGAATTTGAAAACGCAACAATTACTTAATGCAGTGTTTTGTTTAAATTCTTTTTGAAGGTGCCTGTGCCTTTTCATTTGGGAATTTTTTGTCCCTTTTGCATAATGCTAAAAGATCAAGGTTTGGTAAAAATTTAGACCAATTTCAGAAAAAGTCGATGAAATTTTCATTGGGAAGCATCCTAATAAAAAATCTGAGGAAAAAAAACACACTGTAATGTTGGATACCAGTAACTCAGTGTAATGTAAAGACCAAAAAGGAAACTCCTTGGTAAGCTGATAAACATCTGGATCAGAGTAACATAAAAAAAACTTTATGATGAGAGTCTTGAGTCAATACACTAAAGGTTAATCTAAATTTCTTAAAAAGGGTGCCCTTAAAAGTTTCGGTATTACTTTTCATTATTATGATGTCATTTTCAGGAGGAAAACCTCGCAATTTACCCGTCATAGAGAAAGCTTCTCAGGAAGTTAAAGATCGAACATTGTTATTCAGAACAGTAAGTTCCTATTATATCAGTTATAATGCTTGATCAAGTACAGCAGAATTCAGAAACTATAATACCAAAGATGTGGTAATAATATGAAAGTACTGATTCATTAAAGAAAATAAGGTCAGAGGTATGACAAATAAGGCATGGCATAGATGAGGTACTAGCAAATTCCATAACTGTGAAATAAAGCCCGGGATTTATCAAGAAAAGTTCTCCATTTGCTCATAGCATGGATGCTCAACAGTAGGTAAAAAGATGAGCCACAAAGTAGAGCCACAAAGTAGAGCCACAAAGTATCAGTGTTGTAAGAATTGTCTTCCTTATCAGATCATTGCATGGCCTTAAGCTATTGAGAGTGTGTTATTCTTGCCATAAAGTGAATTAAATTGGATTTTCAGATAAAAGATTACTCTGCATTGGATGCTGTATCAGAAAATGCAAAATCTATAGCTGTTATTGGAGGAGGATTTCTTGGAAGTGAGCTGACCACAGCACTTAGATTTCAGGGTATGGAATAAGATTTTCAACTTTTTGTAAATGAACACCTGACTATGAGAGAGAGTAAAAACAGAGGGTCTCTTATAACAGGTCGTTATGTATTCAGATATTGTGAGTAGGGAACTTTAAAAAAGGTGATAGTACAGAACAAGGATTGCCATACACATAGCGCAGTTATAGCTCATGGCCATGTAATCCTAGTATGGTCGAACCTGTATGGCAACTTGTTGGTGTCTCGTTTGGTTTCTAATGAAGCCCCATGGTATGGTACTTGGCACGCAAAGATTCCTCACTATTTCAAGTAGGTCTGTTGTATAAGTCCAAATTTTTGTGCAGTTCATCAGGTCATATGCTGACATCATGAGTGACAAGGGTTCCACATGACATTAAAACAACTTCATGGCAGTATGCTCACTGTCCCATAGTTTTGAATGCTGGGAAAAGTGCCTCAGACCTCAGTGGGTCAGAGAGCAACACCATGGGTGCGTTCGGAATTATTCAGATGGTACCAACAGTCATTTACCAATGGTACCAGTATCTGCCATTGTTACCATTGGCTGACAAAAAACTCTGAACGACTTATTGGCTACCAATGGCAACTTTTTTACCATTGGCTACCATTGTTAACCAATGGTGCTATTGGTACCAATATTAACCAAAGGTTACAAATACATGTAAGTATGGTCAAACAAATAATTGCTGCTACTATGATACATGTACAATAGAACCAAGTTCTAAATGCGTTTTAACGAGAAACTTGTATTTCTTCCCTTCGGTATCTAGAATCAGATGTATAATAGAATCTGTGATGTCCTGTACAGTCATGATAGTCTTAGTAGCCATCTTGAATGACGTCACAACACGGGGTTGGCAATTTTAACCACACTGGGGTCGGCCTGCGATAATGGTTGCCAATGGTCGGTAAAATAAGTGACCATTGGTACCATTTGTAAACCATTGGTAAACTATGTTACCAATCGGTACCATCTGAATAATTCCGAATGCACCCCATGTGTAATTGAGTTTTATCCTGTGCTCAGATATACATGTAATCGTATGCTTTGTTTTGGCCATGTGCAAAAAATTGATCAGATTCTACTGTAAAATACCACATCATGATCATTTCTCAAAAGACACCCAATGGAAGAAATGGGTACCAGAGTGAAACTCTGGTCCATGAAAGGCACACAAAAGGCTGACCTTTTCACACACCTCTTAGTTAAGTGAATTGTTTTCACCAGGGCATTTATGTTTCACAAACACAATATATTATGTGTATCTACAAATACAATGAATGTACACATAGTGGCAATATGTCTGGTGTTTCATAAGTTCTTAAATATTTTTTATGCCTATCTCATGTATGTAGTATTTTTTTTCAGGATTAGCAACCGGGTTGAAGGTGACCCAAATTTTCCCTGAAGAAGGTGAGTCATTGCCATAACTTCCCTTGTATTTCTAGAATGGTAAGTTGAAATAATTTGGGTTTCTAATTACTATTACATGCTCAATAAGTTTACACTGATATTGCAATCTATGAACTGAAATTCCAGCATTGCATATCTAACATCTATAATTATTACACTTGCATGTCTTCTTTCCCTTTATTAAGGTTATAGACATATAGGCCTTCATTTAGTTGATAATACAAAACCTTTTGTATTCCTGTAGAAATCGGTACAGGACATGCAACAAGTGCACAGAAAGATAGATGTTTGTCACCTTGAAAGAAAGGGTCTCCAAATTAAAAAAAAAAAGGCACCTGAATTGATTCTTTGTATTGATCTTTAGGTTAGTGGAGGAAATCTTTCAAGGTGCGATCATGGCTCTTTTGTTTTTTCGAAAAATGTCCATGAAAGATTGTGTCATTCCCCTGCATCGTGTAAAACTTTAGATGGCTTTGACATAAGCAAGAATAGAAACTTTGACAGCCTGGATTATATGAAACTAAAATGCCCAAATCCTTGGACATTATAGTTTACAGATCATCAAATATACTACAGGACAGTTGTTGTATAAATGGAAAGGAGTGGAATTTACTTATATTTTATTGACATATAATTATGATATTTAGATGATCACATAAATTGTTTCAGGTCACCTCGGCCGACTTTTACCAAAATACCTCAGTCAGTGGACATCAAAAATGATACGAAAATGTAAGTTGATTGGTGTATATTGACACTGGTGCATACAAGGTTGTAAAGAGGCTTTATGTATTTCGGCTGAGGTACACATTGACAAGGCTGTGTGCTGTGTCAAGTTTGTGTGTTGTGTCAGTTTTGTGTGTTGCTTTGTCAGTTAAGTATGTAGCCTTTTTCTGTGTACTATGATAAGCTTTTTGATTTACTATTTTGAGTGGTTTAATTTTGTATCTTCCTATTTTTGGAGCCAGAAATTTTCGTTGATATTTAAATGAATTCAGATTTAAACCAAGATTGTTACATTTTGCAGAAAGTCCCAAACAAATGAAATTAAAATGATTAAAGTCGTTTTACCAAATGAAAGTAAAATTCAGTGGTTTAGTTGTAAAATAGACACAATAAAATTCATTTGATTTCACTAAACATTATGTGCCTGTAGTTGACTTATAATTTTTAATTGTATATTGGCAGTGGGTGTTGATGTGATTTCAAACAGCACAGTAGAATGTGCAGACTTCCAAGATGGTAAAGTACTGCTGTCTTTATCCAATGGTGACAAGGTGAGAAGTTCAGCTTCTTACTTTATTTATTCTTCTTGCAATATGTGAGCAATGGTACCTCTGCTGGTAGCTTACATCTTGGTGATGAGAGACTTTGGTACAAGTCTAACCACAGTCTCCCTCGTGTTCTCTCATATGGATAAGATAATAAAAAACTATTCCTTATGTCGCTAAAGTTGTTTGCAAATAAAAGATTTCTCATCTGTTTCTGTGCTACAGCTAGATGCCATCACTATAAATGACATGACATAAGAACACAGCAAATAAAAGATACTCTTCTTTGCATCATTGCCTCACTGTTGCCTCTTTTGCAAACCAAGAAAATATTCTTATTTGTGATTTATTTTACTGGTGCCTCTTTCGGAGACTGGACAAAGCTAGTTGCTTAAACTTTTTGTTTAATTTGCATATTAGTATTTGGAAGTGCTGTATGGAGCCCATAGGAACTATGCAAGATGTTGTGCCACCTGCTAATTAATTTTGTGTATTGCTAAAAGATGTAAATTTTTTCCTTGCCAACATATCTCTGACCTTGATGGAGCTTAAGCCACCATATGCAATATATTTCATATTTGTAGTAAATATATATATACATGTAGGTATATGCTATACACTTCATCATGTGTAATTGTTTCAAGATTGGTTTTCTTTTTTTTTGTTTTTACATAGGTATCTGTAGATAATGTTGTGGTTGCGGTAGGAATTGAACCAAATATTGAATTGGCAAAAAAATCTGGACTTGAGATTGATGACAAACATGGAGGAATCAAGGTCAATGCAGAGTTTCAAGCTAGTTCAGATATCTGGGCGGTAAGTTTCATAACTACATCTTTATTGTTTCCTTTTAGAAAGCAACTTTGAAAAAGCCAGCATAGTTGTATAGAGTTGTCCAAGGTGAACGGAACAGAAATAGACAATGACAATTACACGAAGCACTGTTATGTGGTAATTTGTTCTCAGTACATCTTGTACAGAAGTACTGTAAATTTACAACATTATATAATGCCGCTTGTATTCATGGAATATTTAAAGATTTAGATACTTGTCAAATATAAATCATTTTAACTCATCCTAGCATTTGTGTATTTGTACTTATTTGAATACTTATTGTTTTTCGTGTGAAGTTGAGAGGTTTAGGTAAGTTCAGTTCTGTGTAACTTGGTAAAAAGTTTGAATTACAGGGAAAAGTTTGCCTATTTTTTATGATGAGAGAAATATAGGTTTTTGACAAATTTCAATGAGAGATTCTGACAAGATCTGGAATTTCTTTGAGAAAATTCTTAATTTTATGAGACATTCTCTCAATTTCGCAGCCCAAAATCATCACTAGATTAGCTGAGGTTTCAACAAAGATTAAGAGCTTTTTTTTTAAGACCATAGTGGTACTTTGAAAACAATACGGAAAGGCATGTTGTCATACTGGATTTGATTTTTGTATTTCATATGTTTGACTTTGGAATTTAGCATTATATGTATTATTAGTTAGCGGCAAATAAGCATGATGCTATTATGTGTTGAATGCATGGTAGATCTATAACAAATGCCTTTTGCAAAGTGACTTGTATCATTTTTCATTTTTCTTCTTTTAAGATATACGATATGTTTGTACTATATCTCTTGGACGTTGAAATTCATGCAATGCATTCTCATTGCAAGTTTAAAATTTCCTGGAAGCAACACCAATATATCTGTTCATATGTAATGTGTTTTTAGGCTGGAGATGTTGCCAGTTTCTATGACAACAAATTTGGACGCAGGCGCTTGGAACATTTTGCACATGCTTTGAACAGTGGTCGGCTGGCTGGAGAAAACATGACGGGTGCTGCCAAGCCATTTAAAAATCAAACAATGTTTTGGTAGGTACTATTTTCAGTTAACAGTGACATTAATTTAATATTTGATTTTCATCTGCATGAATTCTCGTCTGAGTATAACAAGTGGGTAACATGGGATAACAGATGGTCAGCTTTAATGTGAAAAAAAATTCGAGGCAACTTTCCATGTGATAGCAAATGAGGGACAGCTTTTCAGTGGGATTTCAAATGGACGGCTTTTCAGATGACAGTAAATCAAGGGGCAACTTTCTATCTCATAGTAAATGGGAGGCAGCTTTCCATGCGATAACAAATTGGCGACAGCTATCTATATAACCTTGAATGCTTCATTGATTTAATAAGTCACATCAATATAGTACTGGAGTGGAGCTGGTGTATCTCAGATGATGGCTCAGATGAGACTTATAGGTCATAGGTTCAAGCCAGATAAGTGACTTGTCAGTGTCTTTGGTTTGGATGAGATAGTGAAATCAAGGCCCTGTTTGAAAATACACATTAGCTTATAAGAGAGCCCTCACTGCTAAAGGAGTGGATTGGAATGGCCTGTAGAACAGAACATGCTTTGTATATAATGCATCAGACAGATGTAGTCAACAAAACAAATGAAATATTCTTTGAGCAAAGTAAATGAATAATGACACAAATATAACAAATCTGGATGGGCATCACCATCTTCTGAGATGTTTTATGAATTTATTTGTACAGTCCAGAGTGAATTAAATTGCAGGTCTGACCTGGGACCAGAAATATCTTTGGAGGCTGTTGGTATCATAGACTCGAAATTAGAGACAGTTGGAGTATTTGAGAGACAAACTTCAGTGAAAACTGAAGATCAACAACAGGTAAAAATCTGGAGGACTGCATGGTATCTGTAGTGTCAAATGATTAGAAAGTTAAACTATAAAATGGATGATCATATAAATGTGTCTAAATCCAGCAAAAACAGATAAGGTAGATATATATTTTGGTGAAGATGAAAATCTGGCCCCTATTAATCCATTTAAGGGAATTATTTGTCAGCTGTTAAATGTGTACTGAAGAGCAGATGGTACATGTACCTACTAATCTTGGATATAGCCCCAAAATATATTGTTAACTCTTTCACCCAATGATACTGGTTTGATATTAGTAAATGCTGACAGAAAGGAGAGTCCATTTCCATTTTCATGGGGGTTGAAAGAATTGGACAATTGCAGAAAAAACAAACTTTAGAAAAAAAATTGTGGAATGCATGTATCAACATGCAATAATGTTGCTAGTCACAACATTATATTGATGAGAAAGTATATAAATTATAGATCATTTAATTTTAGTAGTCATGAAATTTGGTATTATTAATTATTATTTTTGTATACTTAAATGAAATAATATTTTATTTTATGTTTTAGTATGATGTAGTGCCCATTTGTTTAAAGATAATAAGTGAAATAAAGATATATATATATATATATATATATATATATATATATATATATATATATATATACAAATATGGCTTATGAATGCCACCTTGAATTGCTCATTGAGTTCATTTTGATATTAAAGTTGATCCATTTGATCTCTATATTTTTCTTCAGGAAGGAGAGAAATCTGCAGAACAAACCAGTCTAGAAATTCCTGATAACGATGACTACAGTAAAGGCATCGTTTTCTATTTAAAAGACAAAGAAATTGTTGGTATTCTACTCTGGAATTTATTTTATAAGGAAAGATTAGCCAAAAAAGTAAGACATTTGTGCTATTTACTCATTATAACTAAAAGGTATTTTTGAAGTCGGAGTTAATACAGCCCTCTGTTTGCTAGTGTATATCTATGCTTCTACATTCAAAGGTGTACAAAAGTGGTATGATGTACAGTCTTAAATCATGCTATTGCAAGGATTTTCCTCACTCTTCCAAGATTAGGGCCTTTGCTTTTTGCATAAGGAATTTTAGCAACATTTTGCCCCAATTGGGAATTATTTTTTAAAAAATCATAAATAATTCAATGCAAAATACAAAAGTAACTGGTGTCAGGTGACAATGACACTAACAACAATGTACCACAGCAGACATTCACGGACCCCTGAAATTCAGAGGTAAGACCAGGGACCAGTTGTTCAAAATTTTAACCACTGGTTAAATTGCATCTTATTATATTTTTGATATGAGAAGATTTTTTGTCATAGTCTGTGTACTGATTTGTAGCATGTAAAAAAAGCTTCGTAAAGTAATATACATTTTTATATAGAAATCTTATGAATTAAATTAATTGTCTCTGAAACTTTAACCAATGGTTAGCCTAACCAGCTGTCAAAGTTCGGAAAAACTGGCTCCAGGTGTCTGGGAGGGGTAGCGTCTCCTGAATGACTAGCCACACCCACCATAAATGCCCTTACATGCAGAAGAAAAAATTGTAACTCAGCACTGTGTAGAAAGTTATTTCCACATAACATAAGGAAAAAACTATAATAGCTCTTATGCCAAACCCTCCACATATTACCCTCCAAAGTACATTCATTGCAATTTTTATTCTAAATCTTTATAAAATATTACTCAAAACCTTTCCACAAGCTGCTACTTTCATTTTCTTTATGCAAACATTGGTTTGCACTTCAATAAATGCAGGTATGGTATTCTGTTCAAAGTAATTGTGGGGATGATTTTTTACCCCCTGGAAACAGTGCTGCAAGGATGATATATTAATGGTCGTGTCTGTAACAAAACTTTGTAGACACTCTAGGAGTCACAGTTTTGGCTTTATTGGGTTCATACTTCAATATGTAGCTTTAGTATAAGGAGAGAAAGATTCCTATCGGTTTTGAGATTAAAAGATCAAAGGTCAAGGTCATTAGAGGTCATTATAGATAAAAACCTTGTAGAGACCTTAGAAGTCAAAGTTTTTGTCCTATTAGGTTCATACAAGTAGCTTCATTATAATGAGAGGAAGATCTCCATTGCTGTGCAAGGGGATGCCAAGCTTGGCATTGTTCTTGTTTAATGAAGGGACGATTTATTTAAGACATCGATCTATTTAACAATAAAACATATGGATTGTATGCCTATTTGTTAGTAAGTCGTAACCCGCGTCAGAGGGAGAGTACTTGGCATAAAATCAAACATGAAGTAGCTAATAGAGAGAGGTGAAATATAATTGAAGAAGATATAGACATTGAAAAGAACATTCTAACATATAGCAATTCAACATTAGTAAAAATTTCTTGATAAATGGTAGTTTCGGAGATATATTTTAGAAAATGCAAGCCAAACTTAAAAGACGAAGTAGAAATGCCACATTAATTCCTATTGAATAATGGAAAAAATGACATACCGGTAATCATTCATATTTTGTCTTAGATGCAAAAGATGATGCAAACTGTAAAAATGTATTGTTAAAAATACAAAACATTCTTTCATGGTCAATAACTATATTCTATAACTTTATTGATAGCATAAATCTTGATGGTGATAATATATGATACATTGTTCTTGTTTCAGCTACTTAAATATGGAGCCCAGAACGAGGATTTATACGAAATAGCCAAATTATTCTACAAAGACATGGAAGAATGACATGCATTATAAATCTTAGAAACTCTCTGTACAATCTTTATTTCAAACAAAATGTCTGACTTGTGATAGGTCTTCAAAGTTTATTGTGCAAATTTAACTATGAACAATGTATATTTTAAATAGATATTAACCATTAGTATGAAATTAAATTGTATTTGAAATACCAATCTGGTTAACTTAAATGCTATCACAATATTAATTAAAGCTATGATGTATTGTTGACTGTTGTTTACTAGAACATGAATAACTCAAAATTTTTATACAGCCATCATAGATGGGTATATTATGGTACAGCGTTGTGGGTCTATGGGTCTGTCTGCACCTTGTTAACACTATACCATATTTCTGCTACAATTCTTTCATTGCCAAGTGAAGACATACTTAAAAGGATAAATAAAATTATTTTCAACTTCCTATGGGACTGTAAAGATAGAATTAAACGAAAAACTATGGTAGGTAAATTGAGTGAAGGTAGTATAGACATTGTAGATATAGATATTGAATTTAAAGCACTAAAAGCTGCATGGATAACAAGAATATAACAAAGTAATAGATCCTATAAAAAGTTCATTGACAATATGTTAAAATCAAATAATGTTGAATTTGAGTATTTGATAAAGATGAACAGTGTAAATATAAAGGATTATAATGTATTTCATATACCAAAATTCTATAAAGAAACTTTAGTAAATTTCACCCTACATGCGCGGATCCAGAAATTTTTGTCAGAGGGGGTCCAACCAAAAAAGGTAAATTTTTCTCTTAGAACAGGGGGGGTCCAACCCCAAAAATGCCCAAATATTACCTTTTTTGGTAAAATTTTCAGATTCCAGGGGGGGTCCAGACCCCCCTAACCCCCCCTCTGTATCTGCGCATGCCCTATGTAAACATAAATTTTTCTGATTCTAAATACATCAACATAAGAAATAAGAGATTATTTTTATTTTTGGTAAATACAGTTCCATTGAAAACAAAAGATGTAAATTTTTTTATGATATACTCTTACGCATTGAATTTAAACCCCCGAGATATAAAACACTATGAACAAACACATGATATAAGCAATGAAAACTGGAAATATATCTACAAAAAAAAACTCATTCTATCCCTCGACAGAAACAGCTGAATTTAACTACAAATTATTACATAACATGTTATGTTGCAAAAAACAAATGTATAAATGGAAAAAAGAATCTGATGAAAATTGCACACTATGTGATGTAAGTGAAGATATTCAACATTTAATTTTTATGTGCAAAAATGTAGAAAATATTTGGAATATCTTAAGTTTGGTAATAAAAGTTAATATATCATGGAAAGAAATAATAATTGGTTTCTATTTTGAAAATAACAAAAAAGTACAAATGTTGAACAACATCATCTCTTGTGTAGCTTTAAAAATATACAAATATAAAATGTTTTGTAGGTTAAAAAGAATACAACATACAAAATCATATTAAAAACTACATGAAATTTTGGTATACAGTGTTAAAATATAATAGATGTAATTTAAAAATTGATATTATAAAAGAATTTGCAGAACTTCTTTAAAATTGAAAAAGTGTATAAATGTCTTGTATATCTCTGTAGTATGTATTTTGTATTTTGCAGATTTAACACCATTGTTATGACATATCCTGACCCGGGTTATGTCAGATTGAACATGGGTTTATCTAATGAATAAAAATTTAACAAAAAAAGAAGAAAAAAAAAACCACTATACCATATCATTTAGGCTAGAAATTTGAAACTTGCTACACTTCTGGCTTATGACATGAGGACAAACTCGGTTGATTTTCAATATCGAGGTCAGAAGTCAAAGTCAACTTTGGGGCAAAAAATAGCAAATTTCTGAGACAGCAACTTGATAACAAGGTACAGACCAAACTTTTTATGCTGGAACTTTTAAACATGACACACTTATCTCTTGTAACAGGAGGATGAATCCTTTTGATTTTCAAGGTCATAGGGGGAATGCCTTCATACTTTTAAATTTCATGCCTTCAAACTAAGCAATGGGTATATTATACCATGTTAGGCATTGCCCTTGTTCATTAGCTTGAACTATATAACAAGTCCTAATTCTTTGTATCGCTTAACTTGAACTGTTATAAGTGGGACCCTCAAGGTTAAGTTATTAAGATTTTATTGTACTTACAAGCAGGATGTGTACACTGAATTGGATCTTTTCATTATTCAGAGTTATTTCGCATTATAGCGGGTATTTTATTTCAAAACATTGTGACATCAACCAGTTCTATGGAAACCAGTGTAAAATTATTGGAAATGATATAGAAATAGTATGAAATCACCATAGTTTGACGTTGGATGCCTATTTATATGATAAATCTGTGTAATGAAAGGACCCAATAAACATGATCCAGAATATAACATATATTTAGTTTTGAGTGGCATAATACAAGACCAGGAATAAGATCAATTTATGTGTAAATTTCATGTAACACATGGAAGATACATATTACATTATGCATGTTAAATGCATGTTCAAACACTGTGTATGACCTCCATTATTTTGCTTTATGGGTATAGTAATGAAGTTTCCATTTCAGCAGATTTTGAAACCAACGTAGCTCAGAGGATGAGGTGTTCAGCCTTTGACTGAGAGGTCCCGGATTTCACTCCCACCTTGGGCACACTGATGTCCTGTCTTTGAGATGAGACAGTAAAAACAGAGTCTTGTGTCACTAGGATTCGCACGTTAAAGATCCCTCACATCCAGGTTCTGTCTGTTCTTCCATCGGTCCATCTATCTGTTTAACGTAAACCTTTTGTACTTTCCAGCGCTCATCAAACCAAAGAAAGTTTTTCAAAGAATTACATTTTTAGAGCGCCTGCATAGTGCAGAAGCACTTTTACAATACCCCAGGCGTCCATGTCGGTGTCCACGTCAGCATCAGCGTCCACATACAAAATGATAGTGCAAATGTTAAAGTCTTGGAATTTCATTCTTACTGATTTGTTGTTGTATTTTAACATAATGTATTATGCAAATATATTCCTATTAACTGTATCCATTTGGGATGGGGAAGGGGAAAAGGGGGGGGGGGGGGGTAACCGTGTTATATAATGAAATGATTGGCCAAATTTTAAGGTATTCATACTTCAATGATTTTATGATTCTTTTTATAATTTTGTTATGTGAATGAAAATTAATACTGAATTACAATATCTACCCATTCTTCATTATTACACCATCCTTGATTTAGTACTGGGGGCGGGGTCATTAGTTTTGATAGATAAATGTTAAGATGTTGAAATTTCAATGCTTTTGTGGTTTTTTAGCTCACCTGAGCCAAAGGCTCAAGTGAGCTATAGTCATAGTGCGCCGTCCGTCGTCGTCGTCGTCGTCGGCCTCGTCGTCGTCGTCGTCCGTCGTTAACTTTTTCACATTTTCGACTTCTTCTCTGGAACTACATTGCAGATTTGGATCAAACTTTGTGTAAATGATGTACTCAAGGTCCTCTACTAAAATTGTGTTCGGGATCAGATTCCCTCAGGGGTGGATCCAGGGCGGGACCAAAAGTGCCCAAAAGGGTACCCCTCTTCAAACATCTTCTTCTCCAGAACCAGTACATAAATGGGGAAACTAATTGCATTTCAACAATCTATAAAGATGGGTTATTAAAAATTGTGTTCGGGGTTAAGATCCGTCAAATAGAAATTTACGCTTTTTTGACGTATTTCTGGACTTAGTCATTTCAATGAAGAAAAGTGTCATGTTTTTCAGTTAATTGATATTGATGATTTCTTAATGACTATTTTGATCATAATTGTGGTAAGGTATATTATTGTGAAAGAATTTTGTCATTATCTCAATTTTTGGATTTTTTATGAATTTTTTAAGACTTCCAAGAAAAAGGGGGGGTTGGCCATTTTTCACATTTTCAACTTTTTCTACGAAACCACATGAAAGATTTTAATGAAACATGGAATACATGAAGTACTAAAAGTCCTCTATCAATGTGGTAAATTTCATCCAAATTGGTTAACAGATAATGCCACCATGTCTAAAAAGTAGGTCTCACAATGGTACATATAATACTTGGTAATTGAAATATGGAGAGTAGCGGATCAAATCCAGCTGTGGTCAAAAAAATTTTTTTTTTTTTTTTTACACATCTAAATAAGATTTTAGATGTTTCTCAACACTCAACATATGAAATTAGGAATTTTACGTTTAAGACTTCCAAGAAAAAAAGGGGGGGGGGGGGGGGGGGGGTTGGCCATTTTTCACATTTTCAACTTTTTCTACAAAACTATTTGGAACTACATTGCAGATTTGGATCAAACTTTGTGTAAATGATGTACTCAAGGTCCCCTACTAAAATTGTGTTCGGGATCCAGATTCCCTCAGGGGTGGATCCAGGGTGGGACCAAAAGTGCCCAAAAGGGTACCCCTCTTCAAACATCTTCTTCTCCAGAACCAGTACATAAATGGGGAAACTAATTGAATTTCAACAATCTATAAAGATGGGTTATTAAAAATTGTGTTCAGGGTTAAGATCCGTCAAATAGAAATTTACGCTTTTTTGACATGTTTCTGGACTTAGTCATTTCAATGAAGAAAAGTGTCATGTTTTTCAGTTAATTGATATTGATGATTTCTTAATGACTATTTTGATCATAATTGTGGTAAGGAATATTATTGTGAAAGAATTTTGTCATTATCTCAATTTTTGGATTTTTTATGAATTTTTTAAGACTTCCAAGAAAAAGGGGGGGGGGTTGGCCATTTTTCACATTTTCAACTTTTTCTACGAAACCACATGAAAGATTTTAATGAAACATGGAATATATGAAGTACTAAAAGTCCTCTATCAATGTGGTAAATTTCATCCAAATTGGTTAACAGATAATGCCACCACGTCTAAAAAGTAGGTCTCACAATGGTACATATACCACTTGGTAATTGAAATATAGAGAGTAGCGGATCAAATCCAGCTGTGGTCAAAAAAATTTTTTTTTTTTTTTTACACATCTAAATAAGTTTTTAGATGTTTCTCAACACTCAACATATGAAATTAGGAATTTTACGTTTAAGACTTCCAAAAAAAAAAGGGGGGGGGGGGGGGGTGGCCATTTTTCACATTTTAAACTTTTTCTACAAAACTGTTTGAAGGATTTTAATAAATATTGGTAGAAAAAATTCACTTATGATCCTCTTCAAATTCTGTTGTTTTCGTCCAGACCTCTTTACAGGTGGCACCACCATAGTCAAAAGTAGGTCACAAAAGAGTTCCCTCCTTTAACAATATTCTTTTTCATACGGGCTGTATACAGAGACAAACAGAATGCATAGAAATGATCTAGAGGGATGAGTGAAGACGTATTGTCATTTTGGTTCCCTTCCAAAATCAAATTTTAGAATTTTTTTTTCGACATTTCTTTGGACTTGATGATTCAATGCAGAAAAAAAAGTGTCATATTTCCTAGTTAATTGATAATGATGATTTCTTATGGACTATTGTGATCATAATTATGGTAAGGATTGTTACTTTGAAAGAATTTTGTCAATATCTCAATTTTTGGATTATCTATGAATTTTTTAAGACTTCCAAATGAGGGTGTATAGGAACAATTCAATCACATTTTTCACTTCTGTTGTTATACCACATGAAAGATTTTAATGAAACAAGGAATACATGAAGTACTAAAGGTCCTCTATCAATTTGGTAAATTTTTATCCAAATTGGTTAACAGATAATGCCACCATGTCTAAAAAGCAGTTCTCAGAATGGTACATATACCACTTGGTAATTGAAATATGGAGAAATTTTTTTTTTCATTTCTTTACACATCTAAATAAGTTTTTAGATGTTTCTCAACACTCAACATATGAAATTAGGCAATTTTAAGTTAGATCTGGACAATATTTGAAACAATTGTTGTTCATGACCCAGACTTGAAATCAGTCAACAAAAAGGCCCCACCTAAAGAAAATGACTAACTTGTTGCCCTAAATGACTTCTTGCAGAGACAAAGGAAATGCTTAATATCAAAATCACGTGAATGGATGTGCAAAAAAGTGTTGTTTTTTATTCTAGCCTGAAATAAAATTTGACATATTTTCAACATCTGTGTTGACTTAGTCACATTAATGCAAAAATAAATGAATTCTTCCTTCATGCATGACTGATCATCTAGGTACTCAGGTGAGCGATATAGGCCCACTTGGGCCTCTTGTTTATTTTATTTTTGTTATGTGAATGAAAACTAATAATGAATTACAATATCTACCCATGTCCCATATCCTCCTTGATTTAGCCCTGAGGGCAGGGGTCATTGGTTATAATGAAATGATAGGGCAAAGGTTAAGATGTTCAAATTTCAATGTTTTTGCTTATCTTTTTATACCTTTTTCGATAATAAGTTCTTTCTGACTGTCCTGAAATTTGGTGACCTTGATTTCATGCTTCAGTGAACACAGATTGATTTTGTGTTTAGCTTGATCTCATTCATACCGTTAATGATACTTTAATCTTTTTTTACCGTTCTTTAAGATTAGATGGTGATACAGTAACCAAACTTGGACTGTTAGCTCACCTAAGAGTTTCTCACACTTGACTAACATCACACACCCTTGGGGGTCGGGATGGGGTCAAAATGTAGGACATTGAGAGTTTTGCTACAGCAGACGCGCATCCGGTGACTGTGGCACCTCTGGTCAATGCTTTTCTAACATCTTTCAATTTTGTCATTTTTGTACATTTTAGGAAAATCCCTAGATTTCTCATTAATGGTTGCTTATGATGCATTTATTTTGTGCATCTTACCTGAATTAGAGAAACGAATATTATTGTGAAGAATTTTAAGGATATTTTTTTCAAATTTTTAAAAGATTAAAACAAGAATGCAATGCACTATCCATATGATTTATTAAGCTCTGGTGTGCTTTTTCTTCAGTACTTAGTCAAGGATTTTGATGAAACTTGGTAGGGAAGATGCACTCGAAGTCCCAACAAGTAATATTACTAAATATCTTCGTTTTGTATGATACTGTATATATTAAGTTCTGATGGATTTCATCAAAACTACTGGAACTATTTTGATGAAATCTCGCATGAATGAAATACTCACAATTTCTTGTTAGTGTAAATATATTTTGGCTAGATCAATTCGGGGGTATATTCAGGACAGGCCACAAAGTAGATCTGGAAATATACACTTATTTAAAGAAAATTTCAGATAAGTATTCCGTTTGAATAGGTTTATAAGTGATCATTTTACTTGAGGAAAATTCCGATACTTTCCAATCATATCATGTCCTTAGGTGATTCTTGGATTTTTTTTTTTTTTTTTTTGGAGGAGGGTAGTAACAATACGATTATTACACATGTTTTTTGGAGATCAGTTTTTGGTGGTAGTGAAAACCAGTGTTCATGAGAACATCTCATTGAACCTTTTAGAATGGCCTACAGACTGCAACATATTGAATATGATGGGGTTTTTTTTCCTTTTTCTTTTGTTTTGTTTTGTTTTTTTTTTTTTTTTTGTTAGCACAAAGTTCACGCTCCCTTGGAAATCCCTATAATAATTTTAAGGAATGAACCTATAGGTATAACGTACATTCTTGGAAATTAAATATGGATATATCCAGAGTATGGTTCCAGGAATTGGAAACACACCTCCCATCCCACACCCATTATTGAGAGAGAGAGAGAGAGAGAGAGAGAGAGAGGACGGAGGGAGAGAGAATTCCGGAACTATCAGACCTTAACTCTCTCAATTTTGTGTAGCTGTAGTGGCCTTTGTCACACTTCTGTGTCCCATATAGTTTCCTTTCTCTATTTGAAATAAGAATTATTTCTCATTTTATCATGAGCTTTGAGATGTGATGGGAGGTTGAAATTGGAGATAAGAATTTTGAAAGCTTTTGACTAATGTCAATTTTGAACATAACCCCCCCCCCTTTTTTTTTAAATTATAGCTAACATCGTCCCGTTTAAGTTGCCATGTTACATCGGCTACATACAAGTTACAAGAAAACATTCATTATTCATTTCTCCTATTCAAAAACAATAACCTTGCATTTTTCAGTGTTAAGTGGAGTTAATGGTACTGATGGCTGTGATATTTTCTTATGAAAACCACACATATTATTTCACTTGTATGGTGATGACACCACCTTTACTGGCGTATTTAGAAGGGTTTGCAACCTCCCTTTAGTAGGAAAATTTTACCCAAAAAAGGGGGTAATTTTCGACCATTTAAGGGTTGCAATCCCCCTTTTCGGACCAAATAGTGCAAAACATTAATCATGGGAGGCTGCATACGTCCCCCTTTCAAAAATGTCTATATCCGCCTACGGGCTTGATGGAAGGCCATGTGATTTCTACCAATGCAAGAACGTACCTAAAACACAGAGGGATAGATATAAACTGTGGCATGTTTTCATTTTTATACCGTATCATTGGGCGAACAATTAAGGAGGCAGAAGACAAAATTCTTCTCCGAAAGTCGGAATGTAGAGCACTACTATTGGTAGATACCCCCTCCCCTCCCCCCCCCCCCCCAACACACACACACACACACACACACACTGGCTGTGTCATACAGATGGTGTATGTCAGGTTAGAGCCGTAATGCTAGCCTCACGAGACAAAGCGCTGTCATAAAACCTGTATCAAAACTTAATATATGGTTGTGTTAAAGTTGTCAATATCGGCAGTGGTCGATAGAAAAGCGTATTGTTTTAAGCATAAATGAGAATTCTGACCACTAAGTCAGTGAAATTTAAAATGCTCGAAAATGGTGTACGTATATAAAAGATATAATTATACTCAGAAATTATCTCATAGAGCACGGAATTATTCTCATGTCATCATAACATTACAAGCCAACTGGATTTATGAATTATAATAACGAATGGTAATATTCAAATAATTTTCTATATTGTAAATATACAGAAATGAGTGAAAAATTGATAGGTTACACAAAGAGCATGCTCGATTGGAACGCAGCCAATAAATTTAGGATCAGTGTTGATTGATCTTGTACGAGTTATCTTTCGTTATGAGTCCCACCTGTAGAAAGTAGAGCGATAGAGCTTGTGTTCGGTCAGTTGAAATACACGGGGACGTTCTATTTCCAGCACACGAGAAATAAATTTAATACACACTGGTGAATGATCGCATGTGGATTTTAAGGGTTCAGAAGAAAGAAGCATAGGGAGATATCTGAGATCTGTTTGAGTGTAAGTATTTTGCTGTAATAAATTATGATAATCAACTTGAAACTTTCATGTGTATGTGTACTGTGCCTCAGTGCATTTCATCAATCATATTCATGCGATTCGCGAGCACTTGACAATGAGCGAACAGGCAAAACTGAGGAAAGAGTAAGTATGTTTTAAAATATGTAAGTGCGTCACAGGTAATTTCATTGTTCTAAACCTTTACTAGCCAAATCCCCCCCCCCCCGCCTTTCTGGCAGCACACGCCCCTTTTGTAGACACGAACGTTGCGTATCTTGACCACAGGTATTTGAAGCTTTGTGATCTTGACACGCGTATGATGATTTTGGTGACCGCTCATTGAACTCACTGTGTTGAAAATGAATGTTTAAATTTACATGTGTTTTCTCACGTAAGTACATGTTTATAAATACCTTTAACAGGTAAGATCTAGACAGTTCACATAAGCATAGTCTGGGGAACAGGGGCAGAAGGGAGGGAAGAGAGGTTATCAAAATGATTATCACTAAAATGTTTATTTTACAGTTCTAAATTAAGTAGACTTCGATACTAGGGCATAGGAGAAAAAAGGCGAGAGGAGCCAGCCCCATTTTCAAATAATGGGAGCTCAAGTAGGTTGGGGGAGGAGGCATTTTTCGACGTAACTGAAATGACCTCCTATAATAGTAAATACGAAAACATGTTTGCAGCCATAAGTTTTTTTCTCTCCTTTGTTTGGCTTTTCACTTTTCTGCAATTCTGAAACGCCTTCCTCCCCCCTTTTTTTTCTTTCCATATTCTGAAAAGTTGTGCCCCCCCCCCCCACATACACATATTTTTCTTTACCTGGCTAAGCCACTGAAATATAATTATTCTGAAATGACACGGATAAGGAGGTGTTCCTCTGTTAGACAAGACAACATTGTCAACATTTAACTTTTACTACTCGGTTGGTCCGCTGTTCCAAGTGCCATTACGGGAACGCATTCATAAATTTATATTGAAAAAGGAAAGTTTTACATATTACTCGAATTAGCCCCTTGCCGGCTCAGCAGGGGGAATTACAGATTTCCTGTCTGTTTGTCTGTGTCCGTCAGTCACAAAAAGATCTCCATGTGTTGATTTAAATACATTTCATCACATTCAACCCACATTTAGTTGTTTACATAAATGTAACGAGATGAAAATGCCTGTTGGTTATGAGGACCAAAGATCAATGTCGCAGCACTGTAAGTGCAAATATAGTAAAACATGATATGGAGGTAATTATTAAAGTACCATACAATAGATTCTACCTAAATTTGCATTAATAGTTAGTCATGAAGAGATGAAAGTACTCATTGACTTCAGTTTCAAAAGATAGGAGGTCAAGGTCACGGTGTCGTAATTTACAAGAGAAAAAATATGGTGTTGTTGACTTGATG
Organism: Pteria penguin; assembly: GCA_035048485.1. Taxonomy (NCBI): domain Eukaryota; kingdom Metazoa; phylum Mollusca; class Bivalvia; order Pterioida; family Pteriidae; genus Pteria; species Pteria penguin. The sequence continues at coordinate 30,444,560 of CM068585.1, forward strand.
TTTGAAATTTGTTCCCTTTCTATAATAATAGTATTAAGGAATACTCAATGTACTTGGCCCCTGTTGTACATATTTGTGACTTAACCAGAAGGAAGAAATAAAAGTTACTGACTCAGCAATATGACAGAAGTCACCACGGAAATATACACAACACAGTGTAATGATATTAAAAAACAAGAGGCCCAAGTGGGCCTATATCGCTCACCTGAGTACCTAGATGATCAGTCATGCATGAAGGAAGAATTCATTTATTTTTGCATTAATGTGACTAAGTCAACACAAATGTTGAAAATATGTCAAATTTTATTTCAGGCTAGAATAAAAAACAACACTTTTTTGCACATCCATTCAGGTGATTTTGATATTAAGCATTTCCTTTGTCTCTGCAAGATGTCATTCAGGGCAACAAGTTAGTCAATTTCTTTAGGTGGGGCCTTTTGTTGACTGATTTCAAGTCTGGGTCATGAACAACAATTGTTTCAAATACATGTATTGTCCAGATCTAACTTACAATTGCCTAATTTCATATGTTGAGTGTTGAGAAACATCTAAAAACTTATTTAGATGTGTAAAGAAATGAAAAAAAAATTTTTGACCACAGCTGGATTTGAACCGCTACTCTCCATATTTCAATTACCAAGTGGTATATGTACCATTGTGAGACCTACTTTTTAGACATGGTGGCATTATCTGTTAACCAATTTGGATGAAATTTACCAAATTGATAGAGGACCTTTAGTACTTCATGTATTCCATGTTTCATTAAAATCTTTCATGTGGTATAACAGCAGAAGTGAGAAATGTGATTGAATTGTTCCTATACACCCTCATTTGGAAGTCTTAAAAAATTCATAGAAAATCCAAAAATTGAGATATTGACAAAATTCTTTCAAAGTAACATTCCTTACCATAATTATGATCACAACAGTCCATAAAAAATAATCATTATCAATTAACTAGGAAATATGACACTTTTCTGCATTGAATCACCAAGTCCAAAGAAATGTAGAAATAAAATTCTTAAATTTGATTTTGGAAGGAAACCAAAATGACAATACGTCTTCACTCATCCCTCTAGATCATTTCTATGCATTCTGTTTGTCTCTGTATACAGCCCGTATGAAAAAGAATATTGTTAAAGGAGGGAACTCTTTTGTGACCTACTTTTGACTATGGTGGTGCCACCTGTAAAGAGGTCTGGACGAAAACAACAGAATTTGAAGAGGATCATAAGTGACTTATTTCTACCAAGATCTATTAAAATCCTTCAAACAGTTTTGTAGAAAAAGTTGAAAATGTGAAAAATGGCCAAAACCCCTTTTTTTTGGGAAGTCTTAAACTTAAAATTGCCTAATTTCATATGTTAAGTGTTGAGAAACATCTAAAAACTTATTTAGATGTGTGAAAAAAAGAAAAAAAAAATTTTGACCACAGCTGGATTTGAACCGCAACTCTCCATATTACAATTACCAAGTGGTATATGTACCATTGTGAGACCTACTTTTTAGACATGGTGGCATTATCTGTTAACCAATTTGGATGAAATTTATCAAATTGATAGAGGACCTTTAGTACTTCATGTTTTCCATGTTTCATTAAAATCTTTCATGTGGTTTTGTAGAAAAAGTTGAAAATGTGAAAAATGGCCAACCCCCCCTCCTTTTTTTTTGGAAGTCTTAAAAAATTCATAAAGAATCCAAAAATAGAAATATTGAAAAAATTTCTTCGCAGTAGTATTTCTTACCATCAAAATGATCAAATTAAACCAAATTATTGCATCAATATTTACTAAAAGAAAAAAATAACTCATTTCTGTATTAAAATTACAAAGTCCAAAAAAACGTCAAAAAAACCTTAAAATTTGATTTTGGAACGGAACCAAAAATAACAACACTTCTTCACACATCTCTCTAGATCAAACCTATGCATTCAGTTTGTCTCTGTATGCCCCCAGTCTGAAGAAGAAGTTTGTCAAAGTAGTGTACCCTCTTTGACCTACTTTTGCCTGTGGTGGCGCCACCTGTAGACGGATCCTGATAAAGATGAACAGATTTGTAGGGGACCTTGAGTACTTGATGCATACCAAGTTTCATCAAATTCCTTTCTGTGGTTCTGAAGAAAAAGTTCAAAATGTGAAATATTTACACCAATTGGCCCCCCCCCCCCTTTTTCTTGAAAGTCTTAAAAAATTCATAAAAAATTCATAAAAAATCCAAAACATGACATATTGAAAAACTTTCTTCATAGTAGTATTTCTTACCATAAAAATGATCAAATTAAACCAAATTAATGCATCAATGTTTACTAAAAGAAAAAAATACCTCTTTTTTGCATTAAAATTACAAAGTCCAAAAAACGTCATAAAACGTCAAAAATTATTTATCAGATTTCCACCATAGGAACAAACTTGAGACATACATCCTTCTAGATCACTCGGATGCCATTAGTTTTATAGTCCATACACTGTTTCTGGAGAAGAAGATTTTCAAAGAGGGGTACCCTATGAGATCTATTTTTAGCAATGGTGGCGCCACCTGCTGAGGGATTTATACGAAATGTACAAACTTGGTAGAGGACCCCTAGTAATTCATCCATACCAAGTTTCATGAAAATCCTATAAGCGGTTCTGAAGAAAAAGTTGAAAATGTGAAAAGTTTACGGAGGGACGACGGACGACAGACGACGGACGGACGACGGACGAAGAGTGATGACAATAGCTCACTTGAGCCTTTGGCTCAGGTGAGCTAAAAACACATAAGGACATCACAAAAGTGAATAATACATGTATTCTACTATACTGCAGTTACAATACTGACTTAGGACTGTCATTTCATCTGACAACAGTCAATCAGTTAACGTCCCATTCAAACAGCAGAATAATCAAAAGACATACATTTAAAAATATTAATATTCTTCCATACAGAGATCAAGAGTATCAAGTTGAGAGGTCATAAAATATATAAACACGCACGGTAATACAAAAAAAAAAATGATGGTATCAAAATATATAAAGCGACATCGAGATGAGGAAATAGTACTCTGTCGGTCTGGAAGCGAGGTCAGACCCTTGATCTATAGGAGTCCTGACTAATAGTCAAAGGTAACGAGGTTCAGGACCATGCATCTTCTGAAGAAGGTTTTAACAAGGCCCGTCATTTAGTCCTCACCGTCCTGTAAGCGTGCAACGTTCAAGTAAACGTCTGTAGAGGGGCCCACTACAAGACTTACAGTTTTTTTTATGATCCCCTGGTCAAATTGTCTATGGCCAAGACGTTTAATTCTTTTGGAATCTTTGACCCTTCTAAGTTGGTATTCAAGATAACGGAGAAAATTGGGTCGGGGAATTCCACTGGATACAAATGATTGAAAAGTGATATTTCCGAATTTAGATAAAATTTCTGAATAATCTTAAAAATTTTCCAAATGTTTTTCTAAGTTTGTGATATTATATATGTAACCCTGAGTTAAAAGTTTTAAAGTAATTCGGAAATGTTTGGTATGAAAGTCCAAAGCATCAGTGCAGCCCTTGGCAAATCAAACCAACTGAGATATATAGATTCCATATGATAGGAGTCTAGGGACATCACCATCCAAAATAAGGGAAATTTACCACAGGAAGTCGAAAATCGTCACGTATATCGTAAATTTATTATGAATATTGTTGTTAATTATCTTAATTTTTAGTCTAAAAAAGGTTTTTCTGTATTACAAGTATGCTGCAGAATAATGATCGAAACTTAACTCATATGCAGTTTTGTAAACTGGAATTTCTACTTTCAGATATGGTAGAAACATGCAGAAAGCACAACAAAGATTTTGAATTTTACTGTGTCACGCATAGTACTTCTATTTGTTCCAAGTGTGCAATATTTGAGCACAAAAGCTGCTCGGTGTTGGATTTATCTGACATGGCAGACTATGAAACAGTGAAAAAATTAGCAACAGATTTGGGTTCTCAGTTTACTGGGAAAATAACTGATCTTGAAACGGATGGAGAACTAGCTGAGAGCAAAGTCATCGGGACATTTGGTTGGCTGAAGCAGAATCTGCAGCAAATCGAGGATTTGACTTTAGGGTCTTTAAGAAGTAAGAGGCAATCTCAACATGACCACTTGGAGGAGAGAAAGAAAAATTGTGAGTCGATATTGAGAAGTGTTGATGATAAAATACAGGAAATCTCTACAGCGCAAGCGCAAGGAAGTAACAAACATGTGGAAATAGTAATGCGTGATTTGAAAACTTTGTCGGAAACTTACACAGAACAATTAAGCAATGAATCAGAAAATGTTTATTCTGAATCACAAAACTTGGGCATCTCTGTCTCTTTTGATGGATATATCATTGAAACGGATCAGGATGGTTCTGTCAGATTCACAAAGGAAGGATCAACTTCTCAGAATAACGCACAGGCTCCCTTACGTCAAGCAACTCCACGAGCTCAAGCAAACGCACCTGTACAAGTGGCGTCTGCTTCTGGAGTAACAATGACACCATCTGCCCCACCAGTGCCTAGTGACAAAGACCTTCCATCGTATGATCAAGTCGTGCATAATTTCCCGAATCTAAGTACTAATGCAGGGACGCCATACCCGTATGCAGGAAACATGCAATCCCCATATCAAAGCCCACCTGTTGTCGGTGGAGCATATGCACCAAATCAACCAATTGGGTTCAATTCTTCTCCAGAGCGGCCTTTTGGTGCAGCATCTAGGGGCCTGTCGAGTCACCTGGCGCCGTATCCAAATCCTCCGGAATCCACCTATTATAGCAAACCATTGAACACACCAAATGGGTTACCTTTGTGTTTATCACCCAGTCAGTGCACTTCCTTTTCGGCTAGAACATTTACAGATCCTGAGCATTGTGAAATTACCGGTATAGCATTTCTTAGAGATGATCGCATTGTACTTGCCGATAAAAGGAACAAGAAATTGAAACTTTTTCATCAGAATTTCACATTACAGTCAGAAGTTCTCGTAGCGCAACAACCTTATGATGTTACTCAGACGCCATCAGGACAAATAGCTGTCAGCTTGCCGAAACAAGGGGTTATACAGATGCTCTTTGCAGCAGAAACCTTGTCTGTGGACCACCGAAGTGTTCTTACGGTCCATAAATGCCAGGGTCTAACAGCGTCAAATACCCACCTGTTCGTTGCAGGTAAAGACCACAATTTGGACGACACGTACATCATCAGTGTATTCGACGCTCAAAACATTTACGTTCAGAGAATACCATTACATATTTCGAATTACGGACAGCTCGAGATATGTCCCAAACTAGGTAATCTTTATTACAAATCCCTAGCTGTTGGAAAAGAGAAAATATATTGCATGAGTCAGTCCGGTCAGATACTTTGGAAAACCAAAGTTAAATCCTGGATTGATCAACCGTATGGATTTGCCGCTGTGAATTCTGGATTATTTGTATCCCTGGACAAAATTTACTTCATTGAATGCGGACATCCACAATGGAATAAAGTGGCGGATACCGAGTATGCCGGTCCATTGAGCGTTAGTATAGATTTGCGGCGATTGGCTGTGGCAGGAAGATCTGGCGGGACCACGCATCCGGAAGATAGTGTCTCCGTGTATACCATAACGTACTCAGAACCATAAGCAAATTGTATTTAAGTATATTTGTAAAAGTACTGATGATAATTAGATTTCCTTTGGTTGACATATACTGTATGGATGTATGCGTGTATGTGTGTGTAGGTGTGTGTAATGTAATGTATGTATGTATGTATGTATGTATGTATGTATGTATGTATGCATGCATGTAAACGAACGGATTTCTGTTTCCTGGCGTATAATGCGACTCGACAGTCTTATAGCGTTCGTAAAATCTTTACCTCTGCACCGCCTTTTTAATTCACGTAATAAAGTAGTTCCTTCTTTAAAGTACTTAAAGTAGTAAAAGTTCTTGCAAAACCGGCTTTGTTATCCTTGTTATTGAAATTTCATTGCACAGAAATAGGTTTAAGCATATGTCTGCTTAACTTAAATTATCAATATATTGCCCTAAAACACTTATTATTCTGTCGCTTATTGTGTGTGTTAAAATATTCATTCGCCGTAATGACGCAAGCCGATTATGAATTACCATCGCACTTAATGGGAATTTTTCCAACTATGGGGAAGACCACGTGACATATGGCCTTATTTCGAAAAATCGTAGTACAACGCTTGTAACACATGCGATCAAGGCCTAATTTGACGTATAAGCGCCAATATGGAAACCGATTGCGCGATCTTCGAAATATATATAATAATATAAATAATATAACAATATATTTAGATATAAATTTCAGTCTAAAAAAGAACAAATAAAATATTTCATAGAATCCTAAATATAGACTGGCAATGTGACTATCTAGACAGGTGACCACTAATTCATAGCGAGGCTGGCCTAGGTTCAATTGACGCGTTATCGGTTATTGCAATCGGCCTCTATTACGATAGTAAATTCGCTTTGAGAGCGCATGTGCACACTCCATTAGCGTGGCATGTTGGGTAGTAATCTAATACTAAGAAACAATATTAGCACATAATTCTACTGTAAATATTGAGATTTCTAGAAATAAATCTTATAAAATGTTCACAATTTAAAAAAAAATTGCTCACTGCAAAAATCAACATATTTCCGAATAGTGACGAGAACATCCGAGAGACTTTCCTAAAAAGGGGGAAAAAAAGGCGCGACTACTTTCCTAATAAGGGAAAAATGAGGCGCGGCTTTAGAAATTTTAGCGGGAAAATTCACAGCTGTGCATAAAAAGATGGTTTCTATTCCTATTTACATAAAGCCATTTGGCTTTTTGACCAACAACTTGAAGATTTAACGCTATTCTGATTGAACCTAAGCTTTTTAAAAAGCTACGCTTGTTATTATCTCGCTGGATTTCGTTTTGTTTCATTTATTTAACCTAGAATCAAGAATTTATAAGTCCTTGCTAGAATCAACAAATATCGACAAAATTAATTACATCCTCATGGCTTAACATCACGATCAGGCACTGTATACCTATGCTGTGTATGCTACTGCAGACGAATTTTTAAAATATCTACACGCAGTGTGTACAGCTTCTTATCTGCCCTTAGCGCCTGTACTATGTCTCTTCGCACAGCGATAGCAGGCAAGAGTAGGTAACTCCAGTCTATCGCAAATAAAGATGATGTATATATATCACATGGTCTTCCCTATATATTGAAAAGTTTCCACGACGGCATGAAAATGGCAGCCGAGAAAGTTTTAAAATCGAATACAAAATTAAATGCGGATGTAAAGGATGATAGCATGGATTAAGACAGAATTTTAGATTGAATGCATGAAGATTAAATGTAGAACTCGCATGTGAAGATTTTATTCCAAATCAACCGATAAAGGGTGATTGTGATTCACAATTGGTTTGTGTCATTACGGCGAACGGCATAGCGTTGTAGCCTTTACACGTGCACAAACAATAAACGACCGAATAATAACTACCGGTAGTGTGTTAATTAGCACGATATACAGAAGCCATTAGCGTTAGTGTTAGTAGCGCAGACAAAAACTGTAACCTAGACCATATCTTAACAAATTAAGCATAAGGCTTCCATATTTTACAGGCAATGGTAACAACTCGTCCATTTCTATCTTTGTAAAAAATATGGCAATGGTGTTCGATTTATTTCACGTGTATATAAATATAGAACATATATACCGTGTAATTTTGTGCACCATATGCGCATTTCGACAAGTTATGTCTCTTCAGTGATGCTCGTGGCCGAATGATTGGAATTCTCAAAATATATGAAAATATGAAGAGCAGTGTTGAAGACAAAATGACCGAAAAGTGATCCAAAAAATCTATCTAAGGACAGAGTTATGCATGAGGGAGATACTCCTTAGTTTTAGAGTGATTTACTTAATTTGATTACTGAAAATTTGAAGTATATATATTTAATGTCAGTACAAAAGCACTGAAAACTAGACTTATGATGCCCTCGGAGACTATCAGTCCACCAGCAGTGACACCGGCCTAGTGGTTATAATAAATATAGAACATATATACCATTTAATTTTGTGCACCATATGCGCATTTCGACAAGTTATGTCTCTTCAGTGATGCTCGTGGCCGAATGATTGGAATTCTCAAAATATATGAAAATATGAAGAGCAGTGTTGAAGCTGTGAAGATCCAAAAAATCTACTTTTGACAGCTTTATATCAAATTTAGCTCGACGCCTTTGTGGCTCTTCAAGCTTTTGATATTTTAAATCAAGATTAGCTTAATATTGGCGAGGACTTTATTTCACGTGGAAACAATGTGCAGATCCAGGAATATTTCCAGATGGGTCAAACGTTTGGTTGGAAAAACCCCAAGCCCTTAAAACTCTCAACTTTATTAGAAATCTTGGTATATTCTTTGCAAATTCCAGGAGAGTCGGTAACCTCCCGCGCCCTCTAAATCTGCGCATGGAAACCTAATCGTTGATACCCGACCGGGAAATGAAAGTCCTCGGGAATATAATGTGAGTAAGTGGGCGTACAATCAGCAAGAGAAAAAACTCACCTTTATGCACTTGTGAGAATTGTACAGGAGAGAACTACTAAAATTGCAAATACTTTCTTAAAGTGGTGTTTATGCCCTCGCCATGAAATGGCCAGGGGCATACAGTGTTACCCTGTTCCGTCATTCCGGCACCATTCAGTTTCCACTCATTTTCTCTTTGAAGGATTGACGGATTAAATTGAAATTGGGTATACAGATCTATGAAGAGAAAATGCAGATCAAGTTCGATTATGGGTGTAATTAGTAATTTAGTAATTGACCTTGAACACAGAAAATTTCTTTAAAATGACAGTTTCCGCTCATTTTCTCAATGACGGTTTGATGGATTAAATTGATAATGGGTATGTAGATGTATCAAGGGAAAATGCAGGACAAGTTCGACTATGGGTATGTTCGGGTAATTTTTGACCGAGTAATTGCCCTTGAACATACGAAATTTTTTAATTTTAAAATATTAGTTCTTTGGCAACTATATTTCACTACCTTAGCTGCCAGCGGGGGCATCTGTATCGCACCGACACATTAAAATTCTAGTTTTGTTAATAGACTAGAAGTAACTGGCGTAGATCTGTCGATGGGGTACTTAGTTCGTGACAGAGTGGTCCCGGGTACGAGTGCCGCCGACGGTGCCTTGGTGTCCTGTTTTTCGATCCAGACCGTGAAAACCGAGGCCCACAATGGCGGTGAACGTGGTACGTATGTGATCCCTCAGTAAATCGTTTTGTAATATTTTAGCAAGGCTAAAACTTAAAAACTTTTAAACGTTTGAAAATTACGTAATGACTTTAAACTCAAATAGCATCTTTACCAAAACAGGTGCATAATCGCCGTTGATTTCCTTGTCGGAAACTATTCTTGTACAATATACACAAAAAGGTTTAAGAGCTTGAATAATGAATTAACGTTATACTGTTATACAGTAATTGAGGGCATTTAAAAACTAAACCGTGTATTGAACCCACTTTTCAAAGTGGGGGAGGGGGGAGCACAAACATGGTTGTTTTAGAGTAATATTTAAAGTTTAAATAAACTTAAATAAAACATTTTTAGCGAAGTAAATCTATTTTCTTTTATATTTTTAATGTCTGATTTCTAATCCGTAACTACAAAATTACGGATAAGGTTTTCTGTTTTACTGGCGGTTGATGTATCCTGATTACGCAACATGTTGCAACAATAGAAAGTGTTTCGCCAACAAAATATCTTTCAGCTTATGCATTAGTGTGATGTCATCCATTGTAAGTATTTATTATGTTTTGAAGGATATTATACAAGTCCGAGATTATGCAATAGAGTCGCATTATTATAGTTTGCTCCTATCTGAAAGATATACCCCAGTGGATGAGTTGTTCGGCTTGTGACCAAGAGGTCCGGGTTCGACACCCATCGGGGCATACCGATGCTCTGTCATTCGGATGAGACTATGACTGATAACGTGTCTGACATTCAAATTGCAAGACCATTCGTCAGCAAGAACGAGCACCGTGAAGCTTTCTTTGGAAAGTATTAAAGTGTGAACATTGTAACATGATCTTTAATGTGCATACCACCCAGTTAACTTGTGCATAAAAGTCTGAAATAAAAAATAACCACACTGTAACATGTTATGTTGCTGATGAATAGCCATAGTAGCCTCTAAAGCACTGAAAGTAAATAAATCGTCTTTTATTTAATCATTCAGAGAGAGAAATTGGAATAAATTCAAACTGAAGTTTTTTATGCCCCGGATCTGGGGTATATTGTTTTTGTCCTGTCTGGTGGCTGTTGTAAACCTTCGCCATAACTTTTGAATCGTAAAAGATAGACTTCATATTTGGCATGCATACTCCACTAATAAAGCACTTTCAATTGACACCGGACAAGGTCAATGACATTGAGACCTTCACTGTGACCTTTGTGCTAAAAATAGTTTTTTCGGATTTTGTTACCGCCGGGGACACCTTATTTTTTTGTTTCTTTGTTTTCTTTTGTTTGTTTGTTTGTTTGTTTTTTTTTTTTTTGCTTTTCACTCTTGGAAGGTTGTGCCCCCCCCCCCCCCTTTTTACTGCCGAGGTACGCCACTGAAATTGCAGTAATAATAATGATAATAAATGTAAAGAAAAAAATGTAGAATAGCAAAATATGAAAATGAATGTATATACTTTTCTATATTGTAAATATACAGAAATGAGGGAAAATTTGATACACAAAGAGCAAGCTCGACTGGAACGCAGTGAACAAATTTCGGATCAGTGTTGATTTGATCTTGTACGAGTTATCTTTCGTTATCAGTCCGAGATTGTGTTTGGTCAGTTGGAATATACAGATGTCTATTTTCAGCACACGAGAAATGAAAACACACAGGTGAATGGTCGCCTGTGGCTTCAGAGGTCAGAAGAAAGAAGCATATGGAGGTATTTGAAATCTGTATTGAGTGTAAGTATTTTGATGTAATAAATTATGATAATCAACTTGAAACTTGCGTACACTGTACCTAAGTGCATTTCATGACATAAATTAATCATATTCTTGTGAGACCTCAATAATGAGCGATCAGGCGAAAGGAAAGATTAAATGTGTTTTAAGATATGTATGTGCATTGCAGGTAATTTTATTGTTCAAAACCTTTACTAGCCATTCCCAACCCCACATTTTCTGGCCGCAGCAGACGCCCCCTATGTAGACACGTTATGTATTTTGACACGCTTTTAGGCTAATATCGTGTAATTTTGGTGACCGCTGATTGAACTCACTGTGTTAAAAACTAATATGTTTTCATTTATAGGTGTTTCCTCACGAAGTACAGGTTTATACGCTCTTTAATGGGTTGGGCCGTCCACAGAACCTGGACAAAAGGAAAGGGGGGGGGGGGTAGTGATTATCTCTATGATTATTATTTTAACGTTCTAAACTTTTAATTCAGTAGATTTTGATACCAAGCAAATACAAGGGCGTAGGGGAGGGGACAAGGTGGGGGCACGTGTCCCCACTTTCAAATTCAGTAATGTCAGTTGGGATGGGGGAGGCACAGATCCACTTGTGCCCCCTTCCCCCATTATGACATAACTGAATTAATATGACTGTAATAGTAAACACGAAAACGTGTTCATCGCCGATATATATATAAATATATATATATATAAATATATGTGTGTGTGTGTGTGTGTGTGTGTGTGTTTAAGCACAAATAGAAACAGTGAAACACCCGGGAGTACACTAGACCTTGGATCTCCAAAGAGAAATAAAGACAAATTAGACAAACATTTAAAGCACAAAGACACTATGTACAACTAACAAGGCACCCTAAATTTAATTTAATTTCGTTCCCCAACGGGGACTCGAACCCACGACCTATGGTACCGAATCATCTAGCTGTCATGCATCCGACCGTCTAACCGACTGAACTACCCGAGCTCCACAATAAATAGAGCTTTAATAGCCAATCATTAGCTTATGGTATGCATAACAACACGGCCGCGGAAAGTGAAGGGATTTACCTGACGTTAACACACACACACACACACACACACACACACACACACACACACACACACGCACTTTTAACTTTTTAATATTCTGCTATATTGACCACCCACCCACCAAGCAAATCCCCCCCTTTTTTTAGCTTTTTAATACAACCCCTACGCACACACACTTTTCTTTATCCAGTTAGTGTAGGGTAGTACTTCGCGTTGGTTGGTTTCTTAAGATGGGTTGTGTATGCGACGAAGTAGACAAGGCGGTGAAATGTTTTTTTATCTTTAATGAAACCCTCATAACAGCAAGGCAGTGGTGGCTTCGTGTGCTATGAAGGGGGAGACTCTGCATTTACGATGATCGAAATCAAGTCTAAGTCTGAAATAATTTGACCCAATTATACCCAGAGTTCCCATAAGTCAAATCCTACTATTGTTACTGCCATACTCCACGCAGCCACCTGTTGCAACACATGTTTATATATCAAGAGTAATCGACATATAATACAACTAGTAAGAGTTTACTACAATCTAACATAATAGAGTCTATTGACCATGAGATGGTTAAGAGTTCACATCAAAGTTAAATGATAGAGTCATTCGATCACACTGTCCACTACAGGTACACAACTTTTGGTAAATCAAGGGGTGGATCCAGGGGTGGTGTTCCTTAAATCTGTATACCCTATGTTCGCATATTATAGTTTAATCTAAACGGTTTTGATTATACATATATATATATATATATATATATATATATATATATATATATATATATATATATATATATATATATATATATATATATATACAAGCCTAAAACATATTTCAAAAAAAAGGCTCTTGCAAATGTTGTGATCAAATTCGTCCTAATAGGTGAGATACGGCTGTCTAAAACGCGATATTTGTAAACAGAATGTTTACAATCAACTTATCACGTGATCTAATTCGGAAGTCGCATCATGAAAAGGGCGAGGTAAATAAACTTGATGAGTAACTTTAAAAATCTGCATTCAAGTCTGCTAAAGTAGTATTTACTGAAATTGTTTTCTTTTGGAGTCTCCCTTCATCGTATTTGTTTTGATTAAACTGCGCACGCGCGAAGTCAGGTTACGGTTGTATTTATGGAATACCCTTATTATTTTCTTTTTATTTTGATATCTCCGAAGGTTTGAAGCAACAAAAGATGTTATAAACGCAAAGTTTTATAACTTCAGCCATACGAGAAATATACACTTTTTGTTTTGCATGATGGCCACAGCAAATGTAAACAAAGGATAATTGTGCAAAAGGTTAGAAAAATAGGACACAATGGGTTTCCTTACTCTGCACTGCCTATACTATAGTCTTCACTGAGAATAAAGAGATATGGACTGAAGTTCGAAAAGGTAAGCGGATCCAGTAAGTTTTGAAAGGAGTCATTAAAAACCCCTGCGTCCACCTGCTAAATGGTCATAAATGAACTACACATCTACACACATGTATTTTATAGGAAATCGCTTGTTTTCTGGAACTTCAAAACTGAAATAAACAAAACAAACAAACAAACAAACCCCCCCCCCCCCCCCCCCCCCAAAGAAACAAACAAAACTAACAGGACACACGAAAATGACGAGATGGATTGTATTTGCACAATTCAAACTATGTATCACAGATGCATACATCAATCATAATGCATGTGTACTAGTCTCCACGCTGAGCTCCGGTTCTTGCATCCTTAGGCAATACAATTCTGGTGAGACTATGTACATAGTAATAAAATGAAGATACGAGATAAGACGGTGAAAGATGCTATATGAGCGGGTCAAGGAATTGTACACACGTGCAATCTTTGCATATATATGATCAGTATTTTTTCCTTCAGATCATTTACGTTATAAGGACCCTTCGCTCCCAAAAGGAAATCTTATTGATTCTCCCAGACTATATATATCCAGAATATAGATCTATTAGCATTATGCAAATGGGACAAAAAAGTCCCAAATGAAAAAGTACAGGCACCTTGAAAAACAAAAACACTGATGATATAAAGTGATGTCTAATATAAATTACATGTAGTAGCAAAGGAGAGACGGCGGAAGGTTAAAAAAAGTAAGGGGGGGGGGGGGAGGCATTTAGCGCGCATCATCTGCCTCTGTTTTTTTAAACTGTAAGATCTGCACATCAAGCTTTATCTTTGTGTTTGGCTTAATTTTATTTAAATGACAAGTTGGCTTACTTGGCTACCTAGCTAGGTTCATGGATGGTCAGCATTTAAATTTTACTACTCGGTCGGTCCGCTGTTCCAAGTGTCATTTATGGGAACGCATTCATAAATTTGTATTCAAAAAGGAAAGTTTTACATATTACTCGAATTAGTTCCTTACCTGCTCAGCAGAGGGAATTATAGAGTTCCTGTCTGTCTGTCTGCCTCTGTCCGTCAGTCAAATATTTTTATCATATTCAAACCACACTTGGTTACTTACTTAGTTGTGACGACATGAAGATACCTGTTGGTTATGAGGTCCAAAGGTCAAGGTCACTGTTCTGTTAGTACAAATATGGTAAAAACATGATTTGGAGATAATAATTCAAATACCATACAACAGATTCTACCTTAATTTGCATTAATAGTTAGTCATGAAGAGAGGAAACGACTAATTGACTTTAATGTCATAAGATAGGAGGTCAATGCCACGGTTTCGTAACTTACAAGAGACTCCATTTTTGAAGCTCGTTCCATATCTACAATGATAGTATTAGGGGACATCTACAATGTAGTCTGCTTAGTTCTTGTTGTACAGATTTGTGACGTAACCAGAACACACATATGTTGCAGAAAAAGACCAAAACTAAAATGATTTACAATTTTGTAATCTGAAATTTCTACTTTCAGATTGCTCTTTCAAAACCTGCAGAAAACACAGCAAAGACTTTGAATTTTACTGTGTCACGCATACTAGTACTGTTTGTTCCAAGTGTGCAATATCTGAGCACAAAAGCTGCTCGGTATTGGATTTATCTGACATGGCAGACTATGAAACAGTGAAAAAATTAGCAACAGATTTGGGTTCTCAGTTTACTGGGAAAATAACTGATCTCGAGACGGATGGAGAACTCGCAGAGAACAAAGTCATCAGGACATTTGGTTGGCTGAAGCGGAATCTGCAGCAAATCGAGGATTTGACTTTAGAGTCTTTAAGAAATAAGAGGCAATCTCAACATGACCACTTGGAGGAGAGAAAGAAAAATTGTGAGTCGATAATGAGAAGTGTTGATGATAAAATGCAGGAAATGTCTACAGCGCAAGCGCAAGGAAGTAACAAACATGTGGAAATCATAATGCGTGATTTGAAGACTTTGTCGGAAACTTACACAGAACAGTTAAGAAGTGAATCAGAAAATTTTTATTCTGAATCACAAAACTTGGGCATCTCTGTCTCTCTTGATGGATATATCATTGAAACGGATCAGGATGGTTCTGTCAGATTCACAAAGGAAGGATCAAATTATCAGAATAACTCACAGGCACTCTTACGTCAAGCAACTCCAAAAGTTAAAGCAGATGCACCTGGACAAGTGGCGTCTGCTTCTGGAGTAACAATGATACCATCTGCCCCACCAGTGCCTAGTGACAAAGACCTTCCATCGTATGATCAAGTCATACATAATTTTTCGAATCTAAGTACTAATGTAAGGACATTGTACCCATATGCAGGAAACATGCAATCCCCGTATCAAAGCCGACCTGTTGTCGGTGGAGCATATGCACCAAATCAACCAATTGGGTTCAATTCTTCTCCAGAGCGGCCTTTTAGCGCAGCATCTAGGGGCCTGTCGAGTCACCTGGCACCGTATCCAAATCCTCCAGAATCCACCTATTATAGCAAACCATGGAACACACCAAATGGGATACCTTTGTGTTTATCACCCAGTCAGTGCACTTCCTTTTCGGCTAGAACATTTACAGATTCTGAGCATTGTGAAATTACCGGTATAGCATTTCTTAGAGATGATCGCCTTGTGCTTGTCGATAAAAGGAACAAGAAATTGAAACTTTTCCATCAGAATTTCACGTTACAGTCAGAAGTTCTCATAGCGCAACAACCTTATGATGTTACTCAGACGCCATCAGGACAAGTAGCTGTCAGCTTGCCGAAACAAGGGGTTGTACAGATGCTCTTTGCAGCAGAAACCTTGTCTGTGAACCACCGAAGTGTTCTTACGGTCCATAAATGCCAGGGTCTAACAGCGTCAAATACCCACCTGTTCGTTGCAGGTAAAGACCACGAGTTAGACGACACGTACTTCATCAGTGTATTCGATGCTCAAAACATATTCGTTCAAAGAATACCATTACATGTTCCGAATTACGGACAGCTCGAGATATGCCCCAAACAGGGTTATCTTTATTACAAATCACTGGCTGTTGGAAAAGAGAAAATATATTGCATGAGTCAGTCCGGTCAGATACTTTGGAAAACCAAAGTTAAATCCTGGATTGATCAACCGTATGGATTTGCCGCTGTGAATTCTGGATTATTTGTATCCCTGGACAAAATTTACTTCATTGAATGCGGACATCCACAATGGAATAAAGTGGCGGATACCGAGTATGCCGGTCCATTGAGCGTTAGTATAGATTTGCGGCAATTGGCTGTGGCAGGAAGATCGGGCGGGACCACGCATCCGGAAGATAGTGTCTCCGTGTATACCATAACGTACTCAGAACCATAGGCAAACGAGTAATAAAGAGTATTTGTAGCAGCACTGATAAAAGTTTTCTGGAGTATTTCTGTGTATTTGGTTAACATAAACAATATGGGTGTGTGTGTGTGTGTGTGTGTGTGTGTGTGTGTGTGTGTGTGTGTGTGTGTGTGTGGACGAACGGATTTCAGTTTCACGGCGTATATTGCGACAATGTGGACGTACACAATCATTTGCATGGACCATCAGGGCAAAAAAAATCGAGATTAGAGTAGTCTGCGGTATGGGGTTTTTTGGGGGGGGTGTTTTTATTTTATTATTTTTATTTTTTTTTTTTGGTTTTTGTTTTTAACAAATACTTGAGGTAGGGGAAACAGTTCCCTTGTCTACCATCCAGTATCATGGTCATATAGGGTTGTAAGAAACAAATACATGTATTAAAGGTCATGGGAAACATAAATTTTTATTGTAAAAATAGTGATACTTGGAAAAATTAACCTTCTTGTTTAAAAAAGAGATTTTTCTACTGTATCATATTTGCCAAATTTGCCAGGTACCCTCAAAGGGAATTAGTGAGGAAGAGCAGCCACAAGTTACGTGACACAAATTATTCCGTCGGGGAGCAGTTCCCGAAAGCGATCCAGGATAGGCGGCGTCCGCTCTTTCCCATCATGAGGCAAGCCAGGGAGGAGGGGAAGCGCGTGGCTCTGGTGCGTGACAAGCTTTTCATCAATGGTCGGCGGTATACCGGTGTGCAGCAGGTAGCCAGTGTCAACGAAAGTTAGGGAGGCGCGGAGGATGCGGAACTTAAAATCATAGCGTGGAATGTGAATGGGGGTTTTTATGCGAAAATTAAAGATGTGTCATTCAGAAATTTTCTATGTACATATGATATAGTGCTTTTATCTGAGTGCTGGATTCCGAACGATTTCAGCCTTGAAATATCTGGTTTTAAAGTTTTTGTCTTCCCTAGGAAACTGACCAAAGCGAAACAAGGAGGGGGGATAGTGATTCTAATCAAAGAAAATATCTGCTCTTCAGTGTCTATCGAAAATTCTTTTGCTGATTCTATAATTTGGTTACGTATTGACAAACGTATTAGTTCTAGTGATACTGATATGTACTTAGCATTTGTTTACTTCCCTCCTCGTAATTCTACTTTTTTCCAGAAATATGATGTTGATCTATTTTTAGAATTAGAAACTCAGGTAGCTGAATATAAATCACGGGGTAATATTTTTGTCTTAGGTGATCTAAATAGTCGCACGAAATGTTTATGTGACCATATCGATAACGATTCAATGCATTCTTCGTTACGCAACCAAATCGAACCACTGTTTGATTATGGTAACGACAAGGTCATGATCCCCCGAGTAAACCCCGATGAAGGTAGTAACTTGTACGGGACACGGTTGATCAATCTATGCAAAGGGACTGGCTTACGTATAGTTAATGGCCGTCACCCTGACCACTTTGATAGAGATTTTACCTATAATGGTAGTAATGGGATGAGCGTTATTGATTATCTTCTCACTACTGAGGATATGTTTAATTATGTTAAAAAATTTATTGTATCAAATTTTAATCAATTTTCCGATCATGCACCTCTCCATGTTGAACTGAAATGTAGTTATTTGGATACTGCGGTACCTACTGCAATGTATGACGATAACGCTTCGAAACGTAAAGTATACAGGTGGAATCCTGATAATGTCCATGAATGTAAAGAGGCACTGAGGGTAAATTCTGATAAAATTAATATTCATATTGAACCTGATATTCAAATTAGCCAAAAGGTCATTGATACTACAGTTGATAGTTTTACAAATGAACTTTTCTCTATAGTATGTCCTTTTTTACAGAATAATTCATTTGTGTCTTCTTCGAAACAAAGCACAAGTAAAGTTAAACAACGTACTACTGTACCGCATATGCGGATCAATGACAAGCCGTGGTTTAATCAGGATTTGAAGGATGTTTATTACGAATACATTGATGCACTAAAGTTATTCAACAGACAAAAGTCGGTTGAAAATCATAATTTATTGAACGCTAAAAAGCGTGAATATAAAACTTTGGAGCGTAAACGTAAACGCGCCTATTTACGATCGGAAGGAAATAGGCTTTCTCTATTAAAAGAAAACAACCCTAAACAATTTTTCGCTAAATTCAGTAAACGCAAACGTAGTACTTGTAAAGTACCTTTAAATGAATTTTATGATCATTTTGCATCTTTGTGTAATAAACATGCTTCGGATCCTAATGCCCGGCAAGAACTGAATAATGAGTGCAATGATGCAAGCTTTCATGAACTTGACGTTGAAATATCATGTGATGAAATTTCAAATGCTATCAATTCTCTCCGTAGAAATAAATCACATGGGTCAGATTTTATTTTGAATGAGATATTTATTGAAAGTAATGAATTACTTCTACCTTCTTTACATAAACTATTCAATTTTGTGTTTTCAACTGGGTATTTCCCAAGCAATTGGTCATCTGCTGTAATAATCCCAATCTTCAAAAAGGGAAATAGTGCTGACCCTAATAACTATAGAGGCATCAGTTTAGTGAGCAACCTCGGTAAACTTTTTACTGCTGTTTTAAATAACAGATTGCTAGATTGGGCCTCAGCTAACGATATCATTACTGATGCGCAGTTTGGTTTTCGCCCAGGATATAGCACTATTGATGCTATCTTTGCTCTACATGCAATTATTACTAAATCACTGTCTTCTAAAAAACGCTTGTACTGTGCTTTTATAGATTTTCAAAAAGCTTTTGATACTGTTGATCGTATGAACTTATGGTATAAATTGTCAAAAATTGGTGTACGAGGTAAATTACTCAATGTCATTAAAGGTTTATATTCCAATGTAAGATCATGTGTGTCCGTACAAGGTTTACAGTCTGAATATTTTGCTAACCATCTTGGTCTAATGCAAGGTGAAGTTTTATCACCTATTCTTTTTTCTATGTTTGTAAATGATTTTGAGATGAGCTTTATTCTTGACGATTGTATGCCTTATGAGTGTAAATCTCTTAATCTGTTTCTTCTTATGTATGCCGATGACCTTGTCCTTTTTGCAGAAACGGTATCAGGTCTGCAGTCACAACTGGACGCTTTATACAAATATAGCCAGAAATGGAAGCTGAACGTTAATACTCAAAAATCTAAAATCTTGATATTTAGACACGGGGGGAGGGTTCACGAAAATGAAAATTGGTTGTACAATGGCTCACATCTCGAAATTGTCAATGAATTTACTTACCTTGGTGTTTTATTCAATTACAATAATAAATTTTCTGTTACGGAGAAAAGGGTTGCTGACCAAGGTAGGAAAGCTTTGTTTGCCCTCAGACATAATGTGAAGCAATTGTATTTAAATATTGAAACTTTAATATCGCTTTTCGATTGCTATGTTGGCGCTGTACTTAATTATGGTTGTGAGATATGGGGTTACCATAAAGGTGATTGTATTGAAAAAGTACATTTGGAATTTTGTAAATATATTTTAAATGTAAAGAATTCAACCAATAGTGTTATGGTGTATGCAGAACTTGGCAGATACCCATTACGATATGTTAGAATTTTTAATATGATAAAATTTTGGTGTAAAATACTAAACTCTGATAATTGTATACTGAAGTCATGTTATGATACTCTGTATACTGCGGCTGAGAACGGCCAAATTAATTGGGTTTGGAATATTAAACATGAGTTATTTGCATTAGGCTTCAATGATATTTGGTTATCTCAAAGCTTATGTAAAAGTTTCTTGCATGCCATAAAGCAAAGATTGTTGGATCAAGCTCAGCAGTATATTAAAGGTGTCATTGACACTTCTACTAAGTGTGTTTTGTATAGACATATTATTGACCATTTTTCACTTCAGTTCTATTTAAGTAAATCTGTTCCCTCAGCATACAGAAAATGTATCACTAAATTTAGATTGTCTGCTCATTCGCTTGCTATAGAGACCAGTAGATATAACAGGAATATAAACAATAATATGTGTTTTGCATGTCTAAATTCTATTGAAGATGAATTTCATTTTATTTTAAAATGTCCCGTGTATATTGACTTACGTAAACAATATGTAAAGCCTTATTTTTGGAAACGCCCGTCTGCTTTCAAATTAGTACAACTTCTTTCAACGCATAATCTAAAAGAGCTTTGTAATCTGGGCAAATACATTTTTAAAGCGAACATCTTAAGAAACTCTTTACTTTGACCTCAGCTGAACATATAATTCATTGTTGTTGCTGTTATTCCCTCCAATAACTTCAACCATGGTATTAATACGTTTATATTTGTGTAAAAAATACAAACAATTGTGTGTAAAGGCAACTATATTTTCACCGTTTGTATAAGAATGTGTATTTGCATTCTCCTTTGTTTAAATGTTCATATATTTATGTATCTGATGCTAAATTCATGTATTTGTATATATATTGTATACTGATAAGCCGGATGGCTTAAAGTTAATAAAGAATACATTAATATAGGCATAATGGCAATTATAAGTCAGTAATTAAGAGTAAATACAGATTTAAATATCCCTACAGAAATTAAAAGTTGAGACGTCACACTGGGTCAAGCACGACATTTCTCCATGTAACATACAGGTTGTGAAAACAGCTCATATAGTAATTGACCTAATATAACGTCATAGCGACCACAGTCACGAAAATATGCGAGTCTTGCCGAAGCAACACACATTTACATTTATATTCAAATATCAATATCTCCAGAACGAGTAATTGTTTTCAAAAACCAAAAATATGAAGATGTTATTTAAAGCATATATATTTTGTTTAAGCAAAAACATAAATTTGTATATTTTAAGTTTCCCTCGACCTTTATTAAGCAATACATCTCATTGACATGCATATATAGTAAAACATTCAACATTATATACAAAATTGTTAGTAGCGAAAAAATACAATAGTATAATGTTATATAAATAAATGAATGACACAATATGAGTATAGGTATAATTATATATGAAGTTTTCTGATAACAAAAGCATTTTTTATATATTTGCCAAGGTTACAAAGTTCTTTTACATTTTGACTGGCAAATAACTGTATCAATTTATAAACTGAAGGTTTTACGTAATAATATTTTTTCAAAAATTTTACTCTTATGTCATGATAATAGGGACATACCAAAATAAAATGCAACTTATCCTCTAAATCGATTGTACACGGAGGACATATACGTCTTTCGTATACTGATACTTATAATAACATTTTTGTTGTTGCTGTTGCCATTATTATTATTATTATTAATTTATTATTATTATTATTTCACTCACTCTATCTCTGTTATCTTTTCTTATTTCTTTTTTAAATTTCATTATCCGATTTTCTAAAATTTTTCACTGACTTAGCGATAAGTACCTGCCGGACTAAATATAGTATTGTTTTTCATGATGATTATTAAGTTAATATAGCAAACTATAGAGATTGCAATTATAAAAATAAAAATCTCTCATTTCAATCTGACAAGATAAGAGGATAACACGGCTGATAAGACTTTAAGGGTCAAGTTGTTATGCTGGGTCCGGCGCCATAAACTAAGAAAATACCTAAGTCAATTATTTCATTTTAATTTATTCCATTAACAAACGTTCAAATAAATTGTTGTGCAGAATGGTTTATTTCTATTTATCGATAGAATAAAACTCAATAAAATCCAAATCCTAGTAATTAATTCATTGTTGAACAGAAAAATATGAGGATGTTATTTAAAGCATATATACATGTATTTTGTTTAAGCAAAAACATAAATTTGTATAATTTAAGTTTCACTTGACCTTTAAGCAATACAGCTCATTGACATGCATATTTAGTAAAACATTCAACATTATATACCAAATTGTCAGTAGCGAAGAAATACAATAGTATAATGTTATATAAGTAAATGAATGACACAATATGAGTATAGGTATAATTATGACTTAAGTGTTTTCTCAGTTTATGGCGTCAGATCCAGATTGTCGTATTTGTGGTCTATAATACAAGGGTTTAAATGTGCATGTATAATAAACCATAATATGAAAACACGACACAAACATTTTTAAAGCCGGTGTGGCCGAGTGGATGAGGAGCTCGGCTCGTGACCTAGAGGTCCCGGGTTTGATTCCCGCCCTGGGCACACCGGTGATCTGTCTTTCGGATGAGACAGTGAAAACCGAGGTCCCGTGTCACGGTAGGCGTGGCACGTAAAAGATCCCACACTGCTTAGGATGGGTCGGTTGCAAAGGTAGAAATTTCTATGCAGTGAATCAGGCAGATGCCGTCACCATATACGTTGGTTGGTTGGTGTTTTACATCGCTTTCAACATTTGTTCAGTTATATATATATATATATATATATATATATATATATATATATATATATATATATATATATATATATATATATATATATATATATATATATATATATATATGGCGCTGTCCTTGAATATGTGTTCTGTCTGTGTTGTATTGAATGGTATTGATGCTAGTGACTATACAATATCAGTTTGTACAATACGAATGCCCGTAAATAAGACTTGTCTCATCATAGAGTAGAAAAATTTTGTTGGGTAAACTTAACCTCCGCTTATGAACCACGTTCATTAATCATGCAATGACTTAAAGTTTATTGAATCTTTCAATGGGAGTTTTTGATAAATTTTTATAATTAAAGCAAAATTTAGGCACCTCCCAGACTTTAATACATTACGATGGAATATCATTAATTTGAAAAGAAAAATCCTACGAACCCACCTGAAGCAGTGAGGGATCTTTTACGTCTGTGTCAACGTAAACCATGACTCGGTGCCTTGGTTTATACTGTGACGTCAGAAGGCCGGTGTAAAGCCGAATAATGACCCCCGTCGAATAATGACCGGGGGTCATTATTCTACATAGAAAAATGACCCCCCGGTCATTATTCCACGACCAAGGGGGTCATTATTCGACCGTAGAATAAGTGGCACCAGCCCCAAAAATTGCAAACCCCTCGTGAAAAATATTGACCCCCATAGAATAATGACCCCCTACAAACCGACTTGATTTCTTGATAAATGTTTTCAATGTGTACTTTTTATATATATATACCTTGGTGTACTGAAAGATCGTGGATATGGTGCATGTTGATGCTTTTATACTTCAGATAATTTTGGTATGCATTTTTGAGATTATTTTCAACCACCTAATTTTTTCATTGATCACGATCAAGATCCAGATCAAACGAGAAATGGATAAACGAAGTTTTATTTCGTAAACAACAATGGTTTCCGAAGCCAAACATCCAAAGGGAGAAATTGGTAGAAAGTTAGGAAATCGGAAGATTTGAGTTGTAAAGCGGTAGGCGAAAGACTTTTGCCGAAATCGGTAGGGTTAATAGGGTATGTAATTCTGATTCATAAATTGAATAAACCCGATGACCTTCGAAACCTGGATATCGCCTCATTTTGTGACTTATCGGATGTTATAATATTTATAACATAAGTAAATTATGTGTTTTAGACCCGTACACGCGTCCTAGGACAAGTCGTTCCGAGTCTTTACATCTACAGGAGAACTTGGTTCATACCGGAAGTCAAAAAATATTTTCATAGTGTATTCAGATTATCATCCTGAGATGTTAAAATAAAATGACAATTGAGTTTGCACACTTGGTGTGGAAAAAGAGAACTATTTCATCTGTTTAGAGAAGAATGAGATTTCCATAAAGACAGAAGTATAAAACGAAAACCTTTTCCCACGATCCAGGACATTATATAGAATATGCTTAATTAAGGGATAATTTGCATAACTAATTAAAGTGCCTTGTAAATTTGCGTCATTATTATCCTCACTTATGACGTTTAATGGTTAATACGAGGACCCTACAACACAATATGAAGTCCCCCTCTCTCGAAATGAGTAGGCATTCTGGGACAAGACAATACACATTAAAACCCTGAATCAATCAGAAATTACACCTAATCATGACCTTACCTAAAATGACAATTCTTACCAATTCAGAGAGTGTTCCATAGAACATTTGCGACGGATGCGCCTATTGGTACATACTAAACATATATGTCATTGAAAATGTCATCGTTATCCTTTATCTGTTGATAAAGACCGCTTGACCGAAATTTACAAAAAGAGTTTGTTTTTTTTTATACCCGCCACCGAAGTTGTGGGGGTATACCTGTTTCAACTAGACTGTCCGTCCGTCTGTCTGTGGAAAACGTGGTTTTCTTGCGGTAACTCTTTTACCATTTTACATCCATTGATGATACTTCACAAATATATTGCTCATGACCTCAAAAGAGCCCTATTGATTTTGGGGTTAATCGATGAAAGGTCAAGGTCAAACGAAGTGTCTGTTGAAAAAGTGGTTTCTGCAAGATAAATCTATTACCTTTGGACACCTGGTTATGATACTTCACAACCGGTTAAACACACCATTTGGTTGACACTCGTTATATCAAATGACCGTCCTAAGTCGGTACTGTAGTTGTACTAACTAGTATCAAATATTTTTTTTTTATGTTTTATATGTTTATTTTATCATTGAATTTCATATTTCAGTGGTAGCCTCCGCAATATACCTGAGCCAGTAACCTTCCCCCTTTCATTTACACATGTGTTGCCCATGATCTCAGGCAATCAATTTTGGGATCAATAGGTCAAAGGTCAAGATCAAGGAAGTGGCTGTGAATAGTTATTTCCGCACGATAACTCTATTACTACGAATGGCTTTTTATTCGTGTATACCAATTTTCGTGGATTGGGCGAAAACAACTTATTTTTGGGGTTCAAAATTCGTGGATATATAAATTTGTCTTTATCAAATATACATAGATTTACTAGTTCGTGGGAAGAACTATCCACGAAAATCGCAAACACTGGTACCACATGAATATTAGGTCATTCACAGTACCTTTAGACATCCTAATATTTTTTAAATAAAGGCCACAGTCAAGGTCACAAGGAAAATGGTCTTGGTGCCATTTGAAACTTGTTCACATCCAATACTGATACTTCACTCATGTGTTGCCCATGACCTGAGAAGGACCACTATTGATTGGGGGTCAATAGGTCAAAGTCAAGCGAAGTGTCTGTGGAAAAAGGTGTTTCCGCACGATAACTCTCTGACCTTCCAACATCCTAATATTTTTGACATCAAGGTCACAAGGTAAATGATCTTGGTGTCATTTGAAAACGTTACATTCCAATGACTGAATTATAGAGCTGAACATGAAATAAGCCATGCTTATCTGGCGACCTTGAAATCAGGGCGATGACCTTGGGTCAAGGTCATGACACACATTTGAGTCATAAGGAACATTTTTGCCAAGTTTGATGAATATCTGTTAATAGAAGACTGAATTCGAGCAGAACAGAAACACATGATCAGATGGTGACCTTAAAATCAGAGTAATGACCTCGGTCCACGGTCATGATATACCTTTGGGTCATAAGAGACATTCGAACCATGTTTGATGAAGATCTGTTGATAGATAACCTAATTGTAGAGCGGTACAGAAAAATCCATGCTTAGCTGGTGACATTGAACTTTGTGACTCACCTTTGAGTCATAAGGAACATTCGTGCCAAGTTTGATGAAGATATGTTTATTGATGACTGCATTATAGAGCGGAACAGAATCTTGATAGACAGACTGACACACTAACGGAGTGGAAACTTAAAATGCTCTTCGGCGAATTTGCCGGTAGGACTAATGAAACAAACTCTTTTTGCAAATTTCCGGCCACACGGCCATTATCAAGCCTTAGTGGAATACAATGTCTATTTTTTATAACGTTAATATGCTGACTTTAGCGCTGAAGCCATCAGCGTGTTAACATAGATGTAAGATAACATATTCTAGCCGTGTTCAGTATTTCACCAATGGTAATAAATTGCCACATTTGTCACCAACGGTTAAAATTTGTCGACAACATCAGCACTATCAAATTTGAATTAGCCTATTAATAGGTCATCAAACTTAGTAAAAATCGCCAACACTCTACTTATGTGGCAAATTCCACCACAGGTGTATAGTGTTGGCGTGTTTGACCAAGTTTGGTGACTTAATTCAAATTTGATGATACTGGCGTTGGCGACCAATTTCAACCATCGGTGACACATGTGCCAAATTGTTGCCAAAGGTGGAATTTTGAACACGTCTATTGTTTTCCTTTTATGATTGATACAGGCCGCGTGACAGAAAATTTGCAGACAAACAGAGCGTTTGTTTGAACATTTATTCAATCTTCTTTCCAATGAAGGACACCATAGATTTATACTTTTAATATAGTTTAATAAAAAGAAGTATAATAAAGAAATAAAGTAGATAATTTTCAGCTTAGGCAAATTCCACCTTGTACGTCTTTTCCTTAGACGAATATGTCAGTTGAGATAATAATAAAAAAGTAAAGAAAACATAATTGAACAGTGCGTGTTACATGCATTACATTTAGTATTAAACCGAACTGTTTTTTCACGTTTTCAAGTACGTCTTTGACGCTTGAAATCAATCAAATGTCATAAAAGACCTAGCATCCCTTGATAAGGAAACCTTTGCAGATCCTGTTGAAAGTGGATACATGCCACAATATCTTGTCAAAGTCAGCTTATTAACTGGTCAAAGTTGGCCCAATCGCAAAGGGTGTTAAAGATGTTCGGATCGATTTTGAATCTGCAATTGGTGCAGAATTTGTCGGTGAATTTTCTGGTAATCACATGGGGAGGTTCTATGTCCTCGATAGATCTCACCTTCATTTCGTCTACATCCGAATTAACTAATGCAGATTCCAGGATGTCTTGTGGAACGTAATTCTGCAGAGGTTTGTCGACATAATCTGCTATTCTAAGATACGGTGTTCTACTTTACACATCTTCACTCACATCTAGCACCGGTTCGAAATGTCCATGAATATTCTGCAGAAAGACAGAACAATTAGATGAGCTTTCACCGCTTGCAGGCGTGTAGACTAACCATTTGTACTGCCCACGACCAGCTTCACAAAAGACCTGGACAGGGGTATTGCAGATTGATGAAAATGCAATAATCTCCAACTCAGTTCCTCAGGTTCCGAGGTTCTTCATTTTTGATACAGAAAGATATTGCTCCATTGGGGTATTTTCGATCTTAGAAAAGATGGCATCGTTTTCCTCCATATAGGATACGATTTTGTCCCTCACATTTTTATGAAACGACTGTACGCCTGACAAAACGAAACTGAATGTACGAAAGAGACAGTTTCCGTCACCCCTCATACAAACCACTTTTGTTGGTTCGGATGTCAGCTTTATTTTTCTTTCTCTCCACTGATGTACCCATTTTTTACGGTTAAATCAAATTTGTTTGAGTTTTCTCTCTGCCAGTCTCCTGTAACCGGACGAAAATTAAACAAATTGACGCCCTCTTCCTCTCCAATAATGATGGTGTCACTGTCACTACATGCAATGGAGCTGCGAGATCTACGTGTATTTTCTTTTGGCAAACGAGCACAATATTCGCCATCAGTCTCAGAGTCGAAAAACTCATCTTTGGGTTTCTCTTCTTCATTGTTAGCATTCTTTCCCCTATTATCACCATTTTTGGATTTACCCAGATCGTTTTCCTCTCCAATAATGATGGTATCATTGTCACTACACGGACTTGGGTCCCGAGATATACATGTGTCTTCCTTTGGAAAACAATTTTGAGCACCATAACCGCCATTATGATCGGTTTCGGAGTAGGAAAACACATGTCTGGGTTTCTCAGCTTCTTTACTTGCCGTCTTTCTCTTTTTAATACCATCTTTGGATACACCCTGAAACTCTTCTCTAATCTGGTACAATTTTAAGCGACTACCATTAATTGTATTCTTTAGTTCCTCTAATTTGTACGTGCCTTTTTTCAGGACTTCTTTGACAGTGTATGGACCTATCCATTTCTTTTCAAGTTTCCCGCCCTTCCTTGTGGTTTTTCTTGTGTTATGGACCAGCACTAGGTCGCCAACATTAAACTCAGCTTCAGAGGTTCGTTTGTCATGGTTTCTCTTCTGTCTTTTTTGTGCCTTTTTTATGTTTGCAGCCGCCTCTTCTCTGTTACAATTCAAGGCAACAAAAGCATCACATCTTCTCTCTAAAACATTTGCCAAAGATTCGTTTGCATCTACTTCTGTTGGTAAATCTAAGTCCACGGGTAATCTGGCTTGCCTACCGTACACTAAGTAAAATGGACTCATCTTTGTTGAGGCGTGAACGGCAGTTCTATATGCAAACAGCATGGATGATAATTTCGTATCCCAATCGGTATGTCTGTCGTTTACGTATTTTGACAACATTTCACACAATGTCCTGTTATATCGTTCTGTGTGGCCGCCCGTTTGCGGATGGTAAGGTGACGCCACGCGGTGTTGCATTCCGAATTGGTAACATAACTTGTCATTTAACTGATTACAGAACTCGCGTCCCTGGTCTGTTATCAAGACTTCTGGGACGCCATGATTCGCCACAAATTTTGTAAGAAATCTTGTAACATATTCAGCTGTTTTCTCTTCGATTGGTTCTGCATCCACCCACTTCGTCAGATATTCTGTTAGTACTACTATGTACCGATTGCCTGTCAATATCAAAATGTTTCATTGTAAAATATGAAAGCCGAATATGTAAATTCATGAAACCTTATATGAATAGAGGGAAAAATAAAACATGTACTGCACTGAAACAAAACAAGAGCAACGCTGGGCGACGCGTGGCATTATAGGCCAGATGCTCATACTATGGGTGGGGCATAAAATCTAACAAAGAGTAATTACTCCAAAATTATAAATGGTATGGTAAAGATTATTGTGCTCTGCACACCATAGGCATAGCCATGAGTTCTACACACCTGTGAAGTTTCAAGATCATGGGCCTTATATTTTCAAAGTTATGTTGAGGACATAAATTTGTTAACGGACATACGGACGGATAGACGAACGGACATACAGACGATATCGACCATATCATAATCCGACCCTTCAGGCGCATAAAATGTTAAGCAACTCTTATGACAATGCTAGATTGCCCAATCTGTGTTTTTGCTAATACCACAATTTGTATAAAAGGAAATATGTTTATTTTGTAAAAATAAAGTTTGGATCTATGTTAGATTTTGCATTTTTTGTAATACTATTAAGTATGCATTCAATTCTAGACATTTAAAGCTGCATTGTACGGAATCCGGATAAGGCCATATATACATAAATATATATACACCATAACATTGTAAAGTTGGATCTGAAACGCAATGATGAAATAAGATTGGCAATGATGCAATGTTACTATGGCGGTGATGCGAAAATGCGATTGCGATGGAGCAATAACGATGGGGCGATGATGCGATAGCGCAATGGCGATAAAGCGACGGTGCTCTGTCGCGTCATCGCTATCGCACTATCGCGTCATCCCAATCGCATTAATTTAACAAGTGTCATCGCACCATCGCATTTTCATTTTCGCGTCATCGCCATCGCGTTGTCTCTTGATTGCCATCGCGTTTTCGCATCATCGCCATCGCACTATCACATTATTGCGTCATCGCCATCGCAACATCGCGTTTCAGTTATCCAACTTTACAATTCGATGTTGCATATATGACCTTATCCGGATTCCATGTTCCAGTTAGTTTTCGTTGTACATGTATTAGTTGTATATATTGTCAAGAAAATTCTGGAACCTGTTCTGCAGTAGTCCCATGCGCAGAAGCAATTTATGGTGGCTGATTTGTGCCATTTCACTTTCATTCTGCGAAAAAAACGAAAAAGGGGAAAGGCGAAAAAGTGCCAAAGCGACAAGTTTATAAACGGCGCTTTTTCGCATTTAATACAACGCGAAAAAGCGCCAGTATGTGATCCGTTTTTTTTTTGCATGCATTTTGGCGCTTTTTCGCCTTGCAAAAAATGGGAAAAAGCGCCGTTTATAAGTCGCTTTGGCGCTTTTTCGCAGTATGAAAACGCGAAAAAGCGAAATGGCACAAATCAGCTACCATAGCAATGTGGCTTAATTAACGCATGACACTTTATCAAAAGACTTGGCAAATGATCATGCATACAAAATAAGAATGCTCTTGCATAAATTCTGCAAAAGATAGCACAGACGGACATGTGGACATACAAATATACGAACGATTGAATTTCACCCTCCCCTCGCGGAAGAGTAGAGAATTATTATGGGCAGCCGTTTTAACATAAATCTGTTTAAATAGAGATATCTCTATTTATAATAAAGTTATGATCTATTTCAAATACAGGTATTTCAGATATTTCTATTTGAAATAAAGATATCTCTTCTTTTCTTTAAATACAGATATGATATCTCTATTTAAACAGAGATATCTCTATCAAAATAGACATCTGTATTTAAATAGACGTATCTCTATTTTTCAGTAAACAAGGATTTCTCTATACAAAAAAGAGGTACAGGTATCTTTATTTGATATATAGATATCTCAAATAAAATAAGTGATACCTCAATTTCTCATTTGATAGATACATCACATTTTAATAGAAATATCTCTAATATAAATAGAGATAAATTTAGATGCATCCCTATTAGTGGAGAAATAGAGATATCTTTTTATTGAAAAAATATCTCTATTTAAATAGGTTTATGTAAAACGGCTGTCCATAGATAACAAATATGGTAATGTACCATATAGGTCAACGTGTTGCATGCATATAACATCATCGATAGCTGTTAATCGTTAATTTCTCTCCTAAAGATATAGATCTACATACTTACCAGTTTCAGTCTTTTCCAAAGGCCCCACGAGATCCATGCCGATCTGCGAAAATGGAGTGGATTTCACCGGTATAGGCCTGAGAGGTTTGTTGGCTTTCTTTAACGGAGCTTTTCGTTGGCACATATCGCATTCATCGATATACTTTTTCACGTCCTGGTACGAATTCTTCCAATAGTATCTCT
The DNA here is from genome assembly GCA_035048485.1 of Pteria penguin. Taxonomy (NCBI): domain Eukaryota; kingdom Metazoa; phylum Mollusca; class Bivalvia; order Pterioida; family Pteriidae; genus Pteria; species Pteria penguin. The sequence goes on from CM068585.1 coordinate 30,476,216, forward strand.
CCCTCACCTTTCTCCAACTTAAAAAAAGTAAAAAAAATATATATATATATAATTAATCACGCTAATGATTTTTTCGCGCATCAAAGTGTATGGAACGCCATAGCTTTATTTTAGATCTCGTTGCATTTTGAAGTTGACATGTAATGACGTTAAGCTAAAACTGCAATATGTCAAGCAAAGCTGGCGCTGGCGTTAACTTACGTTCAAATGAAGTTTTTGACTTTTTCAGTTGAACACATCTTGTGTCATGACATGCTAACTTTGTAAACGTTATAGCTTGATCGCTTACTAAGTCGACATAACGAAAAAGTAGCCCAACAAAATTACGTTTATACAAACAACAATATATCATTCAGACAAGTTGAATTCGACTCCGCATTTCCTTGTAAATTTACCCGAATTGAAAAAGACGAGGAATTTCTAAATTATATATTGCATTATACTTGATATATATATATATATGAAAATTGTGGGTTTACTTAAAATTATAACTTACGTTTTGTTAATTCCTAGGTGGCCCCCAGCCTCATCTGTGTGGATCTTTTGAAGAACGTACTCCACCTCTGTGTCTTTCACAACTCTCATAGTATGTTTAAATTTACCCCGGTAATGCAATGTTCTATTTATCAGAACAAAATCCTTGCATTTTCGTCGAAAGTTCCGTTTTAATAACTTTGACTTTGACATCGATTTTGGATATTTGTGATTATAGAGAAACCTTTCAATTTTTTTATACTCGGACTCCTCCATCTTGTTCCGAGGGCCTATACTGTCGAAATGAACTAATGAACGTAGTGCAAAACCTGAAAGTTCTGAGCGGGTAGAGGAGAAGGAAAATGAAAGTTTGTTTCTGGACATTTCAAGTTACTTTTTCAGAACTTCATTTATGTCGGCACATTGACTATTTTATAGTGAATCGAGTCGACAATTTTTTGCCTTTTGTATCTTTTTTAAATGTCTACAAACTCCTATTATTATAATCAATCAATTCACAAAAATAGGAGAAATAGACACGCCCCTGCTGCACCCTCATGATAAACACAACCTTAATATTCTATGGTCTTAACGGCATATACCATGTCGGAACTTCAAAGGTTTTCGGGAGCCATTGATGTATCCAACATCACTCGGACCGACTTACTGTTTGTTATAAATTTTAACTTTCACATTGACTTCGGGTTAGACGGTCGGGGTTCGATTCCCGGTCACACCAATAAGTTTTTTTCATATAATAAATTCGATATCTTGATATCAGAAAATCATTTTCTGGTATCAAAAAAATTACGATCATTTTCTGATATCACAAAAATATATCACAAAATCAATTTTTGACATCAGCAAATGACTTACATTTTTTATATCAGAAATTCGACTTTGTGATATAAAATATTCTTGTTTATTTTCTGATATCAAAACATTGATTTTTGATATCAGAAAATGTTTTTTTTTTATATCACAAAATGATTTTTTATATCAGAAATAGCTTAAAAATATTAAAACAGTGCCCCATAATTGTTCAACATTTAAAAATCCCAAATTATGATTGTTCAACATGAATTTCCATGGCCATAGCCAGAAAACTATGAGAGAGGGATTCGATTCGCGAAGCGCTTAAGGCGCGATCCTGCTAGGGGTGTTCGGGGGCATCCCAACCCCCCGGAAAATTGTTTACAATTTTACGCAAAATGTTTCATTCTGAGTCAATCTGGAGAAGAATATTGCAGTCTACAATATTGAAAATTATGGGCGTGAAACAGAACACACAGTTCTGATATGAATCGTGACTTTAATAGTCATAGTTGAATAAGAACGCCGAGTTTAATAGTGCGTGGTGGTTTTCAAGGGTTACCTGTATGTCTAAAGAAACTCGCCTGTAATCACTATTTGATTTCATTATTGTTCACTTTTAAAATAATTTTTGATTTTGATGACAGTAATGAAGTATTATAAAGAAATTTTTATTTTTTCTTATAAAAGGGGCTTCAATTATTAATTTTAAGTTTGATTTCATACTTCAGATATACGAAGTTTATGAAGAAACGAATCGCGATGATTAAAGCCCCAGTCGCACCGGGCTTGCGACCAGGATACAACCTTTCTGCGACTGAAAAAATAGAAATCGGATGTAAATCGTAGAATAGCCGTGCGACCAATCGGAAAGATTTTGGGTGATCGCACGATCAAAATAAGTCGTAGCCAAGTTTTAAGCATGTTCAAAATTTACCTACAACCACCTGCGATTGAACAATCATTTAAGAAGTTTCATTGGTCGCAGACAGGTCTTGTATCGTCGTGCGACTAGTCCTACATGGACGCACCACCAATCGTATAAGATATCGCATGCAAGTGGTCACGTGGTTGATTGTGCGACTGGTGGTACATTTTAGCGATTGGTCGTACCTTCTAACTGCGACGTGCTGCTTTTGGTTGCAATTGGCCATGCAACTGATCGTAGGTGACCATGTTTAATTCGCCTGATCAGTTGCTAATCCTCAGGACCGGTCCTAAGATCACCTGCGACTGATCGTGCGATCAATATTATGGTAATCGCATGACCAATCGTGCCACATGTCGTGCGATGACCTACCACCGATCGTAAATTAATCGCAGTATGCGATTACCTTTTGAGATCGTAGCAAACATCGACGATCGATCGCAATGTCATCAAATTTCCATCAATCGTACGATATAGAAATCGTACGATCCGGTGTCACTGGGGCTTTAGCTGCTTCGAAGTTTGAAATGAAATACAGTCTCGAATCAAAGTCCCATGATAGCTAGCTCTCCAATTTGAGTACAATTATAAAAAAATGGAGCTTGAAAGAGTGTTTAAGTCTCTAGCATTTGCTAAAAAAATCTTAAAATTTGGCGGAGCTATATTAGGAAACTTACAAAAAAATATGGCTCCTCAAAGCAATGAATATGAATTTGGAGTTCTGCATGTAAATCACATGTGCTTGCAATAATTTAAAATCCATCTAATTGCAATCCAATGCATCTTCAGCGAGCTTAAAGAAACATTCGAATAGATTTTGTTCATGTAAGGATCAGTGTAGTGCCTATAGAATTTGGTATATTATCATCATGTTTTGTGCGCATGTTTTTGCATCTTTGGTTAAAATACGAGTCCATGAAATATAGAAATAGTAACCGAATGATTTGTAGCCAATCGTGGTTCAAATGTGTAAACACTAGTGCTGATCATAAAATCGGAGTACCCCTACCCACCCACACCAATCTTGCATTTATCTTAAAAGGTTTTATGAAAATTTTGCTAGATTCTTTTGTATTTTGTATCATTTTATCAATTAACTCTTTGCATTGGTTGCATGACTGAATCCGTTATGGTATAGATTTGTGTGTTTTTCCATGATATTAGATGATGTAATCATAATGCAAATACGAAAACAACGATTTTTGTTAAAAAAAGATGCGACGATGTTCCGATTGTAGATGTTCATACTTGGTACATTTGCTTATCTGGAGATGCAAATATGCTTGAACCAAAATCGTAGGTCGAAGATCAAGGTCACTATATTGACTCTCTTGCAAAATGTTTGTTCGAGCTTTATATTTCAGTTGTATAAATGAGTAATGATCGTGCTAGGTATATTTGTTCCTTTTTAGTTATCGATGTGTCATGACCTTGAACAAAGGTCACTATTAACTCTTTTGTAAAATTCTTGTGTATGTGATATCTTTCAGTTGTATGAATTGGTAATAATCATACATGTACTTGGTACATTTTTTCCCATGGAGATGCCAATGTGCCATGACCTTGAACCAAAATTGTAGGTCAAAGGTCAAGGTAACTATTGCATAATTCTTGTCCAGTGTATATCTGTTACTTGTATGAATGGGTATATATCATTTTCGGTATATTTGTTCCTTTAAGTATGCTAGTGTGTTATGAACGTGTATCAAGGTCGTGTGCGAAAGGTCAAGGTCACAACCTTATTGTCAAGATCCTGTTAGAACATTTGATATTCAATTTGAGCATACAAAATATTGTTGCCACGGGGTATTATTCCCGTCAGCATAGTGATTCAAAGACTTATCATGTTGTGGAAAATACCAAATATTATTAAGTACAATATAGGGTCATTTTTCTTTGGGGGTCATTTTCCTATAGATCGAACATGTAGAAAAATGACTCCCCGGGTATTTATTCTACGATTTTGACTCATTATTCTACGGCTAGGGAGTCATTTTTCTACGTAGAATAATGGCCTATCCGGTCATAATTCGACGGGGGTCATTATTCGGCTTTACACCGGCAAGGGAGGTAGGAAATGATTAATCACTTTACATTAATCCGAGTCAACAACTAGAATCGAATCCATGTTCTCGGATCTTAAGTGCCACTGTACCAACCTTGTTCTTTAATTCACATTTGATGAAATAATATCAAACGGGACAATTTGTGAGACTTGGAAAGTTTAACTCCATATTATAGTATTTTGTGCGCCAAAGAGTGGGTCCCCTTTTCATTGAAGTATATTTTACCCTAAATGGTGGTAATCTATTTCATACTGCACTGGATACCAGTCGCGGATTTAGATGCCCTTCCCACCTTTTTTACCAAAAGTATGAGATGAACTTCAGATTTGGCAGCAAAATGGCTGAGTATTTGGTCAACACTTGACTTACAAATGTGCCGTCCCCCCTCCCGAAACCCTGGATCCATCAATTACTCAAGCTTGTTTAGACATTTTTCAAGTCGGAAACGGGGATCAGTCGAGCGATTTACCGAATCCTAGTAAACCTCCTTGTTATTCCCTGAATCCTCTTCATCCGAGTACGACTCCTCATGCATAATGCATTTAGCAAGACTTGTGTAGTTATATCTGGCATTACACTATAGAAGGAGTATTCTATATGTCAATACCTGGGATTGGCATCGACTAAGTGTCCATGCTAATGGGCCAGTGGTAGATCATTTTGTAGGAGAGAGGGAAAATGTTGTTGATATAGTGATTAAAATAAGGTAGAATACATATGCATATATATATATATATATATATATATATATATATATATATATATATATATATATATATATATATATATATATATATATATATATATATATATATATATAGAGAGAGAGAGAGAGAGAGAGAGAGAGAGAGAGAGAGAGAGAGAGAGAGAGAGAGAGTCAGTATTTTGAAAATGCGGGTGGAATTAAAAAGGATGACCTATGTTTTATTCTTATTTTTTGAGTCGGCGCTCTACCGATATAGAGCTTACTACGCCGCTGAAAAATAAAGTGCCGAAAAATTACTGATGTTGTCTTAAAAATTCTTGATCAGCACAATGTACCTTTAGCTCAGTTAATTTAAGCTAAACGTAAACTAGTTTCAATAACTCGAAAAAAGAGTTGCAATAATGTTTTCAAATTTCGCGTAATAATATGCAGTTGTGACTACTTTACGATGTGTTTACCACCGACACCGTCGGATGTACTCGATTGTGTAATTCTCCGGACAAAGCATTTGTCTTCATCTTGTATCGCTTGTTTTTATCGAGATATTTCAATTAAAGTTTTCCCCAACATGTTATGGAACTTTAATTCTTTTTCACATATATGACAAATTTAAAGATCGATCGATCTTCCCGCATTTCCTCTGATAATGAAAATGCATTATAAATATTTAGGTAAATGTTGTATGTTTCTAAATATAAATGATGTTAAAACATTATGAGAATCGTGAATAAGATGGTTATTTAATGTCCCACTTCTAGGAATGTCGTTCCTTGGCTCAGCTTCGACTCGTGACAACAATGCAGTAAAACTTGTTGCCATGAAGTTGTCGATTGCACATTCTAGGAATGTCGTTCCTTGGCTCAGCTTCGACTCGTGACAACAATGCAGTAATACTTGTTGCCATGAAGTTGTCGATTGCACGTTCATTTCGGATACAAGAAATTGCAAAATCTTTGCCGTAAGATAGTATGAAGAGAGCAAATTTTATTAGCATTTTGTACATAGGTATAATGACGATGTAGTTGCAACAAAGACCTAATTTTTGCCCCCCCCCCCTCCTCCGAATATTTCACGTATATGGTGACGGCATCTGCCTGATGCGGGGTATACAAATTTTGACCTTTGCAACGGACCTACCCGAAGCAGTGAGGGATCTTTAACGTGCCATGCATGCCACGACACGGGGCCTCGGTTTTTACTGTCTCATCCGAAAGACATGACACCGGCATGACCAGAGCGGGACTCGAACCCCGGCCTCCCGATCAGAAGTCCGACACGATAGCACTAGGTCACGCCGGCTTAACTTTATATTGATTAGAACGATATAAATGGATACATCAGATAAGAAAGATAACTCTGATATGTATAAAATACAAACATAGACAGAGAATGGGTGGGGGAACAATCTCACCTCCCACCCCCCATCCCCTTTTTAGGCTCCGGTCTTTCCACCGATAGTTCTTGTTTAGCTTATGGAATGTGAGTGTAAGAAAAAAAATGTACTTAATCATGCATTCGGGTCAGCTACCTTAATATTGTCCAACGATCTGTGCATATCAATAATCGACTAGAGAGCTTCATACATAGTAACGAGGAAATTCAACAATGCATGCAGACAGTTTATTGATTTCAGTCTGAGACAATCTGGAAGACATGCACGGCTTGGCGATATCATAGCTGCTGTAGAGGTAAATTTATTACATTGTACTTGTATTCATGATTCATGTGTATTTTGTTGATGAAATATTTCAACAAAACCAGACATCATCTTACGTGTATATATAAGATGTTTCTGTGATGATGCTTGGCAAAATATTTGCTCAAAGCAAGCCTGACCTCATCAATGGCAGAATGGGCTAAAGCGCTCAAACTCGCTGTCGCCTCTTTCCTTTGTTGAATCTGGGTTCGAATCCCAATTTGGGAAGTAGGAAGCTCTGCCAGGTTTCACACAATGACGTAGTTTCCTTTTAAACATTGATGAGATAATATGGCGTGGACTTTAACACCTAAATAAACTTTTTAAGGTTATTTATCGTGTAACCTACGAACCCGTAAACTGTCTGGTAATTTTTTTTAAATATCGGACTCGTTATTATTTTTTTATTCATTATTCCCTTCATCGGACATGATATTATATATAATGATTTATCAATGAATTCGTGTAATATTTTATATTTCTCTGCTGAATATCACTGGAATGCTATAGATGAATTTATTATAATGAAAATCATAGTTTCTGTATTCAAGTAGCCCCATTTTACTCTTTAAATACGTTGAAAATCGTCATTTTTAACGAAACAATTTAGTTTACAGCCCCTTTTACTTGTGCATGACTCTGGAACTAAAGTCGACTCATCGTTTTGATAAAATTTTGTTAATATTTTTACGGATTTCATAAATCTGAATAGTGATGTTTGTTTCAATGTAGTGTCAGAAAATGCATGTTGCCTGCCAATTGATCGACTACTGTCATAGCAAATGACCGTCCTTAGTCGGTATCCCAACAACATTTTAAACGAAATTTTTTGTGAGTTTTTAAACATTATTGTATTATTAATAGTGCATCTGTCATACGGCATAGTTATTGTTGTTTTCATCTTTTCTTTCTTTACATTGTGACGTTTGTGATAATACGTGTACATGTGCTTTACGGTCTCAAGAAAGGAAAGACATTAATTAGTAGGCAGCTGATGGGATTCGAACCGGGAACTTTGGATCCAGAGACAAGCACGCTTCCGCCGGAGCACCATGTTCTAATGAGTACTACAATGACACATGGTTTGCTGTTTCTCGAGAACTCAGTGGCATTAGGTTACAGATCATCACCTCTGCATACCGAGATATGTATACAGCTACCTGCTAAATCTCCTCATTACTAGATGTCCAATATTGTTCACTTATAAATTATGGATTTCCTTCTCAATTAAAACACCTTGCATTTTGTTTGTATAATCTTTCCCTATAAAACTATGAAAATATAAATCTTTCAATTTAGATACATCTCTAATATAATATAATATATAATATGTTTCGAATTAAAATTGAATGTGACAGGTCAGTAGAAAGCATTTCAAAACTGGGGGGGGGGGGGGGGGGGGCACCCATAATTTTTTTTTTCGTTTCGTGACGATGAATGATCGACCAAAAAGTTGGTGCCCCTGATTCCCACGGGCCTGTGGAGAAATAGTTTACTTATGGTCATATCCAACTTATTCAATTTTAGGATAGCTTTACTTCCAAACTGAATCAGTTTTTCTTATGGTCTGCCATGGAGACTCATGGTGCCATCTGATGTGGTAACCAAATAAATGTTTGGAAGGTTTTTTTAACTTTCTTGTTTGACTGATTTAGACATTTTCATTTCCATATATAGGCAAAAATAACACATTACTAGATATCTTATTTTCTGGCGGATATTTTCTTTTCGTATTTGAAAATATGTTGGATACATAATCACTTGAATAAAGTAAAGAAATTGAAACCTTTCCTGTGAAAAGACAAAGAAAATCTGTCTTTGCACTATTCCTGGCAATTCTGCAACTTTATTCATAATTAAATTAGAGTTATCATTCTCGTGATCAATATGCATTTCATAAGAGGAACTCTTCAATACGGAGGTATAAAAGTTTTGCAAGCCAGGTATTTCCTTAACAGGTGTATGTATAAGATGACATATTTCTGTGGCTGATGTTAGACTGCGGCTGTGAACAAAACAAATATATTCGCTTTATTTGAATGCCAAATTATATTCCACGTATCCTTATAAAACTGACAAGTTTATGTTCTTTGTTTCAGCCCGTTTGTAATAATGGCCGATTCATGCAAGACACATAATAAAGACTTTGAATTTTACTGCATCACGCACAGTGCATCCGTATGTTCTAAGTGTGCAATTTTTGACCACAAAAGCTGCTCCGTTTTTGACCTCAATGATGTGTCTGCTTTTATAACAGTGAAGAATGTGGCAACCTCTCTTAACGCTCGTGTTGCTGATGAAATAACAAATTTTGACACTTCAAGTCAACAAGATGAAAATAAATTCATTGAAAATTTTACCTGGCTGAGAGAAAATTTGCAACAAATTGAGAAACTGACTATTGACTCTTTTAAAAACAAAAGAAAAGTTCAATATAATTATTTACAGCAGAGGAAAACTAGTTACGATTCGATCCTTAAAATAGTTAATGCAAAGATTCAAGACGTTGCTAATGTACAGTCTCGTGAAAATAATGAAGATATCAAAATCGCCATTGAAGATCTGAAGACAATATCTGAAACATACGTCGATGAATTGAAAAAGGAATCGGAAAATGAGGCATCAGAAACACAGAATTTATCTGTATTGGTGAGTCTTGATGAGCATGTGATAATCTCTGGGGTAGAAGGATATGTTAATTGCATGAAGGAGGGTGTTCAGAATGTAAAACAGTCTCAAGTATCTCAAAAGGATACATCAACTCAAACATGTCTACCATATACAAGTTTCTCGGATCATATTCCTCAGATGTCTGAGATAGGTTGCACATCGTCGTCTTGTGAAGCACTCACGTTTGGAGACAAAAATATTTACCATGGTCAAGTAACGCAAAGTTTTCGAAATCTTAGCACAATCAGGGGGTCACCATACTCTTATCCTGGAAATATACAAGCCCAGCAACCCAGTCAACCTATGGCAGCTGTACATATGGCGTCATCATATTCGAGTTCATCAAGTTTACCTGTTGATCCAGCATGCATTATTTCTCTTAGTCCTCCTACCGGCGTGCCTTTATTCTTCGCCCACAATAGTTGCAAAGTGTTTTCAGCGAGACTTCCGTCGGACGAAGAACATTGTAACGTTACAGGAATATCTTTTCTAAGCGACGGCAGAGTAGTTCTAGTGGATGCAAAGAACAGAAAAATCAAACTATTCAATCAAAGTTTGAAATTTCAGTCAGAAGTGTCTGTGGACGGCCAGCCTTATGATGTCGTGCAAACTCCATCAGGACAAATAGCTGTCAGCATACCCCAGTTGAGCGTTGTATACTTACTGGATGTATCTGAAATTTTGTCCTTGAATACCAGTCGCGTGATAAAGGTTTATAAATGCCAAGGTCTTGCAGCATCGGATACGCATACATTTGTGTCTTGCAACAACCATGAACTCGACAGTCATTCCATAAGCATCTTTGACGCACAGAACATACTCATAAAAAGTATACCGCTAAATGTTTCTAACTACGGCCATCTCGCTGTTTGTCCTAAACAAGGTCATCTGTATTACAAATCACTCTCTGTCGGAAAGGAGAAAATTTATTGCATGTCACAAACTGGGAAAATCGTTTGGAAAACGAAAGTAAAATCATGGAACGATCAACCATATGGATTTGCTGCAGTGAATTCAGGATTATTTGTTTCTCTGGATAACATATATTTTGTTGCTGATGGACGATCGCAATGGAAGAGAGTGGCAGAGATGCATTTTTCAGGTCCTTTGAGTGTTACTAAGGATATGAGACGAATAGCCGTGGCTGGACGATCTGGTGGTCCAGCGCATACCGAGGACAGTGTGTCTGTGTTTACAATCACTTATTCGGAACAGTGAGAATATAGGTTGTAAAATTTGAAAAGTATTTCAACTTTAGATGCAAAGACAGGAGAAAGAAATTCCTACAGGTTGATACGTGATATCAGCTTGTAGCATGCAAGAAGAGAAACTGAAGGTGTACAGTTATCTGTAAAAAGAGAATCAATGCTTTACTGAAAAATGAGAAATCATAAACATTACAATGTTATGTATGCGAGCCTTTCTGCGAAATGTATAGAGGATAAGCGTATAGATGATTTCGATAGCAAAAGGTATGGAAAAGAACATTTTTAATCGGTTGAAATGAATAGTGATAATTGAAAATAACATACATTTCCAACTTCCGAAACTTATTGAATCGTTGATGTTTGTTACAAGCTGTATGTGAAACATATTATACAATGTTTTGTCATACATGGAACATAAGATGACAATGCATATCCATTCTTTATAACGTTTCAATATCACTTGTGACTTGATATAATGTCTCATGTTGCTTAATAAGACAGACAGACAGACATGAACTTGAGGTTCATTACGCAGTCTTATATGCAATAAAATTTAGTCCAATTCGCGGTCACACAAAATATATGATTTATAAACAGCTTAAAGATATGGAAAAATTATAACGAATTGTATCTATATTTTATCTTTTTTTATTAAAATCAAATTAGTTACTCCACAGAAAATTCAAATATATCTTATAATCGGTGTTTGAATAACTTTCAAAATTTCGGGATGCCTATTTAAAAAACTTAAATGTGATGTGATGGATATATGCATTTGCACGATAACTTATGGTTGTGATGATGAAATATGCATAATTTATGTATATGCATTTCTTATTTTCTGGATATTGTGGATATTACTTATATCTTTGTCTTGAAATATTTATTACAGTGCTTGTCTGATTATATTTCAATAAAGTCCAACTTATAATTATATCACGTAAATGTATTATAACTTTTTTCACCAATAGACTTTTGAAAATAACCGAATAACAAATTAAAAATATATTGACCGCTTGGAAGCAAGCGATGTCAAATCCAGGAAAAACAACACGAGGCTCACATGAGCCTTTATCGCTTACCTGACTGCTTAAAAAAGATTCATGTAATCTCTTCCTTACTGTGTTTTTGACAGAGAAATCAAATAACTGTTAAATTGTCTCGGTACAGTGAATAATTCATGACACAAAAAGTTGGGAAATGACTACACTTCATACAGTTGACTGCAAGATAAGGGTATTGAACGATGTATCGGAATCCAGGAGATAAGTGAAGTACAGTCAAAATGAACGTGATGTGAACCGTAAGCACAGAATACCCTTGCGCGCAAATGAAACGCTGCCACTTCTTAAAAACATTTGAATATGATTTAATTCTTGTTGTCATCAACATAGAAGATGACTACTCATATTTCCAGCTAAGGAATGCAAATAGGACCCCTCTCACAATGAAATTAGTGATCAATATCTTGAATCTATAATCTTTTGATGCATGGGCTACTGCATAATACGCTCTTTTGATTACCGTAGCGAAATTTAATCTTATTATCTAAACATCTTTATGAACTTAAAATCTGCGACTTCACGGTCAACAAGGAAGAAGAAAATGCAATTGACAAATTTTATTTCCAGTCAAAGGTTTACAGATAAAATAAATTGATTTAAAGATTCGTTTCCCCCAAAACGTGCCAGATGATAATAGACTTAGTAGTAAGTACATACATGTAACTATCATTGGTCTGATTTATACCATTGATAGGCAATATAACTATAGTGTTATCTCACGATGAGTCGTACATACAGACGGAAGAATGCCGTCGACCAAGGTAGGAAGTATTTGTGTCAACAAATCAAGTTTTAAGACAACACTGTTTCCTTAATGCAGTAACTTGACAAGGCAGTTACGAAATGATATTATGAAGTAAGTAAAATTACCTACTGCACATCAGGACCGAGAAGATCAAAGTAGGTAGTGTTAGATGTATTTGATGTTGCGTAGCTGTGATACTTACTATACATAATTTTTATTTCTTATTTATTATATATGTGTAGTCATTAGAATAATTTATATACATGAAAAAATTATATAAATTGAGTAAAGATTATTTATGCAAAAACGATAAGAATGCAAATTGTTTAACAAGTCTAATTTTTTACACATTTAAATTTTATCCATGGCTGTGTTACATATAAAATATGTAGTATTCAGAACTAAAAAAGTACAAGAGTTTGTTGCCCAATTTGGTAATCAAATTTTGTTGGAAACAATAAATGGAAGCCTATCAATAATATTTATAGCTGTGACCAACTTATAAGAGGTGTAATTGTGTATTTAAAATACTGGGATGGAATTGCTGAGTGGTGTAATTTTACAAGAAATAAATTAAATTATTTAATTTAATTAAATTAAAATTCTGTTGATATTTTAAAATCTAAAAGATAGGCCTAGCAAGAAAATACACAACAAATGAAGTTGAGAAAAAATTTTTCTCGCACCGGAGATCGACTAATCCCGTTTTTTATCAGTACTGGAAAATTCTATCCGGAACACTTTGTATCCTTCCGCGCGTCGTCTGCATTGTTTACAAACAAATGAAACATATTACAACATATTAGATTTTGTGAGTTATCGTTAAATTTAATGTAGAAAAATCCTATCAATATATAAAGTTTCTTCATGAAGATCATCGTGTTTTATGTTATTGCGGCGGACTATTTATTTATTCAATCAGTGATTCGGCCATTAAAGGAAGTAAACAAAAACATTAAAAATAGCTACAGCCCACATCGAGCTGCTGAGGTGCGAGAAAAATAATCAAGCACTAGTTTGAGTTCCAGATAGAAAAAGATCAGTCTTGGGCTGGATGAATTAACATATCTCAACCTCGGCTAATGCCTCGGTTGAGATTTGTTGATTCATCCAAGCCTCGACTGATCTTTTTCTATCTGGAACTCAAACTAGTGCTAGATTCTATTATTCTTAGCATGTTGATTACAAGTAGCAGTTAGCTCGCTTCGTATAATGAACTGGGCCATAGTGACGTCACAATGAGGTCATGTTATGTTTTGGCAGGTTTTCTACAACATTACATTTGTGTATTGCTTTAAGACAGCTGCGTATGAAATACTGTGGAACAAATATATGTATGTATACATTTAATGTCACATCAAGTATAGTAAAAAGATGGTTAGTTTGTACGACCAGTGACAATTTCAAACGTACTTGAATATACTCTTGTGAGAGTAGTATCGTGGCAAGGAGTCTTGTGTATAAAAGTTATTCTTCTTTGAAGTTTTTTCCTCAATTCCTCAAGAACAAGTGAGATTTATAATAAAACCTCATGACATGTTCTGATCATTATGCTTTCTATATGTCTTTTCAGATAAAGTTATATATCTTTCCATACAAAGGAATTATGGTAATAAGACACCAGTTTTTTTTTTTTTTTTTTTTTTTTTTTTTTTTTTTTTTTTTTACAAATGATACAAATGATTTCTATTTTTGACAAGATGAGAATAGAGTGATCGTCAAATGTCCGACATCACACATTTTGGCACATTGTTCATTATTACGTCATAAGTAAATGACCCGTCAAACATGAATTTAACTATGACGTCACACTGGAAATACGGAATGGGCGTGGTTAAAGTTGGATCTGGCGATCTCTGAAATGTCTTACACGTTGTGTACGTTGTGTGATGAAGCATTTATGGACAAATCGTGTGAGAGATCAGGTGCTTGGGAAGAGTACGCATTTCTGCCTGCTACAAATATCCGCAACTTACGTTCAGTGGAAATCGTTGAATCAAACTGAATTTCAAATATTGTTCTTGTCAAATTCGGTGTTCAAATTGGCCGGACAAAGGTTTACTTCCGGAAAAGTAGATAAAATAATGATGTGAGCCTTGCATGGACATACAAAACTTTGTTGTTGATATTAGCAACCGACAGATTACATGTCTTTGTGTTTAAGTGATATCTGTACTTGATAAAAGATTTTTTTGTACTAAAAATATTTATGTTACCTAAACATGTTTTTCTTGTTATTTAGATGACACTGAGATGAAAATTTTCCTTTGCATCATGTACATAGTAGACCTACAACATTACGAGAAGGTTCAAACAGAGGCCAATGAAAAGGAAATGATATACATGTACATTCAAACGGATTCTTTCACAAAATGGGCCAACGGTGTATTAAAAAAGGTGAGAAGTACTTTTAGGGGTATCGTAATAAAGTTTTAGTCAAGAGATGAAATGAATAATATTTTATCAGTGACCAAAAAGTGTTAGCAAAGGAAATGTTTGGTAGTGAATAATACTATTTCCAGTAATTAATTTAGCAGTTGAGAAATGAGGAAAAAGCGAATGAGGACTTGTAAAATATACTTTATTCATTAATTATGGTTAGTTTGGCGTTTGAGGGGAGGTTGAAGCAGTACGTGTTTAATTGAATGTTGGTACATTATTTTATATGCAGTGTGCAGGAAAGTATGAAAATTAATATATATAGCAGTTAGAAAATTTTAAAAACCCCAAAATAATGCTATGTGGAAGTGCAAAATCGATTTCATTGACGTACATTTAAAAACTTTATTGCCCATTCTCTAATCATAGTCTGGTATGGAGATAAATGACCTATTCTCCGACCTGGATGACGGACGGATGTTGATGAAATTATTAGAATTAAAATCAGGAGAAAGTATAGGAAAACCAAATCGAGGGAGAATGAAGGTCCAAAAGATGGAGAACTGTAGCAGATGCCTAAACTTACTTGCTACTAAGGTAAAACATTAATATAACGTCTAGTTCCATTGTAGTTTCATATTGTCAGCATATAATCTGTATTAAACTCTCTTACAATGCTGAAAATAATGTGAGGTTAAGGGTTTAGACTTTGGAAATTTTCTTCTTGATGTATTCACTATAGTATGACAGATTGTATATGGAAAACACTGTCTCACAATGGTAGAACGAACTATATTTGGGAGAGAATCAAACTGCCCTTTATGAACAGAGATGAAACAGACCAATACAGACAGAACAAATTAGTCTAGGGAAGATGAAACTTTGCTTTAAGATTTGAGGAAATTATAGGAAAGAATATTGAAACAAACTGATCACATTTATTCTAAAACTAAGTAGTATCTTCCTCATTTATAGCTCAGTCTTTATGTATGTTCTTTGGCTCTATCGTACAGATTAATTTGGTAACTCATTTCCTCTTTAAGTATGTATATTTTTGAGACGCTTATTCCACCCGAGTGTCACCTGTGAATGTCAGGGGTCCGTGAATGCCCACTGTGGTACATTGTTGTTAGTGCCACAGTCATGTGACAACAATTACTTTCACAGTTTCGGTCTTGTGCGTCATTGAAACATAAGTTGTCATCGTTCAAATGCGCATATGGTACACTATATAAATACAAGTATATATATATCCTAGTATTCAGAAGACAATATAAAATATAAAACACAGATTTGGTAGAGCAACAAAAATAATTTACTAAATGTCTAAAAATGATTTTGTGGAGATTGTGTTATGCGATTATGATTATTAAAACTGATATAGATTTGATATAGACATACTATGAGAATATAGGACCCGGGGACATAGTGGAAGGAAATCCTCGATTGATACTTGGTCTGGTATGGACAATCATCCTCAGTTTTATAATTCAGGAAATTGAAGTAGAGGTGGTAAGTTCTTATTCAATTAAATCTATTTCATTATTCAAAAGATCAGACAAGATATTAGTCCGAGTTTCTCTGCCCTTCTCCCACTTTTGATATCGGCTGTTTGTGGGAGAGGGTCAGAGAAACTTTGTTCATCAAAATTTGGAATTTCGCGATACAAGCCGGTATCTGGATGTACAAGTCTCTGGCGACAAATAAACATAAACACAGCTAATTTTCAACATATTTTCCAATAAATGAATATTAACTTTCTCTATCATAACGGTATCTTTTCCATATAAAATCTATAACTTCTGCAAGCTGCCGTGTTTTTCTGAAAACACGACGATATTTGTGTATAGTATGGCGTCATCTCGCAGAATCTTGGACTTACAAGATACAATATATCTAGATATATGTCTCAATCACGTCACAATATACATAAAAATGTAAAGAAACAGAAAGAAATTAAAGAGAAGAACGATTACATATGGTAGTCTACATATTTAATTACTTTGCAATCGCCATTCCGACCTAGGACGTCAATCAGAGTGTTTAAAACAGAATTAGCACATATCAAAGAGAAGGAGGAATCATTGACTAAAATTTAAGTCGTGTATTTGAGTTCATTTGTACCTCATTGACAAGGAAAACATTACAAGATCCCCAGTTTGTTAATGTTTGAACCGCATGTGTATTGATTTTGGTGCAAACAAAGTTTGTTCCAAATGTGTTGAAGGAAGAAGTGTTTGACATGTGCATGTGTCCAATTATTGGGACTTTCATAGTTCATATATATGCATATTAGTCATGTATGGAAAAGATACATGAAGGGCAATGCTTTCTACCCTTTATATCAATCATTCTTAAAAAGCTACATATAGTATCACTTATAGTGCCTTGATTTTTTTTAAATATTGTGTTTTGTCGTAGTCTCCAGTGAAATTCACCACTACATACTGCTTTCAACATTGCATATGCAATCAGTCATAGTCTGAAAGAAATATGTTCCTTAAAACAGCGAATGCATTTCTATATAAATGTATTAGACAAATTGTTACTTTGTAGGATGAGGAATCAGGTGTAAAGAAAACAGCCAGGGATGCTCTGTTATTATGGTGTCAAGGGAAAACCGCAGGGTAAGTAGGAAAATAAAATAAAATAACAATAAAAAAGTTTGGTTCTTCAAGGAATGATAAATATAACTGCTAAGGCTATTACTGACCTCTGAAATGCTTCAGAAGACCTGACATAAATGCTTTTAATTTATTATTATTAAGATAGTATATATTTTCACTTAATCATTATTTAATCTAATCTCTGTCTTGAAATATTGCACTGTGATAATTTTCTTTTTGTTTAAGACATGATTTTTCAAATCTTTAAAATTCATTCATATGCATATTCTGTTTAATGAATGATATCAGAATGCAAATGTGGCCTATTTTACCAAACGTTGTAGAGATGGATTAGGTCTAAATGCCTTAAACATGCTCATAGGTAAAACAAATTTTCTGTTAATCAATAAGTGATTGGACCTAAATAGATATATAAAGGGTGGTATTGCAAATGTATTCCCCGTGACCTCTTATCAGCATTCCGAATTGGAGGCGTAAAAATCATATTGTCTGAAGGGGAGTGTATTGTATTTTTTTTTTTCTTGTACAGTTACTTACGAACATAGCGCAAATCAAGATCTTGAAGGTAAGGCTATTTTACAAGTAATTCTTACGAATTTTAAATGAAAGGAATAATTTAATTTTCCCAGTGAATAACTCTTAATGAATATATCGTCTGGTGGTCCACTTGGCATTCTGCTGATATACCCTACGTTTTTCTCTAAATAAATTACTTATTTCAGACCTGACTTCATAATTCCTGTGTTGTTTACAGCCAAAATGAGTTACAGGATTTTCATTCAAACAATTGTATTTTTGTCAGACCTGATTTGATAGATTTTGAGAAATTGGATCCACAAGATCATATAGAAAATTCAAACAACACAATCGCTGTAGCGGTAAACGACTTAGGGACACCTAAAATTCTAAATGCGAGATGTCCAGATATATATGTCGACAACAAAAAAAGGAGGATCAATAACTACTTCCATTTTCTTCGTTGTTTATAGTTTCCAGTTCTACGTCTCACCAAGATTATTTCATATATTTGATGACACTACCTGTCATATATCTGATGACAGTACCTGTTTTATTACTGGTGACAGTACCTGTCATGTAACTGGTGACGGTATCTGTGATATATGCGACGACAGTACCTGTCATGTATCTGATGACGGTACCTGCCATATCTTTGATGGCAGTACCTCTCATATATCCAATGATAGTTCCTGCCATATATCCGATGATATTTGAATACAATACCTGTGAAATATCTTTTTACAGTACCTGTCTCATATTTGATGACAGTACCTGTCACTTATATGATGATAGTACCTGTATTATACCTGATGACAGTGCCTCTCATATATCCGATGACAGTTCCTGCCATATATCCGATGACATTACCTGTAATATATCTGATGATAGTACCTGTCAGATATCTTTTGACATTACGTGTCATATATCTGATGACAGTAGCTGTCATATATTTGATGATAGTACCTATCATATATCTTATGACAGTACCTATTATACTTCTGATGACAGTACCTGTTATACTTCTGATGACATTACCTGTCATATATCTGATGATAGTACCTGTCAGATATCTTTTGACATTACGTGTCATATATCTGATGACAGTAGCTGTCATATATTTGATGATAGTACCTATCACATTATACTTCTAATGACAGTACCTATTATACTTCTGATGACAGTACCTGTTATATATCTGATGACAGTAGCTGTCATATATTTCATGATAGTACCTCTCATATATCTTATGACAGTACCTGTTATACTTCTGATGACAGTACCTGTTATACTTCTGATGACAGTTCCTGTTATATATCTTTTGACAGTACCTGTCATATATCTTTTCACAGTATATGTCATATACCTGATGATGGTACCTGTCACATATATATGATAACAGTACCTGTGATATATCCGATGATAGTACCTGTCTGATATTTGATGACAATACCTGTCATATATCCTTTGATTGTACCTGTTTTATATATGATGACAGTACCTGTCATATACCTGATTATAGTACCAGTCAGATATCTGATGACAGTACTTCTCATTTATGTATTGACTGTACCTGTCATATATCCAATGACAGTTCCTGTCATGTATCTGATGATAATACCTATTGTACATGTATATCTGATAATAGTACCTGTCAGATATCTTTTGACAATACCTGTCATATATCTTCACAGTGCCTGTTATATCTGATGACAGTACCTGTTATATATATATATGATGTCATTACCTGTCATATATCTAATGAAAGTACCTGTCATATATCTGAAGACAGTACCTATCATATATCTTCACAGAACATGTCATATACCTAATGATAGTACCTGTCACATATATATAATGACAGTACCAGTCATACATCTGATGACAGTTCCTGTCTGATATTTGAAGACAATACCTGTCATATATCTTTTGATACTACATGTTTTATATCTGATGACAGTACCTGTCATATACCTGATGATAGTACGAGTCAGATATCTGATGACAGTACTTCTCATATATATCTTGACTGTACCTGTCATATACAGATTAGTGCAGTCCTAACATAACATGCACGTTAACGCGAAAAGCGGTCACGAGGACTGCTTGAGCACACGTGCTATGACTGCTCGACCGGACGCGCGTGCGCTCCTTGCGTTAACTCGGGAGGAAATTCGCGTTAACGCGATTTATTCCCGCGTGAGCTCGGTCCAGTCGAGCGTTCACATGCCTTCATTTGTAATTCTCTATGCAGTGGTACGGATGGAGGAAATAAAAGGGATCTAATTAAATTACTGCAAATATATATACGTGTGTTATATGTAACACTCCGCATTAAGGGTTTCATATGTAAAATGATAATGGAATTACGGCGTAGACATCCACTAAGGTATTTATGAAAAAACTTCGTCAGTTTATAGTATAAAGAATCTAGGATAATTACATTATAATTCTATTTTATTAATTTATTTTAATCAATTAAATTATGTATTTATTTCTTATTTGTTTATTTTTTAATGAATTATTTATGTATTTATTCCTATTTATATATTTATTATTGGGGTTTTTTAATTATCTATTTTTCAGAAAATATAAATACCATGATTATCATCATTATTATCAAATTTATTATTAATGTTATTAATTTTCTCCTTCTTCTTCTTCTTCTTCTTCTTCTTCTTCTTCTTCTTCTTCTTCTTCGTATTATTATTATTATCATAAAATAAGAATAAATTTCATTATATTCAATGTTCGGAAATTGTATTCAATATCTTTAAAATTCATCCCTTAACTCATAAACGTTTTATCTAATTCTAAATATTTACCTACATGCATGCAGTAATATGTTCTTATATTCAAATATAAAATGTATAACTCGAATCTCCTTCAAATCCTTCTCTATGTACATGTCAATGTAAGTTTTAAGTTGTAAGCAAGCGAACGTGGCTGTCAAGCACTTTCACGCGGCAGTCAAGCGCATGAACGCAGCAGTCAAGCGCGTTAACGCGGTCTCAAAATTAAGTTCACGAGAAACTCTTCGTTAACGCAGACACGTGTGCTCAGCAATCTTGAGCGCACGAGGAAAGCAAACTTCACGTGAACGCGACGTTAACACAATGTTATGTTAGGACTGCACCCCACTGTATATGTTGACTGTACCTGTAATATATCCGATGACAGTACCTGTCATATATCCGATGACAGTTCCTGTCACATATCCGATGACAGTACCTGTTATATATCTGATCATAATACCTGTCAGATATCTTTTGACACTACCTGTCATATGTCTTTTGACAGTACCTATGTTATTTCTGATGACAGTACCTGTCATATATATGATGTCATTACTTTTCATATACCTGATGACAGTACCTGTTAAATATTAGATGCCAGTAACTGTCATATATCTGATGACAGTAACCGTCAGATATCTGATGACAGTAACTTTCAGATATCTGAAGAAGTACCTGTGGTATATCTTTTCACAGTAGCTGTCTTGTCTCTGATAACAAAACCTGTCATATCCCTGATGACAGTACCTGTCATATACCCAGTGACAGTACCTGTCATATACTTTTGATCACATAGTACCTGTCTTTTGGTAGTACTTGACATATATCTTTTGACAGTACCTGCCATATATCTGATGACAGTATCTGCCATATATTTGATGTTAGTACTTCTCACTTATTTTCTGGCAGTACCTGTTACACTTCTGGTGACCGTACCCGTCGTATACCTGATGACAGTACCTGTCGTATACCTGATGACAGTACTTGTCATATATCTGATTATAATACCTGTCTGATATCTGAAGAGAATACATGTTATATATCTTTTGGCAGCACCTGTCTAATATCTGAGGACAGTGCCTGTCATAAATCTGAAAAAAAATACACCCGTGATATATCTAATGACAGTACCTGTCATATATCCGATGACAGTATCTGTCAGATATCTGAAAATTGTAGCTGACAGTACCTGTCTTATATTTAATGAGAGTGCCTGTCATGTCTAATGACAGTACCTGTTTGATATCTGTCGACAGAAACCTGTCATATATACATGCCATATATCCGGTGATAGTACATTCGATGACAGTACCTGTCATATATCTGATAACAGTACCTTTCATATATCTGATAACACTATTTGTCAGATGTCTTTTAAAAGTGCCTGTATAATATCTGATAACAGTACCTGTCATATATCTGATGATAGTACCTGTCATATGTCTGATGGCATTACCTATTATATTTCTTATGACAGTACCTGTCATACACCTGATGACAGTACCTGTCATATCTGATGACAGTACATGTCATATATCTTATGTGAGTACTTGTCATATATCTGATGACAGTACCTGTCAGGTACCTGATGACAGTGCATGTCAGATATCTGAGGACAGTATCTGTCAAATATCCGATGAGAGTACCTGTCATATATCCAATGACAGCACCTCTCATAGAGCCGAAGACAATGCCTGTTTCATAACTGGTGACAGTAACTGTCATATATCTGGTAAGAGTACCTGTGATATATCTGATGACTGTGCTTGTCATATATCTCATGATAGTACCGGTCTTTTGTCTGGTGACAGTG
This sequence comes from Pteria penguin, assembly GCA_035048485.1. Classification (NCBI taxonomy): domain Eukaryota; kingdom Metazoa; phylum Mollusca; class Bivalvia; order Pterioida; family Pteriidae; genus Pteria; species Pteria penguin. Next base: position 30,498,716 of record CM068585.1, read on the forward strand.
CCTGCCATATATCTGATAGCAGTACCAGTTATATTTCTGATGACAGTACCTGTCATACACCTGATGACAGTACCTGTCATGTATCTGATGACAGTACCTGTCATATATCTAATGCGAGTACCTGTCATATATCTGTTGACAGTATTAGTCAAAGTATCATTTAGGTTTAGGGTTTTGGACAAAGGTCACTTGAGGTCATTTGTGAAAGATCAAGGTCATTTATTAACTATGACTTAAAATACCATGAAATATGTATATTTCCTACACCTGCCAGCAGAATTTGATCATACTTCACCAAAATATTACTCAGATTAAAGGTTTTTGGACATAATTCACGCAAGGTCATTCTTGAAAGGTTAAGGTCACTTATTAACTATGACTTAAAATAACATGAAGTATTTAGATTTCCTTTACCGGTCATCAGAATTTGATCGTACGTCACCAAAATGTTCTTTAGGTTAAGGAATTTTGGACAAAGTTTACTCAACGTCATCTCTGAAAGGTCAAGGTCGCTTATTAACTATGATTTAAAATGCCATGAAGTACTTATATCTCTTATCTCTTTCATCATGATTTAATTATACTTCACCAAAAATGTTATTTAGGTTGAGAGCTTTTGGACAAAGGTTACTCAAGGTCATTTTTGAAAGGTCATGTTCACGATGAAAAGTTTTATATCATAAATAATCAAGGTCAAGCCTATTCATTTTAGTTTTAGAAACTGTGAACACTTGTTGTTCTACAGTTGACTCAATTGGTTATCCATATGATACATTGAGATTTGAAATCGTCATTAATTAATACAATGATGTTATATATACTGAGGTCTTCATTTTGCTGTGCTTCTTGGAGCATTCATCAGTTTTACTGACTTTTTTTATGAATTGAATCATCAATTTCCTGCATTATAATTGCCGTTCGGGGAGCATACATAAGTTTTACCTATACTTTTGTTATTTAAGCTTGCCTTCTTTGGAACACGGTACTCTTAATATAATGTACAGGAAGACAGGGTGTTCATTCCATACACACAATCGATAAACTGAAAATGTTATATACATTAACATTGCTCACCCGAAGGATTTGTTAATCTTATATATTGCATTTTATTTTCTTTCATATTTCTAATTTTCCGCTGTGATAATACTTCCAAATGGCAGTTTTTACCTACACAGTTAAATGAACCGAAGTATTGTACTTTAGCCTTGCAGGTTGACTAACAGGGCGGTGGGAAATCTACGACGGGCCTTGACCAAACCTTTTCAGAGGAGACAAGGTCCTGATCCTCGTCCCTCTGACTGTTAGTCGGGGCTTCTATTGATCAAAGATCTGAGCTTGCGTACAGACGGACAGACACGGTTTACTTATGTTAATGTCACCTTACATATTTTTGATAGCAGCATATTTTTCTGTAATCGTTTCATGTGTAAAAAATGTTTATGACCTCTCGTCTTGAAATTTTTTTTGATCCTTGTTCTCTTTATGGTGGATTGTTTATAAATTTTTTTAAATGAGTCTCATTTACTTGTTCTGCTTTTGCGGTGACTGGGACGTTTGTTACTTTAATTGACCGTCCTAAGTCAGTATCGCAACTGCAGCACAGTAGAATATTTTTTGTAATGTTTTTCAGTGTATATTTTACTATTATTATGTTTTGTGACAATATGCATGATCCTAACTTTTCATCCCAAAGATGTTATTAAGACTTAATATTTTGTTTCAGAATTCAATAGAGGTGAATACGGTGGTACAAGAGGTAAAGAAACATGTCATCGTAAAGAAGGAGGAAGATTTACCTGCACAGCTTAACATTTATAACTAGTTTCTAAGCATATATAAACCTGTCTGTATTTCAACTATCCTGGAAATTCGCGTTTTTAAACAAATACATAATTGCCTCCGGCGACACTGGTACAACGCAACTCACTAATGCATATTCTTGTCGGTATATTAATATAAAACTCAAGATTACGTTAGAAAAAAAGATTTCCTAGATAGTAAATCTACTCTGGGTTAATTTGTAAGAGATAAGAAACTTTAAGGCATCGGTAATTGAATCATGCTTGAAGTGCTTCATAATTTAAAGAAAGTCTTTTGTCTCGAAATCCTGAGAACCAAACAGACACAATACAAAACAAGTATATTAATGAAAACATAACAAGCAAGAGGTCAAAATATGACTGTCTTGCTCACCTGAGCAATTTGAACACATTCAATTCTTTGGAATGTCAGAATATTCTTTAATGGTATTCGCCGTTTTCGGAAATATTGTCCAAGTACAGTTTCTCTTTGCAGAAAAATGTGCAATCTGGACCTACTTTTCTACACCAAGGACCTATAATTGTCCAAACCATGCTTCACAAAGTACAATATTTGTATATGAAATTAGGTAATTACATCATTCAAATTTTCCTAAGAACACAGATCAGGTAATATTTTCTTATTTTCTACATGAAAGTTGTTGTATAAGAAATAAAATACACTCTCTTAACAAATGTTCGGTCACTTAACCATCATTAAGTGATATAAGCGATGTTAAACATTGTTTATTTCACTTCATAAAGGCTAAGTGGCCGAAAATTATTGATATTCAGAAACTGGTCAATGCTCAATAGAAAACGCAGGAGAAAATCAAAGTACTTACAGTACTGGTAGCTGGGCTTTTAGTAACTGGTCAAGTAGCAAAAGATTAAATTGGACTTAAAATACAGTTGATAACAAATTCAAAGACAGAGGAATTTACACATTTCATTATGGAAGAACCATTCTTCAATATAAGTGAAATGTAGTTTATCATTGGACAACTTTGATAAAATATCTCGTGAGGCATGGGATCATGATGAAAACTATAGATTCATTACTGTTTTAACAGCTACAATGCCCTTGTCATGCTTTATTCTCTTGAACATAGAAATATATATCTGTCATCTCCTCTCAGGGATTATGTTTTGAAGCGCAAGAACACATTGAGTGAGAAATAGGGCTTTAAAACTTATAATTAGACTCTCTTTCAGAATCGTACACGGCGGCTATAGCCTTGGCTTATGCCTTCGGCATTAAGCCCGGCTAAAAATGACATACCTCTCTTTTCTGTTACTTGTAAAATGTTGATTTCCGGGAAAAAATGATGATGATGATGACGATGATAAATGCGTAAGAAAAGCTGATTACTTAGAAGTTATAAAATAACAACATTTTTACGATATCTTTACTGATTCTTCCGATGCAATTTTTTATGTTGATCTATGTTTTCGGTCCTTAACAGTTTATTAAAGAACGATACCCTCTGGCACTTCAATCGTCCCAACATGCATCCAACCCTTGACCCGGTCAAAAAACAATCACACTAGTGAATGAGATTCAGCACTTCTACTTGCAAAGCTTCATCAAAAAGTACTTCCGCAGCCCTGAAGCAGTTAAAAATGCTTAAACAAAGAATGTATTGCTATGACTTGAGTTAACTATAGCCTTCGGCTCAGGTTCGCTAAAAACCGAGAAAAATAACCCATAAAAGAAACTTAATTTTTAATTGCATAGTTGTACTTACTTTTTACTAATATGTATTTCACAACGTAATTGTAATTTATTGTAAGACTTCTTTTTTTGCATTTTTATGGAATCTTTAAATTTTCGTTTACAAACATACATGAACGTACATTGTATTATATTGGAACTAAATGTTGAAGTGCATAAGTAAGTTTCTTCCTAAGTTATAGAGTCTCATAGGGAGCAAGTGGTTATAGAATGTGATCTATGTGATGGAAACATCAAAGTGTATTGGAAATGTTTCTTATGTAATGCCACACTTTGTGAGTTGTGTTTCAACTGACACAGACAAAAGCAGGCAATTCGTAATCATGACGTCAGATGACGACTGGATGTAATGGTCGGAAAGCCTTGTACGATACACAGTGGTGAATTAACTGTAGTATTTTGCAAAAACTGCAACATGACAGTATGTGCCTCATTTATCACACAAACCCACCAGAATCATGGACTTGCAAATTAGTTAGTTAGTTTAATGGTAAGATGGTGGTATGTTATTCAGATTTGTGAACATGTATATATATAGAAAATGTCTTAAGTGTGTTAGGTATAAAATACGACAATATGCATGAAAATATATTAAATATAAAATCATACGGTTTCATAACAATTCTTGTAGGAGGCGAAAGGTCTTTCATTCTCCGTAATTGGAAAAAAAAACCAAAATCGCTGAATGTCATTGCAAAATGATGAGTTATGTGCTGCTACGTTTTTATGTAGTCCACAATGAGTGGATTAAAAGTTTTGCTATGACAGCATGTTCAGTGTACTTTTATTATTTATTTGGTCAATCGACCTTGGTGAAAAATTTTCATGCAAGTAACAGTTACTTGTATGTACCTTAACCTGATATGCAGAGAGTAAAAACAAATAATCAAGAGCAGATGAACCACCTTATCGAAATAAATGTAATAAGAATATAGAGATTCCTTTGAACAGAGACACTTAATGATAGACAGTACGGGAATTGAATAATAGTTTTGTTTTAACTCTGCTCTTCAAATATTTATATATTATTAGAATTCCAACCATTTGGCCACGAGGATCACCGAAGAGACAAAAGTTGTCAAAATGCGCATCTGATGCACAAAATTATAACGTATATATGTTCTAATATTTTCTTCTAAATAAAATAATTTGAACATCTGTATCAATTTGTTTAATTGAAATACAATTTTACCGTAGTTCTATAGTTTGAAGACTATTTAGTATTACAAATTTAAACCTGTCAATATTTTATGTAATTTCTTGTCGACTAGGCAGTCTCATAAGGCTTCTCTCCTATTATGTTCCCACTGCAATTATACAAATAGTATGTTTAAGGATCTTAGAACAAATATGTAGCTAAATACTTTTAGTAATTTTATAAACATAATACTATAATTACTTTTCGTCATTGGTGCTTTGCGTTAGGTATTGAATACATAGGTATTTGAATACATTATAGATAAACGTGCAAATTTCGAATAAGGAATTAAATTCATGATGGGAGTAATAGGAATACCCACCAGTTAACCTGTCAAACATGGGATTCTCATAGGACATTTATAATAAGCCACAAAGATAAGCGGGACTCAATGACCAGACACACAACCAACACAATAAAATTTCTAGATTCATATAGGGAAATAAAAAGGATATCAATGTATTATTTCTCAGCATGGAAAAAAAAACTGGCGTTGCTCAGCCGGTAAGGTGCATCATTGGGGGCCTTGAGATTCCAGGTTTGAGTTTCATCAGCGGTTCTACAATGTTCTGTTCGTCGGATAAAACAATAAAAACTGAATCCAGTCTATAATACTGACATGCAAAAATAAAGTAAGTGGAATGATTTTAATGTTACAACCATCCTTCATGGCCCGCCGATTTTTTTTTTTTTTTTTTTTTTTTTTTTTTTTTTGGTGAGAAATGTTCTTGTCGTTCATCAGACTTGTTTGATTTCCTTAAAATTCAAATTATTAAAAAGCGCGTTATCGACAGAGGTCAATCAAACAATGTGCTTATGTTAGCTTTCAACTTACGGTGGAGAATAGAAGCAAGTAACAAGCCACGGAGACATGCCAGAGTACTTTATCTTCTCACAAACTGCCGCTCCACAACCCACAGTCGCAGATTTGGCCCATATCATCTGAAATTAACATAATGAAAAAGTGAAGTAAGTCAGAACATATAAATGTCTATTGTTTCCGAAATGCAAAATGTTTCATCCATTCTCAACATCGGTTATACATTTCGATAACCCTCTCCTCTCCCGTTCGAATTTAATCAGTTACAACAATAACTGCTATCTGACTGATGTAATAAAAGTGCGGTAAACAATGCACCAAACCTTTATTGGTGTAAGTTCACACCTGCCTTTTCAAAATCTACATACCTGGTGAACGGTATTGCAAAATTGATTTAAATTTATCTTTGTGTTTACTTTGCGTTTAAGAAAATCAACCTTAATAGCTCACTGGACAGACTACTACCGAAATATTAAAAAGGATACGTGAATTTATGATTTTACAACATGGGGTTTTCCTGTCTGTTTGTCTTTGCGGTTGGCAGGAAATATTATATGGTGCCGTCGAAAATCTTCAGTGTTCTTGATATTCCATCTTAAGATTTCTTGTGAAAAGACCTTTCAATTATTTTTCCTAATGATTTACACATTTGACTTTCTAAATACGTTGCTAGATAATATATTTACCTGAATGTACTGGCATGTTGTAGAGCAACCTTCCAAAGCTGAATAGGAATACTGATTTCCCCCTCTCGCCCAAATGTCTACTGCACGCTCTGGCGAATCTTTAATTGTAATGGCAAAGTTTAGAATATGAATAGCATGTGTTACTAACAAAACTGATATGCTTACTTCTCATGAGCACATGCTATCAAGTCTTATCTCTTTCAAGAATGTTAACCTATATTTTAAGACCTGACCATATATACAAACTGTCTTAACTTTTTTATTATACTTGACATAATACGTATATATACAGACATTTCTTCACGTGCAATTCCGACGCCGGAATTTCAGTCAAACAAAATTCCATGCCTTGACTAGGATAATTTGACTTGGCGTTCTTTTCTCCTTCGATCATGTGTTTATATGTGTATTTTTATGTATTTACTTCCTCGACTTGAAAAGTTGTTGCAGGACTTTTGCGACGGGTTTGCATGCAACCAGGGGAATCTTACCCCTCCCCGGAACCTAAACCTTTTATTCCGTGGACTATAAGATATGGTTTACCCTTCGGTACGTCTTCGTGTTTTACTTTCATGATCTTTGCCGTGGTGATCGGTCGTGAAAACTACAGTAGCATTATCTCTGTGTTTTTCTTAGGCATATCTGTTGAATGTCTCTGTACGTCTAATGTATACATAATGACCAAAGTTCATATGATTGGCCAAACTCCGATTTGTCGACAGACATATGGAATTTAAAATAAACACACACACACACACACACACACACACACACACACACACACACACACACACACACACACACCGAGTCGTCATTCTATTTTACTCTATTCTCGAAAGATAAGGTTACGATGCTTATATTTTTCGAACAGATTACATGTTAAACAGCACCATTTCAAGGCATTTCTCTGATATCAAATCACGTTTGCATTAACAAAATGCTTATTAATGTTACAATACAACATACATAGCATATACCAAACACTGCACACATATCGAAATGACAAAAGTGAATTTGGAAGAGACTTATAGAAAGAGTTTCAGCCAAGTTACATCGAAACAAGGGAATCAGAAAACTCAGAATGAGATAAATTTATCTCTGCATTTACATTTGTTCATGCTACTATATGTCAAATGTATTACCTTTAAATATTATTGCCCGATTTAAACCAACGTCGACACGTGATTTATGAAAGTTACATTGATCAGCATAATTCTGAGCGAGAGCTGCAAGTTCATCATTCCATCTCTACGAAAGAAATATATATGTAGTTGTTTATGTAATAACATTGAAGCATGTATTCTAATGCAATAAATCTGCAACTTCTCGAAATTTTTTTTTTTTTTTTTTTTTTGTTTTTGTTTTTGTTTTTTTTTTTTTTTTTTGTGTTTGGTTTTTTTTTTTTTGGTTTTTTTTCTACATCTCAATCTAAAGACAGATGTATGCATGAGGAAGATGCCTCTTAGTTTTGGAGTGAAGTACAAAATTTCATGACTGACAATTTGAAGTGTATATTTGTCCTCAGAACAAAAGCAGTGAAAGCTAGACTTACTGAATTATAATTGAAAAGTCTTCTCTAGAATTATGATTGGGTTGTCTAGTTTACAAGATGACATTTTTAGCAATGCATTTTAAAAAGATCTCTTACATATTACCAACCATGACAGCCATATTTAAAGCTGGTGGATTGACATTTTTCCTTACTGTCACATGTTTCTGAAGTATATATTCTTTCTGAGCTTGAGTTAGCTTGCATTCACATTGTATCAAGATGAAGGCGGCAATAACATATATGATAACTAAAGCAGAATACGCCATCTCCAAGGAAAACCTACGACGAAAATTGGAAATTGAAATAGTAATGCCTGCATTGGACATACATAGCGGTTGTGGTAAGACAAACGGGAGTTACTTACTAAACCTGCTCTTGGCTTTACCTTCCTTTTCTATGAGCTTTAAAACTACTTAACATTCGACAAATATTAAAATGTTCGGCAGCAAACACGAAAAAGTAAACAATTACTCGGCATAAATATATCAATTAATTTGCCAAATATTTATTATTTATCGTTATCACAGCACAATGACACTTTTGCATGCTACTTGATAAATTAAAATCCAATGAAGTCATTTGATTAAGTGTAAGTAAAGTACAGTGTAATATACATTACAGTCCAAAGAGGAACAGATATCAGATGTACTGTTCGTGCTATCGGGAGGTCCGTACTTACTCTATATATTTCTAATATAATCACATATTTCGATACTCTTTAAAATTTTCTGAACTGCTGTAGCTACAGAAGTATAGAAAATAGATAGATAATATTTATGTACAATTAAATGGCAAGATATATCAACAGATTATTGGGATTTCTATGGGCATTAAATACGCTCCCCTTATAGCATGAAGTTCCACCCGCCTGTTTTTTTATGAACTCGTAATTTAAGTTAATGATAAAACCATCCATCATTTTTAATTATTCTTTAGTTAATGATAAAACCATCCATCATTTTTAATTATTCTTTTTTTTTATCTATTTCCCCACTATTTATGAATATCATTATTATCAGAACGTGGTTGTCAAACGCGTCTACACTACAGTCAAGAGCGTAATCTCGGTCTGGAAATTAAGTTCACGTGAAAATCGGCGTTAATGCAAACGCGTGTGTTCTTGCATCTGTTACACTGTTAAATGTTTTATATATTTTATGTTCCTGTACTAATTACTTGTATTCTGTCATCTATTGGAAACAAATAATGTAGCACAGCTGATGTTTAATAATCCCTTAGCAAATTCAAACATGCACATATGTTGCAGTTTTAAAATTGTGTATACATAACATACATTTTACAGTTCCATGATATTATGTATGTAGGTTTATACCACCGCCTAATGTAAAAATTACTTTATTTTCAAATCTCCACCTATATTGGTGTCAGGGCCACTGTTCAATAACATCTGTTCTTTCATATAATAAATAGCCGTCCATATATACATATAGAATTGTAGTCAACTAAATGTGCAACGTATCTCTCTTAAGTGATGCTCAGCACGGAAATTGTGAAAATCTAAAGTATAAATATTTAAAGAGCAAAGCTACCAAATTAAACGAAAAGTAAGAGCCAAGGAACCTACCTAAGAACAGAGTCATATACGAGGGAGATACTACATAGTTTTAGAATAAATGTTATCAGGTTTTTTGTCACTATTCTATTATATAGTTTGCTCTTGAGGCACCACTTCATTCCAGTTTAATTTGTCTCATCTATATTGGCCTGCTTCACCAGTTTTTGTAGGACCATTGGCGTCTCTCCTAAATACAGTTTTTGGCATATAATTTAATGAAATTAGAGGTTATGATAAGTTTGACCTTAGTAGCGAGGAAAATTGGACATCTGCCATAAATTTTCATAATTTGGACCTCTTCAGTAATGCTCAAGACAGAAACTGGAAACATCGAAAGCAAGAGAGCCAAAGCACAAATTTAATAACAAATCTGTGCATGAGGGAGATATTCATTGTTAACCACACCATTTGTTTGGCTTTTGTGAAATTAAATGACCGTCCTATGTCGGTATCGTAATTGCACTACAATCAAATATTTATGTAATGTGTTATATGTTCTAGTATATTATTTATATTCATGTATTGTATAGCTCCATGGTGACTTCTGCCACATAACTGAGCCAGTAACTCCTCTTTTTTCTTAGAATTATTTAGAGTTTGTGATTACCATTGGGACATATTAGTTAACCAGCAGAGGTCTCCACTCGGATGGAAAATATCGGAACATACTTAAGTTTAATGCACGAAATGCGCATTTCAACAACTATCATCCTCCAGTTCAAGTATCTTGAGGGTTTTACCTCAAGGAATTGTAATAGCGAAAAATATATCACATCATAATATCTTCACATCATTATCAGTTTTAAAAAGAAATACCTATGGCGCTTTTAAGATGAGACCATTTTAAATTATTTTCGTGGATGTGAAGTTAGTCCCTAGTTTTTCTCTTTTCATTCGATGATTTTTCTCTCAGATACTAAATCTTTCACAGATTATTATGAAACAAGAACATATCTGGTTGGTTGAACGATCAACATGTGTGTCTTATTCTCAGGTGTTACATACTGTTACCAGAAACTCGGTGAAACCAATAGCAAAAGCACTTTAATATTCGTATTGTGAAAATATTTATTATACTACATTACTAAAAAGAATTCCAAATGGTATTTCATTGAGACAATATGGGCAGTAACATTCTTAAATCCATAGGTCATGTGGGTTTCCGGGGAGGAGAAATGTCTCCGAAGTCACCACAAATATAATGAAAAGGATATAACTACATAATCTATCAAACATTTAAAACGACTAGGGGCTATCTTAAAAAATATATTGTATTGTGAATTAAATTTGAGCCCATTTTCCAAAAATTAGTCGTTTAAACGATATATGAAAGTACTGTGCGATGATGCCTGGATGCAAAAACTCGGGGAGAATCGACGCAATCTCTGCGAGTACAATACTTCTTGAACATGAGATTGGGAAATTCCACAGGAAGTGGGATGCTAGATCAATTGATCGGACACATCAGTCTAGCAGGATGTATAACTACGCGAACAAAGCGGGTTTTTCCCCATGTGAACAAAGCGAGGTAACTCGTATTAGTGGTAGTGTAACTTAATATTTCTCTATATATATTTACATGTATGTACACAAAAAAGGTTTTAATTAACTAATTACGTATTTGTGTGTGTACTTATGTTGCCTAGCTCCATGTTCTGTTACTTGCCATTATTTATATCAAAGAAAAAAGAGGAGTTACTGGCTCAGTTATGTGGCAGAAGTCACCATAGAGCTATACAATACATGAATATAAATAATATACTAGAACATATATCACATTACAAAAATATTTGATTGTAGTGCAATTACGATACCGACTTAGGACGGTCATTTAATTTGACAAAAGCCAAACAAATGGTGTGGTTAACAGGTTTACGGGCCCACCTTGTTTAATGAAGATAATGCAGTTAGAACTCTTTACAAGAATGATATTATAAGTTTTATTTCACTTCATGACATCGTACAGTTCATAAGTTTTATCTTTACAGTTTGAATTATTCGCAAGAATGATATTGTAAGTTTCTATACAACTCATGGAATCCCACACTTGATTAATGAAGATAATGCAGTTAGAACTCTTTACAAGAATGATATTATAAGTTTTATTTCACTTCATGACATCGTACAGTTCATAAGTTTTATCTTTAGTTGCTTAATGAATATCGTTTTAAAATAGTTTGATGATATTGATTTAAATGCACACAGTGTTTCAAATACAAGTAAACTCTTATTTTATGGGGTTTGTAAAGCACAGACTTTATCAGCTGCAAATGTGTGGGATGTTGATACATAACTCAAGATAATATAATAAGATTTTTAAAATGTACAAATAATAATAATAATAATGATAAAAACTTTATGGTGTATATACGTGTTTATATGTGACACTCATACACACGATAGAAACAGTTTTATCATATCAGTATTATCATATCGATATTATCAGTATATGTTTCCTAATCAGATAAGTTACTGCTTATTTGAGCAACGAAGACATATACATTATTATTTATAACCTTATCTACCTTCAGACTTACTCCCAGTCATTTTAGTAACATGAAAATGACTTTCTACAAGTTGAATTCAAAAATCTCTTCCCTATAGTGTTCTCTCGAACAAATAGCGGAAAGATGCACAAGAGATAATTTGAACATTCAAAATCTTACATATAGGCAGGGGGTTGTTCAGAAAAAGTAGCATACATTAAAGATATTTTAGAATAAGAAAAAAAGTTACTGACTCATTTACATGATAGAAGTCACAATTAATAGATATTGAAACTAGCAGTACATTATGTTTATTATGAAATATGTAAATGAAATATATAATGCATATGATATACATTATTTCTATTTCTGTAACAAAAGAACCCATCAGAGAACACTCACTGTTTATTATGCAAAATACACATAGGAGGTTTGTTGTGAAAAGTGCAGTGCTGAAATATACTTTGACAAGTGACCCTGGAATCAATATACCGATATGTGACATCATTTAACATTTTAAATACACATAATACTGATATGTTATAAATACAACAATACTTTACACCACGGTCGTACCTCGGACAAACATTGAAAATGTATTGTGACGTCACGAAATTCAATAAATATTCCGCGAAAGGGACGGGTCGATTGGAAACAGAGTTTGTATATATTTCGGGTCAGTACATAAACACTGAAAACAGGGTGTGTGATAACCATTTGGAAATATCAGTTAACCAGCAGTGGGATCGACCCAGTGGTAATTGTGAATATCGGAACTTATTTACGTGATGAAATTTAACGCACGAAATGCGCATTTCACCAACTTTCAGGTGTCTTAGTGATTTACCCGAAGGAAACTTTATCATTTTTAAAAAAGAAATGACAATAGCGCTTATAAGATGAGACCATTTTGAATGCTTTTCGAGGATATTGAGTTATTCTCTCTCTCTCTCTCTCTCTCTCTCTCTCTCTCTCTCTCTCTCTCTCTCTCTCTCTCTCTCTCTCATTATCAACATCCAAAACAGAGATGACATAAAATATATGCTGGCGTGACCACGGTTGAATGAAAGGGACATACGAGCATAATTAATCAATCCAACACACAAAATTACTAGGGGTATATCAGAAAACAATATTCTATTGTGAATCACTTGTGAGTCCATTTTCCGAAATGTAGTCGTTTTAACGATTTGAAAGTTCTATGTAACGATGTCCGGACAGTAAATAATTAATCCCTGCAAACAATACTTCTCGCTCATGAGATTGGGTAATTCAACAGGAAGTGGAATGCTACATTAAATCAACTAATATATCGATCTAGCACGGTGTATATCTACGCGAACAAAGTGTGTGTGTGTGTGGGGGGGGGTTGTTTGGTTTTGTGTGACGTACATATTGACATACGTTAAAAATTTAATTAACTAGTTTCATGTTTGTATGTTTACTCATGTTGTCTGGTCCATCTACGGTTACACACCATTATTGTTATTAAAAAATATCTGATGTAGGACTGTTTTTAACGTATCATTGATTGATTATTGTTTTGCGTCTCTCCACGATTATTTCACGTATATGGTGACGGCATCTGCCTGATGCATTGCATACAAATTTAGACCTTTGCGACGGACCCACCTGAAGCAGTGAGGGATCTTTTACGCGCCACACCTACCGTGACCCGTGCCTCGAGTTTTACTGTCTCATCCCAAAGACAGAACACAAGTGTGCCCAGGGCGGGAGTCGAACCCGAGACATCTCCGTTAGGAGCCGAGCACCTTATCCACTATGTCACACCGTATTTAACGTAAAATCGAAACTACGACACAGATGTGTAAAGGGTCAAGAATGAAGAGACATTGAAAGATGATTAAAAAGGGGTTTAATTTGGCAAGAAAAAGAACCAAGAATCACATCTCGTCCCAGGTCGATATCTCCGACGACATGCTCTGATATCCTAACCACCGGTAACGCATTGGTTTAGATCATATCGGAGCATGTCTCCCTCGACTGATATCTTTCGATCTGGGACTCAAGTTGATTTTAGGTTCTAATAATTTTCTCGAGTATTTAGAAAATGAACAGTTTTATTTCACATTTCAAACACCATACTGTTTTAAAAGAATTTATATCATTATGTAAAGATGATGGATAAAACCAAACCATAAGTCTAAAAATCATGAAACCAGAGAACATACAAAATCAGTAAAAATAAAAACAAGTGGAAAATAACAAAATATGTCTACTTGAAAAGCATATGTGAACCCCTGCGATGAAGTGAGATCAGGTGCCCGGGGAGAGTGAGCATCTCCTGCTTGCTAGCAACACCCGTCACATATACCCAGAGTCAAATCGTGTAAATTCCATATGTATTTATATATGGAGAAGTCAAAGTAGGTAACCTTCTAGTACAGAAGGTGTCAAATCTGTGTCAAATGATCGGAATCGGTCTCAGTCCAGAATATCATTTAAAAGTCTACATAACGAGATATAATATGGAGTAATAATAGTCTCGTAACGACCGTAGAACTTCCTCAGTGACGTTGCTAGTGTAGCACATATATAACCCTGGTTAAGCAGCTTAACTGAAAGTCGCCTAGCCCTCAGAACAAAGTCATTGTAATTTGAACATGCTCTGGAATAACGTATTAACTGAGATATGAATACGCCGTATGCGGGCGATGATGGAATGTTGCTACTTATGAAAGGAAAGTTTGTGATACCGAAATTGAAATCGTCACGTTTGTCATAGAATGAGGTGTTTAATTGACCATTTATGTCGAAAGACAACATAATATCTAAATACGAAGAAGAATTGCTACTTTCTATGGTTTCTTTGACCTCCAGTTCACTGGGATAGATGATGCTAAGGTAATCCGCGAATGAAGGATTATTAATTGAAACAAGTCTTCTATTCATCTGTAAGTGAAACTGAAGCCAAGAACCAATTCTTTTTTCCTTGCGAAAGCAAAGACTGAATAAATTCAGCTTCATATGAGCAAAGGAATGTGTCAGTCAGAAGCGGAGCACAGTTAGTGCCCATTGGAATGCAGACAATTTGTTGAAAAACCTTTCCTCCAAACACCACAAAAATGTTAAGAAAGTTCAACATCTCGATGACAGCTGTTTCAGTGTATTTATTTTTGGAATCAGAATTTTCCCCAAGAAAGTAAGTTTTATCATGGCTTATTACTATATATTTGAATTTGCGGCTTCCGTTTTTACTAGTAAATGCATTTTGAATAATGTCCGCTCATCTGTCTTTTCATTTCTGATGAGGGATCGTTGTGTAAAGAGTCGAAAAGTCAAAAGAGTGAATTTTAGTAAAACTTTTTGACTTTAGATGTTCTAACAACTCTTTTGAATTTTTCAGGATGCACATTTGATTAATTCCACTTCTGGAATATACTGTTTCGCAATATCTATGAAGGCCAGATTTAATTTCTGATAATATTTTTGTGAGTAGCATCGATACAAATTTTGTGGAACACTTCAAGGAACCAGCGATAAAGCGTTGTTTGTAAGGATTTTTGTGCATTTTTAGAATGCAGTACAAATAGTTTCATTTCAATTTATGAAATACAACACTTCATAAGTTTTATTTTTATTTGCTTAATGACAATAATGCAGTTTGATTTATTTACAAGAATGATATTGTCAATTTTATTTCAATTCATGAAATCGTAGACTGCTTAAGGTAGTAGAATCGATCTAAGGGACATATTTCTGGAAAGTGTTTGAAACATTTACATATATGGGCGCTTTTCAAGCATGTTTCAGATCTAGACCTATGTCGTTCACATGTCGGAAATGACGCTGACCCCTTACTGGCATTACCTGACGTTCATTGTGTATTGAGTATGACGTAAGGCATTTGTGGCGTTGTAGATTTTATGGTGGTTGATTATGTACGGTGAAGTACAACGTCATTATTTTCATACATGTATTCAGTAATTTTACGTGCTTCAAATGATACTCATTAAAGTTGTTTGTTCTCGGCTTAGTGATTGAATCTAGTGGAGGGTTGGCTCTTGTGAAATGGGCCGAACGTGTTGTTCCGCATGGAAACTATGTATACGCACAAAAATAACAAGTCAATGTTTGCAAACAAACCTTGTTGGTAAGTACAGACTCATAGTTCACAGTCAAGATCACAAGATAATTTCACGTTAATATCGTCAGAGAGGGTTTCATTAATGAAGTACACATACCATAGGCGGATCTAGAAATTGTTGAAAAGGAAGGGGGGGGGAGGATGCAGTCTCCCATGACAATTCTTTTGCAGTATTCGGTCCGGGAAGGGGGTTGCAATCTTAAAATGACTTTTGTACTAGAAAAACTTTCCAAACCTTGCAACTCCCCTTTAAATCTCCAATGCATACCAAACGTGTGTCTTTCATAATTCATAAGTAATGGGCAAGGTAGAAGTTATTTTTGACATTAAGGTCGAGGTCACAGGGTCATTAACTTTGGTGTCATTTGAAAGGGTTTCATTAGTAGGGTACACCTATCAGATTGAAGTCTCTGTCTCTTATGTTTGATAAAATGTGGGCAAAGTTTATTTTAGCTAATTCTATCCTATGGTTCACAGGTCATTGACTTCAAGGTCATTTGTTGAAAGGGCTTTATAGGTGTAGTAGACACGCCATATATGACGTATTTTGCTTTTATAGTTCAAATGTTATGGATAAGGTCGATGTTGTAGACTGATACTTGAAACAAAGATTGATCAAAAGTAATATACATGGACCCCCAACATTACGTAATTCGATCCGGGGGCATACAAAGGAAATATCATACACGAATTGTTGTATTGTGTAGAAAAGAGAAAAATATTTTAGGATGTTGTTTATGAAGTAATTATTATACATATCACATATGGACATTTGAGCATTGCGAGAGAATGAGTGGGAGGGGGGGGGGTAATTCAACTCTGAATAACTTAGCAACCTTAGGTTAAATTTTCTTTAAACTGATATAGCAGAAAGCTGTTATATTGGAAAAGAAATAACAGTTTTTATTTTTAAATTAAACGATAGAATAGAAATGGGTAATTTTTATTACATCAATCAGGGGATAAGTTTATTTTACTAGGACAAGGCAAGGAATAAATATGATCAGGCACTTAAATTATTGCATATATCCTTCAAAAGCATTCAGAGTTTTTATATACTGATCTAACCCTTTGATATCAGCTTCCATGTACATTTCAAATATTTTGAAATCAATTCAAAGCATGCTAGAATGGGTGGAAAATGCCTCATTTTGTGCTATTGTCAAAACATTACCCATGAATCAATTCATTCCAAAATGTGTTATAATGTGTATCTATATAAATGCTAGCTACCTTGCGATTTTCAGTAAAATTGACTGATAGGAAAATTTGGATACCTCGAGGCTACTACCTTAAGCGTTATCTTTACCTGCTTAATGAATATGCTTTTTAAATATTTTTATTGATTATTGAGTATTGCTCTTTCATTTATCGAAGTCAACTACTAGGAGAAAAGTTATTCAAACAATGATATGAGATATCACGACTTATGTCAACATTCCGCAAATTTTACGGTCGTTATAAAGACCTTATTTGCTTATAAGATGTATCGTTGCCTGACATGTTGACTCCCTTATTTCACAGTAACTAAACCACCTGTATTACCTATACTATACAACAGTATTTTTACTGCTTATGACATATACCTATTTTGAGTACGGCTGTTGCGTTTCCTAATTCTGTAACAGCGAATAATACTTTTTCGCTTATACTTATGGCATCACGACGGGTGTGTCCGGTCGGCAGGGGATGCTTACTCCTCCATGGCACCTGATCCCACCTCTCTTTTGACAGAGTTTCGTGATTGCTAATACTTTATTAACATATGTATTGTCGTGTTTCTTCGACTTCGAGTTGTGGATATCGGATCAATATCTTTGATTTGTACTATGATATTGATTAAATTGCATACAATGTTTCAAATACTGGTTAACTCTTATTGTATGGAGTATTTTTAACGCAGACCTTATCAGTTTCAGATGGTCAGGATGTTGATATATGATACAAAATAAATTAAAAAGATTTACAAAAAAACAAACATTAAACACAAAACATTATTATTGTGTATATAGATAAAAACGAGTTCTTCAGGATTGTACCAAAAACACAACAATCCCTCCTGGTAAATTAAGTATGTAGTACTAGTCTTTACCATAAAGCTCTGTCATCCGTTATTGCTCAAAATAATAATGAATAATAGCAAATTCTATTACATCTTTATCAAACCTTGAAGATGGTTAATTAAAGAAACATTAAAGTGAAAATAATATAACAAGCATCGGAACCTGGTATCAGTGTTTAAATGCTTTACAAAAGAAGACAAGCATACCTGACCTGTTTTCCGCTCTTCAGCGTGAATGTAATGTAGAAATTAGAAATTTTATTAATCATATCAATACAACACAATTGCGTTGATGGTTTTTATTAATATCTATACGAAACAATTATTTTACTACAGCTGGTTTTATAATCCCCCAGGGAAATCAGTATATGCACATCCATTACATATTTAGGATGGTGTATATGTAACATACATTTTGCAGATCAATCTTCTTTCACATGAGAGTTTCCACCACATTTTAATATTAATGTCTCCAAAACGGAGATGCACAATTCATCTGAATACTGCTCTCTCTCTCTCTAGACGAATTATGCCTAGCACCTCAGAAAAAATAAAACATAAAAATATCTGATTTAGCCTTATGATAGTGAGGCCCATCGCAAATGACTAAGTTCAAATTAATCAAAATGCGTTGTTTGCAATGTTTGCATCAATAATTTATCGGGAAATATTTTTAACATGTAAATCAAAATCATATCATTAGAATATTCATTGTGTTTTCTTCTCATTTCTTACATTTCATCTCATTTGGAGTAGAAATAAAGAAATTAGGGCAATTTGAAAATAGCTAAAATCATTAAAATATCTAAAGATACCGCGGCGATACAGCGAGATGTTTATTTTTGCCTTATAATTGACGGCGCGCTTAGAATCAATGAGTATATAAGCGGTATGTTCACTGGCGTTGTTCGGGGTCACGGTTGTATCAAATCCAGTGAAGTAAGGTTTTTCAGGTAGATACGTCCATTACCTGTAAACAGCTGATCGCCGAAGCGAAAAAGATGAGCGATGCGGGCACACATAAGTTTTTTAAGTATATAATTTTCAGTTTTTAATTTATTTTTGCCGGCCCAATATATGCGATAAGTATGTTTCCCCCGTTTCATTTGATACCATTTTTATGAAAATATACCTAGAAATGACTACAAACATTTGAAAATATAAAGATAACGTCTTCCTCTTTGCCAAAACAACGGTCCGCCATATTGTTTTCACGAGTCATTTGATTACATCGATATACAGAGTAAACAATCGTACATTATAAAGTTCTCAAATAAGAGAACACATAACGAAAACGAGGTATATAGAAGTCAATATGATTATCCTATTTGTGAAAAAATTACCCCGTAGCTATTATTTACAAAGTTTTATTTCTCAAAAGTTTCATTTTATCATTCATGATGTAATTTAAAGAATGGCGTGGGCGCGCGGGTTAATACTTATATGTACCATGAATGATTTTTACATTCGAATTGATAGTTATTGGTATTTACATTAATTAAATATTTGACGATTTCATGTAGTCTATTGTAATTTTGTAGCTCTATTAATACGATTTTAAACGTTTTTCCTCTGACTCAGGGCGACCTCCACGTATTGTCGTATAGAATAATATAACGTTACAGAAATACACATTTCAATGTAATAAATACCAAGACATATATTGTGCGGTAAAATAAGACGTCATTTCATCATTTAGTTTACATTGACCCCACTGTTTACAACTTCAGACTTACATTTTAATTGCAGATAAGTCTAGACCTCTGCGAAAGGAAAGGGGGGGGGGGTTAATTTATTCATATTTAAGGAAGACATTTTTTGTTAAAGGAAAAATGACGAGACTAAGAGTCTATTCTGATTAAAATGATTTGGATTTAATCCTCTTTAATTAATTTTAATATTTATATCAGTGACGAATCCAGAATTTCCGAAATGGGAAAAGGGCGGGAGGGGGGGGGGGGTGAGGCGCACAAGTGAAAGTCCAATATAAACCAAAATACTCTGCCAGTTTAGGGGCGAAATCTTACTCATGATTGTGGCAAAAAGGGGGAGCGATCCCTATAAATCCGCCACTGTAGATATTAAAATGAGAGCACAAGTATATAACAATGAGAGAACAAGTTATGTTTATGTACTACGAATGCCAATCGTCGCGTGGCCTAAGATTCACGAAAAAAAAAAGAAATAAAGGTTTTTAATTTGTAATTTTTATCTAGATAACTGTGTATTGATGATTTTATAGAATATAATTCTAATTTTAATATTCCCCCGATATACCTGTAATTGGCACTCGAAAACGTATGTTTTTCAGTACAGCTCGCATGAAAACACCAGCGACAGCGTTGACACTTCGTCATGTGCAATCAGATGGCCAGTCCCGAGACGAATTCTATAATATCTTTAATAGTTGACTTCCTAATCAAGTTGCAATATTTTCAATATATCGAGGGCATATCGGGGTAACGTCGTCTAGGGCGATCACCTGTCACCTGTGCGGCTAAATTATTACGTAATATCACCTCAACCGGCTGTTTGACCCAGCAAATATCAACCTTCATTTCGTACATTTTAACAGCTTTCAAGATATTAATTAACGATCTTAACAAACTGGGTATTCATATTAATGAAAGACAAGGACTAATTATCAGGTTTCCTGTTAATTGTGAAGGATTATCATGAAGGAGACATAAAGAACAGGAATTGAAATCAACCAAACTTTACGACAATTTGTATTTATGAAGAGTTTATATTTGAGATTTTAACACTTTTAATAAAAGTTTTTATGTTTTTAAAATAATGAATATAATACATATAGTAGATTAATATAAAAAAAAATAAGCTATACTATGATAAATTAAAATGTGTGTGGTATTTTTCACATTTTTAAAAAAGAGTTATCCGCCCCTGATTTAGGTAAATTGTTTTTGCTTATACGGAGCTTATTTTTTGTCATACAATCTAAATTCCTTCAAATATCCTTCTAAGTAAACATTTTTAATAAGTTTTTACATTATTATGAATCCTTGTATGAATTTTTAGAAAAATGACCTTGGACATTTAGACTTCGTCATTTTCATCAAAGTAAAAAACCATTCTGAGTCAAGTTTAAGAGATTATATTTGAGAAAATAAGACTTACAACCAATGTTTTTATCTTTTTTCGTAATACATGTAGTACATAAAGTAGATTAATATAAATAAATCACAAATTTTATGCATAACTGATTAAGTTATACACTCATACAATTGCGAGGTTGTGCATTTTCATTTGCTCGAAAAAGGTGTGAAAATGCAATATTGTTCATTTTCAAATCCTCATATCTTGTAAAGTACTCGAGATAAACCGGTGAAATGTTCAGAGTTTGTTGACTATAAAACATGTTTTGTAACTTATTTATTCTTTGGTATATTGTGATACAAATAAATTATTTATAGGTATCTAAAAAGTGTATCTCATGTGTTTTTAAGGAAAGAGTTTGGGCCTCCCTATTTATGACAGAAGTATCCACGGAAATGCACTGTTCAGATGTAAGGATTTAAAAACAAATCTGTTGGGAATATCACAAAAACTTTCGATTAAAGTGCAGTTGCGATTGAAATGACAGTAGTAAAACAGTTGATGTAGTTCACAGCTTTACGGGCTCAGCTTCCCACTCACCCAAAAAAAAACCTGTATAATCAAAGAACGGACATTTATAAATCTATAAAGGATCCACCATATAAAGAGGTCATATAAAATGTATAGTAATGTAGAGTACGACCAAGATATCACAAATATATAAATTGGCATCAATATGAGTCAACCATCCTCTACCGAGCTGGAAGCGAGTTCAGAGCCTTGCTCTGTAGTAAGGACTAACAGTCAGAAGGGATGTGGTTCTGGACCATGTCTTTTCTGAAAACGGTTTCAACAAGACCCGTTATATAATCGCGACTGCCGTGTTAGTCAGTGTGCACCGTTGACGTTAAAGTCTGTGTAAGGCTGTAGAAGCATAACGAGATTCCTAGTTTGTTCGTACTTGAATGCACTGTATGTGTATTGCACAGGTGTTTAACATGTGCATGTGACCAAGTATTGGGACTTTCATTGTTCATTTTACTGAATATTTTGTATTAGTCATGTATGGAGAAGATACGTGAAGGGCAATGCTTACTACCCTTAATATGAATCCTTCCTAAAACTAACATAACATACATATATGTCATATATATATATGATTACTGTACCTGTCATACATCTGATGCCAGTACCTGTCTGATATTTGAAGACAATATATGTCATATATCCGGCGACAGTATATGTCATATACTCGATGACAGTACCTGTGATATATACCTGAAAACAGTACCTGTCAGATATCTGATAACATGTACCTCTCATATATATGTTGACTGTACCTGTCATATATCCGATGACAGTAACTGCCATATATCCGATGACAGATCCTTTCATATATCCGATATCAATACCTGTTATATATCTGATAATAGTACCTATCAGATATCTTTTGACAGTAACTGTCATATATCTTTTCACAGTACCTATATTATATCTGATGACAGTACCTGTCATATATATGATGTCATTACCTTTCATATATCTGATGACAGTACCTGCTATATATCTGATGCCAGTACCTTTCATGTATCCGATGACAGTACCTGTGATATATCTGATAATAAAAAAGTCAGATATCTTTTGGCAGTATCTAATATATCTTTTGACATTACCTATGTTATATCTAATGATAGTACCTATCATATATATGATGTCGTTGCCTTTCATATACCTGATGACAGGACCTCTTATATATCTGATGCCAGTACCTGTCATATCTGATGACAGTAACTGTCAGATGTCTGATGACAGTAACTATCAGATATCTGAAGAAGTACCTGTAATATATCTTTTCACAGTGTATTATTTCTGATGAAAGTAACGGCTATGCTTCTGATGACAGTATCTGTCATACACCTGATGACAGTACCTGTCATATACCTGATGACAGTACCTGTCATGTGCTTCTGCTCACAGAACCTGTTATATATCTGATGATAGTACCTGCCGTAACTTTTATGACAGTACCTGTCTGATATTTGAAGACAATACCTGCGATATATCTTTTGACAGTACCTTGTCACGTATATGACGATAGTACCTGTCATATACCTGATGATAGTCCCTGTCATATATCCGATGACAGTGCCTGCCATATAATCGATGACAGTAAATGTGATGTATCTGATAATAATATCTGTCCGATATCTTTTGATAGTACTTGACATATATTTTTTGACAGTACCTGTCATATGTCTGATATTAGTAGCTGTCATATATCTTATGACAGTATTTGTTATACTTCAGATGAGAGTACCTGTCATATACCTGATGACAGTGCCTTTCATAAATCCGATAGCAGTACCTGTCATATATCCGATGACAGTACCTGTCAGATATCTGAAAACAGTAGCTGATAGTACCTGTCTTATATTTGATGAGAGTACCTGTCATATGTCTGATGACAGTACCTGTCATACATCTGTCGACAGAAACCTGTCATATATCCAGTGACAGTACATGTCATATATCCGATGACAGTACCTTTCATATATCTTATTACAGTAATTTTTATATATCCGATTTCACGACCTGTCAGATATCCTTTGACAGTACCTTGTAATATCTGATGACAGTACCTGTCGTATATATGACGTAATTACCTGTCATATATCAGATATTTCTGTACATGTCAGATATATGAAGACAGGATCTGTCACATATCTGAGGACAGTACCTGTTATATTTCTGAAGACAATACATGTCACATATCTGAAGACAGGATCTGTCATATATCTGATGATAGTACCTGTCATGTACCTGATGACAGTGCATGTCAAATATCTGAAGACAGTACCTGTCAAATATCCGATGAAAGTACCTGCCATATATCCAATGACAGTATCTCTCATAGAACCGATGACAGTACCTGTTTCATAACTGGTGACAGTACCTGTGATATATCTGGTGAGAGTACCTGTGATATATCTGATGGCAGTACTTGTCATATATCTAATGATAGTACCTGTCTTATATCTGTTGGCAGTACATGTCATATATCATATATCTGATGGCAGAACCCGTTATATTTCTGATGACAGTACCTGCCATATACCTGATGACAGTAGCTGTCACACACCTAATGACAGTATCTTTCATATATCTAATGTGAGTACCTGTCATATATCTGTTGAAAGTTTCAGTCAATATATTATTTAGGTTAAGGGATTGGGACAAAGGTCACTTGAGGTCATTTCTGAATTATTAACTATGACTTAAAATACCATGAAAATTGTATATCTTCCACACCTGTCAGCAGAATTTGATCATACTTCACCAAAAATATTATTTACTTTAAGGGTTTTTGGACAAAATTCACTCATGGTCATTCTTGAAAGGTCAAGGTCACTTATTAATTATGACTTAAAATAACATGAAGTATTTAGATTTCCTTTACCTTTCATCAGAATCTGGTCGTACTTCACCAAAATGTTCTTTATGTTAAGGACTTTTGAACACAGTTTACTCCACGTCATTTCTGAAAGGTCAAGGTTACTTGTTAACTATGATTTAAAATACCATGAAGTACTTATATCTCTTACATCTCCCGTCATAATTTAATCATTCCTTTACTCATACGAAGTTGAATTTATTCAGTCTTTGCTTTCGCAAGGAAAAAAAAAAACAATTGGCTCTTTTATTCAATTTTACTTACAGATATATAGATGACGTGCTTTCAATTAATAATCCTTCATTCGCTAATTACCTTAGCATCATCTATCCAAGTGAACTGGAGGTTAAAGAAACTACAGAAAGTAGTAATTCTACTTCGTATTTAGATATTATGTTGTCTTTCGACATTAATGGTCAATTGAACACCTCACTCTATGACAAACGTGACGATTTCAATTTCGCTATCACAAACTTTCCTTTCATAAGTAGCAACATTCCATCATCGCCCGCATACGGCGTATTCATATCTCAGGTAATACGTTATTCCAGAGCATGTTCAAATTACAATGACTTTGTTCTGAGGGCTAGGCGACTTTCAGTTAAGCTGCTCAACCAGGGTTATATGTGTGCTAGACTAGCAACGTCACTGAGGAAGTTCTACGGTCGTTACGAGACTCTTATTACTCCATATGATATCTCGCTATCCAGACTTTTAAATGATATTCTGGACTGAGACCGATTCCGATCATTTTACACAGATTTGACACCTTCTATACTAGAAGGTTACCTACTTTGACTTCTCCATATATAAATACATATGGAATTTACACGATTTGACTCTTTCTTCTGGGTATATGTAACGGGTGTTGCTAGCAAGCAAGAGATGCTAACTCTCCCCGGGCACCTGATCTCACTCCATCACAGGGGTTCACATATGCTCAAGTAGACATATTTTGTTATTTTCCACTTGTTTTTCATTTTCACTGAGTTTGTATGTCCTCTGGTTTCATGATTTTTAGGTTTGGATTTATCCATCATCTTTACATACTTCACCAAAAATGTTATTTAGGTTAAGAGATTTTGGACAAAGGTCACTCAATGTCATTTTTGAAAGGTCATGTACGCGATAAAAATATTTATTTCATAACTAATCAAGGTCAAGCTTATTCATTTTACTTTTAGACACCGTACTCACTTGTTGTTCTACATTTGACTCAATTCGATATCCATATGATACATTGAGATTTTAAATCATCAATTAATACAATGATTTTCTATATTCTGAGTTATTCATTTCCTTCATTATGCTGTGCTTCTTTTCGTATTTTTTAATTGGAGCATTTATCAGTTATACTGATTTTTTTTTAATTGAGTCATAAATTTCCTGCATTATAATTGCCGTTCGGGGAGCATACATAAGTTTTACTGATACTCTTGTTATTTAAGCTTGCCTTCTTTGGAACGCGGTACTCTTAATGTGATGTACAGGAAGACATGGTGTTCATTCCATACACACAATCGATATTCTTGTCACATACATTAACATTGTTCTCTCGAAGTGTTTGTAAATCTTGTGTATTGCTTTTTTCGCTGTGATAATATTTGCAAATGGCAGTTTTTACCCACACATTTAAATGAACCGAAGTATTGTACTTGGGTGTTGCAGGTTGACTAACAAGACGGTGGGGAATCTACGACAGGACTTGACCATACCTTTTCAGAAGAGACAAGGTCCTGATCCTCGTCCCCTCTGTTAGTCGGAGTTCTATAAATACTCTAAAAAATCTTAATGAACTCGTCTTGAGAAACTTGTTGATCCTCGTTCTCTTTATGGTCGATTGTTTTTAAATTTTTAAATGTGTCTTTTTTGCTTGTTCTGCTTTTGCAGTGACTGGGACGTTAAGCGCCCGTAAAACGGTTATCCACACCAACTGAGTGACGTTTATTTCTTTAATTGACCGCCCTATGTCAGTATCGTAACCGCAGCACAATAGAATATTTTTGTAATGTTTTTCAGTGTATATTTTACTATTATTATCTTTTGTGAAAATATGCATGATCCGAACTTTTCCTCTCAAAGACGTTATTAAGATTTAATATTTTGTTTCAGATATCTAAAGAGGTAAATACAGTGGTAAAAGAGGCAAAGAAACATGTCATTGTAAAGAAGGAGGAAGATTTCAGTGTACAGTAAGTAAAGCAAATGTATTTAATAACGTTTATAACTGGTTTCTAAGTATATATAAATCACCCTGTCTGTATTTCAAATATACTGGAAATTCGCAATTTTAAACAAATACATAATTGCCTCCGGCGACACTGGTACAATTTATTTCACTAATGCATATTCTTGTCAGTATATTAATATAAAACTCAAGATTACGTTAGAAAAGAAAAGATTTTCTAGATAGTAAATCTGCTCTGGGATAATTTGTAAGAGATAAGGCATCGGTAATTGAATCAAGCTTAAACTGCTTCACAATGTGAAGAATGTCTTTGGTGTCGGCATCCTGAGAACCAAACAAATACAATACAAAATAAGTATATAAATGAAAGGATAACAAACATGAGGTCAAAATAGGACTGTATTGCTCACCTGAGAAATTTGAACACATGCAGTTCTTTGGAAGTATCAGAATATTCCTTAATGGTACCCGCCGTTTTCGGAAATTTTGTTCTATTCTAAGTACAGTTTCTCTTTGCAGAAAAGGTGCAATCTTGACCTACTTTTCTACACCAAGGACCTACAATTGTCCAGATCAAGCTTCACAAAGTACAGTGTTTGTATAGGAAATTAAGTAATTCCATCATTGAAATTTTCCTAAGAACACAGATCAAGTAATATTTTCTTATTTTCTACAGGAAAGTTGTTGCATAAGAAATAAAATACAATCTCTTAAATTTTCGGTCACTAAACCATCATCCAGTGATATAAGCGATGTTTATCATTGTTTATTTCACTTGATTAAAGGCTAATTGACCGAAAATTATTGATCTGCAGAAGCTGGTCAATGCTCTAAACAAAACGTAAGAGAAAAAAGGACACCCCTCTCTTTCCTGTTATTTATAAAATATTGATTTCCGGGAAAAATCATGATGATGGTGATGATAAATGCGTTAGGAAATCTGATTACTTACAAGTTATAATATAACAACATTTTTTTTCGATATTTCTCATGATTATTCCGATGTATTTTGTAAGTTGATTTATGTTGTTAGTCCTTGGATACCCTGTGGCACTACGATCGTCCCGCCATGCATCCAACCATTGATCCGGTCGAAAAACAATAACACTAGTGAATGAAATTCAGAACTTCTACTTGCAAAGCTACATCAAAAAGAACTTAGCAGCCCTCAAGCAGTTGAAAATGCTTAAACAAAGAATGTATTGTCATGACTTTAGCTAACTACAGCCTTGGGCTAAAAATCGAGAAAAATAATATTTAATAGAAAGGAAAACACCAAAACAAAAAACCTCAGAAAAACCCATAAACGAAACATCATTTTGAAATTTATAGCTGTACTTACTTTTTACTAATACGTGTTTCACAATGTAGTTGCAATTTATTAGAAAACTTCCCTATTTGCCTTTTCATGAAATCTTCAATTTATTGTTTACAAACATACATGGGTGTACATTGTATTATATTGCAAATAAATGTTGAAGTACATAAGATTCTTCCTATATTATAGAGTGTCTCATGGGGAACAAGTAGTTATAGAATGTTGTCTTTGTGATGGAAACATCAAGGTGGATTTGAAATGTTTCTTATGTAATGCAACACTTTGCCAGTTGTGTTTCAACCTACACGGACAAAAGCAGGCATTTCGTTAACATGACGTCAGAAGACGACTGGATGTTATGGTCGGAAAGTCTTGCACGATGTACAGTGGTGAATTAACCGTAGTATTTTGCAAATATTGCAACATGACAGTGTGTGCCTCATGTATAACCCAAACCTATCAGAATTATGAACTTGCAAATTAGTAATTTCAATTATTCAACGAAGATGCTGGTATGTTATTCAGATTTATCAACTTAATCAGATATATTCAATAAATAATCATGTAAAGTGTTGCATGTGTTACGTATTAGATAGTAAAATATGCATGAAAATATATTAATGACAAAATCATAGGGTTTGATGACAACGTTTGGAGGAGGTAATAAGGCCACTCATCCACTAATCATATATTTAAGGCTGATAAAATAATGAAGTACGCAGAAATCTGCTCTCCACCCCTACTGACTCCTACACTTTAGAGACTTCTTTTTATTTTCTTCCTTTACATCCTCATTTGAATTAATACAAGTACTGATACTAAATACACATACATGTATACAACTTTCCTGGGTGCTGAAATATGAGTTTGGTTTTGATATTTGTATTTTGTCTTTTGATTGTCCTTTTTGTGCGGTGAGTGGGAGGGTGGGCGCCCACAAACCGGTTTACCACACCAATTGAAGGACGTTTTTTACTTCAAATGACCGTCCTAAGTCGGTATCGTCACCACAGCACAATCGAATATGTTTGTAATGTCGTTTTTCCATGTATAGTCTACTATTATCATGTTTTGTGTGCATGTCCTTGGTGATTTGTGTCGTACAACTTTGTCAGAAGTCTTCTGTTTTCTCTTTTGTACTAAAATGTATATATAAATATTTTTTTGTGTGTGTTTCACTCAAATTTGCTGCCGATTGAACCGATTGGACAGTTCTAGTTTTAAATGAACTATATTTTTAAATACTACTTTTATTCCCGTGATTATCTTATGAAAATTGAACGAAACATGATTTGTATCTGTATCATTGAATGACCAGTGACCCACATCGGCTGCCTGTTTTATAAATGCCAAGACAGGTGTATTTCTTATATGGTATGTTCTTAGACTTGGCTGCAAAAACTCGCCGACTCGGAAAAATATTGTTTGATACACAAGGAATAAGTTACTGATGAAACTTAACGCTAAGTGTTACATCTACAGTAGATGCTCTCCCCGTACAAGAAATCTTCCTACAGTTCTTGTAGCACTCCGTAATTGGAAAAACCTATCAATGAAGGTCATTTCAGTATGATCTGCTCCTATGTATATAGGTAGTCAGCAAGCAATAGAAAAGAGTGGAATAAAAGTTGTGTTACGACGGTTTATTCAGTGTACTTATATTATCTATATGGTCACTTTAACTTGATGAAAGATTTCACTCAAGTAGCAGTCACCTTATATATGTTAACGTGATATGCAGAAAGTAAATGTTTTCTAATCAAGAGCAGATGAATCACATTATTAAAGAATAGACAGAACGAAACTGAAATAATAGATATAAATGGAAAAAAAATAAATGTGTAGCAATTTGTTTTATTGAAATGTAATGTTATTGAGTTCTTCTTAAGTTTGACGTTATTTAGTAATACAGTTTCACATCTGTTAACGTTATGTGTTATGTGCCAAATAATCACTTTTGGGCCACTTAAAATCCTGCTCTAAATTCCTATTTTATCTCTTTAAAAATACTTTAAGATGAGTTATACGTTTGAACAAATATTAGAACTTCCTTGTTGTGTTTGTAAAAGAATGAAATAAATATTATTTACAATGTCGAAGATGTCGAAATGTGTCTAATTTCATGAGTAACATGAGGAAAAATCCGCGAAAAATCGTCTTCTTCGTTCATTCAAACGTAAACTGACGTCATGTTCTGAAAAAGTACGTCACAACCAACATACCAATAAACCGGTATATGGATACGAGTATTGCCTCCAGATTTATAATAAAGATGCATTTCTAGAAAGAATCCAGGACCAAAAAACATGCTTCCTCAAAATTTTCGACTGGCACAATACTTCTTGCTATTTTTAACAACGAATCTGTTACGTCATTTTGTCTGAGACACAAGTTTTTTTTTATCCCTGTTTCTATGAAAGGCGTGTCATGTCGCTCAGCAGAAAATACGTGCTTCTTGGGGATACATGGGTTCGTTCAGAATCTGTAACTGCTAGGCTAGATGATACTTTAGATTTAGTATAACGTATCAGACTGAACATTATCCATTCGATTTCTATTTTGAAAACTTACATTGGACTGCATACAGTAAGCGGAGGGAGTCAGTGGAAAAGGATAACGATATTAGGGATAAGTAATTTTGAAAGCGTGAAAAGGCGAAAATTCACCTGATTTCTTCTTAGTTGTACTATATTCCATATAGTAGAAGCTAACTCTCTCTCTCTCTCTCTCTCTCTCTCTCTCTCTCTCTCTCTCTCTCTCTCAGATAAAAATACATGTATTGCGAAATCGGCAATAATATATAGTTACAACGTTTACAAAAATACATAAAAGATGCATAAAAGCCCGTTGCATAGTACAATATTTTGACTTCTACGACGTATTTATACTGCAGTACAGATAGTCAGATACAAAATATATAGAGTCTACTGAGCGGAGCGAACCGTCTTTGGACGGCCATTCACCAATTTATGCTGTGATTAACCAGATTACAGCGATGCAAAATACTCTCATGCGCTATTCGAAAATTAGATATGCAAAAGTATCCACCCGGACACTATCGCGCCGAAGAGCAAGAATATGAGGTGGAAACCTATGACTTATGTAGAGATAAAAGGATTCGTTGCTGTATTTTGAAAATGGGACTTATTGCACTACAATCAAATATTTTTGTAGTGAGTTAAATGTTCTATTATATTATTTATATTCATGTATTGTATAGCTCCATGGTGACTTCTGCCACATAACTGAGCCGGTAACTCCTCTTTTTTCTTTTATTGCAGAATATTGTCATACATCGAATAAAAGCAATGCGACACCATGGTTTCGGAGAATGCTTGCTAGAAATAGATTCCCAGGCCCGTAGGATGCAATTCAAAAGTGAATATGTTCTATATTTATGTTAAGAATAATTAAATGAAAACAATTTAGTAAATGAATTAGATAACAACCTATGAAACAATTATTATAGGCCAAAAATGGGGAGAGGGCAGGTCTTCCTGCCCCGGTTCCTATCGCAACGATTCCAGCTGTTTCTTGAGTCTTTTTTTTCATTTGGTGAATAACGCAACCATTCCTGAAGAAGCAATCCTAACTTGACTATAGGTAAAGCCTGCTACATGTATTGATGATCAATCCGTTGATATAATTGTTCAGTACCGAAATTTTCAGTCTTATCTACGGAATTCCTTTGGGGACATCGCAACTTCGCCCTACAAAAATCCATACGCTATCAAGCGACTTTGCAAAGTTACAAAATTATGTTGTGAAGAAGCGAAATTATGATGCGAAGAAGCGAAATTTTGAATCTACGATGAGAAGTTACGTTGTTAAGAAGCGAAGTTGCGAAGTGAATTTCTTTGCATTTTAGCATCGTTACTTCGCTGCTTCACATCGTAACTTCGTAACTTTACAAACTTCGTTGAAATCTTCTGTAGCTTCGATTTGGTCCGGGGATTTTTACCCCACGGGACAGATGTAACTGGTACTCTACGCCAAAACAGAAAGGTGCTACTTACAATAAAAATGCGAGACTGAAAGTGCATGAATCGATTTGTATGCGACAGGGTGATGTTCTTATTGTAGTCTATCTAAAATTGATCCAAGTAGAAAACCTGTACGCTTGTTATCAACATTCACGTACACAAGCAATGTAAACCCAAAGCCTAAAGTCGTTAAAAATACTGGGCGCTGTCGACGGAAATGACTTGCAAAATGCATTTTACAACGATCATCGAAAAACATCGATTTGGTTTATATTTTATTATGCCATCTTCAAAACAAGAGAGTTCATTATAGAGATCACTTTGTTGGCCGGAAGTAAACCGGTTTTTAAAATGGCGATGTTCGTCTGTCTGCCAGCCTTCGTCAACAATTCGGCTTAGTTATTGCGTTAAGGTCACCTTTGAGAAAACTATCCAATATATATTATAGGTAATGATAAGATCTAGTACACGCCATACGGTACGAATTTTTGATGTTTGCCTCAACATTTAAGGTAGAATTTCTTTGTTTATCAAAGCATCACTTAACGTGGTTACGACTGCAACGGAGGAGCTATTTTGTCCCGTCTTTGAAGAGACGGGACAAAATAGCTCTCATCGTAATTTGTTTCACAGTCTCACCATACCTCCTTTAACGGTTTATTTCTGTTTGTGTATCCATCTTTTATTAAGTTATGGCTATAACTTTCTATATATGTAATTCAGTAAATCGCTTAGGGATGGTATATATATATATATATATATATATATATATATATATATATATATATATATATATATATATATATATATATATATATATATATATATATATATGTATATATATATATATACACACACTTACCAATAACAAAAGCTAATACCCATGGAGAGTTATAATTGAAAAAGTATTATAAATAAGTCACTATCGTCAAATAAAGGGCTTCGAACACTGTTAAGACTTAGTGAATTACCGTAAAACTTTTAAAATGAAAATGGGTGTTCTAACACCTAATCCCCCAAGTATCTAGCGTGGGTTATATATATATATATATATATATATATATATATATATATATATATATATATATATATATATATATATATATATATATTTTTGTGTGTGTGTGTGTGTGTGTGTGTGTGTGTGTGAGGGTGTGTGTGTCACATCTTCGAGGGCCCATTTTTTGTCAATATACTATCTTATCTTATAAACAAATGAATAAATAAACATGAATACATGTGACATTTGGCATCTCCTGTGAACATTTCAAGAAAAAAACAATCCCAACTTGAATAGCTGATATGACGAAAGAATTGAAAAGTCGTATCTACGAGAGGTTTTAGCTTTATTATGAATTTTATTGAATCAATTGATAGAGGTATCTCAGTTGGCAAATTGCAACTACGACCTTTCATTTCAATAAGCTAATTTTAGCACTCTATGTCTATGGGCATTCGTACACAAGCACCAGCTTGTCAAGGATCAATGCTGTTACTGTGACGTCATTGTGACTGTGACGTCGAAAACTGATTCTAATAAAAACATTTATTCCAGCTGTATTTGGCAGCGAAAGGGTTAAAGTCGACTAGACCGTGTTATATGGTTTTTCCCCTATCATGTTACCACTGCAATTAAACAAATAGT
The DNA here is from genome assembly GCA_035048485.1 of Pteria penguin. Lineage (NCBI taxonomy): Eukaryota > Metazoa > Mollusca > Bivalvia > Pterioida > Pteriidae > Pteria > Pteria penguin. Next base: position 30,532,380 of record CM068585.1, read on the forward strand.
ATTAAAACATTTTAATACATAATAATTTTAATCATATAATATAAACATAATACCATTAATACTTTTCGTCACTGCTGTTGCCCCGCTTTAGGTATTTAAATACATTGTAGATAAAAATGCAAATTTTGAATGAGGCATTAAATTCATGATGGGAATGTCTACCAGTTAACCTGCTAAAGGTCAATTTTAATAGGACATTTATAATAAGCCATTAGGATAAGTGGGATTCAACGACGAGACACGATAAAAAGAACAAAATTTCTTCAGATTCATATACGGAAGTGAAGAGAATATCAATGTATTATTTCACAGCGTGAAAAAGAACTAGCGTTGCGCAGTCGGTAGCGTACTTCATCGGAGGCCTTGCGGTTCCAGGTTGAGTTCACACGATTTGACTCTTTCTACGGGGTATATGTGACGGGTGTTGCTAGCAAGCAGGAGATGCTCACTCTCCCCTGGCACCTGATCTCACTCCATCACAGGGGTTCACATATGCTCTTCAAGTAGACATATTTTGTTATTTTCCATTTGTTTTTCATTTTCACTGATTTTGTATGTCCTATGGTTTCATGATTTTTGGACTTGTGGTTTGGATTTATCCATCATCTTTACATTTATCAGCGTCTGTTCGATGTTCTGTTTTTCAGATAAAACTATAAAATAGGAATCCTACGTATGATACTTGTACGTAAAATAGAAGTTAAGTAGATTGTGTTTAACGTGGCATTCATCCTTTGTGGCCTGCCTATTGTGAGGCAAAGTTCTTTATCGTTCACTCGAACAAGTTTGATTTCCTCAACATTCAACCAATAAAAACCCGCTTTACAAAGATTTTTCAAAGATCATGTATATGAATTCTCTAAGCATTTCCCTTTCAACTTACGGTGGAGAATAGAAACAAACAACAACCCACGAAGATATATAAAAGTAAGTCATGTTCTGACAAACTGCACCTCCACAACCCACAATCGCAGATGTGGCCCTTATCATCTGAAATGAACAAAATGAAAGAAGGTGAAATCAGATCATTTACATGGCTATTGTCCGAGAAATGCAATATGTGGATTTCATTATAAACACAGTCCCATTAACCGCATCACTACAGATCGAATGTAATCAAATAAAGCAACACATTTGCCTCATATTATTTAATCATCAAATTCATATTTTCCATTCATTTAGCCATTTTTATAAAATCAGTTCAAAATGTTAATATGAACGTTAATTATTAAAGCTCAACAATATCAACTACCAACATCGCCGAAGTGAAGTTTTGGGTTTTGTTTGTTTGATGGGTGGTTTTTCCTCTTCTTTTGGGCAAACTGAGGGAGGGAGGGGGTGGTTTAGGACGGAATTTATACTGTCAATAAGGTAACATCAAGTATTGATATAGTAGTAATTGAATTAAGTCTACTCGCTTCTCATCTGATATAAAATTTAATTATTGAGGATTATCTTTAATAGATCAATATAAATATGTTTTTATATCTCAGATTTAATAACTTTTCCTGATCGGATTATCATCTTTTGGTATAACCCTCGTTTGCGAAAAAGTAGAAAGTATACGTAATTTTATTCAAAAACAAATTTATTGTCCTGCCTGTCTGTGTTATTGCCAAGAAACATTGTATAGTAACGTCGTAAAATGTAAGCGTTTCATTTTTTTTATATATATATATTTTTGTAAACAAACATTTCTTATAAAAAGACATTTCATTTACTTTGACCTAATGATTTCAACATATGACTTTTTAAATACATTTCTAGATACTGCAGTTGTCCGCGAATTCAATGTTGAATGTTGATATGTAATCATTTTGATACAGGTTTTGTTGTTTTTTGATATCCATTCGCAACACATACATGAGTACGGGGATAGAATGTGTCTTTTCGATCATTGTAAACCGTTATTTCACGTAAACAGACATACACACATACTTACATAAATACAGATACCTGAGCATACCCGCATGTAGAAGAGCAATGATTCAAAGTTGAATAGGTATACTGATTTTTGTCTGCCGCCCATAAGTCTACCGCACCCTGTGGCGAACCTTTAATCGTAATGAAATAGTGATCAAAATAAATAGCGGTTATTATTAATGAAACAAATAGGCTTACATCCCACGGGCACATGGCCTCACATATGATGAATGATGTGGATGAGGCACTTGCTACTCTGTAATTACGAATATTAATGTAACACACAAAGAACAAAGTGAGCAGGACTTCTTTAGTTCATTTAATTATCAAAAGAATTCACCTGAGATTTAGAGAGTGGGGGAAATTTAAATTATATTTGCTGAAAAACAACCCAAGATGCTGAAGAGACTTGTTGTATTGCTAACTTTTTTGTATCTTGAAATCCTACAACATCCTATTATATGACCCGGTCGACATTCCATTTACTTATTTCCAAACGACAGGGTTACCATGCTTACATTCTTCGAAAAGATTACATGTTAAGCAGCATCCCTTTGTCTACTATCATATCACGTTTGCGTTAATCAAATCTTATTAAATGTTAAAATTGGACAGTGATTGTGTTTATTCGGATTGTCAATCAAAATGTGTGGATAAGGTTTCCTTTCCCTGCACACATAGCAATGTGAAGAATGTGAATTTATAAATATTTAATGAAAGTATTTCAGACAAGACATATCACAACAAGGTTATAAGAAAACTCAGAATGAGATAAATTTATCTCTGCATTTACATTTGTACATGTTATTATATGTCAAAGTTGATACCATTAAATATCAATGCCCGATTTACACCAAAACCGACAGGTGATTCACGAATATTACAATTATCAGCATTAATCTGAGCCTGAGCTGCAAGTCTACAATCCCATATCTACGAAATAAATAAATATGTAATTATTTGTCTAATAACACTGAAGCATATATTCTAATGCAATTTGTGTATATAAGAGAAAAGTTTCTTGTTTTGTTGAAACTTTATATCGTTTTGTTATAATTTTAAGCATTGGAAAATCCAACCGAGCACTTTCACAATCTAGTATTGCATGAAGATTCCATGTACATATAACATGGACATGGCCGAACGATTGGCATTCTAATAATGTATAAATATTTGTAGAGAAAAGTAAAATCGAAGCGACAAAAAAAAAGATAAAAAAGAGCAAAGAACTTTTTTTTACTGGCATCTTATATATTACCAACCATAACAGCCATATTTGACGCTGGTGGAATTACGTTTTTCCTTAGTGTCAGATGTTTCTGAAGTACGTACTCTTTCTGAGCCACATAGACTTGCATTCATATTGTGTACTGATGAAGGCGATAATAACATATACGAAGATTATAGCAGAATACGCCATCTCCAAAGACCTAGAACGAAAATTGGAAGTTGAAATATTAGTGTCTGCATTGGGCATACATGGCGGTTGTGGTAAGTCAAACAGAAGTTACTTACTAAACTTGCTATTGCTTTTTATCTCATTTTTATTAACCATAGGTATATTTGCTTTTAAACACAAATTATCGACAGTAGATGTTTTATATTGCTTTATAACTATTGAACGATGATGCATGAGTTTTCGTTGCGCTATAAAATGTAATGTACAGTTTTCGTTTGATGTTTATGACTTACTGAGTAATATGTTATGTTTTATAGCAATACTGACATTGCTAGTAATATACATTAGAAAAATTATAGAACATGAAATAGAAGCACAAAAGTTCTGAGGAAACTCAATCTCTAAATCTGTTACAGACATGTTTAGAATAAGAATGTACTACTTAGATATGTTACATATGTACATGATATTGCGGTACAGATTTATGTCGGTCAATTCAATTGAATATAGTCGCTTATTTGGTATTGTAAACCGGTTTCCGGACCTAACTTACCAAAAAAAAAATAATAATAAGGGAGTAGTTGGGGGTTCATTACTACAATATAACAAGAAGGATTTTGTGCACCAGATCTACATTTTAACCACCATCTGAAGTATATTGTTGCAGGTGAAATCAACAAAACACGACAATTATCAACAATATTATAATCAAATTCATATACACTGGTTTGTTTATTTATTTCAATGAAATTTTTATATATTTTTTCATTTATCTGCATTTCATTTTTTATTTATCTTATTTTAAGATCTACATCTTTAAATCAATATTAAAAATTGAAATATCCGGTGAAAATCACCATATGATAATAATCAACAAAATATAATATTCACATAAACTTTTTTTTTTATTTGATTTAAGTTTTAATTTTTTTTTTTTATCTTATTTTTTTATAGATTTATTTTTTTGTTTTTTGGTTTAAAAACAGCTAAATTAGAAATAATCAATGTTTAAAGAGAGTGCAGTTTTCGTTTAGAAATCCTATATATTTATTCATTCAATTATCTGCTGACTTTTTGATTTGAGATAGTAAATTAACACTTTCAATTACCCTATTTTCCCCTATCTCCTAATAATGCGTTGTAAGTTAAAAACAAAGAAGTACCAAGGCGTAAACCATATCTCAATGTCCATGGGATAAAAATCGTGTATAGTGTCATATTCAGACAAATGTGAACCCCAATGAAATCATGGTGAGACCAGGTGACCAGGAGACTACAATATTCAGATTACAAATACAAGGCAATGTAAAATCCATGTTTAAAATTAATAAGCTTATGTATCTTTGAATTGTAAACATGGATTTTACATAGCGTTGTATTTGTCATCAGAAAAATTGCTTGATAAAGGTTGTGAGGCCGAAAAATTGCAATACAGAGCGTATTTGTTCCTTTACTTTTTATGTACCGGACTTCCCTTCGGAGGACTTCTTCGAATCTTTATTTCTCAATATATCCTTGTGAAAGTAGTTTCGTGGCAAGAAGCCTCGCTCTCAGGACGAACCTTTCGTATTTATAGCATGCCCTAGCATAGCGTATATGTTGTTAAATGAAGACGCCATATGCGGGAAAGGAAGGTATGTTGCTACTCAGAAAAGGGAAGTTCGTAATAATGAAATTGAAATCGTCACGTTTGTCATAGGGAGAGGTTACTAATGAACCATCGTCACTAATTGATAGGAGTATATCGAAGTATGAAGCAGAAGATACACTCTCAGTTGTATCTTTTATCTCGAGCTCCTTTAGATATATGATGTTGAGGCGCGCAATTAGTACCAATCGGAATGCCAATAATCTGTTTGAACACTTTTCACCAAATTTCACAAAAAAAAAAATTATCTATAAGATATTCTAATATTTAGATGATCTCTTTTTCTGGAATCAGACTTTTCTTTATAAAATATGTGTCGTTGTGACCTAAAACGAGATACTTATACCTGCGAATTCTTTTTTTCTTTTTTGTTAAAAATGCTTTTTGAATAATTGATGTTATTTTTTCTTAAGTTTTTGATGAAGAATGGTTGTATAAAGTAAAAAAAAAAGTAAAAAAAATTTGAAGCTAGTGACATTTGATTAATTCCTCTTCTCGAGTAAGCAGTATTTCTAAAGACCATGCTTGATTTCTATTAGAATTTTGCTGAGTAATATTGAAAGAGGCTTGGTGGAACACAGCTATAAATCGATGCTTATATGGAGTTTTATGCATCTTTGGTTTCGAAAAAGGGTATGATAGTTCGAGATCAGATTCATTTGTAGTAATACAGAATGAACTGAGAACTGACTTGTGATTATCCAATACCTCTGAAGGAGACGAATTTGTAACTATGTTACGATATCTCGACAAAAAATTGTTGTTTTAGCAGGACATAGTTTAAGCTAAGCGTTAACAATACATTTTCCGAGTATCGTCATTTCACGCATCATACACCCTTAAAAATGAATTTAGAGTATGATAATTTTGTTCGATTAGCAAAAATGTTACAAAAAAAAAAAAAACGAAATCAAATACTTCTTCATTTTTATCTGCACTTGCTTAAAGATGACAACTTTAAAATATATTTATAGTATTGTTTTAAATAGGCATATGCAATTTTCCCCTAATACTATACACCTTATTTTTTCGGTGTCTTTATTGAGTAGTTGTCGATTTCAAATGGTAAGGGTGTCTGCAGATGATCAAAAGTTTAGATAAACCTAAAAAATCTAGCACTTGGGTGTAAAGACACTCATAAAAATGATGCCAAGAAATAAACACAAAGACGTCGGTAAGAACAACACATATCGAATAATAATAATAATAATAATAATAATAATAATAATAATAATAATAATAATAATAATAATTTTAGAAAAGGCCAACCCCCACCCCCACCCCTAAAAAACCCAATAAAATAAAACTCGAAACAGTAATAATGGAAATAGTACCACTAAGGTGTAATTGTTCGCTTTCGGAAAGGAAACCCTGTGTAATACTTAAGGTCTTAAGTAAACTTTGCAGTACTCTTACTCATATACAACAATATTAACCGTTATCGCTAACATTAATAATGAAATATGTCACATTTGGTTAATTTTATATCAAAACTGAAAGATTGGTTATCAAATAAACATCAATAAAATCTCAAGTTCCAGAACCAGTACCTATTGTTAATACAAATGCTATACAATTAAAATAAGCTGATCTGCTGTATGCTCTTCATTGTAAATGCAATACAGACATTGGCAACGCGTGTACTAAAATTCTGTTTTAATTGGCAAAACTGATGATGTTAGAATAAGAAAATTATTATTAGAATACAACATATATTTTCAATAAGAAAAAAACACTGCTGATTTCATATAATTTATGGTTTTGTATGTATTACTTGTATTCTGTCAAATAATGTTGCACAGCTGGTGGTTAACGATCCCGTAGGGCACTCACAACATGCGCATGCGTTCCAGTTTTAGAATTGTGCATATATATAATATAAACTTTACAGTTCTATGTTTTATTCATGAAGTTTTAAACCACCTCTTAATGTAAAACTATCTTATTTCCAAAGTTTCATTTCTGACCACCTACATACATTGTCATAGGGGCCACTGTCCAATAACACCTGTTCTTTCGTATAATAAATATCAGAGCATATATATGATATATATGCTCAAGACCGAAATTGTGAAAGTTTAAAGTGTAAATTGTGAAAGTTTGAAGTATAAAGAGTTACCATATTAATCTGAAAGTAAGAGCCATAGAACCTACATAAAAAGAGAGCTTTGAATGAAGGGGATACTTTTTAGTTTTAGAAAAAATGTAATCATTTTGTTTCAATATTTTCTCCTCTAGTTTGCTCAGTTCTTGAAGCACCATTTCATTCCAGCTGAAGTTGTTCTCTCTATATAATGGCCTGCTTCAACTGTTTTGTAGGACCATTGGAGTCTCTCCGAAATAAAACTTTGAGCAAATAATTTGAGACTACTATGAACCTAGACGTTATGATCAGTTTTACCTTTGTAGCGAAGACATCTGGTACAGTTAATTATCATCACTCTGACCACACTTCAGTTATTCTCAATGCTCAAAACTGTAGAAATATCAAAAACATGAGAGTCAAAGAACCAGTTGAAGGTCAGAGCTGTGCATGAAGAGAGATATTCCTTAATTATAGAATAATTTAGAAACTTTTGTAACTGAGAATTGGAATTACATATCGTACATATTCCGGATCAGTACGTAAGCACTGAGAACTGGGTTTATGATTACCATCGGGGCATATCAGTTAACCAGCAGTGGAATCGACCTAGTGGTAATAGTAAATATCGGAATATCGAAACATATTTATGTGATTAAATTTAATGCACGATATCCGCATTTTGACAACATTCATTTACCCGAACGAATTGCCCGAATAAAGAACACATAGTTATCATTTTTAAAAAGAAATGACAATGGCGTTTTCATGAGACCATTTTATATCATATTCAAGGACATAAAGTTATTCCCTGGTGTTTCTCTTTTCAATTGATAAGTTTTCTCTCGGATCCTAGATCATTCATTGTTAGTCGGATAAACACCGACTGGAAACGTGTATGAAATCCGCACATAGACATATCAGGTATCTTACATAGCAGATTATTATAGGAGGGACATCTCAAATTGAGTGTAATATATTTGATTGGTTGAACGATCAATATGTGTCTTGTTGTGATGTGATACAAGACAAGATCGTATTACCAGAAACTCTGTGAAACCAATATCAATAGCAAAAACACTTTCATATTATTATGGCAATATTTTATATATTACATTGTTATAAAGCATTCCCCAGTTGTATCATAATCTTTGCATGTTAAATTATGAAAATATCTAATATACTTCATGTACATTGCTAAAAGGAATTCCAGATGATATTTCATTTAAACAAAGCGGGCAATAAACATTCTTAAAATACAGAGGACAGAATGGGTATCCGAAGACAATAAGCGTCTTCGGGTTCAAACCTGTCATCAACATTCAAAACAAAGATGACAAAATATCCTAGTCTGACCACAGTTAAATGAAAAGTAATAATTTATAAAGAAAACACTTAAAACAACAAGAGGCCATCTTAGAGAATAGATTATGTTATGCGAATATATGCGAGATTTATTCGTTTTAACGTTATTTGAAAGAGAAAACAGAAGACATCTACAAAGCTGTATGATACAAAACACATTACAAAACAATCCATTGTGCTGCGTTTACGATACCGACTTAGGACGGTTAATTAAAGTAACAAACGTCAATCAATTGGTGTGGTTAACCAGTTTACCGGCGCCCACCTTCCCACTCATCCCAAAAGCAGCATAATCAAAGATCACACATTTGAAAATTTACAAATAATCCTTCATATAGAGAACAAGGATCAACAAGTTTCTCAAGAAGAGAGGTCATAAAAATTTCATTACACACGTAACGTTTATAGAATAATATGTTGCAATAAAAACATGTAAGGCGACATCAACATAGGTAAACCGTGCTCTGCCCGTCTGTAAGCGAGCTCAGATCCTTGATCGATAGGAGTCCGACTAACAGTCAAAGGGGGCCCGGATCAGGGCCTTGTCTTTTCTGAAAAAGTTTGGACAAGACTCGTCATAGAGTTCCCACCGCCCTGTTAGTCAGTGTGCAATGATCAAGCAAAAGTTTGCATTGGGCTGTGGAGGGCCCAATACAAGAACCATGGTCTTAGCGATGATCTCGGGGTCATACTGTCAATGTCGAAGGCATTTAATAATCTTAGAACCCGCAGACATGAAAGTATCGGAACTTTTGACCCACCTTAGTTTGTACACTAGATCACCGTAGATATTGGGTTATAAAATTCCGCTGGATACCTATTGTTGCAAAGTCATATTGTTACAATACGACGCAAAAGTTCTTCAGTCCTTCAATATTTTGACAATACATAAAAATAACTCTGCGAGAACAATACATATTTCAAATATTAAGGAAGTGAGCAGTTCTATGGCAAATTTCAAACATCATACAGCTTAAAAAGAATTTATATTGTTTACAGTTTAAATTATTTACAAGAATGATGTAAGTTGCATTTAAAGTTATGAAATTGAACACTTCCTCATTTCTATATTTACTTGTTTAATGCAATTTGAATTATTTACAGGAATTTATTGTAATCTATATTTCAGTTTATGAAATGGAACACTTTGTACGCTTTATCTTTACTTCTTCATGAAAATGTTTTAAATATTTTGATATACTTTTTAGTATGCACAATATACTCGTTCGTATCGTCTAAAACTTGAAAACTCTTATTCGTGGGGTTTTATTTTTAAGATGATGATAAAAAGGTCATGGCGTATACAGATACTCTTGAAAACGTTGTCATGCAATAAATGCAAAAAAGTTGTCTAGGACAGTATAAAGAAAACTCAACATCATCTCCTTGCTTCCTGCCAAACTAAAATTTTAAAAGTGTATAATCTTTAGAGTTAATCATTTATTTTCCGAAAGACAGCACTTCTGTCATCCTTAAGGTCTTAGATAAAGTTTGTAGTATTGGTGCTTACCATAAAACTTCATCATCCATAACCGTTCACAATAGTTATGAATAACAGCAAATTCTATAACATTTTCATCAAAGTTCAAAGATGATTAATTTATGAAAAATTCAAGATAGATAATATAATAAGAACCAGAACATATAGTCAGTGTTCAAAATAAGATCAACATAGCTACCTCTTATCTCCTCGTCAGTTTAAATGCAATGCAGAAATTGGAAATTTATGTAATTTTTCGATAATGCATTTTTGCATGGATGTTTTATAAAATTAATGTCTCTGTACATATGTTTTTTTCTGTCATATTAATTTACTGCAGCTGGTGTTTCTAATATATCATGGATTTCGAAACATGCATATGTTTGAAGTTCAGAACATAGTGTATATGTAACATAACCTTTACAGTGTAATCTTCATATACGAGGGATGTTCCAAAATTATTGTTACTTTGGCGATTTCTTTTTGATAGAAGTAATTGTGATCATTTTACTTTGCCCTGTCCTTCGCAGTAATCCCCCTCTGCATTTATGCATCGTTTCAACCGATCAATCCACTTTTGGAAACAGTTTTCTTGAATTGGTATACTCATAAGATACTGGTGAATGGCAGAGCCAAGGGCATTTCTTGATTTATATTTTTTTCCAGATAGGTACAATTTTAGTTTGGGGAACAAGAAAAAGTCACAGGGGGCCAAGTCTGGTGAAAATGCAGGGTGGGGGAGGACAGTGATTTTTTCTGCCTTCAAAAACTCCGTTACAATACGCGCCTTGTGTGCTGGCGCATTGTCATGCAAGAGCCTGAGGTACCTCAAACCTGTATGTGGGCGGCGGCGTTTGTAGACTCTCTTCAGTTTTCGAAGTACAACGTCTCTATAATACTTTGCTGTGACAGTTTTGCCTTTCGGAACAGGGATTTGCATGATTGGACCCTTGTTATCAAAGAATATGACATACAAAACCTTCATCACGGTGCTTATTCTTTTAGCAATGCTAGGGCGCCTGGCGTTTTTGTTTGCCCAGATTCGATTAGAGCATTTTCTTTTGGGGCTCGAAAAAATACACCCATGTTTCATCACCTGTGACCAAATTATCAAAAGCCTTTTTGCTGTATTTTGGGTATTTCTTCAATAAGGATTTGGCCTTGTCAACCCGGGACCTCTTTTGGTCGTCAGTTAGTAAATGGGGTATCCACCTGGCATTGATCTTGCCCAGCTTAAGATGTTTCTTTAAAATACAGTGAATACGTGCTAAAGACAAGCCTGTCATTTTAGCTAACTACCTGACAGTGTACCTTGCATCTTTTTCAAGGATTTGCCGAATTCGTTCAATGTTATGCTTTGTTGCAGGGCGACCTGTGTGAACAGCATCTTTCAGCTGCTGGTGTCCCGACTTAAATCGAGCAACCCACATACAAATAGTCATATATGACATTTGACCCTTCCCATAAATATCACACACCTCACGATGAATATCTACCGCCTTTAAGCCAAGTAGAGACCTACCTTTGATATAGGCCCTAATTTCAATTACGTTTTCAGCTCTCTTGCCAACCATATTTATATAGAGTGTAACGAGTACGCTACAAAACAATGTACACAGCACCAAGGTCAGTGTAATTGTGAGCGAGAAATTTACCTATAACACGCTTCAGATATCACGCTATCGCCATGAGGTAGTTTTAAGCTCATTTAGCACTATTTCCACGAGATATAATTTCGGAACACCACTTCTTAATCTTACTGTCTCCAAAAAAGAGATGACACAAAAAACTGAATATGACTGTTGGGACGAAATGCGCCTAACACCTCAGGAAGTGCCAAAGGCGCACGAACTGTAGAATAAGTTTTTATAACGTGCGTTAACCCTCATTTTATAAGCTTCACACGTAAAGGGACCTACACATTAAACAGTATTACAAAGATGTATCTATTAGCTTAAACTGGAGAATAAAACAATTATCACATATATGTATATAGCGGACATCCATTACTTTCCATCTAAGTTTTATATCTTTACGCAATTTCTGAAGAACTAACATCCGTCACGGTTGGCATATAGTCATTTGCCAAATCTTTTTTTTTTTCGAAGTGGGCAACTTTTAATTGGTGAAAATCGCCGTCATCGAGAACAATCGAATTAATTTGTAACTAAACGCAAACTGTGACGGATATAGTAGTGCATCAGATCCCTATATTGACCATAGAACTTCCTCAGTGATAATTTCAAACGTGCATCAATGTCTCTGTTTCGTTGCAAGAAGTCTCGCTCTCAATACAATTTTTTGTGTGTTTAGAACATGCTCCGGAAGAGTGTTTAAGTTGTGAAATGAAGACACCATATTTGAGAGAGTTAGGTATGTTGCTACTTAGGACAGGGAACTTAGTACTTATGAAGTTAAATTGTCACGTTTGTCATAAAGAGAGGTAACTTCCAAACATCATTACTATTTGACAGGAATATAACTGAAGATGTGCTCTCAGTTGTATCTTTTATCTTGAGTTTTTTTAGGATTTATGATGTTGAAGTTTTCTTTAAATACAGGATTATTAATCGACGAAACGTCACGTATGTGTCTGTATGTAAAGTTTAAGCGAGATTCTAAATATTAATAGCCTGTGGAGAGCAGAAACTGTATGAATTCTGCTTCGTATAAGGAAAAAATATGTCTGCCAGAAGTAGCGCAATTTGTACCCATCGGAATGCCAACACTCTCCCATCAATAATGAAAAAATAGTATCTATACGAAATACTACCAATTGGGTAATCACTTTTTCTGTCTACTTGCTGCTAGAATCAGATTGTTACATTAAAACATATGTATCGTTGTGGCCTAAAACTAGATATAAATACCTGCGAATACCATTTTTGTTGAAGAAGGCATTTTGAATGATTGATGCTATTCTATTTTTCAGTTTTTATTAAGGAATGGTGAAATAAAGACTAGAAAAGTCTAAAGACTAGATGCCAGTGACATTACTAAAATAATAGATTTCATATGCTCTATAATTTCTTTATATTCCGCTTCTCGAGTACGGGGTAGAACAGTATTTCTGAAGGCCATGCTTGATCACTGTTTGAATGTCGGTCTGTAACATGAAATGATACTTTGTTGAACACTTGGAAGCTAAAGAACGATTCCTATATTGCGTTTTACGCATCTTTGGAATCCAAAACAAAGTGTCAAATGTACTGAGACGAAAAAAGTGTGACAAAACCATGTACATCTGCAACGATTATTAATGTAGCAAACGAAAATGCAGAGACAACTGCCAAATATATACAAATGCAAAACATGTATAAAAATGAGTAATTGAACACAAATGTAGGCGGATTAAATGACACCTGTATAGAATACACTAGCCAATATCAGAGATTAAAATATTAAGCGGTATTGCAACGGAGTCAATATTGCTGCTGGTGGATTGTTAGTTTTTGAGGCTGCCACAAGGTCAGTTTTCAGTTCTTATGAACTTACCCGTAATATGAACCATAAATTTAGGTTGATAAGTCTTTAAATTATATTCTAAAACTACGAAGTGTCTTCTTTAAGCATACCTGTGTCCTTGGGTAAGTTCTTTGAAATTTACACTTAGTTCAATCTGGTTATAAGTTTGCATATTTATACTTTATTTGTCTTTTGATTGTACTGCCTTTGCGGTGAGTGGGAAGATTGGCGCCCATATAGCGGTTAACCATACCAACTGGGTGACCTTGTTACTTTAATTGACCGTCCGAAGTTGGTATCGTAACTGCAATATAATCGAATATTTGTTATTGTCATTATGGGTGTTAACATGACTATTTTGGGTTACCATACGAGTGGTTAACAAAAACTGACAAGGTATTGGCGAATACTGTCAGTAATTGAGTTTTGAGTGGCGTTAGTCGAGAGGTGAAATTAATATTTCTGACAGGGTACTTTTGGAAAACAATAGCATGTTAAGCCTTTTTTAATGTTTTGACGTGAAAAAAAAATACACACATAAGTTTGAATAACTATCAATGATGTTGCAAAGAGGCGTGTGACGTCATAGCAAAAACGACAGTGAAAATGTAATTCCCCTGCAGTTTTTGGAACATTTAACCGTTCCAAACAGAGTGCATTAGAAAATCACGTTTTATGTGCATGTCCTTGGTGATTTATGTCACACAGCTTGGTCAGATGTCTTATGAGATTTCTTTGGTCTTTTGTAATGGTCTTGTATTTGGCCCTTATACATTTTCATTTTCACTGATTTTGTATGTTCTCTGGTTTCATGATTCTCAGACTTATGGTTTGGATTTATCCATCATCTTTACACAGCTTTATGCAGACATTTCATTGAGCGTTGCGCACCGACTAACAGGACGGTTGGGACTCAATGACCATAAGAGAATAGTTACCTCATGCTAATGTCGCTATATATATCTTTGATATCATAATCTTTCTCTATTTTTATGACCTCTCAAACTGAAATACTGCTTAATCCTTTTTCTCTATATAGAGGACTACGAGATGTGATTTACCCTTCGGTACTTCTTCGTTTTTTACTCCTAAATCTTTAACAATGTGTCCTTGGATTGTACTACATTTGCCCAGAGTTGGATGATGGGCCTGCAAACCGGTTAAGCACGCCATTGAACAATTGAGTACCGTATGTTACTCAACTGACCGTCCTAAGCCGGTATGGCATCTGTCTTATAATCAATATTTTATATGTCATTGCATGTATTGCATTACTTGTTACCAAGTTTTATTGTACCTCTCCTTCGGGACTTCTTCCCTACAGGTAAGTCAGATGTCTTTCCCTTTCCCTCTTATATATGACTGAGGAAACGTAAATTGTCGAAATGCAATTTTGGTACTCTTAATTAATTCATGTAAACAAATTCATTTATACTGTACTGTCCCAAAATATACACGTCAGAACTGAGAGAAAAATTTATAGATTAGTTTAAACTAGGAGTGTCTCCCTTATGCAAACCTGTGACGTTAAATGGATTTTGTTGCTCGTGCTTAGTTTAATCTGAGAATAAACTGCTCGTCAAATATTTATATTTCGAATTTCCCCAACTTCGTGCTTTAGCATCAGTGAAAATATAGAAGTTGTCGAAGTGCGAATATGGTACACTTCATGTATATATGTTATTTTATTTATCATTTCTACCGGGCTGCTGGTCGACTGTAGTTCCCCAGTGTGTTAAAACTTCAGTTTTAAGTGTTCCTGAACTGATCAGAAACGTACGCTTCAAATTCACAGTGATCAAAGTTAGTAAAATATTCTACAATCAAGATGTCTTTCCGTCAAGCATATTGCTGTCATTGGACGGATTCGTGATTCCTTAGATTTAGTTGTTTTTTTTTCTACAAATATCTATACTTTCATTTTCCACCGTTTCGTCCTTTACCTTCTCCAAAGAGAGAGTAAATTTATTCATATATATATGGTCTTATATTTATTCTGAATTATGCAAAATGTGTGAAACTGCAAATGATATATGACATTAAAAACTGTTCTAGTGATGTGATAGAATCATAATAAGGAAATAGATACTTGGTACAGTATTCAGTTAAAAAGTACCACTCATTGACCTACATTTAGTCAAGTTAAAACGCTGGAAATAAAAGAGACATATTTTGACGAACATATCAGTAATTCAATCAGTATTTTCCCATTTTGTCAGCCGAAAACAACAGAGTGTTTAATTTCTGTACTGATAAGCATTCATCATACTGAAAGTTTGAAAAAGTCGATTAGTTTTACGTCTTCATATTTACTTACGATAAGTATATCCACTGTGGTGTCACAAGCTCTCCTCGTTTTTCTAGGCAAAAAATATGCAAAATACATTTCAGATGAATTTTGCAAGATGTAATGATCACTTTAGGTGCGTGGTCTCACTTTACAATTCGAAAAATAAAATGAAAAAAGATAATAATCGACATGGAAGCAAGGTAAACGGGTTTTGTTTTATATCACGATGATGATGAAAGTATTGCATATTTGAATTTGATTTAGATTTGACTACATATAAAAACATACGTCAGTTTAATGCACAATCGACAATTATATAACTATATAATTATGTCTTCAGTGATACTCAGGATCGACTTCGAAAATCCAAAGGAAAAATATTTAAATAGGAAACTATATAAGCTAACAATAAAAGCTTATGAAGGATCTCATCTTCCATTCATCTGAAGAATGCACAAAAATCCACATGATGAATTTGAATAAAAAATGATTTAAATTAGATTCTAGTAGTGGCAGTCTAGTAATATAAAGGTTGCTTTGGCTTTTTTGTTTTTTTGTTTTTTTGGTTTTTTTTCTTTTTTTTTTCATAGTTAGTTTCAAAAAGATCTATGATATCTAAAACATACGTAATTAGTAAAAATCTGAGATACTGATCCGATTTTCACAACCTGGGTTTTTATCATTTTATATAAGGTGGGTCCGTACACCGGTTAACCACACCATTTGTTTGGCTTTTGTCAAATTAAATGACCGTCCTAAGTCGGTATCGTAATTGCACTACAATCACATGTTTTTGTAATGTGTTATATTATTTATATTCAAGTATTGTATAGCTCCATGGTGACTTCTGCCACATAACTGAGCCAGTAACTCCTCTTTTTTTCTTTTATAGACAGTACATCATTAAAACATCTGAATGTAAATCAAAGGACATTCCGTTTGCTTCTTATCCTGACTTAAAAGATTTTATACGAAGTTAGCTGCATACGAATACAGGAACTGCTGGAAGACCTGGCCACCGAACACAACATACATATTGTCAATCAAATTGTACAGCATGTTTTTATGTCATCTGCAGAGTGCTTGAATTTAAGTTTCTGAGTGTTTTCCATAAAATGTGTCAGACTATCCTTACACAATGTATTTATATCTGCGTGCACCCTTTTTGGTGAAACAGAAAAACAGTTATCGATAATTTTAAAGAGTCCTTTTTTCAATGGCCTAGAAGTTTATCGATATAAAGTGTAGAAAAAATAGTCTTAATGTATTTAACAGTAAACACATTTTGAGATTTTAAGCTTTCAAATAATTCTTTGGAGTTTTTTAATATCCCAAATTGATTAACACCACTTTTAGAGTAAATTTCATTGGAGTACGTCTGTAGTTTCTTCTTAACTGCAGATAGTATTATGTAAGGAAGGCTGATCGAGATTTGGTTGAGCATTTACTGGACCCTGCAATGAACTTATGCTTATACGGATTGTTGTGTAGTAATCGAATCCAGTGTAAGTAGGTTAACTCGAACTCATTATCTTTAATACTTATTTTAATGGCGTTCAAAACAGATTCATGATTATCAATAATTTCATCTATTGAGAGAAATAGTATAAGTAGAATTACCAATAGATTTGTTATTATTAAATTCTTCTAAACGACAATTGATATGGTAATTAAGCCTTGCAAAGGTAAACTGTATTGTTAGAAGCTTCATCTGCTGGCAGTAAGACAGATTTAGGATGTATTCATTCTAGTTATGCCTGGACACTTATGTCACCAACGGAATAAGGATGACAGGTCTCTTAATCATGGGTTTATGTGGAACTCGGAATGCAAAACATTTGGTCTATACATAGTATATAAAATTGTTCAGTATTTAATTGTAAAATCAGATAAGAGTCAAGTTATACAACTATGAGAGATTTTCTAATGAGATTGGATCATATCTTTTACTCCACGTTAAGAAGTATTTAACAATTCTTGTAACATATACAAAGCAATTATCTAACTTTTCAATCTCCTTTCAAAAACCAAATTGAAATGAGAAAGAGCGATTGATTGATTTATTGAACTAAATTTATGTCATTAAGATACAATGTCACTGAATCCTTTACAAGTTTCAAAATAATTTCATAATACAATATCACAATCCTTAAATATTTAATCTCAGGCTTTTTCTTTGGTATCCATTAAAACTGGCAGTTTAATAGGGCTTTTCTCCATAAATGTTACCACTGTAAATATACAAATTGTAGTGTACAATCTAAAGCAAAATATGAAATATCATTACTTTGGGTATTCGTTTTTGTTGCCTAGGGCTAAGTTTTGGATAAATTGCAGAAAACTCATATTTTAATTGGGGATTAAATTCACGAATGGGTCACGGAGAAGAAGAGTTATATTAACCTAGGAGTCCGAGTAAGTGTACTTGATTAGTGGCCTAGAGGTTCCGGGATAGCGTACATGAAAGGGAGGCCTAAGATACCGAGATAGCGTACATGACAGGGGGCCTAAGCTACCGGAATATCGTACATGACAGGGGATCTAAGGTACCGGGATGCCTAGATGTTCAAGGATGGCGTATTTGATTGGAGGCCTAAGGTATCTGAATGGCGCACTTGTTTTGGCCTAGAGGTTCCTAGTTGGCGTACGTAATTGTAGTCCTAGAGATTCCGGGATAGCGTACATGATTGGAAGCTCAGAGGATCCTGGATGGCGTATTTGATTGGAGGCCTAAGATACCGGAATGACGTACTTGAACGGAGGCCTCGATGTTCCTAGTTAGCGTTTTTAAATGAAGTCCTAGAGGTTACGAGTTCGCATACTTAATTACAGGCCTAGAGATTCCGGGTTAGTGTATGGTTTGGAAGCCTAAAGTAGCGGGATGGCGTACTTGATTGGAGGCCTACAGGTTCCGGGGTAGTGTACTCGATTGGAGGCATAGAGATTCCAGGACAGCATACTTGATTGGAGGTCTAAAGGGTCTGGGATAGTGTATTCGATTGGAGACATAGAGATTTCAGCGTACTTTATTGGAGGACTAGATGTTCCGGGATGGCGTACTTGATGGAGTCCTAGCTGTTCCGGTTTAGCGAAAATAATTGGAGTCCTAGAGGTATCGGAATGATGTACTTGATTGGAAGCCGGTTAGCGTTCTTGATCGGAGACATAAGATTTCAGGATAGCGTATTTGATTGGAAGCCGGTCAGCGTACTTCGATCGGAGGCATGGAAGTTTCAGGATAGCGTACTTGATTGGAGGCCAAGAGCTTAAGAGTTCGAGTTCGGTCGGCAATGTTCAGTGTTCCGAATGACAGAACAAAATCCGAATCAAAATTACGACACTGGCTCATATAAATCCCTCATCGCGCTTGTCCAGTCCTTTGTATCGATTTTAATTACAAGCATATTTAACATGTTAGTGAAATTATCTTGGCAAGACGCATAACGAGAAGCAAGCATATTTGTATTATGAAATATACATATTAAAGTAATAAGAGATTAAATGATCTAATACTCGCTGTTTTCAGTTAATATACGGAAATTTGTATGAATACCGTGCCTTTACTAGCCATATAAATTTTGATATGAAATGGCCTACCAAGGAGCACCTTGGTAACGGTTAGATTCATTTAAACTGTTGACCAGGTTCAGCAAAACAATTTTATTTTGCACTCATTGTTTATTCGGCATCGTCTAAAATCTTGACCTGGCTATTGAGAATCATATTCCCTATCTTTGACTTGTTTGATATCTTAACATAAGGAAACTACTTTATATGCAAACATATTATTCAAATGACTTCTGTTGGCTTTTCCTTTTTAACTCACCCTGGAAAATAGAAGCAAACAACAAACCACGGAGATTTACCGGATTCTTCCATTCTGTCACAAACCTTAGCACCACAACCCAAAGACTGAGTTTTAGCCCATATCATCTGAAATTAACATAGAGTAAGAAATTAAAACACTGAAAGAAAATTATTTGTGAGATACATTAGACCGTTAAACATTGCTTTTGTTTCAGTAAATCAAATATTTACTCTCCTTAGCTGCACAGAACGAATGTAATTTATAATGGAATATATGCAAACAATATCAAATCTTTGTAAACAACTAAAAATGTGTGGCTAAAGTATGTCTGATTGATTTTTTTGGTTATTTTTACTTTGTTTATTGTCTTTTAAAAATCTTCTCGCCTTGTCTTTATCTCTGTGCTTAAAAGGGAAACAAAGATTATCACCCTTGTCGTAAGTTTGACGAAAACTAGAAGTTATAACGTTATTTTGTGCTTTCCGAGGAAGACATTCAGAGACAATGCGTTTTGTCCTGTCTGTTCGTCTGTACCTTTATGTTTGTTTGCAAATACTGCATGGTGGTGGCATAAAGTTTCAGGGTCATTCTTTAGGAACAACACTTTGATTTCCATTTGAATGTCATGTGTAAAACATTTGCCCAGACTTTCTGCATGTGGCTTTACCCACTTACAATCAGTAATGGAATAATGCCAATTTCTTGTACACACAAACACTACTCACACATACCTTAATATAATCGCATGTATTACGGCAAAGTTCTGTAGATGAATAAGAATACTGATCTTTTCCTGCCACCCATTTGTCTACCGCTTCTTCTGGCGAACCTTTAATCGTTATATATATATATACTGAACCCCTGTTCAAAGGGAATCTGAAGAAGAAAGTGAGGCAAATATTTCCAATTATTTTCTTGGAATTGCCTAATAGGTATATTATATTCTTCATGCATACTTTTATGCGTTTTTGCAAAGACTGCAATGCATATTGTAGGTACTAAGCGTTGTGCTGGCAAGACTATATCATCAAGAGAGATAACTTTTATTGATGATTTACAGAATAAATGCAAGTGTCACTTTCCCAGTGTCAATTTCATAAAAGGTAAAAGGGAAAGGTCCCAAGTTCCTGTCTTTATTTAGAAATGTGTATTTCAGAGATCTTGTATTTGAATTCTGAACAGAAAATATCTGCTAGAAATTTTTTTATTGTGAGTGGTGTATTTCTGCCTATATGAGGCAATGAAGAAATTTCATGTTCTGTCAAATCAGGAAGTTGGAAAATCTCAAAATGTTTATTAGTAGCCATATCAAAGGTTACAATGAAACTCAATAATGCTCAAGTTTAATACAGCACCTCAAAATTGATAGAAAGATATCTGAAAATTGAATAACCGAGATCTGTCCTTAAACAACATCCTTGTATTTTTACATACCATGCCTGCATTAATCAGTGTTTATGAAAAGTGAAAAGGAGGCAATGATATTGTTTATTCTAATAAAACCTACAGACTGAATCCAATGCTGAGTCACTTTACCAATCGTGATAACTAAATCTAACAAATAATCATTGACCCTGGGGATCGATTTGGAGTGATAACAGGTGTGAAAGAAAAAGTAAGCAGATTTTTACTTATTTATTTAATTATTTTATCGCGTGTGTTGAATGTTCAAATTACGAACAACATTAAATGGACTCGGGGGAAATACAAAATCCTGACATAAGTCCTTAAAACACACTTTAAATTGAAATAACACATTGTCCTACTGCATATACACCTGTAGGACTCATATTGTTTATGAAGAAATTAACTATATATATATGTGTGTGTGTGTGTGTGTGTGCGCGCGCGCTCGTGCATGCGTGTTGTGTGTCGACGTCGAAAAAGAAAAAAAATTGTTGATGCCAGCAGACCAAGATTGCGAATAATAACATACTCTCCAAAGAAACATACGTTTGATCTTCATAGTAACTTTATACCAGTGGTACTGTTAATCTTTGCAGTTTTTCTGCAACAATTGTTGACTATGAACAAGGATAAGAATAAATATAGAACATATATACCTTTTAATTTAGAGCACCATATGCGCATTTCGACAACTTATGTCTCTTCGGTGATGCTCGTGGCCAAATGATTGAAATTCTCAAAATATATAAATATAAAAGAGCAGTGTTGAAACCAAAATGACCGAAAAGTGAACCAAAGAATCTATCTAAGGACAGAGCTATGCATGAAGGAGATACTCCTTAGTTTTAGAGTGATTAACTTAATTTAATGACTGAAAATTTAAAGTATACATTTCATGTCAGTACAAAAACACTGAAAACTAGACTTATGATGCCCTGGGGGAATTTATTCGATGTAATCATTTTTTGCTTACGCTTAATATTCGACAAAATCTCTGGATAGCTAAAACCGATAAAATCTACCTCAAGCTGAATTTGCATATAGAAAAACTGCATATATACACTGCAAGAAGCAGCACCATCAAAGGACACACATTTAAAATTTATAAATAATACTCAATATGAAGAACAAGGATCAAAACGTTTCTCAAGATGAGAGGTCATAACTATTTTGAATAATATATGCTAGTATCAGAAATAGCATTATATACAGTTTGCAGTTTAAACATATTGTCATCTTTTTCTGTATGTCCATGGCGACTATCTCAAACCGCAGGCTTAGATTCAATTTTAGATTTTATACATACGTTTCACCACCATAACACTGTGCACACGTATTTTATATCATTTCGCACAATGAAGCAATCTTTCGATAAAGTGCATATTAATTTTTGGTTGTTGCATCAAAAATATAACGATTTTTCAATAAATATGCCTTGTAAGTTCAATTTGTAGAACTTAACTTTAATGTAGATCCTTAGAATATGGCATACAGAACTTCAAGATTTCCCGCAGCATATATATGGATTTAATGAATACTTGTAGAGAGGGATTCAGGCACGTAGTATTAAAGTGGTGGAATGAAAAAGCCTCAAAACAGATGTTACTTTAAAAGAAAAAAGAGGAGTTACTGGCTCAGTTATGTGGCAGAAGTCACCATGGAGCTATACAATACATGAGTATAAATAATATACTAGAACATATAACACATTACAAAAATATTTGATTGTAGTGCAATTACGATACCGACTTACGACGGTAAAGCCAAACAAATGGTGTGGTTAACCGGTTTACGGGCCCATTTTAAATTTACATTTTTACATGTCTAAATTTGTATTTATCGTCTTTTTATTCTATGAACTTCGAGAGGTGGTGAACCCTTAGGCACTTTTTCGCTGTTTACTTATATATTACCTGTAAATATCGTAGCCCAGTTTAAAGAATAGGAAGTTTTACGTCGAATATAACAAGTATCGACATAATTCTGGGCCTCATCTGCTAATTTGGGATTCCATTCCTGCACAAAATAAAATATAAGAGAATAAATTGATATAAGCATGTAGTTACTCATCTAATAAGATGTAAGCATGTATTTTAAATTAAGAAGTATATAACACTAGTCTGTTTCATTAATGAAGATTACACCAACTGCTCTTGAACTTTGAATCCTGACGCGAGGCGCAGGTATAATTTGTTCGATGAATTTCTGCGCCTCAAATCTAATTTCAGACTTTTGTTTATCTTCAGTTATTAGACAGAAACTGTAGGGAACAGCAGTACAGTAGGAAGCATTTCAAAGGTGTTGGAGCTAGACTTTGAATTTTGTTTCGTTCTGTAACGTGAAAAATTGCTCCATGATAGGTAAAAAAGGTAGCACCCTTCCCTTGCACCCCGGTTCCTACGGGACTCGGAGACACTTCGAAACGATTATCTTTCGAATCAAACCCATAAGTGTCTGCCACCTTATTAAAGAAAGAGCTTATATTTTGTCGAGACTCAATGCCCCTTAGAACATTTTTTTTTAAATCCTGTCTCATGTAGACAAAAGATAAAATAGCTGTAATTACAATTTGGTATTGCATCCAAAGTACATACATTGAAAAATAAGTGCAAGGTCTTCCAAATTCATTAAGAAATTGTCCAATTTACAAAATAACAGTTATAGAGGTGTTTTAATTACATAGATTTATTACCGACCAGAGTAGTCATATTTGACGCTGGTGGATCAACGTTTTTCCTAACATTTAAATGTTTTTGAAGTATGTATTTCATCTGTCCTCTAGTAAGGCGGCATTCACATTGTCCCAGGATAAAGACCTCAACAACACAGAGGAGGATTGCAGCATGATATGTCATCTCCAGAGATAATCTGCGACGAAAATTGGATGCTGAAATAGAGGTGATTTCATTTAGCATTTATGATTGATACGATCTACTATAATAAGATAATACCTACTAAACATGCACATCCTTTCACTCATTTCCTTGGATCTTTTGCTATGTAACAAAAATGAAAACTGAAGACATCTGACAAAACTGTATGACAAAAATCACCAAGGACATGCCTACAAAAGATGATAATAATAAAATATACATTGAAAAGCGACATTACAAAAATATTCGATTGCACTGCGGTTACGATACCGACCTAGGACGGTCAATTGAAGTAACAAACGTCATTCAATTGGTGTGGTTAAAAACAATTCAAAATTCGGGTATAGCAACAGCATGGTGGATCAACTACAGTCAACCAGTACGTTTTCTAGATCTGCCATATTGTTTACGTTTACAGAAACCCGTATCGCGCGTTTATATGAATTTAAAATTTGCACCGCCGTGTGACCGAATATTTACATTCCTCAAATTTATTTTCATCAAACAAACAATCAGAAGATGTATAACTTATTTTTGTTTACTATTTATCGTCGCTTGTTTAGTACAGCTATTCCTGAATGTCATACACGGCAAGATGTAAACTGGAACATGACTCAAACTATTTGTTCGTTATGATAAATTATAATTCAATATCTGATATAGTATGAGTGAAGCGCAATCCGATATGCACTTTCCTTAAAAGTGAATCAATTATCAGAAGTGCAGTACCTCGATTGACTCATTTGGATGTTCTTAGTTTCCCATAATATTTGATATTCTCCACATTTCTATGTTCGTTTTATTAATTATCATAATTGCAAAATAATCCCTACTTTTTTTACGACAGCACTGTATTTAATGTTAAATTAAATTGATCAACAGCGAGTCTGTTAGATCATGAATATAATATATACACAATTTCAATAAATAAGTGTTCCGAGTTATCTCCCGATTTGATTATGTCAACTGGTGACAACGCTAACAGCTGACTTGCGAAAACGTATCTGTGGAGAAACCGTCGAAAAACGCTAAATAAGGTAAGTAATGAAAAATTATCTTATTTTTTTTTTATTGTAGTTTATGTCGATATAAATGAACGTATGTCGTTCATGTCGAAAATGTAAAGATGATGGATAAATCTAAACCATTTATTGCAAGTCTAAAAATCATGAAACCAGAGGACAAACAAAATCAGTGAAAATGAAAACCAAGTAGAAAATAACAAAATATGTCTACTTGAAGAGCATATGTGAACCACTATGATGGAGTGAGATCAGGTGCCCGGGGAGAGTGAGCATCTCCTGCTTGCTAGCAACACCCGACACATATATCCAGTAGAAAGAGTGAAATCGTGTGAATTCCATATGTATTTATATATGGAGAAATCAAAGTAGGTAACCTTCTAATATAGAAGGTGTCAAATCTGTGTAAAATGATCGGAATTGGTCTCAATCTAGAATATCATTTAAAACTCTGAATAACGAGATATCATATAGAGTAATAAGAGTACATACCCGGTTTAGTGATCAATATGTCTAATGTCTGTCCATTCACCTGTATAGAGTATAGACCTGTACTTCAGCAGTTATCACCCGTCAAACTAGTTTTATCCCATAATGTTGCAAAATCATAGTGAATTAACCTACCCATTAGTAATTGATTATATTACATAAATGAAACTTACCGGAAAGATTAATAGTGAAAAGGTACAACAACAGTAAACTCCTCTGTGGTCTAACAGGTAACATGTCAAACTTAAGAGCAGAAGGTTGTAAGTTTGAATTTTGGTGTTTTCCAACATGTACCGCATTTTGTGTAATGTTTTACAAAATACATGTACTGTACTACATGTATGATAATGAAATGATATTTTATAATGTTTCTCTAGCAATTTTATACAATTACTTGTTTGAAACAGTAGTGTATACACGAGTCCGATTAGAGTCTTGTGGCTCATCTTTATTACAATTGTTGACTAAAATACAAATTTTGGTGAGTCACAAACCCAATTTGGTGAGTCTAGGTGAGTTAATGAGAATACTGTATATAAGTACATGTAATGCATCTTTTAAATATCAGAGTAACAGAAACTGTTGTGTACCAAGGTGTCATATACATGGATATACAGTTATCGAAGGACATAGTAAAGTCAGTTATCACTCCTTCCTCCTGTTGGCGATCCTTTAAGAAAAACATGGCTTGTCAACATCAGAAGGGATGAGGATGACACATTTAAAATAACTTCAAATACATTTGTTTGTTCATTGCATTTTTCTTTATCAAGTTTGGAACACCATAGCTTTAGTGGGAGCAGAACTAAGTTGCCAGGGTGCATTCCAACTATATTTGAGTGCTGGAAATATTTAAAACATGTATACAAGACTCCAAAAAGCAGACCATCTAATAAACTACAGCAGAACAGGGATAGAATGTGCCAAAGTGAAATGAATAATACTGCAGAATCTGTGAACATGGATACTAATTTGATATTAACAGAACGGAGCAAAATGAGGCTACAGGGCCAAACACGTATAATCATGATGTCCATGTGTATGTCAATGAAGCGAAAATAGATAACTTTTGTTAATGAGTGAGATGGAGAAATAAAGCATGAATTTCAAAAATTGAAATTGGAAAATGCAAAATTAAAATGTGAAGATGTAGAAGTACAATTGAAAGTAACAGAAACACAGTTTTCAGTTGATAATATTAGTGACAAAGATTTAATTTTTTACACTGGACTTACAAATCGGGAAGGTTTTAATGAGGTTTTGACATTTTTAGATCCTGGCTTTCAAGGTGAAAACTTTAAACTGACTGTTCAAATTATATGGAAGAAACTGAGGGCTAGTTGAAGCTTGGTAGACCAAGAAAGTTGTCTGTTGAGAATCGATGTTCTTACTTTCATGCAGAGTGAAAATTGACATGTTTGAGCAAGATCTTTTAAATAGATTTAGTATTTCAGTAAGTACTTTTAGCAATATAATTATGTATCAAAGACTAGGTTTGCAAAACATATGGCCATCAAAACAACAAGTACTTGAATTCATGCCCGAGCCCTTCAACGAGAAACATTCCTCCACAATGGTGATTATATATTGTACAGAAATAAATCTTCATCTTTGCTATCAAGTCACAGACTTACAGCAATTAAAAAAGTACTAATGCACTGAAAAGTTTGATTGGAATTTCTGAAGAAACATTTGGAGCATCATTTGATCTTAAGGCAACGGAGGAGGGGTTTCTGGTATCTCTTGTATGTCCGTAACTGGCAAATTAAGATAATCAATATTTTCACTAACTTTGAAATTTGCCTCTGTTAAAGACAAATGGTATCTGAGGACACTACCCTGGGGAGCAGAAAATCCCATTCTTGTTCTGACTGATTCAGTGTGATTTACGTTCAGAACCGAATAAATCGCAAAATTGTTATCTAATAGACCATATTCCGGTTTTGATAATTGCTGTCTTTTAGTCCGAGCTTATACATTTTGGCGTTGTTTTTCATGGTGACGTCATAACGCATGACATATATTCATATAACGCCACTATGAAAAACAACAACAAAAGGTACTAGCTCGGACAAAAAGTCGTTATTTATCAAAACCGGAATATGGTCTATTGTTTAAGTGATGCGACTAGTTCCTTGCCATCAGGAGCAGGGGTTTCGGTTTTTACAGTTGGGTATAGTGTTGGTTGTATACCAACGGAGTTTGAACCGTATCGGAGTTTGGTGAAGAACTTGATTTGATATCGACTGATTTTGAAATTTCAGGATGACCAAGTTTACAGTTTATTTCTGTGTGCAGTACATGTACATGACACTATCCAGGATCAGGATCAACCACTGTAAACGGTGTCTTTTGTAAAAAAAAAAAAAAAACATCTCCTTACTCGGTTATAGAGATAGGATTTATTTTCTGATTTTTTTACCCTACATCCACGACATTTAAACCAAAATTCTAGTTCCGTTTCTTACAGTTTTTGGGGTTTTGGGGGGGGGGGATTTTGACTTAATATTGTCTTACAGTGTTATCACAGAGCACGGACACTGTTGATGTTTTTTCAATTCGATTTCTTTGTTTTCATTAACCACATTATCACGCTGAACCTGTATAATAAAAACTAGCTATTTATTAGATGATCCCCAAGTTCTCTAATTACATGTACGTTAATAAATATGATTGAAATACAAAGTTGCCTAGTTTACAAGATGCAAAAAAGTTTATGAAAAGTAGGAAGGGGTACCGTTCTCCTCCAGTTACAAAAACATTTCTCCGTTCCTTGCCCTTAAATATCTGCGGTGTGGTGTAGTGATTTGACTTACGGTGCAAGAGGTCCGGGGTTCGATACTCGGTTTTGCCACTTTGAATTCAGAGAATCTCTATGTTGCGATACAACTGAAATATTGCTGAAGTGACGTAAAGCCTCCAATAACCAACCAATCTTCCCACGAATCTGCCTCTGCCTCTAAATCCACCCTCGGCTCCATCTTATCATAACACTATCATCCAAATAGGCGGATCTAGAAATTTTGGAAAAGAGTGGGGATGTGCAGTCTCCCATGACTACTGTTTTGCACTATTAGGTCTGGAAAGGGGATGCAGCCCTAAATATGGTCGATAATTATCTTTTTTTTATAAAGTTTTCCGACCAAAGCGGGGTTGCAAACCTCCCCCCTTCCCTACTTCTAACTCCGCCAATGCATCAACTTATGTACTTTTCCAGCTTGTACCTCATGAAATCAATACTCTTTTCGTTCTTAGATAAGACCTTCATATAGTCTTACATTGTGCTAGGATCTTCGGTTTTCCAAAGGGAAGGGGACAGCCAGGGGAGGGGGGGGGGGGCTCTTAGGAGGGCATTGGGCCATTTTATCCTTCTTTCAAGGTTTTCAATTTTTCAGTAGATTAATTTCCTTAGCATACACATCAATTTCTTTGGTGGCCCATTATCCATATTAATGGGAACATGTCCATTGGCCCATTTTACCAACCATTACCATTAGAAAGTGGATGGGTTGGTAATCGGGCGTCCAATTGTCATAGCCTGTAGATGACCACATAATTAGCTTTAGAAATGTAGAGTTTCTATCGTTTGGACATACAGTACATTATTGCCATTTTACTGTATCATAATCTTATCAGTCAAGACTCAAGTACTAGTACTCATGCATCAATGTCATTGTAGACCAACAT
The DNA here is from genome assembly GCA_035048485.1 of Pteria penguin. Lineage (NCBI taxonomy): Eukaryota > Metazoa > Mollusca > Bivalvia > Pterioida > Pteriidae > Pteria > Pteria penguin. Next base: position 30,561,319 of record CM068585.1, read on the forward strand.
AGCAGTACTATTGGCACTCAACTGAAGGTAAAGGTCGATCTCTACGATTAAACTCGTATCAACGTCAAATATGGTAATATGTTTATCGTTGAGTGTGATATAAGAACGTGTTTAATCAATGCCAATAAAATTTGAATATATTACCGATAATTTCTCTGTTATTTGTTATACGATCGTGTGTACAAATCTTACGACGCGTGTGTGTGAATTCACTGCTTAGTAATCACCGTTTGACGTCACTTCCAATTACGAAACACAACTCTCCCGCTAGGTAGCGTCATTTATTGGAATCGTGTATAGTCTTCGTTAATTGTTAAACGTAATATGCAATGCTAATAGTTGTGATAACTTTGCTAGTAATACACTAAGAAATCCATGGTCTATGAATAAGACAACAAGATAACAAGTATGAAGATAGCGAATAGTGTTAATACAAATGCTTAACATAGGAGATAGGGAAAACTTACCTGTTGCCTGCACTTCACTGTTCATGCAAAGCAGAAACTGAAAATTTACAATGTATTATCTATCTATATATACAGAATTAACGAGTTTAATGACAAAACTGATGATGTAACAATAGGAATACATTATGGAATATAAATTTTGTTGATTAATTTTCCAAAATAAATTAGGATGAACGCATAGTCATTACTTATGTGAAGAAAGTACATTGTGCTATTGATATTAGATATTTCTGTTTGTATTATTTCATATTCTTTTATTCCAAATTGAGTAATATACCACAGCTGGTGTATATACATGTAAGCCTGTAAGTTTTCCACAGTATGCATATACATTTCCGCTTAAACCTTGTGTAAATATAACACAAAATTCCAAAGTTATTATACACATTTTACACCACAACTGTTACAACGAAATAGTATTGGTGTGTATGGTTTTATAGATATCATTTCCACTTGGTTAATACCGCGGCAGGGTCGCACTTGTTCACGCGAAATATATGCATCGAAACTTAACGTGGTAAAATAAAGATTTTAAAATCTTAGAGTAAATATAAATTGATATATGAATGTGTGCAAAGTGTGAAAAAATAAGAATTGTTAATAAAAAACGAAAATAAATAAAGCACGTCCCCCCAAAACCATCAACAAATAAACAAAAACAAAACGCCTAGGAATAATGGACAGTCGACGACCATCTCTTGCTGAATTTTCACACTCATCTTGGGTATCAGAATATACATTCAAAAGGATAAATGTTAAAATGACTCACGATTTATGTTGTCATGATGAATCGAGTTTCAAGCTAATAATGCATCAAGGATGGTAACACTGGCGTCCTACGCTATTTCTATATGCAAAAGTATATATAGCTATTTACTATTACTGCTGGACTGACATTTTGGTTGACAAAATGAAGTCAGAGACAATAAAGTATTTATTATGACGTCACAACATTTACGGGAAACGTTATCATTTGCCAAGCAAAATGTTGGTCCCGCAGTAATAGTGAAAGGATCTGTAGGTATAGTGGTACTCTAAAGTTTCAACAGTGACATCTCAGAGTCAAACATCGATCTCGATTATTCATTTAAATAACATTAACGTATGCAACAGCCATGTACCAAATAGCATGGTTTTCTCGGATATATTTTCACGTTTCAAAGCTCCAGTTTACATGGCTTACCTTGACTTTGTCTCCTTTATTATTCATATTTTGATTATATACTGCCTGGTTGGGCACAAATAGCGGGACTTCCATAACTGTACATTCAGACATTGCGGTTTTGCATTATTTTTATTCATATTTATATGACGGGTTGCTTTAAATTAAAATTAAAGTAATTGATAATACCGAACATTGCAAGCTGCACAGTGCTGTTGCTAAGTCAGACATTAAAAGAATCTGTTGAAATTAGAAGTTTTTGCCATAAAATTTCCAAGGTATCGACACACTTACTTGAGAAATTCGTAAAAGTTTTCAATAAATTGTCATAATGAAACAAACATTACCTTTAGTCATGATTACTGTGTAATTGTGTGATAATGTAATGGATTACACCAATTCAGTAGTACAAAACTCATACCAAATAAACGGGAATGGAAAACATATAAAAAAAAGGCCCCTGGAAAACATCTGACAAAGCTGTATAACACAAATCACCAAGGACATGCACACAAAACATGATAATAGTAAAATATACACGAAAAACATTACAAAAATATTCGATTGTGCTGCGGTTACGATACTGACTTTGGACGGTCAATTAAAGTAACAACGTCACTCATTTGATGTGGTTAACCGGTTTACGGGCGTCCACCTTCCCACTCACAGCAAAAGCGATTAAAGAGCGTCTATTTAGGAGCAAGATTTAACTACACAAAAGGGAAATAAAGTGTTCGGGAAGATTATTTAGTATTCTGAATAATAATATGTCAGATTATATAACACGAGCTTGATTTTTTACATGGGGTTTCCTCAACGATGTGTCGTCTTTTCCATTTCAAAATCCCTAACTGAGCAAGAAATCGCTTTGCCTTCAGAACAACGCGCATGTCCTTGAGGATTTGTGCCATAAAGCTTTGTCAGACGTCATCTGTCTTCTTACTTGAACGTGCTCTGGCATAGCGCATTAACCGAGATACGTGCATGGAATATGTAGGAAACAATGAGATATTGTTGCTAATTACGAAAAAGTTTGTAATACTAAAATTGCAACCTGTGTCAAAGCTTGAAGTGTTTATTTGTACTTCAATATCGTAAGAAAATTATATATCTAGAAACGAAGTTTAATCGTTGCTCTTTGTGGTTTTCTCAATATCCAATTAATTTGAAAAGATACTGATGAGGTGATTGGCGAATAACGTTTATTTTGATAATATGAGTATGAGTTTCTACGGATTGTGTGGTTTTGATAGAAATATGGTGACACATACTCTCATTTATCAAAATTAGATGAACAAGTTACACGAAGTAACATTAATATCCTCAGATACCCTGTAAAATACCCTTTTAATTATTTAACTGTAAACGTGTTTTGCGTCATGGAAGAGTATAAATATACATACATTATTTTATCTTCAGTAAAAATATTAACAAAGTATATTTCATTACATGATTTTATCTTAATGTGGAATTCTCAACACTTAAGGCCACACCAAATCAATTCTCTGTTAAGTGTCAGCGTGTGGGTAGGTTTCGACATAGTCAACGTCAAAACTTTGACAATAATGATAAAGAAATAAAGAAATGAAATAAATAATAAAAAATAAATAAAAATAATAAAGCCGAGAATAATCCAGAATACTTTTATCAGTTTAGTTTCTTTTCATACATGCTTGAGATTAAACGCATCGAAGAGTTCAACGTATCAAAGGCATGGTTAAAGTGTGTACACATGTACTTACCATTGATGACCTAAACCAAACGTGCCAGATCAAGACTATCGGGGACTGTAAGGAAAATCAGAAACGGGAGGGTTTGAGTACGTTGGTGTTGCAATCAATTTAGATTAGGACTCGGGGATACCTTTCGATTGATATAATTATCATTCTTGGCCGCTTCCGGTCCAAAGCATTTCGGAACAAATTTCAGGGTAGAAATTTATAAATTATCAGAGGGAATAATTTCTTTATCTACATCATCAATGTCATTCGTTGTTTTATATGTTTCAAATATATTTTATTTCAGTCGCCTATATTATACTGTGGGAAGCCCTACATGTTTAAAAAAATCGCTCATTATAGGAGAGGGTTTTTTTTAATCTGTCAACATTTTTGTCTGCATTCTCAGTACATTTTTAGATGAAATTGATTCCTTTTTGTAAACCAGACAACATCTACGACCATATTCAAGATGCAGTCTAACAAGTTGTGTGTATAGTTTAAGAAACATTTCCTCATCTAAATAACTAAATGGTAATTCAATAAGTCCTAGTGCCTGGTTGTCGATTTCTTGGGGAGGAGAATTGGTTGTTTGGCGCTTTTTTGGGAGGGGGGTCTTTTGTTTTTGATTGTTTGGGTTTTTTGTTTTGTTTTTGGTTGGTTTTTTTTTTATTGGTTTTTTTTTAACCTGTATGCTGATTCCCAAGTCTTATTCCTTGTCTGTTTTTGTGATTTCCTTTTTTTCTATTGTGTATGTATAATTTGTTTATCTAACTAGATGCAAGTGTTTACATTTATCAATCTTGAATTGTAATAACCAAGTATTTAACCAGTCAAGTAGGTTGTTTACGTCGTGTTGTAATTTGCATTAATAATCACTACTGAATATGGTTTGGCATCATCAGCGAAAAGTTTAACTATATTGTACACAACGTCCGAAAGGTCAGTAATGTATATGAGGAATAATATATGATCTGACATATTCCCTTGTCGGATACCTCCTATAACACCGGCCCAGTCCGATTCTGAATCATTCAGGACCACCCTTTGTTTTCTATTACTCAAAAAGCCCTCTGACCCGTTATAAAATGGACCAGCGATGCAGAGCGCATTTAATTTTGTAGTAATCTTAAATGAAGTACCTTGTCAAAGGTCTCAAACTCTATGTAAATGATGTCTACCGATTTGTATGTTCAATCATTTATTACTTCCATGAAATGTGTAACTCAAGAGTGTTCTGATCCAAACCCATATTGATGTTTTTCAATAATTTGTTTCCATATAAATAATATATGGAAATATTTCGGGTGATTCTTTATAGTGTTTTACACATTATAGATGTTAATCTGATTGGATTCTAATTTGATACGCCATTTTTAGCAACTTTTTGTGTAATGATTTAATGTTCGCTGTTTTACATTCTTGTTGAAGCTTTCCTTCCTGTAATGATTTTCTCTAGATAAGAATTGTTGCCTTTGTCAGATGTTGTGCCGTTTCTGTTATGAACTTTGGATGTGTATTATCAGGTCTGTGTGTTTTTATTTCTTTAATTTGTTTGAATAATTTGCGTAATTGCGTTTCATTATTTTAAATATTTGAAAGCATTTTATTCGTTTTCGTTGAAAAAACAATACCTGCGGAAACACAATCGACGCCTTTAACGGAAATATTCTAAATTCTTTTCATAAATGGGAGCTATTATATATTACTCCATTTGACATTGTGCAGAAATCGTTTCAGGTTGCACTGTCTTAATCTCTGATCATGAGTGACGTGGCGACTTCTAAAATTACAGCAGTCCAAGTTATGCATTTTAAGGAACATTGATTTGCTGTATATATTGTAGCGAGGCCCATCGCAAATGACTGAGTTCAAATTAATCAAAATGCGTTGTTTGCAATTTTCGCATCAAAAGAATTTATCGGGAAATATTTTTAACATGTAAATCAAAATCATATCATTAGAATATTCATTTTGATTTCTTCTCATTTCTTACATTTCATCTCATTTGGAGTAGAAATAAATTTGAAAATAGCTAAAATCATTAAAATATCTAACGATACCGCGGCGGTACAGCGAGATGTTTATTTTGCCTTATAATTGACGGCGCGCTTAGAATCAATGAGCATAAAAGCGATATGTTCACTGGCGTTGTTCGGGGTCACGAATGTATCAAATCCAGTGAAGTGAGGTTTTTCAGGTAGATACGAACATTACCTGTAAACAGCTGATCGCCGAAGCGAAAACGATGTACGATGCGGGCACACATAAGTTTTTTAAATATATAATTTTCAGTTTTTAATTTATTTCTACCGGCCCATAATATGCGATAAGTATGTTTCCCCCGATTCATTTGATACCATTTTTATGAAAATATACCTAGAAATGACTACAAACATTTAAAAATAAAAAGATAGCGTCTTCCTCTTTGCCAAAACAACGGTCCGCCATATTGTTTCACGAGTCATTTGATTACATCGATATACATATTAAACAATCGTATATTATAAAGTTCTCAAATAAGAGAACACACAACGAAAGCAATGTCTATAGAAGTAATTATGATTATCCTGTTTGTGAAAAAATTACCCCGTAGCTATTATTTACAAAGTTTTATTTCTCAAAAGTTTCATTTCATCATTCATGATGTAATTTGAAGAACGGCGTAGGCACGTGGGTTAATACTTACCGTGAACGATTTTTACATTCGAATTGATAATTATTGGTATTTACATTAATTAAATATTTGACGATTTCATATAGTTTATTGAAATTTTGTAGCTCTATTAATACGATTTTACACGAGTTTCCTCTGACAGGGCGACCTCCACGTATTGTATAGAATTATGTACAGAAATACACATTTCAATGTAATAAATACCAAGACATATATTGTGCGATAAAATAAGACATCATTTCATCATTTAGTTTACATTGACCCCACTGTTTACAACTTCAGACTTACATTTTAATCGCAGATAAGTCTAGACCTCTGCGAAAGGAAGGTGTGGGGGATAATTTATTCATATTTAAGGAAGACATTTTTTGTTAAAGGAAAAATGACGAGACTAAGAGCCTATTTTGGTTCAAATGATTTGGTTTAATCCTCTTTCATTAATTTTGATATTTATATCAGTGGCGAATCCAGAATTTCCGAAATGGGAGGGGGGGGGGGCGCACAAGTGAAAGTCCAATATAAACCAAAATACTCTGCCAATTTAGGGGCGAAATCTGAAGATTTGCTCATAATTGTGGCAAAAAGGGGGAGCGATCCCTATAAATCCGCCACTGTAGATATTAAAATGAGAGAACAAGTATATAACAATGAGAGAATAAGTTGTGTTAAGGTACTACGAAACGCCAATCGTCGCGTGACCTAAGATTCACGAAAAAAAAAGAAATAAAGGTTTTTAATTTGTAATTTTTTATTTAGATAACTGTGTATTGAAGACTTTATAGAAAATAATTCTAATTTTAATGTGATAGGGTCACTTTTGGCAATATTTTGTATTTATTATATTTTTCTATGAATATATATGTATTTTTCATATACTGTATTACATGTCACCAGTAAGAGTTATTTATCTTTCATGAATTTATGTTAGAGTTATTTCACTTTGTTTGACCACTTTGTATTACGTTTGGTCATTGGTCGTTGTTTAAAACTTTTGTAGAAACTTAATTCATTGGCTAATTAATTTTATCTTTAGTCTCATTGGTTTAAAATATATATTTTGTTCTGATGCTCATTGATTTAGAAGTGTTGTGATAGGAAAAATATTTTTCTTTCATATTTTTGTATATTTTGGAAATATTATAAGAAGCACACAATAACTGTAAGTATGTATGTTTTTATATTATTGTAAAGTCTTGGATATAAATGTAATTTTGTTGTAAATTTGATAGTTTAATACATCCAGATATTACACATTTTGAGTTCATCGGATTGTCTGAATATTGTGTTATTTTCATTTGTGTATTGGTCACTTATTAGAGTACTACATGTATTTTTATAGATGATGTTTGAATGATATAGAGAATTTTGATGTGTTGTGGGGCATCGAACCACATTTGGATATGTTTTGATTAATTATTTATTATTTTTGATACTGTATTCAAAAATATTTCAATTTCTATTTACTATTTATGCATCATCTGAGTATAGTGTATTTTCGCGATTTTTTTATGTTTACATTGAAAGTAAGAAAAATAACTCTTATTATATGAATTTATTTAAATGATAATCTCTGTTTAGTACATGTCCTTATTATTGTTATTATTTGTATTTTAGTGTCCAAAACATTGTATATAATAAATATACATAAAACAAGTAACAGACTTTAGTGAATATATATGAAGAAACCACTGTTACAAAATGGAGCCCACGTAGGTTTGACCGAAGATTTGCCGATTCTACCCTGATGTGTAATTTGAGTACTGTCCTGTAACCTGTGTATATTGTGACAATTAACTGTGAACTTTTCTCAAATGGATATATTCGTCCTGGATCCTGACCTACACGTATAAACTGTGAGTTCAATAGAGACTTCATTGTGACATATAATGGACTTGATATTCCAGTAACCTAATAGAACTTTATGATTGATCACTTTTGCTATATGTGATTGCTACATCATTGCCTATTTGATTCATTTGATTTGATATATCATTTTATTACATTTGGTGCAATGTTTATACTTTGACTATTATTGAACCCCTGTCTGAAAATTTTTCATGCTTGAATGGTTTCACAGTTGGCTGTTTGAATTGATTGGGTATATACAGAGTTACATTTCTTTGATAGTTAACATTCCTGATAGGAGTTACTTATCTTGTATGCATATACATTTCCATTATTTCATTTAAATTTTCAATAATTTTGGATTTTCTTTGATAAGTAACATTGCTTGTAAGACATACTGATCTTGCATTTTTATGAACTTCTATTATTACATTTGAATTTTCAATTTATGTTTGATTTTTCAAAACTTTGGTCATTTATTGTCACATTTTGATTGAGTTTAGTATAATTTTCAATTATATTTTGAAAATTTTATGCAGTTTTTAAACATTTACATAGCCTCAACATTTGTTTCTAATTATTTTGAAAGAAATTTTTGCTTTTTGCATTCTTACAATCTTATAATTTGGTAGATTCTTTTCATTTGATGTTGTATTGTTTCAACAGTCCATAGTATTTAGCATAATTTACAAAATTTGAATGCAATCTATTTTGAACATTGTGAAAATTTCTTCTGCAATTGCATTTTACCTGTGCATACAAAGTGTATTGATATTGCATACATATTGTACATTAAGTGTATATCAATCAAATATGTCTGACATACCAGAAGAAGAACTTAAACTACTGGGATCAGTTTTCAAGGAACTAGATGTCAAACCAAAGATGGACAGTCCAGATGATTTCAAGAAATGGATGGTGGAGTATGTAAAGGCCATGGACACAAAACAGGATGTGAAAGTCAAAGAAGAGACACCATCTAAAAGTACTTCGAACATTGTGAGCCAGTACAGACCAAAGTTATCATACTTCTATGGAGATGGATGCAAACAGGATATACCTTACGATCAATGGAGATATGAAGTAGACTGTTTACTCAAAGAGAAATACGACAGCACTATTATAGCACACTCTGTAAGGAATTCACTCAAAGGAAACGCAGCCAATGTAGCCATGCGATTTAGATCTGAGGCATCATTAACAGCATTGCTAGAAAAGATGGAGAGTATATTTGGCAGTGTTGAGAGACCTGAAACAATCATGCAACAATTTTACAGTGCATCACAGGGAGCTAAAGAAGATAGCATTACATGGAGCTGTCGATTGGAAGAGATATACAGACGGGCTATAAAGAAAGGTGTTGCATCCAGAGAGGAGGAGAATAGTAAGCTATGCACTAGAATGGAATGGTCTGCATCAATGGTTAAGAGACATCACTGCATTTAAGTACGAGGCCCTTAAAGATTTCGACCAACTTAGACGTGAAATTAGAATCATTGAGAAGGAGCATGACGTCATACAAGTTCAGACTAATATGGCATCAGCGACAGAACCAACCAAAGTTAAGACTAATAGGGCAGCAGCAACAGAACCAACTAAACCTGATGAGATATTTGAAATTAAAGGAATGATACAGCAGTTAACAACAAAGATTAATGACATGGAAAAGAAACAAACCGAATATGGTACATCAAATAGATACAATAGATCACATGGAAGAAATGGTAATCGTAATTCTCAGAGGGGGAGAGGATATGGTCGTGGTAGATACAACCAGTCACAACAACAACAACACGAATTTGAATCTGACTTCAATGCAGAACCTACCCATACTGATAATGGTGAACCAATTTGTTACCGTTGTAGACAGCCAGGTCATCTTGCCCGTGGTTGCAGAGTGATACTTGGCCATTCGAGGAAGAATTTAAACTACAACCAAACATCGTCGCGGGGCAGACGATAGGTAACAGGAGTAGCTGCCCCTATAACATGGCTATTAAAGATTTAGTAGGAAGTGCATCAGAAGTCACCATCAATATTGAAAATGTACAAACCAAAGCTTTGATCGACACCGGTTCTACAGTTTCTACGATCAAGGAGACTTTATCAGCAAAATTTTTCGCACCTGCCTATGCATCCAATTAGAGATATCCTACAGATAAAATGTGCTGATGGTCAACCCTTACCATACTTCAGATATATTGAAGCTTCCATCGCCAGTGAAGGGATACCTATTACAGATGACACTTATTATCCATTCCCTATTGTTCCTAAAAGTAACTATAACAGTCAAGTACCTGTGCTACTGGCGACGAATGTACTCCAACATCTTCTGGATACTACGAAATCACAACATGGTGATCGATTCTTACAGACTGCACAGTTATACACACCTCGGTTTTTAGCCTTCAGAGGAATGACTGTTGTGGAAAAAGAACTTATCCGTAACAAGCATCGATTAGGGATTGTCAAGTCAGCTGAAACCCAATGTATCACCATACCATCCAATGCTAATATCACAGTCTCCGGATACATTGACAAAGCCTTACCATATCGTAGTACACCTGCCATGTTACTTTCTACTACAAATTCCGCCATTCCATCAGACCTTGAGATAGTACCAACAGTTTTTATGTACGAGTATTCATCCAATGATCCAGTTGATATCAATATTGAAAATATTACCACCCGTACAGTTAATGTTCAGCCGAATGCCATCCTTTGCGAGCTGCAACCAGTAACCATTGAAGATCTGAATTTGACATCCGAAACCAAAGATTATGTATTCCATCCGCTAGACAAAGTTAAAATGGGTGAAGAACTTAGCAAAGATAAAAGAACGAAAGCTTTTAAACTTTTACAACAATATCATAATGTATTTTCCAAATCAGATACAGACATCGGGCACACTACTATGGTGAAACACAAGATAGAATTATATGACGAAGAACCATTTAAGCAACGTCCACGACGTATACCACCTGCGATGTTTGTGGAAGTTAAACAACACCTTAAAGATCTTCTAGATGGTGGAATAATACGAAAATCGAAGTCACCATGGGCAAACAACATTGTCTTGTGTAGAAAGAAAAACGGAGAACTTTGTATGTGTGTCGATTTTCGTCAACTCAATTTGCGTACTAAGAAAGATGCCTACGCACTTCCAAGAACAGAAGAAATACTAGAGGCTTTGTCTGGGAACCGATATTTCACGATATTAGATATGAAGTCAGGATATCATCAGATTGAACTTCAAGAAGAACACAAGGAGAGAATTGCTTTCACTGTTGGGCCTTTAGGTTTCTATGAGTACCATCGAATGCCGTTTGGACTTGTCAACGCCCCGGCAACCTACCAAAGATTAATGGAAGAATGTTTCGAAGGTTTGCACTTGGAGATTTGCTACATCTATCTCGACGACTTAATCATTTTCAGTTCCAGTTTCGAGGAACACCTTGAGAGAATTGAGAAAGTGTTCCAGCGTTTGCGAGATGTTAACCTTAAGTTGTCACCTAAAAAGTGCGAGTTCTTTAAACGAAGAGTTAAATACATCGGAAACATAGTGTCTGAGAATGGTATAGAGCCAGATCCCGAGAAGATCAACAAAGTACTGGAGTGGCCTACTCCATCCACACCCGAAGATGTAAGGCGTTTCCTGGGATTTATAGGCTACTATAGGAGATTTATAGAGGGATTTTCAGCCATTGCTCAACCTCTTAACCTGTTATTACTAGACACTAAAAAGAAGACGCGTAAGGGATCCAAACCTAAACAACCACCTAGCGACCAAGAAGTAGCTTTTGAGACCCTCAAACAGAAATTAACATCACATCCGATTTTAGGTTTTCCAAATTATTCCTGACCTTTTGAACTTCATACAGACGCGTCATCGAGTAGTTTTGGAGCTGTACTCTACCAGGAACAAAACAAAGTAAAACGAGTAATTGCATATGCAAGTAGAAGTCTCAGCAAGAGTGAAAGAAGATATCCCGTCCAAAAACTTGAGTTTTTAGCATCAAAATGGGCAGTCAGCGAGAAATTCCATGATTATTTATACGGAGCCACTTTCACAGCCATTACTGACAACAACCCTCTTACTTATGTCTTAACATCTGCTAAACTAGACGCAACAAGTCAACGATGGGTAGCTGCTTTAGCCAATTATAACTTTAATATCAATTACCGACCTGGATCAAAGAATGCTGATGCAGATGGCATGTCGAGAATACTACCATAGAACATACCACCATGACAGCAGATTCTATTAAAGCTATATGTAACACCGCGCATTCACCACCTCTTGTGGAAAGTTTTGCTATCGATCCATCCAACCTAGAAACATGGTCGCTTCTATGAAAGAGTTTACTGAAATTGATATTGAACACGCACTAATAATCAGACTCAATCCATTTCCGCTGAAGAGCAAGAGAAGCAAGATGAGATATCAGATGAACCTTCATCACAGAGGATTCCCACTCCAGAATTAACATCAGTCTCTGATAATGGAAATGACAATTCCATAGCAACCTCAGAAGGATCTGGTGACAGCAGTGACCAACAGACTGTAATTGGTGAGGGAGTACAGCGTGCAGAGATACAACAACCTAGACGGTCCACCAGAACTAGAAAGAAAAAAGAGGAGTTACTGGCTCAGTTATGTGGCAGAAGTCACCATAGAGCTATACAATACATGAATAAAGATGTACAAACCCAGGGGAAAGCTCCCACACAACCAAGTCAGTAACTATTGGGTGAATAATAACACTTGAAACACCCAGACACGGGGAACCTTTTTACAGGCTCCACACTGCATCTGAGAATAAGTGTAGATATGAAAGAAAAAAGAGGAGTTACTGGCTCAGTTATGTGGCAATTTTCATGGCTGAGTAGTGATTACATAATGAACCAGCAGATCAGCAAAGAGTTACCAGATTGGAGGAAAAGAGCCGATTATCTTAAATTGCTTTTATCTGACAGTGATCTTACCACTCACCATTCTGAAATATCAAAAGCTCTTATTAAAATTATTACAGAACAAACCTAATTTCAGTTTCAGTGATTATTCTATGTAAGATATTTGTATGGTGAAAAGACACTGAGAAATAGTATTGTTTTTATCTTTAAATTATTCTTTGTGTGGTTTGAGTACTTACAGTTTATTGTTTTCTTGTGTGCTAATCATTGTATTTTTGGTGTTTATAAATGACGTCATTTCACATGTAGGGGAAGTATGTGATAGGGTCACTTTTGGCTATATTTTGTATTTATTATATTTTTTTATAAATATATATGTATTTTTCATATACTGTATTACATGTCACCAGTAAGAGTTATTTATCTTTCATGAATATATGTTAGCGTTATTTCACTTTGTTTGACCACTTTGTATTACTTTTGGTCATTGGTCATTGTTTAAAACTTTTGTAGAAACTTATTTCAATGGCTAATTATTTTTATCTTTAGTCTCATTGGTTTAAAATATATACTTTGTTCTGATGCTCATTGATTTAGAAGTGTTGTGATAGGAAAAATATTTATCTTTCATATTTTTGTATATTTTGGAAACATTATAAGAAGCACACAATAGCTGTAAGTATGTATGTTTTTATATTATTGTAAAGTCTTGGATATAAATGTAATTTTGTTGTAAATTTGATAGTTTAATACATCCAGAGATTACACATTTTGAGTTCATCGGATTGTCTGAATATTGTGTTATTTTCATTTGTGTATTGGTCACTTATTAGAGTACTACATGTATTTTTATAGATGATGTTTGAATGATATAGAGAATTTTGATGTGTCTCATGTGTTTTTGAGGAAAGAGTTTGGGCCTCCCTATATATTGATATTATTTATCAAATGATAAAAACATCGAAATATTTTTACTTTGGCTTTGTTCAATGTTCTATGTTGTCTCGTTTGGTTGTGAAGTGATCTCTCTCTCGCTCTCGCTCTCTCTCTCTCTCTCTTTCTCTCTCTCTCTCTCTCTCTCTGTCGTTGTTGGCCTAATAGTAGGCAGTTTGGTTTTATGAACTGACACATGACGCTTAACAGAAGGCGAAAAAATGGTGTGGCCTATGTCAACAATGTTTCTTACATACATACATACATACTACATACATACATGCATGTGGATGCGTAAGTATGTACTTGCGTACAAACATACAGACATACAAAACATTTTATGTTCGTACTTTTTCACTTAATGTACAAAAATATAGAACATATATACCTTTTAATTTTGTGCACCAGATGCGCATTTCGACAACTTATGTCTCTTCAGTGATGCTCTTGGCCGAATGATAGGAATTCTCATAATATTTAAATACTTGAAGAGCAGTGTTGAAACCAAAATGACCGAAAAGTGAACAAAAGAATCAATCTCAGGACAGAGCTATGCCTGAAGGAGATACACCTTGGTTTCAAAGTGATTTACTTAATTTGATGACTTATAATTTGAAGTATATATTTGATACTTCATTTCATTATTATTTACCTTTTCATTGACTCTTGAAAATTGATAAATTAGATGACATCACAGTGCTTGATCCGACCGTTAATTACATGATGCAGTAAATTTATAAAAGGTTTTAACTATCCCTTTAAATCACTGCAAACTTGTATTATATTGCAGTAATTCTTTGTCATGAGATATAGAACGTATTTTCTTACGGTGTCAGCTTTTTCACCACGTTATATCAAAAGTTCATGACGGGATATCAAAATCTAATTACATAATTCGAAAATATAGTTACATGTGTTTAGTAAATCTTGCAACTCTTTTTATGTGATATCTGACGCCGACGTTCTCTCAACTGTATGCTAGATCATAACTGCGAAATTTAATCACATCACCAGTTTACTGAATATACATTAATATGTAAAACTTCATGGAAGTGAAAATTTATTAAAGTATTCACCTATCTATCGCAACTAAGAGTAATTTAAACACTTATATTTCTCCCGTAATATTTGATATTGGATACACACCAGTTTAATACAAATATTCATTCACAATTCATGGGGTACTTTATTGATCATATGTTAAAATTAAGAACAGAATTAGGTTCTTGGTGCCATAGTCATGTGACACAAGTTACTTTCGTATTTTACATATGTCAGTTCAGATATTTTCAAATATCGAAGTCAGAAGTAAGTCAACGGAGGAAAAAGATTTTCATTCGAAAATGAATTCGGATTTTTTGAAGGTACTTGTACCGGCCCTTTTACCAGAAGGTCTCGTTGATATGGAAGAAGCTCTCTAAATCTGTTTTTAGATAGAGTAATAATTTCCCCCTACAACTGCTATAAAGAAAGGAAGTCAGGAAAGCTTTGATACGTGGTAAATACTTGCTCAATAAAAAGTAATTTCAAGAAAGATGTAGAAATATATTAGAAACAAAAATCTTCCATATAATAAGAATCTTCCATGCCAATGGCACGAACTTGTATGTTCATCGCCTTATCACCGAGAACTGAAAAAAATTAAAACGATCCAAGGGACAAGTGACAAGTGCCGATAGGGAAAATACATCTTGTTGTGAGGGTCATTTATTTATTTATTTGGTATATATATTTGGATGATCTCTTAAGTACAAGAAAAATATGTAAAATATATATATGTATATGTAATTGTATATTATAAAACGTGTTTACTTTCATTATGATTTGTGAATGTTCTTGCAAATCTAGATGTTTCAATATCGGAAATAACTTGAACATTACAGATACTAGAAATGTCTACAAATTATGAAAATGCATATAAGGCATGGACTGTGACATTTTCGGGATCACTGCACCACATTGCCTGTTTACGTATATACTGGGGATTAATCGTCTTTACTGACTGTTTGGATTGCATGGTTTCGAACTGTGAACTTATACTTTGTACACTTTATTTGACTTGAGGAATCTTTGTGATATTTGTTGGCTTTACCAAAGGGTTAACTTCTGACTGTAACAATCTTTAAGAGTATGGATATTAAGAAAGTAGTTTAAAAGATTACTGATCTGATAGAATAAACAAAATGGTCAAAGTGTGTGATAAACAAAGTGGTCAAAGTGTGTGATAAACAAATTGGTCAAAGTGTGTGATAAACAAAATGGTCAAAGTGTTTGAAGAAGTAGAAATTAAAGATTGGTGAAAAAGCGGATAGAACTGGGGGATTCCGAGTCTTAAAAAAATTAGCTAAACAACACTTTTGAATGTGAAGGTGATGTTGAATAAAGACTATGCTATTCATTTCCTATATTGTGCAAAAATGTGGGGTAAAAGTAATTAAGAAAAATAGTTGTGAAAATCTTAAAATAGAGTTTTCCATATCGGTGTCTAAATAGTGTCCAAAATCGTATCAAGTTGTGGTCTACATTTAGACAAATGCATTGCATAGACATTTAGACCCACCCGAAGCAGTGAGGGTTCTTTTACGTGCTACGCCTACCGTAACCCGGGACCTTGGTTTTTTAGTTTCATCCGAAAGACAGAAAACACATTGGGAGGGCGGGGGTTGTTTTGTAGTAATAAAATCGGAAAGTATTCATTTTTGGCGGAAACGTACTGCAATAGGAAGAATATAACAGTAGGTCATACATGTACTTACAAGCTATACACCGATCCTCTTTCGTCGAATGTTAAGCACTTTTGCGCAAAATACGACTATGATGACTTCACGTAAGGTTGGACAAGTCGGACATAATTATGATGTCATAAGGATAACAATAAAAAGTCCGCTAAACGTCGATTTCTATGCTGAAAAGTGGATCGGTATATTGTCGAGTACGATGAACACTTGAATTAACTGTTGAATCTGCATGCAAACGATGTACGTAAATGCCAATGTATATTCTATTCTGTCAACGCCGAGTGTCTTTACTTCAATTCAAGATTTCAAGTTTGTTTTATTTTTTCGCTTTGTACATATGTCTGCTCCTATGCAGATGTAGTGATACCTTGTTTTATGTGTGTATATATATATATATTTATATTTATATTTATATATCTTAACCGGCACTGTTTACAATGAATCATCGTTTTACTTCGATTGTTTCGATGTCTGAATTTTACAAAATATTGGTATTTTAGTAATGATATGGTTTCTTCAATGCTAGATAAATAAACTTAAAATAGACATAACCGTAACTTTATGCTTTATCGCAAATATTCGGGCCGTACAGCTTTAAAGTTGAAAACCAGAAAACAAACAAATAAAAAACAAAAGCAAATATAACAACCCTCCAAAAATAATAAAAGAAATACAAAATAAACAGCAACAAAAAGGAGCAGAAAAGACAGATAAAGCCAAACAAATAAATAAATAAATAAATAAAAAATGAAAAAAAAAAACAAAAACAAAAACAAAAACAAAATCCAAAACAAACAAAACGAAACGAAAACAAAAAATACTAAATACATAAATTTATAATATTGATTGATTGATTGATTATTGTTTTACGTCACACCACGAATATTTCACGTATATGGTGACGGCATCTCCCGAAGCAGTGAGGGATCTTTAACGTGCCATGCATACCACGACACGGGGCCTCGGTTTTTACTGTCTCATTCGAAAGACATGACACCGGCATGACCAGAGCGGGACTCGAACCCCGGCCTCCCGATCAGGAGTCCGACGCGATACCACTAGGCCACGCCGGTTTTAAATTCATAATGATAATAATAATAATAATAATAATAATAATAATAACAACAACAACAACGACAAAACAACACAAAAACGTTGAGAGAATACATGAGCAGAATGTTAAGAAAATAATATTCCTGTATCCATTTGTCATATTTAGGAATTTGAGAACGACCATAATATTATCTATGTACTCTGTAAACAGGTATTAAAGTTTTTGTATGACATCATATTTTTACGGAATAAGAGTAATATGTGACTTACAGAAAAAAAACCCAGTCACTTCAAGCATTGAAACCGAAGAAAAGTACATGAAAATTTACAGGCGAATAAGTAACTCGATACACGTTCGGATCAAGACATAATATTTGGGTATAATAATGAAAGACGATACCACAAAAACTATAGTAAGCTGTTCTTATATCTTTGTACTGAATATTCGCCACAGTGACAAATCAATTATATTAAAGTTAACCAAGATTCTACTTTTGATATTTTATTTTGGACACTATATACCTCTCTACCTCATGACTTAATCAAAACCAAATTGTTGTCTTTCATACGCTGGTGTTTCAACTGAGAGTCTAAATCATACCTCTGTATTTCAGTTACATCTCGATTTTTTCATAGAATATTGTAACTATAGATATTGGACTTGTTGTGACTTACGTTATGCCATCACATTTTTGATGGATAATAATAATGAGTAATTTAATGGCAAGATTTATCAATAAATTATTGGGATTCCTACAGGCACAGTTTCAAATCGGTGTATTCTAAAATAATCAGACACATTCCACATCGACAGTATGACCACAGAATCATATATCATTACCCTGATGATACATCTTGTATTTGGCCTCTCTTCAGCCTTATACAAACTTTTACTTGAGCGTTGCACGCTGACTACAGCGGTGGGAACTCTATGAAGGGCCTTAGCCTTACCTTTTCAGAAGAGGCAAGGTCATGATCGTCGTGCCTTTTGATTGTTAGTCGGGACTCTAGCTTATCAAGGATCTGAGCTCGCTTACTGAGGGGCAAAGCACGGTTTACTTTCATTTATGTCGCAAAACACACAGTGAGGTGTAATTCCAACATAATATTATATTACCGTCGCGTTAATGTGAAGTTTGCTTTCAGCGTGTAAGCTCAGGACTGCTGAGCACACGCGTTTGCGTTAACGCAGATTTCCACGTAAACGTAATTTCGAGACTGCCGCGTTAACGTTCTTGACTGCTGCGTGAACGTGCTTAACAGCCACGTTCGCTTGCTTACAACTTAAATATCTATTAGCATGTTCATACATAAGGATTTGAAGGAGAAACGATATATACTTTATATATTTAAATATAAAAACATGTTAATGTGTAAATAAAATTTAATAAAACCCTTACAAGTTAAGGGATGAATTTTTAAAATATTGATCGCAATTTCCGAATATTCACGATAATGAAATTTAGTCTTATTTTAGGAAAATTATAATAATAATGATAATTAAATTAATGAAAATAATAATAATGATGATAATTATGACATTCATATCTTATAAAAATAGCTATATTAAAAATAATATTAATAAATAAAAAATAAAAAAGTAAATGCATAAATAAATTAATTATAAATGAAGAATAAAACTAAGAAATAAAAAAATAAATAAATTATTTAAAAATAACTAAACAAATAAGAAATAAATACATAAATTGATTAAAAATAAATAAATAAAGTAGAATTAGAAAGTAGTTTTACTATATAGTTTCTTTATAGCATTATCTGACTAATTTTTTCATAAATACCTTATTGCATGTCTACGCGGTAATTTTCATTGTTAAATTACATATGAAACCCTCAGTGCAGGTTGTCATTTTAACATTACATTTAATGCATGTATCTATGGCGACATTCGCGGTAATATAATTAGATCCACTTTATCTCCTCCATCCGTTCTATTGCATAGAGAATTACAAATGTAGGCATGTGAACGTGCGACTAGACCGAGCGGACGCGGGAATACATAACATTAACGCGAATTTCCTCCCGCGTTAACGCGAGGAGCGCACGCGCGTCCAGTCGGCACGTGTGCTAAAGCAGTCGTCGTGACCGCTTTTCGCGTTAACGTGTATGTAATGTTTGGACTACACCCATCTGTATAATAACATATTATTCCATAAGCATTTCGTGTGGAATTTTTTTATGAACACTCGTCGTGAAAAACCAGTTGATCATCGTTCTTTATATGGAGGACGATTTTATTTTATTTATTTATATTTTTTGTAATGTGTATCTTTTGATTGTGCTGCTTGTGCGATCAGTGGGAAGGTGGGCACCCGTTAATCTGTTATCTACGCCAATTGAGTGACATTAGTTACTCAATTAACGGTCGTAATCCGATATGGTAACTGAATCAAAATCGAATATTTTTGTCATGTTTTATGTGCATGTCCTTGGTGATTTGTGTCATACAACTTGATCAGATGTCCTCTGCCTTCTCTTTTACGTCACTCCATTATTATTTCAATAGATAGTGACGGTGACGGCATCTCATGTATTGCATAGAAATTAATGTCTTTGTAAGTGACGAACTTAGAGTTATGTTGACTTGTCACGTGCCACGGAAGATCGGTTCTCACTGTCTCGTACTAAGGGCAGGATTTCGTTATGTCTACGGCGGAAGTCGATCACACAACATCACAGTCACGAGAAGCACCTAATCCAGTGATCTGGCTCCCGTCTTCAGTGCTGTTCCACTTTGTCATTAATGCTGTACTGAAATTGTTTTATATCGTACGTATGGAAATTCATGGCGAACATGGTAAGCTAAGCTAAATACAGAACAAATTTATGTAATATTTACTTTTTCGTTTCTTTCCCTATTTTAACAAATCTTCACAGTGGAGAAATGACACAAATTCAAATTCAGAATTAAAAAAGCTCTTCATAAAACATGATATAAACCCTATGCTCATATGCTTTATTTTACTTGAAACCCAATCCGATAGATTTAATTTTTATATATTGGAACAATACTTTCGTTCGTATTTGTAAAATTTACCGTATTAAACGAAAAAGAATGTTCTTCTTGACTTATTCTTATAATCTGTCGTATAAAGTATCAAATAAATAGACAATTAACTTTTTGACGTCTACGTCACTGATGATATGTAAAAGTTTCTGTCTCAAAGAGCAACTGATGATGACCTTTAATACAAGGCAGTGCCTGTAGATACTACAAACATTGATACATATGTACATGCATTGTGTCCAACCATTTCGAACTCGTGGGGAATGCTGTTGAGTGCGTCTGAATATGGACAGAAACGATAAGCTTACTTCTATATGACATACGAGATATATTCTATCTTACTATTGTTAATATTCCTTTGCCTTGTAGTAATATCCCTTTTTCACCTGTCTATATTATGTATGTGTGTCAAACACTCCGATATGCTAGAGCTTCTGTTGAATATGATTCAATCATTTAATGAAGCAAGATACTTAGTGAGAAGTTAATATCACAGAGTTAAAAACCTTAAAATTAAAAGTTTTAAGTCAACATTTCATAAATATTATAGCCGCTTTATAGATCTTGTTTGAACATATCACTATTGTTGTATAAATTGAGCTCCTCGGTGTGGCTGTACTCATATGTCTGTGGGTGTTTTTGATTTTTTTTATGTGTTACGATCCTTTCACGTAGTCATAGTAACATGCTTACGGTTGCAAAATGTTCCCAATTTTGAAAAAGCGTATAATATAGGGATAAAATGTTGAATATTTCAAACATCATATATATGACGATTTCTTCATATTTGAGACCGTGAATTTTACTCTTTAATGCAAATGCAGTGTTACGCACGGCCCATATCAAAGTAACACCGTATGTATTGACCACAGACGCGTTTCAAGATGATTGCCAGATTAGTTTCGGTTTCCCATATGATATTGCACTGAAACATTGTTTCCTGTAATAGCTACATCTAAAAAGCAAATTCTCTGACCTGACCCTACTCCATACGTCACGAAATCACTTGACTCATACCATGTGTATCTCATTTCTTTATTTCTGCGATGACAGACTTGACGTGCATTTGATTTCTCCCATCTTCAGTGCGGAGCGTCTGTACATTATGAATAATTGTGCAAGCAGTATTGTTATTGTATATTGTACATTACAAAATAGATTCAAGATAGGCAGTAAAAGCATTTGCAAGGACGAAACAAACTTTCTTGATTGAATCGTCTTTTAAACAGCGAAAACAGAGTGGATAATTCTTCATTGCCGTTATATGGTGTCAGATGATATACTTAACATGGATTTCGGATTTCTTCAAAGAAGTTATTAACATTTTGTTTATTATTTTCGATGTAGTGAGAGACTATTTTCCATGTATGGTACTAGAAGTTCTTATTCCAATCAACAAGGATTAATTTGTACTTCTTTTGGGTAAGCATATAGAATTCTTGTATCTAAAAAATGCTACAAGTTTTCAAATAAAATATGTGTACAAGTTAGAAAAGACGTTGATCATACATATATATTAATTGATAGACAAAATACCTTTTTGGTTGGCAGTGCAAACCATCCGATGAAATCAACTGTCTTTGATGTTTGAAAAAACAATACAAAACAGAAGTATAGTAATTGTGTATAACAAGTTGCAGAATGAGGGACCTTTAAGAGATTTTATACATTCTGTGAAAGAACTAACAACATATTCGATAGATTTAATACTGAATGTCACAATGATGTAGAACTGCAACGTATGTTCAAGTCATCGCATCTTCTAAAACTATCAATAACATACGATCATCGAAAGACTATGAGCGATAGGATAACTAAAAGTTTTCTACCTCTTTGCATGAGAATAAATTATTGATCTTGGTTTTTGGATTGTTTATGTTAATGGAAAAATAAAACAAACATATTGATTTATTGGATCGGATGCCAGCATAGGAACAAAGTAAAATAGCGAAATGGATATTCAATACGTGCGCCTTATCTTATCATCTTTCTGCGCACTCAAAGAACAAGACTTGAAATTAAAAATACATGAAGCTCTAGGTATATAAAATAAATTAAAATTTCAACGAGGTAGCAATGGATAAGAGGTAATGAAGTAATTCGGTAAATATAATCAGCCCGGTCGATTCAGCGAACTTCACATGTATGACGCATATCAAATACCGATGGAACTATTTCCAGATGTAAAATAAAGAATATCGGTAAAACCAATGACATATTTCCTCGGAAAATTATCATGAAATACCGGTAATTAAGGCCTTGCTTAATAATGTGATGACTTTGGTCGAGTATTGTCAAAAAGTCCATAACCCAATGATTGATTATTGTTATATCTCTCGTGACTATTTTATGTATGGTGACGTCATCTGTATGTTGCATTGCATAGAAAAATATACTTTACAACAGTCCCACCAGGAGCAGTGAGGTCTCTGTTACGTGTCACGCCAACCGTGCCAACGGGCCTTGCTATATACTGTCTCATCCAGACAGAACACCGGTATACTCATTGCAGGAATCGAATCCGAATCCTTTCGTTTACAGGACGAACACCTAAATCACGAAGTTACACCGGCTTCCCTGTGAAATATCATAATTTTGATTATTAACAGTCATTGAAATATGCTGAAATAAAGGCCTTCTCATAATTTAGAGATATATGCTGAGTGATATTGTTCTTGCAGGAATGACCTTTGTGACCTTTATCTGAAAGTCTCCATTCTAAGGAATATGTGTGTATTCGCGTGAAATGTGATACAATCCTTGTGAATGGTTTCAGGGATATGAAGCAATTTCTAATATGTAGGGATATATGTTTAGTGATCTTGACGTTGCCAAGATGGTTTGACTACCCTTTGTCTTAAAGTTCTGCCCTACGATATGATGTAATTGTAATTAACGGTTTAAGAATTGGCATCAATTGAAGAACTGATATCACTGAGACAATATGCTCCACTAAAACTAAAAATAATATATGATAATAATAAAAACAACAATTGTAGCACCCATTACACCAATGAATAGATCCTTTTCATATTAATTTCATCTCATACATGCCATACATACCATGTTTTGTCGCTCAAAGTTCCGTCATTCTATAGTGACGTAACTTTCCAACCATTATCGTCATAATGAGATTTCCGACAATTGAGGCGCTTATATTATGCAAGATATGAATTTCATATATCCACGAATATTTTACAATTTGATGATCTAACAACAACATGCGTGTTTTGCAATAAATGTCTTTCAAAAAGAATTCATAACTTAATTTACTTCCATTGATTTATAAAGCTGTATAGAAATATATTTTAAAGTGGCAGGTTTTCTGGTAGAGTACACAGGCGACAGCGTAACAAAACACCGTCCTATGGCATTACTTCTTTCGTGTATTTTAGGTTTAATATATATATATATATATATATATATATATATATATATATATATATATATATATATATATATATATATATATATATATATATATATATATATGGTACCGAATCACCTAGCTGTCATGCATCTGACCATCTAACATACTGAGCTACCCGAGCACCACAAAAATAGAACTTCAATAGCCACTCATTAGCAAATCGTATAATCTTTGTATTTTGTACATATGTATACATATATATTGTCGAATCGAGTAATGTCGTAAAGTAAGGAGTAGTTTATATAATTATGTTCCAGAATTGCGATTAAAAAGAAACTACAAGGTTTCCCTACATTGCCCATCCTTTACATATCCTTGTGTGAGTCGCTGCGAAGTGTAGATAAAAGACAATATCATTAGTATGGTAGTTTTTTTTTTTTCATTCACGTATATGTTTGTGGAAGAAATTTTTATTAGACATACATCGAAAACAGTGGAAAAGATAAACATCCAGAATCTATATGGACAGACCATAAAGCAATCTTAAAAGATTATAGCAACTCCATAAAACACAAATGCAAAATTTACTTACAAATCCAAACTGTAAAAATAATAGAAAACTAATATAATGTTTTGATTCATGAACGGTTGGAAATTTTTAAACGGTGATAATGATAAACGTTATGTATTGTAAATTAACATGTCTATCAGAACGTGTGTTACTTTGATCTTATTGTTAAATTCTACTTTACAGAGAATTAGGCATTCACTTGTCGATGCACTCGAAACCGCAAAATTTATTCATACTAACAATAATAGTAAATTTTTCAGTAATAGTTTATTTGTCACGTAACTTCCGTCTTAAAAAGCACTGATATAGGAAATCAATCCCTCGAAGATGTGCCCTACTTGTATTGTACTGCAAGAGTTTGCACGCGTAATTAGCAAAACAAGATACATGTAAACATTCTAACTTTACATATATAACTATTTGCTGAATAGTAGAGATATACACCATACCACATATTTTCTATTACTTTATATTAATCTATGGCAGCTGGATTAAAATATTTTTGGTATGTTTTTTCTTTAGATTCAGGATTAAGTTTTGTGTACCGGAGGAGAATGAGATGTGACATGTTATTTGACCAGATTTTAAATTTTACCGGTATCTTAATGAATGAAGTGTACTTTTGAGGTCTTATTCCATTTACAACTTCCGGAAACTTGCTCGGGGCTCCGATTTCTGGAAAATCATGGATAATCACGTATTCTGTTGATGTACAAATAGTCACAGTCGTACTTATCTAAAAGATATAAAATATACATATTTTGTAAATCATCACTTACACCTATTTTGTAGATATGGGTGATTTACACCTATTTCGCAGATATGGGTGTGAGTTCTGTTAAGGTTACTGATCTAATTATCATTTTTACAAATCTGCGTGCATAGGTATGAATAAGACAACATACAAAGTTTATATATCACTAGAAATGGAGCTTTTATTTATATTGATGACGTTAATCTTTAATCATGATTTTGTGGCTTTTTCCTTAATTCTTCATCAGTCTGCATAATATTAACATAACCTGCACATTAAAAATGTTCAAAGTATCCAAATCTTTACCATTTTTGAATTCTGATTTCAATATTGTTAATCCATTTGATTTCAGATTCAACTAAAACAAGCTCGCAGGGTATCATTTATCCAGAGCTCTGACTTCAGTCACCTGTAAAATAAATTTATTCTCTTTAAATGCTATCAATGAAACTACTTTTTATTGAGCATTCAATCCACGCAGTCAATAGGAATATACTACAATAATTTATTAATGTTAAGAGAACATGATAAGTATATATAAAATTAATTTTAATACCTTTTGATAATAAAGGATCAATGTAGAAAAGCAAAATCATGATTTCCGTTTCATAACTGCTTCCAAAACGTCTTCGACTACGATGAATGTTAATATTTAAAATTTTAAAGTACTAACCTTAATACAAAAGGATATGGCAAACATCGTTTAAGCAATAAAAGGATGCGTAGTGTGAAAGTGGTTCTGTATTTACACCTACATTTTCACTTATTACTGAGTTGTTGAAAGTCGACTGCATTTATAAAAGACGTTAACAATACATACATGTTCAGTGCTAGATGCTATATCTCCCTTTTGTTTTACTCTGAACCCATAGAGATCAGGTATTTTAGCTCGTTTTAAGACGGACAGACCACGGTTGGCTCACTTGGATGTCATGTCGTATTTGTAACCGGTTGAACCTTATTCTGTATAATCCACCCTAGTTGAGTGACATTTGACATTTCAACTGACAGCCTTAAGTCGACACCATAACTGCACCACAATCCAATATTATTATATATATATTAAGATGTCTTTTTGTGTGCTGATTGCTGTATTCTCTATTTGTCCTGGCGAGTTTTCTCATACAGTTAAGTCAAATGTCATCTTTCTTTTCTCCTATATGTATTATCAGTAATGCTTTTTTAGATGTTTGATCCTTAATGTCATTGCTGTTCTTATTCTTGTTCACTTTCATGTCGGTGACCACGTTTGTCATACAGCCAGATATATTTTTCCATTTTCTTCGGAATTACACAAAATTAAATGTCATTAACTACAGTTAAATTATCTTGATCTAACCAAAGTTGGTATCACTAACAGTAAAGTCTGTGCATCAGTGAGTGTCCATTAATATAGTAATTCATTTAAGACATGTGGTATGAATTCCAACAAAAACTTTAGTCCATAAAACCACTCTAACATATAAATATGTGGTAGGCTTTAATTATTCTATAGACATCTGGCAATACATTGGTGACTGCTTTAGGTATTTTTATGAGCTTTTTGTTAGAAATAGTTTCACTTATGAATTCTATATTTTTATGTTTTTAAAGTAATTAAATAAAGATTACTCATTCCTATCGAACTTACGATGTACCTTTTCAACTGATACGTTGACGCCTACACACTAGTATTTTTCTTTGATGATCAGTACTTTATTGGCAGAATTGACATATATGAAGTCTGTCTACTTCACCCTGTATTGACATGTTTAGAATACACAAAAGACGTTCCAGGTTGCCAACATATGTATTCAACACTCTGAAAATAAGAAATTCAATTATAGTGAACTTAAGTAATTGAGAGTATAATACGAATGTAATAGCTATTTTACCGTGTCTCTTAAAGACACACAGTGGATTTCCGAGAAATAAGAAATGAGGCCAAGTATTAGGGGAAAAAATATAGGTCTTCCGTTTGTTTAGCCACATCAGCAATTTATATTTGTATCATTTATGCCTCATATGCCTGAACAGAAAGAAATCTTTTTCTATTCACTTGTTCTCCTTTCTTGTATCCAGAGGTCCACCGTAGAGACAGTGTATTATTGCGAATGTGTGAAGTGAAATTGCATCACTCCTTAATTTAGGTAACGATTATCAATATCTTCTATGCGAATTATTACTTTCACGTTTTAGCAATTCGCAAAAAAAAGAAAATAAACAAAAAATAAACGATAAGTTGATTATTTATGCCTGCATATTTGTGTACAATTAAATTCCCTTGGCATATAAAGCCGACGGAGATATTAAGATGGGATTTCATGCATGATTAATTTTTAGATATTAAAGAAATGAAATTATCTCAAAAGAATTTTGTGTTGTAATGTCATTGAAATAAATTTCAATCTATTTCAACTCTTGTCTTTACAGAAATACAAATTTCCGATTGTAGATAATATTTCCGAAAAACTTTGAAATATTCTTGAACACAATTTATCAATAAAACAGACGAAAACTCCAAATATGAAAACATTAACTGATAGATATTTATTTTTCAAATTTTGCGTTAAAGGGGAGTGTTATCTTTTTTTTTTGCACTTAAATTCATATTTGACTACAAGAATTAAATCGAAATTAAATTGTGGAAGGCTTTCAGTATCAAAAATGCAGTATGTGTAATATTAATATAATGAATTTTAATGCGATTTTGCAGAAAAAGAAGGCTGTTCGATTTGTATCTGACGAAACTTAACAAAGATGTTCAACAAGAATGAAGTCACAATTTCATACTAATGAATTAATTTAGAAAACGGCATCATCTACATGGAATTGTAAGTATATATTATTTAATCACCTAATAAAAAGCTGTAAGACAAAATCTGTAAAGTCAGTTACAAAAGTTCACAAATTTGAAATTTTCTGTGTTATTCTGCATTTGGGTCAATTCCCTTAACACATCTTCCTTATATTTCGTTAGAAAAGGGATCCCTTGCATCATTGTGTCGCTTTTTCGTGGGTATAATACTATCAAATTTAAGTCATGACAGATTTTTTTTTATTTTGACTAAACCTCAAAAAAAAAATTGAATTAGTGCTAAAATGTATATTAGCCATGGAAATCCCATAATTTTGATGAATACACCCCAATAAATATCAGAATATAAACATGTATATTATTCTGGTACATCAAATACCCATTTTCATTGCTTTTATCTCTTGCACAAATCTTAAACTGTGGAAACCAGTAGTACAAATATTTGAAGAGCAAACTCATTACCAAACTGACACCAATAAGCCAGTAACGTTTAGACTCTATTCTATTTCTTTTTTATTTTATAAATGTTATGTTAAATATATATATTATTTTCACTGAATATGTTTATTTTTTCAAACCTTAAATAACAGTTTTCATGGACTAACGTATGAGCAAACCTACGAGTATATGTAAAGCTTGAATAGAGTTTGATATTATTTATAAATTCTGACGGAATGCTTATCAATGTGAGATTTGCAATGAGGTCAGTACATTTTACGAAAGCTTCTACAAAACTAAGTTAGATCTTTTAAATTGAACCTCGCGTCTAGTCGTCTATCAATCATTGCGTTTTATTAAGTCTAGACGTATATTCAGAACATAATTCATATCAAAGCATAATTTATGAAATACTTAATAACTACCGAGTATGTAAATTGTTAAATAAATTTATTAAATCCCGTAGCGTTGCTTTATTTATTCTTTTCGGTGACATAATTCAACATAATGTTTTCATTTTTGTTTTTCCAAATTGGTAAATAATTCCTGTTAAAATCATAGCTTACACAAAAACAAAATAACTATAGTCTATTTTAACAATTTCATATGTAAATTATTACATACATTCATAAAATCCTTCAGCGGATTTTAGCTTAGATCTGTATACTCATAAAAGATAATACTTTTTACTGTCTTGTCGACGAGACGACTTCCTTAATGTTGTGATTCTTATACAGTTTTTGATTTTTGATTTGTTCTGCTGATTTTTTCCCTTCTATTCATGATCATCTAAACATTACAAATGTGTCGACTGAAACTGTTATAATTCGTTGATGGTATCTTGTAAAGAAGGATGTACTGCGCGACAAAGTTTTGGGTAGAAATCAAATGATAATCATATACGTACTGTAAACGTACAATCCCGTAAGTGCAAGGCAAATAGGAAATGAATCCTAAAATTGAATTGAACGTATCTGTATACCTATTGCTGTAATTGAGTGCTAGTTATATGTCAGTTCTTTTATGTATATTTGATAACTGGGTCAAAGGTCAAGTAGGAAGCCAGTGTACCCTATGACCTAGATTCGGTGATTTCCTCTACCACAACACGCTTATCGCAATCATTTGGTAAGAATTTCTGATATAATATTTAACTATCAATATGTATGAATGCCTGCACATCAGGATATCACAACGTTATAGAAAGAAAGAGATTTTCTTAAATCCGAAAAAAATAGGTAACTCTCATCTTCTTTCCCTCGCTTCAGATTTCAAATAAAATAGCGAGGTTCAATATTGGCCGTATCATTAACTATGTCACTCGTTTTCGTTTTGTTTGAAAAGTCAAGGGCAGAAAATTACATACTGAGGCAATATTACCACAGTTGATTAAAACGTCATTCGCAGTTGGCATTATTATTCATTTGTATTCTGGAATTTTGCTGCATGCAAGTCAAAAAGATACCAAATTCAGTAGTAATATATATTATAAATCTACGCCAAAGCTATTAGATTTAAATTCAGCACAAACAAAAGTTCAGTTGGCTGACTACATTAACATTTTCTTAGATCATGTATCAAACCAAATATAGAAATGTTTTAAGTTCTTGGTATGTATTAAATGTTAAGATACCAGGCATTGGTCAATAGAGAAAATCTGTTATTCAAGACACATTACAGATAGAAGCTATCACCGTGAAAAATACGAAAGTAAATGGTGTCATATGACTATGAAACTAAAAACAACGTACCACGGTCAACAATAACGTACCCTGAAATTAAGAGGTGAGATGAAGTGCCAAGCCGGAGTGAGCGTCTCCTGTTTGGCTAGCCACTTCCACTGTGAATGCCCTTACATTTAGACGAAACAAATATATTTCAGCTCTGTGTAGATACATCAATGGGAACAAACACTGTGCAGGAAGTGCCAATGCCACATAACATCAGAACAAGGGTATAATAACTCTTAACTCAAACTGTCCGCATAGAAGTCTTTAACGAGCTTCACATCGCAAAGGGGAAAAAGAGATGGGATCAGGTACGGTGTCATTGAGGAGAAAGCATCTCCTGGTAATCAGTTACATCTGCCATGATGTAATTTCATGTATAGATGTATGTTAAATCAATCCTGATATTTTCGTTAGTTATATCATTTTAAGTGTTTTTATTCCAAGTTCTTGAGTATCAGGTGTTGACTTATATCGTTAGCATGTACTTTTACCGATATGTGTAACTGATTGATTATTGTTTTACGTCACTTCACTATTATTTCACGTATATGGTGACATCATCTGCCTGATGCTTTGCATACAAATTTAGACCTTTTGCAACGGACCCACACGAAGCAGTCAGTGATCATTTACATGCCACGCCTACCGTGACACGGGACCTCGGTTTTTACTGTCTAACCCGAAAGACAGAAGACCGGTGTGCCAGGGCGGGAGTTGAACCCAGGACATCTCGATCACGAGCCGAGCACCTTATCCACTAGGCCACACCAGCTTCCGATATGTGTATGATGTCAATGTGAAACTTAAGCAACAAAACCTCTCTGGTCAACAAAACATTTGTTACAAAGGAAACAACATTATTTGGTGTAAGAGTAAATTAATTACCAGTAAAGTGACTTTGTTTGTTTGGGCTTCTTGGAGAACTTTATATCTATCTTCATCAAATTATAATCATTAAAAGACTTACATTTTGTTTCAGGGTCTAATATCAAATGAATCTAACATTGCATTTTACGAAATGGGACCGAAAAAAGCAGCATCGGAAGTATGAAGTAAACAGGAGAAATGCATATGAGGGCAGCATGGGCGGAGTATGGTTATTCTGAAAAAGGGAAATTATTTTTTTCGAAAAAAAACCCCAAAACAACAATAAGAGTTAAAGAATATGTATAGATGTTTTCGGAAATAATTGATTACGATAATCATATCATACTGTATTCTATATGTCGCATTACCCATAACCGAAGTGTCAAAACGAGTTAATAATTTTCCAACGATTATAATTTATTTGGAAATGACAAAATATTTCCCTCATGCGATTCACTGTTAGAAATAATCATACTATATATTAAGTATTATACTAAGAGAATGCGTCCAAACAGCCAAATGTATGTATGAAATTCGGTAGGGATCAGCACATTTATTTATAGATACACTCTGATACATTTGGTCAGACTGCTCTAACATTTGGAAATTATAATATTTGTGCGATGCAGTCATGAGTATATTTACCTGTGTCATACAACTCCTTTTATAAAGCAGTCGCTTTCACAAATCTCGTATTAAATAACGTCTATGGATACATTACACTGTTTTAGCTTACGATGCAAGTTTGTTACATTTATGTAAATCTTGTTTACCCCATTTCGTCGTCATAATTCATTCATACAAGTGTCAACGCTCCTTTTTCGCAATTAATATACACTACTGCTTCAGAGTAATAGCATTCCCACGACTTCATGACCCGCTATTTTCCTTACGTACAGCATGTTCTTAATTATAAAAACCACATGTATGCCGATGTTATCTTTATTACATTACAGGAGAATCCTTAAATATTTGGTCATTCAGTGAAACACAGATATGACATTTATAATAATTTATTCATCTATACGATATTGCCAATTCATCGTTTTTAATGTAATGTTTAATAGTCTACGGAACAAAAATGAAAACTATACAGTATTAATGCAGTATATAAATAATCGTTTTTGCTTATTGTGATAAATCATGATAGAAAATGTTTTCCAAAATTTTGAGTTATGGGTTATTTTCTTTGAGAATATCAAATAGGTAAAAATGATTCACTTTAACAGAGCCGTAAACGTAGGTATTGAATTCCGTAAAAGCGGGTTTTGCAGTTAACTTAAAACGAAAGTGATGCACCTGCATTAAACAGATGTTGGTTTTATACATTGTTCCATTGATTGTATGATTTATCACTGGTCGTTGCAGGTTGCAGTTTAACGAGATAAATGTTTATATACAGACCTACTGCATTGTGTCGGGTTTTAAATGTTTTGGAATATATATAGTTATGTATCTACAATATGGATGCCAAACGTATGAAAATGAACAATCGGATAAATGGAATATTATATTAAAAACACCAAATAAGTTCCATTCAAATGAATATGCTCAATATTTATATTACTAAACAATGAAAACTTTCTGGAATTGTAATTCTGATATTCGTATTGTAGTAAAATCATAACCCATTTTTTAAAAATATTTTGATTTTATAAATAGACAATGATTGCCATGTAAAAATAAAAATGGCTTTTTGGCTGGTTCCTTTACTGACTTGTTCCTTAGTCAATCCCATATCATTGTCACGATTAGTACACACTACTTTACCATTGTCTCATTTAAGATATTCGACATGAAATAAAAAGGAGAAATGAACATTACCCACTCCTATGCCATATTACTTGAGCTAGTATAACTAGTAGTCATATGAGGTAGGAATGGTAATATCGTAGTCAACATTTGGGAAAAAGACGTCATAAATAAACTGTGATATTCTGATATCACAGTACAATCATTTTCACAAGGACTACACTCAAATAAGGAAATCAGCAATTTAGACAATGATATGATTTCTGATAAATGTACAGGAAGTCTTTATAGCGACTCGTAAATTATGAAGAATGTAAACTTCAATTTTTTTTTTTTGTTTTTGATAATTTTTCACACAGTATCTTACCTCGATAAATGAAAGAACAAGGGTTTGGAGAAGCTTTAGCATATTGGATCAGTTGAGACATTATAAATCAAGAATTCGAAAACTTATTTTTTTTTTCTATTCAATTACTTTTACGTTAAGTCAAGATTTAAAATATCTACTCCAAATCGTCTCTATAAATCTAACCCAAAATACTAATAATAAAAATAACAATAATAAAAACAAAAAATGAAAGACATGAATTTTAAATATATAGTATTAAGGGAAAAACTACTATTTTCTCTTGAACGTTTAGATTATATACATAGTAAATTACATAAGTGACTGTCGCGATGCCACTATAACAGTGAATAGCCAAACAAACTCTGATTATAATAGGTGACATAAGGCCAAAGTAAAGTTATAAAGATTCATGTGAAATACGACTTCACGGCAGGCGACTTGCAAACTTGCTCCCTACAAACTAGTCTCATGGAAGGGATATGTAGCCAGAAGTAAAGATCATTTGCAAGCTCGATTCAGGAGTCACATAGTAGTTTGAAAGAAAACCTTTATTAAGTGTTCTGAGTCAAAGAAGCATCGAGAAGACGATCGCGTTGAGATTATTCTGTCCATTAAGGGTAGATACGGATGTGATATGTTTTGTTCTTTTCTTAATTCTGATATTTTAGATTTACACCACATTTTAAACATACATTTTACTATGGCAGACAAATAGGAAGCATAAAAGATCTGATTTAACTGTTTGACGATCTCCATGATAGGACCACAAATATATGTTACAAAAGTCAATTTCATAGTCTATGATTAGCTCAGTGTAGTACTTCAAATAGTATTTTATAAACCGTATATGTCATGTTTAGCTCTGCTGATTCACTTTGCGATATTGTAAATGCCATATTACAGGTAAATATTAAGAGCATTTTATAAGAAATAAATTAAAATCCATGCAGATGTATATACAAATGATATAATTGGGCTTAATCTAGATAAATTGAAGAATTTTAGATTACAATGACAGAAAATAATAATTGTAAACGCTTTTAAAATACGACAGAAAGAAGATTTGTAACTTGTACATTGGTAACATATTAAATTTGTTTTATTTCAACTGACGCAAAACAGAAAAATACTATGGCCTAAAGTGTATGAAGAAAGTAAGCATTTTTAAAGCAAATATAGAAGATGAGATGAATCGAAACAGGAACATTTCAAAATACACTAATAATAAGAAGGCAATATTTGACCCTAGAAATGTTACGGTCTCTAAATAAACGCCAAAATGGGATAGTTATATGTACCAGAAAACGTATTTACAGCATACATCAAAACAAATTTGTGGACATCTTCCTAGACGTCATTCATTTTCAATATTTCTTAAAAATTGCTGTCAATATCTTGTGTGCTAACTCATCAATTATAAAAAATGAACAGAATATTGAAAGATGTTGTAAAATTACATCATTCGGCAAATGTGTTGAGTTTTTGTGCACTGTTAGGTCTATCATAAGTTAGGCGCAGTAAGATTTCTACTTTGCAGCTGATTTAAGGCAATACAAACTTATAAAATGTTGCAGAAAACCCACCAAAACCTACCATGACGTCATTGTGACGTCACTTTTGCCCAATGCATTAACTGAAGGCTGTTAAACAGCAGCAATAAACATGCCAAGAAAATTTCTGTAGTGCAACCCTTTCCTCTATTCCATTTGTTGTGTAATTTCACATTAAGACTGTTCTACATCTATTTGAAATGAATGAGTCTTGCTGGGCCTAACTTTAATATTTTAAAATATCAACTGAATTTTAATTTAATTAGACCAAATTTACATCATTCAACAATTTCATTCCAGTATTTATACAGAATTACGCCTCTAGTAAGATGGGCACAGCTATAAATATTATTAATAGGCTTGCATTTACTGTTTACAACAAAATTTTTTTACCGAAGTGGGCAACATACACTTGCACTTTTGGAACATTTGTTGTTAATATCACACATGCTATATATAGCAATCACGTGATTGCAAACAGCCAGAGATAAAATTTAAATGTGTAATAAAAGATTTAGACTTGTTAACAATTTTTTTGTCAAAGTAAGTATTCTCAATTTGTTATGTGGTTTTCAGTAGACTATAGTGTCAGTGACGTCGTGGAGTACTTTAACGTTACTGCACTGCATTCCTATTTACGACAAAGTGTCAGTGACGTCGTGGAGTACTTTAACGTTACTGCACTGCATTCCTATTTACGACAAAATTCAATTTACGTATTAGGAAATTTGTCATTTAACTTTGTGAACACTTGTCGTTGCAGCTATGAACACAATAAAATGATTCCATACAGACTAGGGGAAAATCAAAAGTAAACTTGTCCCGTATTGTATTTTTCTAAACTGGGTTGCTACTTAACTTGATTCCAATTACCCTTCCAAAATTTACTTTATAAATCGTTTCACGTCGCTTTGATTGTAAACGGCATTGCCTTGCTGTTGGAAATTCTTTGCATCTATTCTTTGCACTAAAGTGTATTCATACCCTTGATTTGATGTTTATAGGTTGAAACATTTCTATCTTAGGTATGCTGTATTGAACAGACCATGTACGTCAGTATGTTTTTGACATTTGTGGCGAGTTTGGCTTACCAAACAGGAGGCGAATACTTATCCAAGGCACTTGATCTGTCCTCAGTTTTGTATATGCCTTGCTTGTCTACCATTGGTGTGTTGAAAATGTAAGAGCGACAAAGCGCCAGATACCTGTGAATTGTATATTAGGATTTTTCACATCTGTTTTCATATAAGGTTGGTTTCATCATGCAATGTTTGATTCATCTTCTCATAAACTTAATTACGTATTGAAAATAAACGCAATATAGATATAATTATATAAGTAACAAGAAACACTCGATATCCTTGTTACTTATTTAATTCATACTTGCCTTCGGAGGACTTCGAGTGAAATAATTATAGATATTATGCAGATAAACAGTCGCTTTAAATGTTATTCAAAACTAAATGAAATTCATTTTATTCATGTGGTGTATGTAAATGGACACCTAATGGAAATATGGTTAATTACATTGATTCAAACTTACATTGCGTCATCCCAATGTTTTATCTACATGAAATGTATCAAAACTTTTTGCACATAAGAAAGCACGATGCGTAAATTCCACAGCAGTTGATAGTACATTGCATGTAATGCAAGTAAATGCAATTCAAATCTTGTGCAGCGATTAATTGGTCAACAAAATAATAATAATACTAATAATAATAATAATAATAATAATAATGATAATAATAATAATAATAATAATAATAATAATAATAATAATGATTATTATTCTACTACTACTAATAATAATAATTAGAAAACATAATCTTAATATCAATATTCTGTTTCCTACATATCGTATATTTATATTGTGCAATAGAAAACCACACTTCACAGATGTAATTGAAATAAGAAATTTTATGTTTAAAATGTTTAAGGCAATATTTAATTAAATAGTCATCTGTACCATCAGTATAAGTAATTCTACTTCATTTCTCTAGTTTATGTCCTTTAATGTTTACTCATTGAAAACGTATTGCATGTTTCTAACTAAAATGAGGTCTTTAAAACGATGGTAAATTCATAGTCGATATTAAATATTTCTTTTCTCGTGTGGTCATTACTTTGTGTTTTTCATATGAAATACACCAATTTCATTGATGAGGAGTTACATTTATATGGTACATAATTTTTCAATATATATATATATAAAAGAAAGCATGTAGCTGCTGACAGTATATATATGAAACTTACCAGAAATTGAAAGTGAAATGAATATCACAATGGCATACGTATGAATCCAAATTCAAACCATGAGTAAGGTAGGTGCGATATGCTCTATGTCGTTCTTCGTAAAAGCCCTCAGTTTAGAAGATGAATCTACTATGTAATGAGAAGATCGCAAATGACATTCCGATACGTTGAATTGCACCAAAATTTTACGTTGTTGTTCAGTAATGTGCAATGAGTAAAGTGGACGTACCACAAAGGATACAACTGGTTAAACTACAGTGTGGAATACGAAAATAGCGGAGGCATTGTCACTGTGGTACTCACAACAACGTACCTCGTGGACTTTAATGGATCCTTGGAAACCAATTGGCATAATACGTGGCCGGGAGTAGTAAATATTTGTATGGCTGGCCACTCCCACGATAACTATTTCATCAAGTGAAAGGATAGCCTTTTTTATAATTACCGGACTCATATGCATACTTGTTCGACTTACAAGTACCGTAAGCAGATCTTCCCTACAATCAAATTTCCAGGTTTCATGATAATTCGTTTGAAAACATTTTATATTTAAGGCAATACCTTCTCTTTTATCATATGGTAACACTTTCATTTACAGACTGATCATTAACGTAAGATACAAAGATAACTACTGTCATATTGTTCCCACTTACAACAATGTACCCCGATGGACATTCATGAACCCCCGAAAATAAGTCAAGATAAGGTGCGTTTGAAGAGTTAATGTCTCCTGTTTGGCTAGCAGCATTTGCAGTGATTCAAATTCAAACACTGATGCTTGATATCAACGATTTGCAATATATTTCACTGTCACAAAACATTAGCACCCCATGGAAAGTAAATGTACGTAAGTAACAATAATGTAGAATAAGAGGGTAACTTGAATGTGCACTTACAGCAATGCACCAAGGTGGACATTCATCGCCCTCTGAAAATCAGTGGCAAGACTAGGTTCTAAGGACACCAGATCTCTTAATCCTCTCTTTCGTTTCTTGCAAATGCCTTCAGATAATGCAGTGTCCTACTTTCGCATACATTTCATTTTTTTAGTTATCATTTGATTTGATTTTTCCAACAACTGCCATATTGTTATCTGAAATCTTGTAACATTTATAGTTGATGATAGTTACCTTAAAACTTGTCATTCTTTTTGACATTGGTTGCCTTTGGATACATAAATTTTCCTTTTAAAACATTGTCTATTTCAACATGTAATGCAAATGAACAAATTTATCGAATGATTTTATGTTTTTCGTCACAAGCTAAAATTATCCTAAGTTATATCGTGAAAGGAAGCGCGAAACGAGATCTCAGACATGGTGGCACAATCCAAGAATCGAATCCGGATAGTCAGAGCTGCAAGCCAGTTGCTTAAAAACTATGCCTAAAACTGAACAAACCTACATAATTTTTATCAAGAAAAGTGAACCATTTTATTAATTTAAATTACTCTTGAATTTATTTCTCAAGTTTGATAACATTTTACCCAAATGTATATGTATTCATTTTATTTGATTAC
This sequence comes from Pteria penguin, assembly GCA_035048485.1. Lineage (NCBI taxonomy): Eukaryota > Metazoa > Mollusca > Bivalvia > Pterioida > Pteriidae > Pteria > Pteria penguin. The sequence goes on from CM068585.1 coordinate 30,599,804, forward strand.
CTATCCTTTATTCAATAATATCTCAAACGCATCATGTACTATTTACAAGACATAACATTTTTTAAATTAGACAAAGAAGTTCATACTTCAAATAAAAGTTGGCCATCTATAGGATAAAATATTAGATTCGAGACCTCGTGAAACGTCGCAGAAGTACTAATATACACCCGAGTCTAACTATGTTTCTGTTTTTGTTTGTGTTTTTCTTTTTTGGGGGGTGGTTCTCAGTTTACCCTGTTTTTATTATTTAATCTGCAAGGGACGGTTACTCCTTTCAGGCATCTGGTCTCACCTAGGTTTAATTGGAGTTGGAATTTGTCTTAATATTACACTGTACACAATATTGTCTTTTTATTCCATGGACTTCAGGATGTGATTAACCCTTCGGTACTTCGTCGGTGTTTACTTTGACACTGTTCACACATATGGTACACTGTATTTTACTTCAACGTCTAAACTTACGCTCAGAAACGTTCATGCCCAAAATAAAGACGAGAAAGAATTCATGCATCTTTAAATTCTTTCCATCCAGTGTAAAAAAGTGAATGATATCAATGAGCTAGAAACTCTTTGATACAAATATTAGTAATTATTTTTTGTATGTTGAAATTTCTAAAATTATATGTCATTTATAACAACCTAACAGTCCTTTAGTGAGTCAATATTGTATCCATATACTTCATTGAATTGCACTCTATTTTTGGCTAATAGGAATTATCATTGAGGAGTGTGGTACCCGAAACAACCCTGAAGGGTGGGTTCTTAAATTTTATTTGTAACTTTGATAATGATACATGCTAGTTATATGCCTACACAAATGCAATTCTGTGTTCAATACTGAGTATATATAAATCAAACAAAAACTGAAACAAGGACTGTCTTGTAGTAGGCCGTTTAGTGTTAAGTGAGCGTCTCCTGCTTGCACGAATACCTGTCACAAGCTGTAGAAAATGTCATCCGGTACTTATAGTGGAATCCTTTATTTAAGCAAGAGGCCCAAATGGTATCGCTCACCTGAGTACTTAGATTATCAGTCATCTAGGAAGGAATAATTATTTATTTTTGTATTACTGTGACTAAGTCAACACAAATGTTGAAAATATTTTATTTCAGACCAGAATAAAAAACAACAGTTTTTTGCACATCCATTCAGGTGATTTTGATATTTAGCATTTGCTCTGTCTCTGCAAAATGTGATTCAGGGCAACAAGTTTGTCATTTCCTTTAGGTGCGGCCATTTGTTGACTGTTTTCAAGTCTGGGTCATGAACAACAATTTTTATCAAATATTGTCCAGATTCAATTCAAAATGGACTAATTTCATTTGTTGAGTGTTGAGAAACTTCTAAAAACTTATTTAGATGTGTAAAGAAATGAAACAAAATTTTTGACCACAGCGGGGATTTGAACCGTTACTCTCCATATTTTAATCACCAAGTGGTATGTATACCATTGCTAGACCCAATTTTTAGACATGGTGGCACCATCTGTTGACCAATTTGGATGAAATGTAAAAATTGATAGAGGAACTATAGTACTTCATGTATACCATGTTTCATTAAAATCCTTCATGTGGTATAACAGCAGAAGTTAAAAATGTGAAGAATTGGTCCTATACACCCTCTTTTGGAAGTCTTAAAAATTCATAGAAAATCCAAATATTGAGATATTGACAAAATTCTTTTAAGATAATATTCCTTACCACAATTATGATCAAAATAGTCCATAAGAAATCATCACATCATTATCAATTAACTAGGAAATGTTTCACTTTTCTGCATTGAAATCACCAAGTCCAAAAAAAAAAATGTCGAAAAAATTCCTAACATTTGATTTTTGGAAGGGAACCAAAATGACAAGACTTCTTCACTCATCCCTCTAGATCATTTCTATGCATTCTGTTTGTCTCTGTATACAACCAGTATGAAGAAGAAGATTGTCAAAGGAGGGTACTCGTTTGTGACCTACTTTTGACTGTGGTGGCGCCACCTGAAAGGGGATCATAAGGTATTTATTTCAACAAAGATTTATTAAAATCAGTTAAAAACAGTTATGCAGAAAAAGTTGAAAATGTGAAAAATGGCTACCCCCCCCCCCCCTTTTATTATGAAGTCTTAAAAAATGCATTTAAAAAATGGAGATATTGACAAAACTCTTTCACAATAATATTCCTTACCATAATTATGATCAAATTAGGCTATAAAAACTCAACATTATCGATTAACTGAAAAACATGACACTTTTCTACATTGAAATTACTAAGTCCCAAAATATGTCGAAAAAACGTCACAAATTTAATTTCGGCACGGAACCAAAAATACCAACACTTCTTTATACATCCCTCTTGATCATTCCTATGTATTCGTTTTGTCTCTGTATGCCAACGGTCTGAAGAAATTTGTTAAAGGAGGGTACCCCCTGTGACCTACTTTTGCCTATGGTGGCGCCACCTGCTGACGGATCTGGAAAAAATACAACACTTGTAGGGGACCATGAGTACTTCATCCATACCAAGTTTTATCAAATTCGGTTCAGCAGTTCTGAAGAATAAGTCGAAAATGTGAAAAGTTAACAACGGACGGACGACAGACTACGATTGATCACAATAGCTCAGGTGAGCTAAAACCAAATACAGTCCGTTTATATAATTATTGTCCAACATGTCAGTTAACATTTTAAAAGGTAGGATCTCAAACTGCGTGGAATCCCTATATCAACCAAAAATTTCCTGAGTGACAATTTCAGACGTTGATGTTCAAGAATAACACTAGTTTGAGACTTACTTTAATTCAGAATTATGCATGTAAATGGTTTTATTGCAATATATATATATATGTGTATAATGATTGTTTTAGATAGGATTGTAATCTGTGAGATAGAATATATGTTCACGGAATGCCTCGTCAAATGTGTTCGAATTCATATCTCCGTTGGGAATTTCACTTGGATAGGTTGAGTCCTCTCCGCTAAAATCATGACTGTTTTCCATTTCAACAGAGACTGCCAAATTCTGCAAAATTTCTGCAGATTCCTCCTCTGTATGTGTTTGCAAATCCCTTAACTCTGATACTTGTTGAATAATTGCATCTTTGTTATTTACAGCATTATGAAATGGAATTGGAGTGTTATTTCCTTCAAAGGAAAGGCTATTGGAATTGTTTTCTGGATAGGCGCAATTGCTTGACAAGGATATCAAAGCTGTTGTTGCTTTTGTCTCGGGCTCAGTGTTAGTTAAATCATATTTCAAACTTTTATTTCCTGGAAAATCTGCAGATAATGTTGGCAGTTGGTCGTTTCTAGTTCTTAAATGTTGATTTTGTTGCATCGCCAAGAAATCCTCTCGTTTAGAATCTGATGAATTCATATCCATTTTACATTTGTTGAAATGTATTTCTTTTGTCTTGGTGTTTCTCATAACTGGAACACTTTGTTTTCCAGCTCGAGCTCTTTCTTGATGAAACACATTTCGCAAGGATGCATCATCGCGAAGTATTGCTATAACATGTTCTTTATGATACATCGATGTATTTGTTGTTAAAATATCTATCATTTTGCGAGCAACCATACGGTTTGTGTCGATCATTTCACATTTATTGTTGTATTTTGATTTCTTCTGCGATATGCATTTTGGTTCACGACGAATAAGACTCAGATCCCCATCCAAGTGGTGATACTTAGATTTACGTGTTCGCTTTGGATATTCTCCGTTCAAAGCATTTGACTGTACATCATAGATTCCATGCTTAGATTCTGCTTGTATTGGGTTCTCGTCATTAAAGGATCTCCATTTGTTATTTTGGATAACTGTGCTTGCATTTTTATTTGCTGATGTACTATCCTTTAATGACGTTTGTGGCCTGGATATCTCGTTATCATTGTAATGACTTGACCTGTTACACCTAGTTAGACCGTCTTCGTGTACTGAAGGCATTATTGTTCTGTCTGTTAAATTCATTTTCAATGGCGTTGTGATGGAAGTTTTCGCGATCTTCTTCAATGTTATCGTTAGAACATTCTGGTTAGATTTAAGATATTCCAATGCCTCTGTTTGTTCTTCCTCTTTACTCTTGGAAGACATAATGAGTCCTAGGAATTTTAACATACTTTCCAGTATGTCATTTTTATCCATCAATAATGTGCATTTGTCACATATGTCTTCGCTTTTACTATTGGTATCCATGACCTAAACACTATTATTAAAAAATAAAAAAGCAACATCATTACAAATTATCAATAATAAAGTCGATAAAGAAAATCTTAGTTATACATTAAAATATCAAATAGATATTTAAAGAAGTATGTTAATCAATTAATATGAAATAACAAACCTTCGTTTAACAGTTTAAATCCCCTGCATTTAAATTGTACAGTTTGATATCTCATATTCATTTTAACACACACCAACATTAAATATTACTTACAAATGTTATATGTACCCTCCTTTATAAAAGTTGTGTCAGTGTTTGTAGAATTAATTTTATATCTTTTTAAGTTTCACTTAACACGCCTCCCATTGAAAGAATGCATATATCGATTGGATGGTATGTTAAGAAGGAGTAGTTTAAATGATATAGTATTTTGTTTTATAAGTTTGGAAATATGCAATAAATACATGAGTCCTTTATGGTAACATCGTGAATGGGTAAAGGACATACGTTAAATATGTTCCTTTCAGTGAATAATCTTTGTGACGAAACATTATATAACTCAATGGATGAATGCGCTTTATCTTAAAATTGTATGTGATATATTTCTGCAATTCTTCTTAAGAGATGTCTTTGTGCGAAAATTACATGGTATTTAATTTAATTAAATCATAATATGAGTGGGCATTGTCGTTACATTGTGTAAGAAATTGTTAGTCTAGATCTTGTAATAGCTTTGCATGGGTTTATGTCCAGGTATGAAATACAAGTATGACATACTTATGAGGTACGATATCGGTAGCAGTCACTATGTTTTAAAAAATCTAAGGCAGCTCAATGATCAATGAGAAAAACAATTTTAGACAATTATATCAGGGGTATGTTCGTTTACAAGACACTGAATCAAATTCTTACATCTGTAATATTTGTTTAAAAATATTTTGCAAATAAACACTAATAATAAAATTTTGTTTGTTTTTTCTTCTTTCCTTTCTATTTGTTTTATTATTCTTTTAATTTCATTTATTTTTTTATATTTTTTTTCATTGGTTACATAAGAGCAGATTCTTTATGACAATGAGATAATGTCCTGTACCTCGCTCGTGCCCACTATATGTTAGTCGCTGCTCCTTCAGACCATGGATCTTAGGTCGTTTTATATAGCTACGAGACGGTTGATCACTTTCAATATTATGATCTTATTCAGACATTTTATCTAAATTTGGAAATGTGACTTTTCAACAATACATATCCAGCGGAATATCCAATCCCAATTTCTTTGGTCATCTAGTGTACAAACTAAAAAGGGTCAAAGGTTCTGATAATTTCATATCGACGAGTTTTAAAAGTATTAAACGCCTTCGACATAGAAAGTATGACCCCAAAATCATCGCTAAGACCATAGTTCTTGTATTGGGTTCCTCTACAACCCAATGCAGACTTTTGCTTGAGCGTTGCACTCTGACTAACAGGGCGGTAGGAACACTTTGGAAATCTTGTCTAAACCTTTTCAGAGGAGACAAGGTCCATATCCGAGACCTCTCTGACTGTTAGATGTAACTCCTATTGATCAAGGATCTGAGCTCGACTTACAGACACGCAGAGCACGGTTTACTTACGTTCATGTCGCCTTACATATTTTTGAAAGCAACATATTATTCTTTAAACGTTTCGTGTGTGGTAAATTTTTTCTTGAGAAACCTGTTGATCCTTTTTCTCTATATGGAAGATTATTTATAAATTTTTAAACGTGTGTCCTTTGATTATGTTGCTTTTGCGGTTAGTGCAAAGGTGCCCGCCTGTTAACCGGTTAACCACACCAATTGAATGACGTTTGTTACTTCAATAGAACTTCCTATTCGGTATCCTAACCGCAGCACAATCGAATATTTTTGTTATGTCGTTTTTCCGTGTATATTCTACTATTAACATGTTTTGTGCGTATTTAGTGATTTTTGTCATACAGCTTTGTCAGATGTCTTCAGTTTTCTCCATTTCATCTGTGTATATACATTTCACGTCATGCACTTTCATTCATTATTCTATTTATGTATGTACTTTACTTGCATTTAAGTTTAAAGACTATAATTATAATATGAAAGGAAGTTAATAGTCACAATCAACATAAATGTGGTAAAAACGTATACTGCTATCCAATTAAGAAATCAACATTTTTAGATAATAAAAACTTCTATTGGTAAAACACCTGAGATTACCATAAAATCTCAGTATAAAGCAACAAATTGGCAACGCAGTTTACTCACTGAGCATTTTGTTAAGCCACATTGCTTTTTATATGATGGCAATGCTTTCATTAATGATTTCTCATCCGAATAACAGACAATACGGCAAATACTAGAAAATGTCAAGTACCACTTGTACTCACTTTCTGTTTGCTTGTATATTTTATACTCGCAAGTCCCAAATCTTTCATAGTTTCTGTATCAAACTCTGGTTACAAGGTAAACAAATCTCCCATATTTTTATTGAATTATGAATTTTTATTCAGTACATTGTAGCGGCAGTATAAAACTAATCATCTTAAATATTATAGAAATGAAAAACTTATTTAAATTTATGACACAATCAACTTAAAATCAGTCTATTTCTTTCTGGTGGCTGTATCATCCTGTAAATATCCACAAAGCATTGTCATGACGTGGCGGATTCAAAACAGTTGCAGTAGCTGAATATAAGAGTGGCAATTAATCAGGTGACCGATAAACGAAAAATGGGGGGGGGGGAGAGATTACCCCACATATCCCTTAAAATGTTACATAGATAAAAAAAATGACAAAAACTGCATTCACGGAGATAATGATGACCCATCCCCTACTAATCATGATATGAATCATGTGACACCACACAAACTCCCGTACTTTAATCCAGACTTAAGTAAAAGTAGTACAGAATTGATCCATACGAAGTTCGCTGTTATATATATTTGTGTGTGTGTGTGTGTGTGTGTGTGTGTATGTGTGTGTTTCTTTAAACAAATATAATGTGTGGATCGTAGATATCGATATTCAAAAATTCGATTTTTACAAGCCCGCATTTAAAAATGTGGGCGTATTATGTTGTTGTCTCTCCGTCCGTCCGCCCGTCTATCCATCCTTGTCCGGGCTTCTCCTCCTTAACTAAAACTTTTGGTGGTGTCATATAAAAAGGGTGAGGCTTGTAGTTGTGCATGTGGGTTACAAAGTTGCGGTGGGGGGAAATGGGCAGGGTCGGAAAAGCTTGTCCGGGCCTCTCCTCCTTCACTAAAGGGGGAACAGAACTTTTGATGGTGTCACGACCACATTAAAACATGATGCGGGCGTATCATGCACCCGTTAGCGGTGCCCTATTTTTTACTTTACTAATGTACCATATTTTGAGATTGTCCCTCACTGGCTCAGACTATGAACTGTGTATATTCGGTTTAAGTTGTTTCAAACTCGCTAATAGTAACAAAAACTATACAAATCGATTGTCGGCGATATTTTAATTCATGTTTATTTGTATTTTATGTTCTTTACAATGATGCATTGCACGATAGGAAATATGTATTGCTTGTTGATTTGACGGTCTGTACGAATTTCAAAGAGTTTTTATGTATCAACAATGTTATAAATTTATATAAATATGATTATTTGTTATTTTTGTCTTGATTTTAATTAAGTTTTATCATTACACATAGCTTTTATTTGTCTTCGTATTTTTACGGGTCTTACGGAATGGGTCACGGGGTCAATTAAGCTAACGTGATGCTAATTGCATATTTTATTGGTAAAATTTTGTCGGGATTGCCACGTAATTGACGGGAATATATATATGAAGTAAAAAACTCTGAACATATTTTTAGTCGTCTTCCATTTTGGTTTCTGGTCAGATCTTGTGAATTTTTAACTAAAGTTGTACGGTGTGTAAATGTCAAGAATATTTATGGGAATTCGAGATGCTTTAAGGTAATTAGAAAGCCGTATACTTTTAGTTTTTTTTAATTACTTCAAAAAGTATTATCGATTTTGCACTGGTCATAGTTTGTTATACAAATAACATATTCTGTTACATTAACAAGCAGTTTAGGAATGTTTTACTGGTTAGAAATCGTTATATAAACACATCAACCATTTATCAGTGCTGTACTGGTCATATACATTATATATATGATACTCAAGAGTAATTTTTACCATTTCTGTACTGGTTCAAGAGTATAAGATATAGGATATACTATTGTCAAGACTGTACTGATTTACCATTTTATATGTTACCTTCCACTTGAGTCCTTTCTTGTGATTCAATAACATAAAGTATTAAAATAACATAAAGATTTATGACTTTGTGTGAAATTACAATTTAATATTACACAGATTGTTGAATTCCTATTGTTAAAAATAATAAATTACAGAAATAATTTTTTTTTTCATTTTAAAGAGATATAAAATAATATCGGCACTAAGTATGTACCAGGTATCCCCATTCAGTTTTAGAATCAACTTCTGAGGTAAAAAGCGTGCGGTCTGACTGTTACAATAAGTTGAATGTCCTTTACAGGAACCCGGATGGCTCGAATGTCTTGTGAACTGAAAGTACTTTTGATATCCCAATTTCAGTAGTTTGATCTAAATATACATCTTTGCAACCACTATATGGATATTTCATGTGTAGCATCGCCTTACACCACGCACATACTGCCTAATCACATTTTGGCGTGTTCGATAAATGTTTATAACATCAAAACAACCATTTGCTCTTCATTTCCCATCTCTATAGAATTGTCTTTGATTTGAGAACACGTTAAAGTTACATTAAGAAAACTGTTATGCAACTTATGCTGCATAAAATATTTTATTATATATACTTCAATATTTGCATAAATTACGCAATGTGAATCAACACGACACCCCAAGTTTTAATCTAAATCTTATTGATTTACCCATTAGTATGCACGATATGTAATTCATGTTTTATTTGTAATTCATCTCGTTACACCGCATAAACATGTTTTGAACGGGGTAAGAACCACATAAAGAGATGATGTTGTTCCTATATCCTGTTATGCTGCACGATAGGTTATAAATATTTGATTTAACAGTGAACCCTATCTACACTGCACCATTACGTTTTCAACACAGTAAGAACCACATAGAGAGAGGGTTCAATTCTATATCATGCTATGTTGTCTATGTGTGAAGGACATTATAGAGATGAGGTAAACAGACCTTATTATGTCTAAATTAAATTATTATTTGTTTCCCAAATCGCAACCGACACGAAAAACCGACTGAAAGATTTTTTTTTTCAATTTTTCCGTGATAAGTATACTTTGTACGTCTAGCATTACGGATATTTATGTCAGTAATCGATTTTTGCTTTTAATATCATGACGAATGAACTCGTCTCATGAGTCCTACCACTCAATTGACCAAGTCAGCAGAGAGGAAAGATGAAAATAGTCGAAGGTTTACTGGTTTTGAACATATATACGTTTTCCATTTATCAGATCTAAAATTGACACTGATTGATTCAGATCTTTCTAATATAGAGATAGATATTTTTAAAATAGAAGGATCTGATAAGTAAGTTATCATGTCTTACTACAGCTAGCATTTCAGAATCTATCATCATGTTCATTCAGTTTGATCTCGTGTTGAAAACTATATTACTTCTACCTACCTAAAGACAGTGTGGCCTAGTGGATAAGGTGCCTGACTCGTCGTGATCCAGAGGTCCAGGTTTCGACTCCCACCCTAGGCACTGGTGTTCTGTCTTTTGGATGAGACAGTAAAAAATGAGGTCCCCTGTCACGGTAGGCGTGGCATGTAAAAGATCCCTCACTTCTTCGGGTGAGTCCGTTGTAAAGGTCTAAATTTGTATGCAATGCATCAGGTAGATGCCGTCACCATAAACGTGAAATAATCGTGGGGTGACGTAAAACACTAATCAGTCAATAAATCTACCTACTAATAAATGCTTCTGTGGAAACATATTCTAATTTAGGCCTTGTATGTTATTTTACATGGGGCACAAAATATTTGTCATCAATATTCCGGTTTTATTTATTTCTTTATCCTATAATAAAACATTGTAGTTGATTAGAACCTTTATTTTCCCAGGCTTTAATAACTCAGTGAATAATTTTATCTTTAAAATATTTCGATGTCTGATATTAAGAATCACAAAAAATTTGGTTTCATATCATAAGTATTTCGAATATAAGTCACCAATGTGTAAGATCAGTGTGTAAACCAGTTGTATAAAGAAATTTTCATACACGCGGCAAAATATCATTAATTTATGTTTTATTGTTTTCTTTTGTAGTCATAGACCACAATGTTAAACGCATCTTTTCCCTATTTAATATAATCTCATGACCTTGAATCTCTTTATCCCGTTTGCAAATGTTGCATCGATAAGTTTTTCAGAGTCACTAAATACAAGGGTCTCATAAGTAAAATATTCATCTTAATCGTGCACAAAATTTAAGCATTTTAGACAATTTTATTATGTTGCGCAATATCTAAAGAACGATTTAAAGGCGTCAGCAAGACCGTTTGATGTAAGAAATAAAAAAAATTACCCAATTTGTCTTTACATTTATCTTGCATTCAGATAAGATATATATATATTCATTTTTTACTATTATATATGAGTTATATTTGGAAAGTGTTATGAATGAGATCATGTTTATAATCGCTTCAAATAGACAGTTTATTGACATTAATAAGTTTAAGGATAACCCAGAGAAATTTTATTCACGTATAATGACTTGAGATGAATTTGTGAATCCTCATTCGGACCATTAAATGTTTCCGAACCCAACCATCAGCTAATAAAGCTATAATAACAGGGTAGGGCTTTTTGTATTGGTTTTTTCTATTGGTGTGGGTATTGTGTTGGTTTATTTCATAAAAAAATCATATCTCAGATGGCGCGTGCTTGCCCTCAACAATATATTGCGGTGGAAGCATGAAAATTGATATGCTTTAGTATTAATATCATGCTACACTATCATCACAAATGACAGCATAATAACCCTAAATAGCATTTCCAATGATCTGGCGAATACATATTATCCTTCCCTTAACGTTACAGTTTATCACACCGGCTATTTTCTACTTCAAATGTCCAATAAGGGGATAATATGAATTCTGTGTCTTATTCTGAAGAGAACATATTTCTTTAATTCGTCGTCAAAATTTTCAATTTTGTTATCCAGTAGTTTGTACTTCCCGTAACTTCTACCATATTTATGCAAGTACGCTGAAGCAATGATATAGCCCTTACTGTTCCAATCAATGTGAGCATTATTTTTCCGCCAAGATTTGTTCGTCGAAAAAAACTATCCATTTGTCGGTGCAGGTTAAGAAATATATCTATTTCTAACAAAGCCATTTTTTCCGTAACATTTTAAAAGTTGAATATTATCGCCATCTCTACACAGACAAGAACGGCGAATCAAAATTCAATCAGTATGTCAGTGAAATAAGGTTTCTGCTCGACAGCATCTTTTCAGAGTTACGACATATGTAATGAATTTATGCTAAATCAACTAGTTGAAAATTTCCTCCGTGTGTGTCTTAATTGTTCTCTCGGACCAGTTCCAAAGAAAAAAGAGGAGTTACTGGCTCAGTTATGTGGCAGAAGTCACCATGGAGCATACAATACATGAATATAAATAATATACCAGCACATATAACACATTACAAAAATATTTGATTGTAGTGCAATTACGATACCGACCTAGGACGGTCATTTAATTTGACAAAAGCCACACAAATGGTGTGGTTAACAGGTTTACGGGCCCACCTTCCCACTCGCCGTAACAGCAGAACAATCAAAGGACGTACATTTAAAAATTTATAAATAATCCGTCGTGTAAAGAACAAGGGTCAACAGGTATCGCATATTGAGAGGTCATAAAAATATAAACACGTAAGGTATTGTAAAACACATAAATGATATAAAAATATATGCGACATCAACATGATAAACCGTGCTCTGCCAGTCTAAAAGCGAGCTAAGACCCTAGATCTGTAGGAGTCCCGACTAACAGTTAGAGAGGACGAGGTTCAGGACCATGTCTCCTCTGAAGGAGGTTTGGACAAGGCCCGTCATATAGTCCCCACCGCCGTGTTAGTCAGCGTGCAACGTTCAAGTAAAAGTCTGCATAAGGCTGTAGAGGGGCCAAAACCTATAGTCTTTTTGATGATCTCAAAATCATATTGTCTATTTAGAAGACGTTTGACTATTTTATTACATGATACAATAACGTTATCGGAGCCTTTCACTTCCCTTAGTTTATATACTAGATCACCGTAAAAATTAGGATGGGAAATTCCATTGGATACATAGTGTTGAAAAGAAATATTTCCAAATTTAGATAGAAGTTCTGAATAAGATCTGAAGAATTTTCCGAATGTTTTTCTTAGTTTATGATATCTGTAACCCTGAGTTAAAAGTTTAGTAGTAATTTGTAAATTTCGTTTATGAAAGTCCAAAACATCGGTGCAGCCTCTGACAAATCGAACTAATTGAGATATATAGATACCATATGATGGGAGTCGAGGGACATCGCCATCCAAGTAAGGAAAATTTACTATAGGAAATCCAAAATCTTCACGTTTATCATAAATATTAGTATATATTAGGTGGTTGATAATATTGATGTTCAAATCTAAGAAAGGTGTAGATTTATCTCAAGTATTAGCTTTATTCAATTTGAGCTCTGGTGGATATATTTCTGATATAAATTTTTCGAAGTCAGGGTTGTCGATAACCAAAATGTCATCCAGATATCTGCAAGTATTATTAAATTTGTCAATGAGGTCGAAACGTTTTGATTTTTGAATAGAAACCATAAAATCTCTCTCATAACAATAAAAAAAAAAATAAATCTGCTATCAGAGGCGCGCAGTTAGTACCCATAGGAACCCCAACTATTTGTTGATATATATTGCCATCAAATTGCACAAAAATATCCTTCATGAAAAAATCTAGTGCTTTACATAATTCCTTGCAAGTCCATTATTTATATGAAGTATATTGTATGTTGGAAAAGAATATTGGAAGTACTGTAAAACATGGCCATCTGTCTTATGTGGTCACTTTCTTCGAGTCCCCAAGGTGACTCATTAATTTTGTAGTTACACAAAATTCTATAGTGCAGTGTTTTGACATGTCATTTTGTAATTTGAAGCCCTGTATATGGTATACTTGAGGCAAAATTGTTTTTATCCCCACGCAACGCTTTGCAGAGGGGATATACTAACGCTTATGTGGTTCCGTCAATCGGTGCGTGTGTGCATTGGAAGTACATATGTAAGTTTTAGATTCTCTGTGAAAACACCATTGTATAAGATACAGCAACTTGCTTTTAATCAAATCATGAGGCAGAAATGTATAAAGTGTAGAACAATCAAATGTAGAAATTTGAGTCGCTTTGAAATTTAGTGAAAGAAGTTTGTCTATAACTTCATGAGAATTTTTAATTGACCAAAAGTAATTGATGTTACTATTATGAAATGCGACATCACAATATTTGATAATATGATCTTTTATAGCAGTTAGAGCAGACGTAATATGTTTCGATAGTACCGTAGTAGAGAAGTGGCTAGAATTAGACATGAAACGTGATTTATATATGGACTTTTATGTAGTTTTGGGAGCAAATACGTGGTTGGTAGATCAGATTTATCAGTTTTAATTTTGAAGTCGGACATGGTGATGAGGTGATAGTGCAAGGTGATGTCTTTTGAGGTAAGGCTTTCCACATATGTATGAGTGGAGTTTAATTCGTTTTTAGGTACTTCAATATAATATAGTTTTCAAACAACTATTATGTTATAACCTGCTTTATCAGCAGGAACAAAGACATATTTAGCATGTAAGTCAGCTATCCTCTTTTTAATGGAATTTGCCGTCAATGTATTAGGCTGTTGAAATAAATGCGGATTTTCCATAAAGTTCTTAATACAGATATCGACAATTCGTAGAGCGCATTTGATTACAACAAAACTAAAACCGGATTCGTAAACCATGCCGTTTGTTATTACAAAACCGGAACGAGATTCGAGAAACCGTGAATCCTGCTGAGACATTAGATTTCTTGGTTTCAAGATGGCGGACAGAAACGAGAATGCAGTGAAGTGAGTTTTGTCATTTCATTATTGATAGTTTGTTATGTATAGAATGTCAGATATTCTTTTGTGTACGTGCAATTGCCAATAACAGAATGTTATTTTTGTATAATTTACACATACTATTTACCAAACAGACGGAAAACCAAAACAAGATGCATGCACATGGCATGGCTTAGTCCGAATGTTTACAAATTACTGCCTTATTTCAGCTATTGGCAAGAGGTTGTATTAAAATTTAATGATGGTACCCAAGACATTCCAATAACTGTGGACAGACACACTACACAGAAACTGGAAGCAGGGTGTATTGGTTTAGATAATAAGAATTATGTCATTGACCTTTGTTTGTCAGTTTATAATACATGTATGTACATATATAATATATACTACATAAGCCCGCCGTGGTCGAGTGGTATCCGGGTTGGATTGTGGATCTGGCGATCTGCGTTTGAGTCCTGGCTGCGCTCACCATGATCGGGTGTACCTCTGATTGCAAGGAGGTTAAAGGCGTCTTCTGACGTCAGGTGCTCGTGTCGAGGTAGGCTCGGTACGTAGAAGAACCCTAGTTGCCCATGGCGTGGGTGCCCGGCAGCAGGTCTAAATCTGGATGACTATGTCCTATCACTATATAGCTGAAATATCGCTGAAGTTCGGTTCACAGTGACGTGAAACCTCAATAAACCAATATAATATGTACATATAATTATAGTTATATATACTATTATATATAATTATATATACATGTATATGTTGAAAAGCTGAATACATACAGGGTTTAAAATAGCCAAAATACTGCTGACAAGGCATAAATCTGAAACAAAAAATAAAATATAACCTCAATCATGTGACTACCTTATTATCCTACTGATTGAAGTTTTGAGCATTGTTCAAGATGACTAATATGTATATATATACACTGTACCAGTATCCTTTGAATTTTTTGTTATTTTTAGACTTGGAGTTGATTAACAAAATTAATGTAATGGAGACATTGCCCAGTAATGAGCAGGCATTACCTAGTAATAATAGTAAGTATTGATTCACTCTCACATACTGTGATAACTGAAAGTTGTGATGCACTGGTATTACACTAACACTATATTAATTAACTCCTTTTTTCTCATCCCCCTAAAAACACTAGAGCTGTCAGCAGAGCTGGACTAACACCTCCACCACTATCTAGTAAATGGAATCATCTGTAAGTACTGTAAGACCACATCACTCAAGCCGAAAATGTAGGTCAAGTGCAGCATACTGAATTCTTATCCTAGCATCAGTGATGTAAGTTAGGTCATGATAGCACTTCTACTTTCCCGGAAATTGATGATTCCTAAACTTCTCACACAAGATGTTGCTTTCTTATTACATGGCACTGTAGAATATGTGTTCACATATGGACACGAAAATAAAGGTAATACAATCAAAACGTGTCCTTTTTGGCATTGGTATTGAGGTGTCTCTTTTTGTGTTGCCTGCGAAGCATAGTGTTCTCTGAACACTCTAGATTAAATGCATAATGCATTATGAACTGACCTGTAAAACATGGCCATCTGTCTTATGTGGTCACTTTCTTCGAGTCCCCAAGGTGACTCATTAATTTTGTAGTTACATAAAATTCTATAGTGCAGTGTTTTGACATGTCATTTTGTAATTTGAAGCCCTGTATATGGTATACTTGAGGCAAAATTGTTTTTATCCCCACGCAACGCTTTGCAGAGGGGATATAGTAACGCTTCTGTGGTTCCGTCAATCGGTGCGTGTGTACATCCGTCAGTCACACTTTTACCTTGTGAACACGATAGAGACTGAACCGTTATATGAATCTTCATTAAACTTTGCAGACATGTTAACCATGACAAGAGGATGAACCCCATTGATTTTGAAGGTCAAAAGTCAAGGTCATTAGCAAAAATGTGGGGAAGCTACTTTTTGTGCTACCTTTGAAGACTTTGTTAAAAATGAAATACAAATGATATCATTAAATTTATAATTGTATTGTTTCAGGTATTTCAGAGAGTAAATCTGCAAATACTAAGGACCTTGGAATATCTGATGTACCAGCTAATGTTCTTGTAAAGGATTCCAGTTCAGCATATTGGACAGACCCGGCTATTAAGTGTCTTTAAAGTCTCTGGGATACATATCAAGAGGAATTTGCCTCACCAAAAACAAAGAAAAAAGCAATTTGGGAGAAAATAACTAATGAACTGAGATAAAGGACATAACTTCACTAGCATGCAAGTTGAATCGATATGGAAAAACCTAACAAAAAATACAGAGATACGATTGACAATAACAATACTAGTGGAAATGAGAAGAAATCATGTTCGTACTTTACTGAACTGTCGGAAATATAAGGTTACAGGCCTAACATAACCCCTGATGTTACAATTAGTTCAATCCAAACAGATACATCTTATGACATCGAATCTCAAACTGCTGAAGAATCCCCTGAAAATGGCCCACAGAAAAAGAAAAAGAAACTTACTCGTAAAAGGAATCGCAGTCATCAGAATTGATAGAACCTATCAAGAACATACATGAAGAAAATAAGAAAATTCAAACAGAAAAAATAGAACTTTTCCGGTCATTTCTTGACATTTTGAAAGAACAGAGAAAACAGTAAACCAAATTTACAGTCAGATATTTCCCAGGTATTTTGTAAGTGATGGAAATGGAAAAAGAGAAGTGTAAATGGAACATTAGAACAACAGCTTTAAATAATGCAATGTTCAGTGGTTTCTTGTTCTAGTCTTTATTTCTACCTGCAACAGGTGCTATATTACTTTTATATTTCTTCATAAAATTGTGAAAGATATTCACAGTTTTGTTTATTTAAATGAAGGAACTTTTGTTTCATTTTATGTTGTTGAATAAAACTTTGAATTTTAAAATTCTTTGATATTAAAACCCCCAGAATGGAATTCGTGGGGCATCTTGTTTTTTGCCTGTCTGTGTGTGTGTCTATGGCACAAAATACTTTAACCTTGGTCATAACTTGAACCCTAAGCAATAGAAAATTCATATTTGACATGCATACTCAACTAATGAAACCTTTTCAAATGACAACAAGGTCATGACCTTGACCGTGACCTTTATACTAAATATAACCATTTTGGACTTGGTTGCCACTGGGGGCATCTGTGTTTAACAAACACATCTTGTTAATTTTATATAGCCACACAAATTTGAGTTAGTATAATGTTAAAGCTTTGTCTTGTATTGTCCTCGGCAACGTTTGTAAACACTTGCAAGTTTTCACTTAAAGCTGGACCTTGACAATTTAAACAACAAACTAAAGAAAGATCTTGTCTAAAACCCTTGTCTAAAATTATTATTATTATTATATGTTGTTTAACGTCGCACCGGGAATATTGCCCCTTGTCTAAAACCAATATACTCTGTTTGATTCTTTACTCATTCTAATTGTGAGTTTTCACTTAGAGACGTATGAAAACAAGCGAAATTTACAGAAGTAAAAAAATACTACGGTACACTGGGGCTCAAAGAAAGACAGAAGCGTGAAGAATCCAGTAGAGCATACTGGTTTCAGAAGAGGTTATATATCTTACTTTAGTTGTTTAAATTGTCAAGGTCCAGCTTTAAATATTGCAATGTTTAGTGGTAATAATCCCATATAGTAATACATGTAGTAGAAGAAAGGAAAACTATGGAAAATTGTGTTTATTTTTTGCTGTAATTAAACAAGACTGAGCAGATTAAACCACAGTTCTTTTACATAGTTGTTCTACTATTTCTTGGCGTTTTACCATTCCATTTGCAGATTTTGGAAACAGTGAGAAATTGTTAAAATTATTTATATCTTCCACTTCATCCAGGAAATCGTTGATTTCTTCCTCTTTAAGAATACACAGGTTATGCAAAATGCAAGCTCCCAAAATTACATTCATGATGACTGTTAAATCTGCAATATCGCAATGCTTCAGTCTACGCCATGTTACTTTTAAAAGACCGAATGTGTGCTCTATCACCACCCTAGTACTGCTTAACTTGTAGTTAAAGGTTTTCTGTACGTTTGACAGGTGATCATTATCCTTAAATGGTGTAATCAGATAATCTTTTAAAGGATATGCTGCATCTCCCATAACATAACTCCCAATGGGACTTGTTTCTGTACTGTTATGTTCTAGTTTATCAAATAGTGGCGACCTTCTAAATACCCTTGCGTCATGCACAGAACCAGGCCAACCAGCATAAACATCAGTGAAAAGATTTTCATGGTCACATACAGCTTGAAGAATCACTGAATGAAACTGTTTCCTGTTTACATAGTTTTCATGGTATTCAAGTGGCTGGGCAATAGAAATATGGCATCCACCAATAGCACCAACTACTCGTCTCATTCCTTGTTTCTCTTCAAATCCAGACATTACAACTTTTACTCTTTCCCCCTAAAACCGATAAATACAACAAATTAAATAATTTGTATTTTCAAGTATCTATTTATATTTAAGTACCATTCTTTTTAAAACTCGGACAGTGGGTGGATTGGTGGGGAGAGGAAATAAAAACCCATGAAAGAGAACACTGAAATCAGAGACATATATACAGATATATGTCTCTGGTGTGAGAAATAAATTGTACAGAATGTACTGAAAATAACGAAACAAGGGCAAATAACTCCTGACAGAAATCACAGTTTCCTAACATTTCATACAAAATATTTCTTAAATGTGCAAAGTAACACAGCGAAAGTAAACCTGTTTCGTGACAATGATGAACCTGCTGATTAAATGCATGGGCTAGAGATTTGCCAGACTTATTTTTTGGCGAAATTGCCCAATTCTTACAACGATTTGTACTTAAAATATTAACCCAATTACTTCATTTGATTTGATTTTTTAGATCCGTCGCTTTCAGCGATATTTCAGCTATATCACGACGGTCAGTTTTACTGGTGAAGGAAACCACCGACCTGCGGCGAGTAATTGACCAACTCTCTCACATGTCAGTGCTAGTCGAACACAGTCATTTTTACAAATGCCCCGGGCGAAATTCGAACCCACGTCGTAGAGGTGAAGGGCTACGGTGATCTGTAAAGGTTGATTCGTTAAATAACATAACGACTTAGACCACTCAGCCACCGCGGCCCCTGATTTATTTACTGAGCCGGCGTGGCCCAGTGTATTAGCATTTGCCTAGGGGTTGGGAAGTACGTGGTTCGAACCCCATACTGGTCATGCCGGGTAAAAACAGGTCCCGTGTCGGGAACTACACGTTTGCGCACATTCCTAAATATTTTCATTCGAGGACAGTTAATTTGAGGACAATTCAAATCATACATCAAGGGATCTCGGAATCGACATGATTTATAAAATGGATATATACCTGTGGCCACTTAATTATATCTTGTCGTAAATCATTCAGAACGAGCAGAAACTTATTACGGCACTTTAACACGGAATACTCGGAGATGTCGAATTTTTCTGCAATTTTTCTGATTGTCTCTTGACAAGCCATATAATAAAGTCCAACGAGGGCAATTTTCTCTGGTTTTATAGCTTCCCTTCCTCCGCAGCGTGGATGTTTAAAGGCAAGTTTTCCCCTAAACGAATCAACAGGTCTTCAAACAGTTCCCTACTAATCCGAAAAGCAGATCTAAAGTCATCCACATTATACAAAGACACAGTTTTTTCGACATATTCTTCGATTCGTGGTTTTTTATCTCTTCTTAAATTTGTTATAAAATGCGTATTTAGGTCAGACCCTTCGTCATCGAATAAAAATTCGACACACGGATAAAATTCTACACTATTGGCAGCCATATTGCTAAAAATCCAGTTTTGGTTTGAGCGTTTGATTAAAGGCAGTTGGTTTACGAAACCGGATTCAAAAACCGAATCCGGTTCTGTTGTAATCAAACACGATCTTAAAATCTCGTATTTCCAATCATTAAGGGCATGAACCTTTACCTGTTCTTTTTTACACCAACGTTTACAATATGTAGTTAAGAATCTTCTATAACGTCACGGCATTTATTGAAATCTATCCTGGACGTTAACCTATATTTGGGTCCTTTTCCAAAAAGGGTGCACAATTTCTTGTCCGAAATACAATTTAGGTCACCAATAATAACATGACCTGCCAGTTTATAAACATATTTAGAATTTTCACAAGAACACGACGAAGAAATAGAGTCTGAAATATCAGGGTTAGATGTAACTTTATTATAATTTAAAATAAGATTTCTTTTAGGCTTTTGGTACTGGTAACAAATAAGTGGAGGCTCTAAATTCTCAAAATATTGGGGGATTTTAGATATGACTCTTTGATCACGGAAAATATTAGAAATGTTAAGTAGATCGAAGCCTTTATTAATAAATTTAAATTTGAGAAATTGCTGCTTGGGTGGAAGAGACGGAGTACGAGGAAAGAGTTTATTATATGAAAATAAAATAATCAATTTGAGCTTATATCAATCAGAATTGCGTAAACTCTAAGCCGATGTGGCCTAGTGGATAAGGTGCTCGGCTCGTGATCGAGAGGTCCCGGGTTCCACTCCCGCCCTGGGCACACCGGTGTTGTCTTTCGGATGAGACAGTAAAAACCGAGGTCCCGTGTCACGGTAGGCGTGGCACGTAAAAGATCCCTCACTGCTTCGGGTGGGTCCGTTGCAAAGGTCTAAATTTGTATGCAATGCATCAGGCAGATGCCGTCACCATATACGTGAAATAATCGTAGAGTGACGTAAAACAATTACCAATCAATGAAGCGTAAACTCAAGTTTCATTAGCATGGATGAACGTACAGCTTTAAGCTGTTTACTGGTAGTGCGGGTTTTAATGATGAGGTCATGACATTGTTACAAAATGAATAATAAACAGAAATTACGTGCTCTACGTTGTCACAATGTCAAGTTCATCCAGAAACATAAATCAGTAAGACAAAAAGTCAAATACTCCGAACGTAAAATCAATATTTGATAAACTTGGGACAAATAAAACTTTCTGAAATGAGAACTCCCAGAAGCATAATGTAGAATATGTTAAAATTAATATGATGAAAGATAGCACCGAACATGATTTGCTTGTTAACGAATTTTTTTTTCAAAACCACATTGAGGAAATGAAAAACTTATTGTTGTGCGATTCGAGGCAGAAGCACAAATCTGACAGATTTCAAATCTCCTATGATGGGAAATGAAGGGCTGTCTATAACCACGAAAACTCTTTGCTTCTGTTTTGTCAGTGTTTTGTCGAAGGTTCGAATCCAGTCATATTACAAGATATAATTCGTCATTCTTGTCATTATGTTAGATAAATGCCCAATAGAGCTTGGCCAATTGCAAGGAAGAACAATTTGTCGTTACCGCTCTCAGTTGCAAAATCCGTTGCCAGGACCTTATCTTTCTCCTGAGCTACACAATACTGTATTATCATACAGAAAAATAAAGTAACACACAATATAAAATGTAATGATCGCAACAAGCGCTCAAATTTATTACATCACATGATAATAGTCTTCATCGTTACATCCAATCATCAAAGTGTTCATCACAGTATTACATCTCATAATGATCGTCCTCACAAGTCATCATAATGAAATCATTTCATCACACAATCACATTTCATCTAAATACATTTCCAAATATTAAATTCCTAAATAAAATATATACACGTGTACATAAATCATAAACCACCCAGTCCCAATAATATGCATGATTTTCTTAATTTTTACTACATAAATACAAAATTAAAATTTAACAAGTCGAACTGTTCAGTTGAGCGCTATCGAACCGAAGGAACATCTCAATATGCTCTACTGGATTCCCGCCAAATTTTCGCGGGAAAACACAGACGGCATCCAAAGTATTGCCCCTTCAGGAGAAAGTAATTTATTTTCTAGAAATAAATTATATTTCTCTGGAGCTACACAATGTTGTATTATCATACAGAAAAATAAAGTAACACGCAATATAAAGTGTAATGATCGCAACAAGCGCTCATACCTGACTCAAAGAACGAGGACGAGATGTTATTTATAACCCAAGATTTTGTGAAACAATCAGCCTTTCATTCAAAGAATCTTTTATGTAACCGTCTTTGGCAGTTTCGGACTTCCATCAACCATCCCGCTTAAATAAGCGATCTGGTATGCCAAAATTAGCAGCAGCAGTAGCTCCGCCAGATCTCAAACTATGCAGTCCATAAGATTTGATATTTTCAACAAAAGGTGAAAAAACATCAATAAAAATTCCACTCATTCTCGTATATAATATTGGCTTGTTCCCATTTTTAAATGAATACTTGTCTTTACACTTACTAATATTTTGAAACAAATATGAGTCACTATCTGTAAGCTATACATATTGCAAATAATACTCTAATAAGTTCTTAACTTGACACAACTTTGTATATGTCCTTAATATAACTAACCAATGTCCATCTCTATAAATATCAGCTTCGGCTACGAGCATCACTGAAGAGACATAATTTGTCGAAATGCGCATATGGTGCACAAAATTAAAAGGTATACATGTTCTATATTTACTAGACTCAATAAATAAAGACATACGAGTAATACAAAATTCAACATCACATAATTTAAGATGAAGCAATTCAGATACACGTAAAAAACTAGCATAAGAAATTAAACAAGCGCAAATTATTCGTTGATTCATTAAGTTACCTTCACAAAATAATCTATCATACATTTTACTTAATTAAGCTGGTGTGATAGGTTCTTTCTTCTTTGTAGAAATTGACAAACATCTTTCAGCACCTTCGAAAACATTTTTCACTATATCGGAATCTGTAGGCGATTGTATCCGAATGAAACTGTGAGCCCATCTGATTCCATAAAACGCTTGATGCACGGGACTGGGTGATTGACACTGTTGTACTAAGCATGCTAAGGAAAGAGCCACACTGCAAGCCTTAGCTGGTAAGCAATTGCGCCCACTGCTTCCAACGCATGAATACATTGTAATATCTTTTAACTGTATTCGGTGCTCTACTTTCACAAATAAGATCTGCTACTAACTTCGCTTTTTCAACTAGGGCTTCCGGAAGCTCCTGGATATCATTCCTACATGCCTGGAAAAATAAATTTATAACACATCATAAATATATATATCCTTACTGTTGTTCATATTCTAATAGTACCTACTATCAAATCGAAGTGCGTGCACTTTTTTAAAAAGGTAAATCCATTTTACCAAACAATGTACTATTTTTACTAGAAACATAATACTCTTTATTCACAGGCAATTCCACATACGCTACAACATCACTAATAAAATCTCCATCAATAATCAAAGGCCAAAAACTAGCCGAAGGCCAATGCGGTACAATCAATGTTATAAGGTATATATGTTCTATATTTCCATAAGCTTTACACTGCTGTAAATACCTACTCACTTTAGGCAAAATACACACAGGTGGTACGAACCAGCCATTTACACCATGCCAATCGGCGGTTAATGCGTCGATACTAGTTGCTTTACTTGTCCAAAATTTGCAGAAAAATATAGGTAGCTTACAGTTAAGCCTAGAAGCAAAAAGTCTACTTCATGGGGACCCCAAAGGGAATCAAGATATTCAAATATCTTAACAGATATACCCCAATAATCATAGTCTATGAACTTGCTTATCTCATCGGCTTTTTCATTTTCCGTTCTTGGTATCCATTCTAAATGTAAAGAAGTATCTGTATCCAAACAAATTTTGAAAATCTTTAACGCTGTGCTTTGCAAATCTCTTTTCATACTCCTTTTTTCGGCAATAGATACTACATTTTTGTTATCAGTAAACCATTTTGATATTTTTTCCTCTTAAAAATGTTTTCGAGGATATTAACACTTTCAACAGCAGTCGACTCCCGCCATGTGGAGCTTTGCGTTTTCTCAACATCTGACCACATCCCATGTGCGATACCGCTGGCATTTTCTACAATATAGGTACCATAGCCAGAGCCACTAGCAATGCTGTACACAATGCTGTTGCAGCTCAAATCTGATTTTAATCTCTTTACATTTACACTTTAAATATTTTCTTTCCAAAATTTAATTTATCTAAATTACATCCAGTAGGAGTAATAGAACAATTCCTACCATCTGCTTTCAAAATATCTATGCCCAAAGATTTTGTCATGATATAAACAATATTTCCCACCACATATGCCATAGATATAATTTGTCCTACAAAGCCGGCAATAGTCCTTACATGCACTTTACCTAAATTTTGTATAGAAAATTCTATTTCAGAAATTGCAGTTTTAGCCTTCTCTAACCTTTCTTGTGGCATTTTAATAATACCGTTTTCAATATCTATGAAATATCCTAAATAAACAACCTGTTGACATGTCAAACACATGGATTTTTCAACTCTAGGTACCAATCCGCTGTTAATCAAATCTTCTCTAACTTCACATGTAATTCTGTAACATTGATATTTGTCTGAATGAGAACCTAGTCCATCATCTAAGTACATTAGTACCTGTTTACCCTCACTCTCCCACTTTTTAGTCAAAGGTTGGATTACCTTCGTGAAGATATAGCAAGCTGAACTAAGTCCAAAAGGTAATACAGTGAACTTAAAAAACTTCTCATTTCCGTTAATACGCCATGAAAACCCAAAGTACTCTGTATGTGGTTCGTAAATCTCTATATGGTGGTAATCAGAATGGAAATCAAACTTAAAACAAAATGAACGTTTAAAAATAAAAAGCATAGCTTTTCTAATGTCTTCAAATTTAACGAAAGCTTCCCATAAGTGTTTATTTACATGCCTTAAATCTAATATTAAACGTTTCTTTCCATTATTCTGAACTGAAACTGTCAATGGATTTACCAATGTTGGTATATGTGAACTTTCCTCAACTAAACCCATAATTACAAGATCGTGAATGGCTTTCAACACAAATGCGTTATGCCTGAGTGAAGATTAATTATTTGACAATACAGCTGTCGGAGGAGTAGAGAAAATGGAATTGGATACCTATTCTCAATAATATCCAAAATATAATCATACGTTTGAATATCTTTCCAAAACTGAATGTGATTTTTAAGCCTACCCTTGACAATTATGTCACTTTGACCCTCTTCATATTCAAAATAATCATGTGTATATTTTACAGAATCACAATACAATGAATACTCATCTTTAATGTCACTATTCTGTTTTAGCCTTTGCTGTTCTGTTCCTGTATGGGTAGAAGGGGCACTCTGATCGCCAATGCTGAAATGAGCGCCACCGAACCATGACTGGGCATCGCTAGGTTTAGAATCAGTGGCAGGTATAGACTTCTTTTTAGATGCATTGTTCTTTTTCTTTTTGATAGCACAGGACTCAGCCTTGTTAATCTTTGACTCGTCGTCGGAATCACTAGCGACTGGGTTTATTTCATATTGTCGCACAGTTTCCCAGCCCCCATCACTACTGTCAGCATTTTTAATACGTTCATTTTGTTTCTTCAATTTAATACTAAGAGAAATCTCCGTTTCTTTTGCGTATTCAAATTTAGAATTATCAACCAAATAACTTGCTCAAGTTCTGAATTGAACAGAAACTGTACCTTGTTCCCCGCCATTTGTACTGAGAATCAGTTTTCAAATTCTTTACTTGAGAGGCGGATCCATAAACTTCTTATTTAAGACCAGCCAATTCACCACTTATTTTGGCATCTAAAGCAGCAATAGAGGCTCCTTGTTGCTTTGTTATTTGTAGTACATCACGCAAAGAAACTTGTTCAGAATTTTCGGTACCCATGGAATCCATTTAATTTAACAGGTCGAACTGTTCAGTTGAGCGCGGTCGAACCGAATGAATATCTGAATATGCTCTACTGAATTCCCGCCAAACTTTCGCGGGAAAACACAGACGCCACCTACAGTATTTCCTCTTCAGGAGAAAGTAATTTATTTTCTAATTCGCACTGCTCAAACGAAATAAATTATATATCTACTTTCAATCATCACAATACAATTTTCATACTTAAATCCTAAAGGCATCGATCTCTATTACAAGCATTTACTTGCATCAGAGCAACGTGCTGAGTTCGCATCAATTCATCATAGCACTTACCTGAATATCTGCTAAGTCTTCACACCAGTGAACTTTTTAACTGAACTATATGAAGCACTTTCTAAGCCGTCCAATATCCAAACTGTCGAGGCTCTTAAAGAATTGTCACCTTATTCCTTTAAATGTCCTCAGCAAATTATTACAGCTTTTGTGAATTGCAAAGACCCCAATATTTTTACATTTATAACCCTAGCGCACTGAAACTAATTTCCACATTTTGAATCCTTGCGGACTGAAACTACAAAGTCGATTCAAATCCTTCTAATTACACTTCAGTGTGTATTATTCAACACCCGGCATAGATAATACTATTTACATGGTTCAATACGCAAAAATACATCGGCGGAAACAATATGATTGTCGACGACAGATGAAGAGGTTAGCGTTATTAGCTTAATGATCTAATGTCATGGTTAAAAATTCTTAACCAATCATTTTACAAGTTCTAT
Source organism: Pteria penguin (assembly GCA_035048485.1). Lineage (NCBI taxonomy): Eukaryota > Metazoa > Mollusca > Bivalvia > Pterioida > Pteriidae > Pteria > Pteria penguin. The sequence continues at coordinate 30,626,565 of CM068585.1, forward strand.
CTCTATGTGCAATGAAATTCAAATTATTCTTAAGCAAATTTCGAGTATATGTGTAAAGACAAGGAGATGCTATATCGTATCTCCAGCCCTTAGGAAAGCCACATTTGGTCATAAAAAGGGAAATAATCATTAAATTATTGTTATTCAAATCAGTGAATGTATACTGTATGAAATGATTTTCATTCGTAATTTTCTTGTTTCGATTATTTCCTGTGGTAAAATCATATCACGGCAGGCAATTTCTGTACACATTCAATCTATACATTGTCTGTTTAATGCCTCGGATGGATGTCATATATTTTACACATGTCTCTTTACTTGTGTAACTGATTGATTGATTGAATATTGTTTTACATCAGTCCACGATTATTTCACGTATATAGTGACGGCAACTGCCTGATGCATTGTATAGAAATTGAGTCCTTTGCAACAGACCCTCGCGAGGCAGTGAGGGATATTTTGCGTGGCACGCCTACCTTTTTTTTCTTTTTGTCTTTCTTTTTTCTTCAATTATTTGTTCCCAATTTCTCTCACTTTCTGTCCTGTCTTCCCTTCTTCCGTCTTTTTTGTTATTCCTTTCTCCCGTGTACATTTTTCGTTGTTTTTTCCTCTCGTGTTCTTTGTTTGGTCCATTCTCTTTTGTTTTGTCTTTCTTTCATTCCTTTTTCTTCATTTCGTACTTCTATCCTTTTTTCGAATGAGAAGGTTACAGTGGTACAGAGATCATGCGGTAGGTGTCTCGATCTTATATACTTAACATAAAAGAAGAATTAAAAACAAGAGGCCCAAGGGGGCTTATATACACCCGATCACAATTTTCTTATTCAACTGACAACTTGTAAAGTTTGCAGATAAATACAGATGAGTGCAGTCCTAACATAATATACAAGTTAACGTGAACGTTAACGCGATTTATTCCCGCTTGCTTCAGGTCCAGTCGCACGTTCACATGACTACATTTGTAGTTCTCTTTATGCAGTGGTATGGATGGAGGAAAAATGAATCTAATTAAATCCCCGAGAATGTTATATACATGGATTAAATGTAATGTTAAAATGACACCCAGCATTAAGGATTTCATATGTAATATAAAAAAGAGATATTTCAGTTTATCCTATAAAGATACTAGCATAAATATTCTGTTTATGTTTGATTCATTTAAGCATTTGTTAATGAATTATTATTATTATAATTGAGTACCATTATTTTTAATTATTATTTTTAAAATCTCTATATTTTTCAACTATTTATGAACATTATTATTATCATCATTTTATTGTTTCTATTAATTTTATTATTGTTATATTATTATTATTATTATTATTATTATCATTATTATTATTATTATTAATTATTATTATTATTATTATTATTATTATAAATTACATTATATTCAATGTTCGTAAATTGCATGCAATATTTTTTCAAATTCAGCCGATAACAAGCAAGGATTTTATTTTATTCTAAATTTCTTATTTATATATTATAAGTGTTATATATATATACATCGATCCTCATTCAAATGATTCTATATGTACACGTTAAAATATGTTTTAGATTGTAATCAAGCGAACGTGGTTGTCAAGCGCGTCTATGCAAAAGTTAAAAGCGTTATCGCGGTCTTGAAATAAAGTTTACGTGAAAATCTGCGTTAACGTATACGCGTGTGCCCAGCAGTGTTGATTGCACGAGAAAAGCAAACTTCACATTAACGCGAAGTTAACATAATGTTACGTTAGGACTGCACCTCACTGTTTATATATAGTCCTTGATGTTTATTGTGTTATTACTACATATTGTGTACAATGTGAATCATCAACATTAAGAAACTGTAAAAGAAAACAAAACAAACAAACAAAACACAAAGCAAAAAAAACAAAAAACAAAAAAAAAAAAAAACATTTTTATAGGCCGAATTCAAACTTAAAAGCCTTAAATATATAAAAATTCACAGCCATCTAATGTCCAAAATACCTGTACACATATCTGGCAGAAAAACAACAATAATTGCAGGAGACCAAGAATACCCTATTCCAACCAAGTTACATCAAACTCCTCCCAGTGGTTCTGCAACAGAAGTTAAATTCAAAGGAAAATATACCTTCCCCTTGAAACCAAAAAACGTAAAAATAAGATGTTGAAAAAAAAAAACACGTCAAAATTTGATTTAAGAAGAGAACCACAAAATAACAAAACCTTTTCACACATCTCTTTAGATCATCCCTTTATATTCGGTGTGTATCTGTAAGCAGCCGGTCGGAAGAAGTTTGTCGAAAGAGGTATCCCTCTGTTACCATCTTTTGTTTGTGGTGGCGCCACCTATTGATGGATCCGGATAAAAACAACAACACTTGTAGGGGACTATCAGCAAATTCTCCCAGTGGTTCCGAAGGTAAAGTCAAAAATGTTAAAAGCTTACGACTAGAAATGCCGGTCTAGGTTACCAAATTCTTCATAATTTCTGAGACGTGAATCCTTACATTGAGTTAACGTGCAACTGATCGGTCGGCAAACGTCAGTGCACTCCAACATCATATATACTTAAATTTCGTGGGCAGAAGTGTGTAAACTACATATAAGCAAATTGACATAAGCTTAGACATATCTAAGTGTTTCCCTCCGGATGTTATTGTTAGATAAAAAATGAACACTTTCTAGTCTTGAATAGTAAACTCATATTCGCGGCAAATAAAAATAGAACTGTTAACGTTTTTGGTCTCTCTAATGACTTATGTCTTAATTTCGTTTCACCGTCCTTAATGTTTATGTTAGTGCCACTGAATTGGTTATAACACTTATAATAATGTAATAAATTTCAAATTTAGCCGATGTCACGAAGAATGACATTGAAAGCACTACGTTAATATCTCCTTATCAGGGTAGACATAAAGATAAGCCGTTACGGGATATATTACCAAGTCTTGATCTGTCTCTGTCATCAAACTTACAAAGTGCCACCCTCTATAAACACTGGAATATCATTATCACTACAGGGACTATAAGATTATTAATTACTTTGTTACGTACACCTTCACCAGAATGGATTAGAATGGCAACTGAATTTGCCGCTTGAAGCGAATTTTCTACATTGGCTCCGTTACATCATTTGGATTGAATGTCACTCCCAGTCTAATGCACATGCTATCGAGAATGCTTTTATCAGATTACATAAGTCTCTTGTGATTTTTATGCTCAAATTCTGCAAAGCAAGCGAGATGTTTCAAAACTTTCCTATGGGCTACTAGATTATCCAGTCTTACGACGATTTAATAAATAAAGAACATATATACCTTAATTTAACTAGTAATGGTCTAGGATCAATTATCTATATAGACTAATTCCCGACTAATACGTGTTTTCGGGTCTATACAACGCAATTTAAGAAGAATTTTCAATATAATCGTCTATTAAACAACTTTTCATTAGAGAATGCTTATCACTCTATCCATTTTTCCACAAATTCAAGTTTTATTAGGTATAACTGGCGAGTTATCATCTTTGTTCATGTTGCACTTCACGCGCTATGGAAGTGATTCCAGAGTTGTCGTTTGTTTCCACTTAGCACACGGAATAAGCCGTCTAGATTACGAAAAAGGTATAAGGGTTCCATGAGGGATTTTTCAAAAATGAACTGCACAAAAACTGGTTTATATATCTTCATCAGAAATGTTACACGTTCCTTTCAATATTCAGTCAATAATAAGCACCAATGGGGTTGTTAACAAACGCAGAGATGATCCAGACAATTGACACGGCGTAAGGTACACCCCTTGGGATTTTCTTTATTTTCTAAGTAAAATCTTATTGTTTGATATTTTGCTGATTCAGGTGACAAAATAATTATGAATATTTTTTCTATTTATGCTTCTCCAGGGAATTCAAATCATTTACAATAATACATAGTAAAACATATAGGTATACATGTTTATGTTGTATATTTATTATATATACGTGTATAATATTTTGGTGCACCATATTCGCATTTCGACAACTTATGTCTCTTCGGTGATCTCAAGGCCTAAAATGTGGAAATCGAAAATATAGATATTTGAAGAGCAAGCTCATTACAAAATTGACCTGAAAGTAAGAACCAAACAATATTGGTAATATATGGCTGAAAATTTGCATTATATCTTACGATAAAAACAAAGTCATACCCTTTAATGCATTCTGAGTATGTCTGAATGCGTCGGATCTTTTCTCATTTAAAAAAAGACATTAAATAAATCTCGAAGCGGACACGTATAGCTGGTGAACTCCATTAGATAGTAATAGCCCAATGGATTGAATATCTTCATATGATAGGAAGACCCCGAGATAGATTTCGGCAAATAGTAAGCATTTCACAATTCGATATAAAAATGATATTTATGACTAAAAAAAAACAGATTAAGCACATTACATAATAATGAGAGATTAATTTCCTACTTTATTTAAAGATGTGTTATATCATTTAGGTGATAAACATAAATCAGTACCTTTATCTCCATTCTAATTCACTTTGAAACCACCATCGATTTTTTTTCCTTATTGAATTTCCCCCAATTCCTCGATGCGGAGATGAAAATAGCGTCGTATGTACATATTCTTCAGATAAACAAATTAGAGCTGAATACAAAAACAGAGATACCGAGAAATTGATGTTATTGTAATGACAAGAATTTTTGTCATTTTAATATTCTCAAAAGTTTATGATTCAAAGTAATCGTCACATATGAGTGAGCCGACATCGCGTCGTAAACATCTGAACAGACAGTTTTGCCGCGACGAGATGAAACAACATAAGAGAAAGCATGGTCTAAATAGTGCATGGTGGAAGGTTGACAGTTTTTGTTGGCCGTAATAGGTGTGTACGTGAATGGTAGAATTAGAAACTGCAAAATGTCTTTGATACTAGACAAAAGATGGACGTTGAGAACACTCAACAAAAAATTGTTGAAGGCAGTATTGTTGACAGATCGAATAAAACAATACACGTGATGCGGCTCTTGCAAATTGTGTACTGTATACATGTCTGTCTGAATTCGACCGAATAAACTGAGTGAATTAAAATTATCTTATATTTGTTAATTTTCATTTTACGCATTTATGTGTTTATTTATCTAATTTTCATGATTAGCCAAAGGGTACCAAGTCTCACAGTAGAGCGCCTATCCAGCGGAGCCATCCCTACACAGCATATAAATGACGTATTTATATCAAAAATTACGTCATGCGTTATGTTACTCAACGTTTTGAAAGGTAAAATTTGTATAGCGCATAATGACCACGCGCGATAGATCAAAGACTGGAGTTCTAGGTGAAGCGTCTAATAAAGGAGGAAGAAATAAAGCAGTATTTCTAGGGAAACTGAATCTGAAAAGTGGCTCTACATCCGCAAACTCTGCGATCAATTTCTATGTATTTTGGGGTTTTCTAACGGCAACGAAACGATAAATCATTTTAGGATCGTAGTTAAGTATTTAATAATACAATAGACCACCAATATATTATTGCTGTTTAACCACGAACTTGAGGTAACTAAATTATCTTTATGCAACAGAATTGATTTGGGGTTTAACCTTACTTGAAATTAACTATGAGGTAAATTTACATGTAACAACGCATTGTGCAACTGTGATCTGGCCAAAATATCACAACGCTTAGGACTTCATCCCTATAAAGCTCCATCAAATTTTCACCATATCAAAACACCTTTGTCAATGAAACATTCTTTGTTGATATCTTTGCTATATTTACTTACATGGTACATATATTTTTGTATGAATTTTCTTTTTTTATTTGTATATATGTTTTATATTTATTCTTTTAATGATTTTCATTTGTATATATATATTTCCTTTTTTATGCATTTGTGTTAATCGATAACTATTATCATTTATTCATGGATCATGAATTTTTACGTGAATTTAATTTTTTCTTATTTAAACCCCCCCCCCCATTCCGAAAAAAACCCCCACATTGTATACCTTTACTGCAGATTGACATATAAATCACAGCATCAAAGAACATCAATATGGGAAATTTCATCCTTGTCTGTTCGAGCCTACATTACATTTTAGACTATCTTTATATTTTACATGATATAAGCGGCTCAAGACCCGACATGCAACACTTTGCTGAGATTTTGATTTTGGCGTTATTGCTTTACGTCAAAATGAAACCCCGGCAAAAATTAACATGATGTTAATGAGGGACAACATGAGAAATGCACGATTTACTCTGGGAATTGGACAACCCTTTCGTTTTGTGCAGCAGTTGTGCAAAGTATAATAAAATGAAATGAGGATTGATAAGAATTCCCCAACTTTCTGTATATCATAGTGAGGTAAATAAGATAATTTATATAATTGATGCAGCACTGACTATATCTCACTATGATCAACTGGCCATACAGGTGAAATGGTGAGGTAAATGAAGACCCGACATGCAACATGTAATGGCGCATTTCACTGACTATGCGATTTCTGGTATAGCTGTGCTAACGAAATTTTTCATAACACTTTTCCCTTGTGTTCGAAAGAAAACATTCACAAATGACGTTAATGGTTTGAAATATTGAAGGTAAATTAACATAAGGAATGCACCTAGTCATTCGTCGGTGGATGTAGGTATACACTGAAAAAAAAAACAAAACGAAAAGTATGCATCATGTGCTACGCACCCTTATTGAAATAGTCCAGTAAGTTAGTATATCGCAATAGAGATCAAATGGTTTATTCAAATGAACTATTAGTATACTTGGAATAGTGTCTGGTAAACAAAGCCATTATCTATTGATTGTTGTTTTACCACATACTAAAATTAATTTTCCTATGATATCACTGATCCAAAATAAGGTTCAACTTAAAATAAGATTTTATTGTGATTTCGAATACACAGTTCTTCGGTTAGCTACATGCATGTCAGTTTATTTCTATGGTCAAGAAATGTCCATCGTACTACGTTTTGTCAACGCCACGTTGGCATCATACCAATGTAGGGACAACTCAGACACACTTGCTTATAGATGCAACCTCGTCGATCGAACCGAACATTCTGGAATGCTCCATGTTAACCGTGCAATCCCTCATAATGTGGCCATATTGTTTGCATCTGCAGCATATGGGACCCCTATTGTTGAAGTCTACCGTCTGGTCCCTGTCGATGGTGACTTCGTCGAGTTTAAAGGATTGGATGGTCCTCTGCCACGATTAAATCTGCCTCTATCGTTACTGCGTCCTCGACCACCATTGCCGCGATACAGGATCTACACGTTGTAGTATCCAGAATTATTAATTACCATCGAAAGATATGCTGAGCTCCTTCCATTATCCATGTCTGCCATCAGTAGTCTAATGTCATCTCGTGTTAATATTAACAGTAGATGTCAATGCTTAAGCTTTATCAATGTATATTAACGTATGGGATACTGGCTGTGTTTTTGAACTTTCAATATTACATTGTAATTTTAAAGGAATATCCATAGTAATAACTGCAATTCCACTGTGCGAGTTTCCCTATGTAATGTGTCAAATATATATGACGCTTTTTCATACTTAAAACCGATGGATGCACTTTTAAAGGATGTCAAACCCGAAGAACTTCTGTAGTAGCATGAGTATTCTTTAATATCACTGGATAAGAGTCCTCTCTCCACAGGAATTTGTAATAAATTTTTAAAAGCCTAATTAAATAGTGTGTTAACATTTCATCTGAACTCTGTGCACTGTGCTTATTTATCGCGCACATTGTGCGTATGTACTGTTCCATTTTCTGGAACTATGGACTCTGGTTGTAACATCTTCACCATGCTGACTAAGGCATAGATCGTGCCTTCCTCGTCAAAATTTTATAGACTAACGTGATAGCGTATAACGGGTCATTCTCCTCGTTTGAATCAGACATCTTATGTATACGAACATCAAAGTGACCTCTCCACTTCAATTCTCTGTGATGATCTGTAGAAGGTTAGGCCTAGGTACATATTCCGATACAGAAATAAAACTACCTTTTCAATATCCGGTCACTTATCGGACACCTCGTTCCAATTGTAATTCCTGCAAGAGGATCTACCACTAGTCTTTGTCTTCTTTGATGATAAAGACTTCAAAGACTCCTAACTCGATTTTAGGACATTCACGATAGTCAGTCTGCGAATTAATGTAATCAATGATTAACTGTAAATCACACGTGCTCCACCTTGTTCATTCTTACACCCTTCACAGATCCTTTGCGTTAACGCAGATGCGAGGATAATTGCATCATGTTAACGCACATTTTATTGAAATAGTCTAGTCAGTTAGTATATCGCGCGTTCACATGGTTTTACATTTGTAATTCTCTTTATTAGTATACTTGGAATAGTGTCTGGAAATACAAAGGAATCTAATTGAAATTGTTGTTTTACCGCAAATGTCGCCATATAAAGTGCATCAAATGTGATGTTCAAAATGACACCCGCAACTTAAAATAAGATTTTATTGTGATTTCGAATACACAGTTCTTCGGTTAGCTACATGCATGTCGGTTTATTTCTATGGTCAAGAAATGTCCATCGTACTATATACTGGCATAAAGACTCTAGGGACAAGTTACATTCTAATTCTATATAGAAGTATTGCACTATATTTTTAATTACGCAAAACATGTATCTATTTTTCAGTATTTGCCACATTTATTTAGGTATTTATGAATACGAAAAATGTGAAATTTTTCTTATTTATTATATTACAGATGATTTGTTTTTTTAATTTAGGAGCAATGAGTGTGAGTGTAGAAGACAGTATACACGTTGATAAATGTTTAATTACAAGAAAGATAACTCCTTCCATTAGAATATAAGTCTACATAGTAGTTAAATGTGCACTCGGTTAATAAAAACATATTTATCATTATATTAATTGGTTGGTGTGTTTTTTGAACTTTCAATATTACATTGTAATTTAAAGCCGATATCCATAATAATATGTATTCCTTCTCACATATACATGTATGTATAAATATATATTTTTCAGCATTTATATGCACTTTTTAAAGATGATGTCAAATCTGTGGCATTGCTTCTGTAGTATGTTCAGAGAATTTTAATATATGTACATAACTTCACAGTTTTATGCTAATATTTTTAAAAGATTAAATAGTGTGTTAACATTTTGATTGTGCACGCTTTATTTAAGGCATTGTGTGTATGTGTGTTAAATTGGAAGGGGGAGGGTTGTGAGCTGTCAGGCATACGTTCTCGTTTGGCAAAATTGCTGTGATTCTGGGTCATACCAGTGCTGTTTGCATTACTTATGTACGAAACATAGTCTCAGAATTTCTGTTACGATGATCTTTAATGCATGGGCATGTAACGCAAATCCTTGTGTGCTAAAAACTACTTTTCAATATCGGTCACGATCGGAAAGCACCTCGTTCACGTTGTAATTCCTGCAAGACGTTAACATAATGTTATGTTAGGACTGCACCTCACTGTATGTATGTTAAGTTTGTTTCACGTTTTGACATGATAACCGCGCATTTCATAAAAACGAAATAGTAGTTCTAGAATTTTCAATTCTAATACATGCATTGGAAGAAAAACTAATCAGCCATTGGGTGTAGTCATGCTGCTTTGGTGGGCATTGCCTTTATTCATGCATTCTATTGATTGCAGTCTATGATATGTTCTTAACTCGTTATACCAGTACATCTTCTTACATACTTGTAATGAATGGCCATACCACCTAATATTTCCTGTTGCGGAGGAGGGTTCAAAGCTGGGGACAGCGTTACCTGTCTGGATAGCATCCAAATGGCATTCCTTATCAAGGAGCATCCATCACTTATCAACAGTCCAGCAATATCTGACAATTTAATACATTTCTATTTATCAATAATTATGGTATGAAATTCAGTATCAAAGTACTCTAGTCCACAAATCCAAACCAATAAAACATTTCAACCTCTTTATTAGTATACTCTCTGTTAACTGTTGAACGGATTGGTGGTTCAGGTCTGGGTGTCGGATCACAATAAAAAGTAATGTCCCTGAATTACTGCTTTTTGAAAAAATATCTCCCCAGCTATCTGCAAATTTTGCAAAGTATGTTCTGTTTCAATATCCTAAAGTGAAGGTGAAAGTTACTTTTTTGTTTTGAATATATAGCTGATTATCAACATTTAATTTTACATGAAACTTTCTAATATTAAAGGAAAATGAATTAACCATAAATGATTATGACTAAATATTAATTAGAATGCATGTTTGTATTTGCATTAATAATAGTGGGCTCTAACTTGTCAGTTATTACTTGTCAACGAAGAAATTACATGGAAAACAATGATATACAAAATACAAATACACGTATAACAATATTTGTCATAGAAAATTGTATATAGACATTTTTCAATGAGCCAAATTTTAATAGAGTTACCTCCTGTAGTTAGTCATATTAGAGTTTGCTATCCATAGTATTATTAACTTTACCAACTTTCATAATTTTTGCTCAAAAATTTACACCTTTGATATTAATGATATTCAAATATCATCAGTTTGTGAGCAATTTACATTTTCAAAGACAATAATAAAGACATTTTCGTTGATAATTGCACAATGTTTCAGAGTTCCCGCAATATCGCCGACAAACGGAGATAACCCTGAAAAATTTTGGCCTTGCGAAAACTGGTATTGGAATAACATTTTTCAGTACATGATCAAACTGTTAATCGTCACACATATGGCAAATGAATTCAGCATTTTCTTTAAATACATGGCTGATGGGTATACATTCATATTTCACAACTTCATATTTCTTTCGTAATTCTTTCTCTTCGGTGCGTCAAGCACTTCATTGTAAACATGGAATGCTTCTACAGTACCATTTGATGTGGGGTTTCTATGCTGACACTAGAAAAAGTTTGATCTGCCTGAACTTTATCATCATCATAAAGAAAGGCTGATGACGGCTCAAGAAGATCGTTGGAAATGGTCATCCTTTTTATTCGGTATGTTCCTGTTCCCTTGAAACTACCAATGACTCCAATGTCCAGTTGTGTCTCATATGTTTCCAAATGAACTGTTTCTTCCATATGTTTTCACCGAGATGTCCCTTGTTAAGCAGTTGCATAATATGTGTTTGCATTCATTAAAAGACGGTATAATTTTATGCCCTTTTTGCCTTCGTGAAAATGTCCATATAAATATAGATACTCACACTATAGTCAAAAGAATCACTGGCCTCTCCTGTTTAGCATGCTTATCAAAATGATCTATTTTTGGGGAAAATATCAATATTCATCCAAACTTTATTAGAGTTATGGAAAGCGGCTCCTCATTTTGGCTCCACTATATGGATCATATGCTGTGTCTTTGACTCTGGATATACAAACGTTGGTCGCATACTGATACCCTCTACATTTGCACAGTAAATGAGAGTCAACCTCTGCTTGATAGATCCTCCAGATAGATGCCGTACAGATGTACATCTTTGTACAAATTCGGTTTTACTGCCCATGCTAAATCCAGTCTCATCGCGTTCCATATACCATCTGGTCTGTCTAACAATTCTACGTTTGACATGAACTCGCGGTATTTGTCGAGATGGAGTCACTTTGGCTTGAGGATTTTCCAGAGCAATTTCTTTTCTAGACTGCAAATTTTATCGGCTTATGAAACAATAATACCAGCTATAATGTCCTTTCTTTTCTCTTCCTGAACTAGGGTCTATATTAAATCCAAAATCTCAGGTGGTCTCAACCAAAATCCTCGCATGGTCATTTCGGTAAATACCTTGCAATAACTCTCTCCTCCTTATTTGAAAGATTAGAAGATTGGAGATGTCTTGATTCAAATCAGTTGCTTTAATTGCACGACGTTGCTAAAAACTGTAATTTATCAGCAGGTTATGATATACTTAATATTTTGTTCTCTACCTGAAACAGTGCACTTGACTCTTTTGATGACTATCTTGGATAACCTTTGGATGTTTATTCTTTTTTCGTCTAAGCATACCTTTAAGGAGAAAAAGTATAAGATCAACGCATACAAATTAATTCATTGACATTTTAATGCCACCTTGCAATGTGAATGCCGCAGCTGCGGAGGAACCCAGTCCTCCCCCTTAGTCCTGTCTTTCCGATAAGACAATAAACCCGGTGCTCCATTTTACGCTATGTGTGCCGTGTAAAAAGATCCCTTGCTATACATTCATTACTAAATAATTTCTTTTTTACCATTTTTTCAACGTTTGCAGTAAGAAGGAATCTTAGTTCAAGGGTCATGGACTATATGTGTGTGAAGGATCATTCAGTTTCAACATGCCAATGATATGTTATGACCCATTCGAGCATAAGGACAGATTTGATTTCTATATACCCAAATACGGTACTTTGCTAGCAGGTTAAATGATGGCTTAGCGAAAAGTTTGCATAATTTTCCATATGCAAGACAGCACAGGACAAACACAGACACACAGATGGACAGACAAAAAACTATATGCCCCAAGTCTTCTATTACGGGGGCATACAAATTGGGAGGATATAGTAATTGTGCCGCGTATGGTTGCGTATGTCTGTAACAAAACCTAGAGGTCATTATAGAAAAATGTTGTAAACACTCTAGAAGTGTTGGTCCTATTGGGTTCATAATTTACATATAGATTCAATATAATGCGAGAAAGAACTCCCCCCCCCCGTTATTTTAGGGTCAAAAGGTCAAGGTCTATCTAATACCATGAATTTTGCTGCCGTCCGAGGGAATGTCACGCTTGGTGTTGCTATTTTGAATATTTCAAACAAATCAATCATGTAATTTATAAGTGTATTGGCGAACAAATAACACAATGAGTAAATATATATAAACAGTTTGTTCTCATTTATAGGCTACTCTGTAGGATCTTTTCGTTATACACTTGTTTCCCATTTGAGGAGGTATCTGACGTCAATCCTTTGTGACGTCAGCCTGATTTATGGAAACTGGTATAACAATACGGTAAATAATATAGATATTGTATGACGTCACAAAACTTTGACGTCAGATAGCCGCTCATACTGGAAGCAACTGTATAACGAGAAGACCCTATAATAGGAACTAAGGCAAAAAGCCTTAGTAACGAAGCTACCAACGTGTACATGGACAGGTATGGTGATCATGATAACTTTTGTTGAAACGGAAAGCTCATAGATATAAGTCAAACAGGTTTGATTATGTCCTTGATTGATATGAAAAAGATGTATACTCTCGAACTGTTGCTGATGTATTTGGCCACCGGTACAGAGCCTAAGATGATTTCTGCCAGTATTTTACCGACAATGAAGCCTTTTAATTTTTCAATTTGAAATTTCTTCTATGTAAAAATGCTCCAAACTCATTTTAAGTGCTTCATAAGAACTATGTCCTTCCTTTGATAAAACATTGTCCGACTCTTGTCACCACGTAAAATTCGTAGTTTAGAATTTTGAAAAATGTGCCAAACTTCCAAAATGTAAACAAATAGTGACCAATTTGAATGTGACACATGTGAAATCATCCTCCTTTTCATTTCTTTATTCAAATGACCTAATACAGTCAATAGCTTTATTGCACTGTTCATCATCCGATGGTGGTAGTGCATCAGGTATTTGCTCGATATTTAGACCAAGATTTTGCAACAGTTTTCAATTTCTTTCCTCTAAAGAAGTTTCATTAGATGAACCTTTTTGCATATTTTTAACCTAGTTTCTACACGCAGTAATTTAAGATGATTGCTTTGTGATGCACACTTTACACCAGCAATCAATATTTGATATATTTGTTGACTGATTTGTATTTTTCGGCGATTGTTTTTTTTTTTTTTAATCTTTTGACGGCCTTGGCCATTTTCTTTCTTTGTATTGACTTTAAAATGTTGTTCATAGCCAGTGTGTGCTATGCAAGTTAAATTATTGTTGTTTGATAAATTTATTTATTTAGTCTGACCTCCACTGTTTTGATTGTTTGTCGTATATTATATTTCGAATACCAGTAACTTGTAGTATACCATGTTAACCAACCGAGGCGCCTTCAGGAACGGGTTGCGCAAAACCTTGGCTAATGTTATCCAGTGGTTAAATGTGTCCATTGGTTAAAATGTTAACCATTGATCGGTTAACTAACCATTGTATAACTGACTAAACCAGTAGTAGTATCCCACAGTGTATTGCTAGTTAGCATACGCCCAAAATATGACTGTCATAACATCCCCACCCAAAGAAAAAAAAAACATATCTAGAAAATTAGTAAAGAAAAGGTTTCAAAATTTTTCTACAGAAGCTAACATTTTTTTTAGTTAACCAATGGATAACTGACTAAACCAGTGGTAGTATCCCAAAGTGTATTGCTAGTTATCATACGACAAAAACATGGCTGCCAACCCCCCCCCCCCCAAAAAAAAAAAAAAACAGATCTAGAACAATTAGTAAAGAAATTTTTTCTACAGAAGCTAACATTTTTTTTATAGAAGAAGTAGAGAGACATTATGAAATAAACCATTCTAAACAAACAAATCAAATAACAAACGCAAAAAAGGCAGCAACTTGGTTGCTATGAATGCAAAGGGGGAGGATCTGTCGATTAAATTGAAGAAAAATGACGAAAATTATGCACAAAGGCAAAAAAAAAAAAATGAAAAAAATCAAAGAAAAAGCCAGTTGTTTCAAGACTGTAGGAGGTCCGAGCAGGCCTGAGGTTGATGATGAGACAATGAAGATCATTAACCTGTATGCTGATGCCCCAAACGTCGGGATAGATGGGGTGTAGAGGTTGGCCTGGCTGTTGAAGGTAAATATGCCTGATTATGTTTAGATAGCATCCTAACATTAGATGTCTTTCAGTTATAGTAATAATAGTACTAATATTATTCTCAGTAAATTCGATCCGAATGTATTCAATCGTAAACGAATCATTTGAGTCTTGCCCTTATTCAGGATACCTGTCAAATAGATCTATCTTCCTTTAGATATCTAAGACAAATTTTAATCACCATTTATTATTAATCTGGCAAAGCTATACTGTACACTTTGTCGTTTCCAACTCTTGTCTATGTCATGAGTAAAATGTATATGAACATACTTTTAAGAGTTATCTCCATTTGCATGAAAGCTATCTTTAAAACCTGGCCATCAGCATTTCAGAATCCAACTTACATTTTATATAGTTAAAAAGATTTTGCATGCATATACACGAGTAGAATAATTTAAATTTTTATATGTCTGACACTCTGATATATGTCTCTCTTCATTTTTTTCCACAATAATTTCTTATATAGATCTAATTGTATTGCTGTAAACTAAATTACCGGTATATGAATTTATTTATAGAGTTAATATCCAAAGACACAGTTAAAGACCAAGCAGAAAAATAAATCTAGAATATGGGACAGAAAAAGACTAAAAATACTAGATAAGCAATTTAATTTTCTAACATTTTTTATCTACAGAGAGTAAAGTATAAATAGAACATACATGTTAAAGTTAAAGTCACACTTTGTATCAACTATTGAAGGATAAGAATGTCAATAAAAATCACAGGAAGACAAAAATAATCTTGAGAATATAAATATAAACATTTTATGACAAATTGTTTTCATCTGTTAGTATTAAACCTGAATATCCAGTGGCGGATCAAGTACTTTAGGTTTGCTTTTGTCTTTGTAAGCACGAGAATGTGAAAAAATTTGTTCCACGTAGGTATTTTCTGTGAATCAGTAAACTATTGTTCTAAAAAGAAAATATAAATTCTAGTGATGGGTATTATTCTATAGACCCTGGTTTTTTTTCGGCAATATGACGCCAGATACAATCAAGCTTTTATTATGACGTCAAAAATTTTATGGGAAACGTTATCATTTGCCAACCAAAATTTTAGACCTACAGTTAAGTCGAAAATGTCTTTATGTATGTCACAGATAATACACATAAAATTTATCAGAGTTAGCTACGCCTATGTATATATCATAACCTTGCTTTAGAAATATATGATGTAATGTTAGATTTATTGACGTCATCACACACAACATTACATTTGGTTATCATATTAATAGTTCTTATCTTCTGAACACAAAATAAATTAATAACAAAAATTGTTTGGACTTAATGAAAAATAGGAAAGTAACTGATGTCACATGACTGTGGCACTAACGACAATGTACCACAGTGGACATCCACGGACTCCTGAAATTCAGAGGTGAGACCAGGTGCCCGAGAGGAGTCAGTCAGTCTCCCGTTTGGCTAGCCACACCCGCCATGAGTATAATTAAATAAGCATTGTATATATACATGAATGTAAGCAAACACTGTGTAGAAAGTGTCACTGTCGCATAACATCAGAAAAAAGTGTATAATAACACTTAAATCACATTTGCTTGATGATCACAAATTCCTCTGACATTTAAGGAATGGTATCCTTTTCTATTTACATACACATGTTCATGTTGTGGTGGAGCAATAATTCTGATATGTGCTTCAGCTCCAGAACCCACGACTCCCGGGAAACTAACTAAATTATAGAAGCCCTTCTTGATGGTTTGTCTTTTAATGCTGTCTGAAATTTTAACATACTCTGTAGCCACTGCTGTCAAAGCGTCGGACACCTCTCTGATGCACCTGGAAATACTGGATGTGATACCCAAGCCCTATGGTCCGCATTTGTGGCCTGTCGCCCATTTCCACTTGACGAACTGATGGCAGTAACTGGGACCTTAGCGTCGGTCTGCATGAACAGGTTCTTATACATTGGTTATATATTGGACAGTTTCTGTATTTCTCCTTGCATTTTTCATCAGTAAATTCATGAGTAAAATGGATAAAAACTCTCTCCTTTTTCTTTCTTATTTCAGAATTAAGTTAATAAGACAGACGATACACAATATGTGTCCAATGTTTAACTTATTTAGCATTCATCTATCGGCAGGCTAACTTTGTCCAGCCGTTTGTCATATCTAACCCCTGGATTAAGTTATTTATCCAGTGGACGACTTTCAATCAAAAAGATTTTATCCGGTGGTTAAATTTTAGTAACTGGACATGGATTTATAACCACTGGTCAACTTTCGAGCAAAACTGTCCAAATGTCGCTTTGGCATAGGTATCGTAAGCTGTATTGTATGTTGCATTTGAAATTGATCCTGTACTTTGTGTGGTTTCAATACTGGTATGCAAGTCAGCAGACTTATTATTAAGTTTACTATTATCATTTGTGTTATCGTATTACTAGTTACCACGTTTTATTGTACATCTCCTTGGTGACCTGCCCTACAGCTAAGTCAGAAGTTTTTTCCCTTTTAGATGTCACTATGGTATTGGTAAGGTCAGCTGCATTGCCCGTTGCATTAAAAAGTGGGCTTTAGTTAACTTTAGGAGTCCGGGATTATGTAAGCTAAACTATTACATACATGAATGAAAATTTACCATATCTTATTGGCTAGTACTATATCCAAGTGTTTTGTGTTGCAGGCCCGTGCGAAAGAGAGAGCGCTTTGAGGAAATAAGGAAAATTGCTATTAAAAGCTTACATCTCGGCACGTGCTATATTACGATGGTGTCAATTGCGAGTGACGTAATAAAGTTTCCGCATATATTTTAGGTTTTCTCATGCTACATAGCGATACATTACCCTATAAAAACATGTCGGAACATGTGTGTTAATAAGGAAGTTTCTCGCACTGAAAAGGTAGTTTTGCAACGAAATGTCACAAAAATCAGGTAAAGTGTCTTCAAAGAGCTTGAAAAACTCTTTGGTCTCCATCTCGTGCTCAAAATGTTATTGAAACATCGTAGTGACCAAATGCAAGCTATGCATCCAGTGACTGTGTGGAAGAAAGAAAATACGGGTCATCATCAGTACTGCAAGTTAAATGCACCTATGAAAAATGTGGCTTTATAAATGACATTCCTACTAGACGCAGACAAATCTTTTGAGTGCAGATTAGCTTGGGATACTAATATGAATTTTTATAGCACTTCATTACCAGGGATGATAAACAGGGGACTTCGATAATCACAAGGGAAATTTCTTTTGGAAGCTTTCCATATTCCAAATATTTCCTCTGAAAGTTTGAAGAAGAGATCAGCACAAAGGTAATACTGATGGCTGCAAAATTACTTAGGAAACATCCAGCCAAAGAAGCCGCTTAGAGTTTTTCATTTCTTTCCTTAATTTTCCAATTAAAACTTACCTGTTGACCCTTGTTCTTTACATGGAGGATTATTTATAAATTTTTAAATGTACGTCTTTTGATTGTTCTGCTGTTACGGTGAGTGGGAAGGTGGGCCCGTAAACCGGTTAGCCACACCATTTGTTTGGCTTTTGTCAAATTAAATGACCGTCCTAAGTCGGTATCGTAATTGCACTACAATCAGATATTTTTGTAATGTGTTATATGTTCTATTATATTATTTATATTCATGTATTGTATAGCTCAATGGTGACTGCTGCCACATAACTGAGCCGGTAACTCCTCTTTTTTCTTAAATATAAAACATTATTTGTGATACATATTGATTTAAAGTCCAAATAAATATGCATCAAATGGTTATGTTTTAATGAAATAGAAAAATCATAAAGCATACAAAATTTTGTAACTTTTCTTGGTTTGGTCAAGTTTTGAACGAGAAATAAGGGTTTCGAGTTTTGTTTAATCTATTTGATCTTTAAATTCATAAAGGAAACATGTGTGTTTCTTATGCTTCTAGTTCAAAGTGTAGCTAGTTTTTCATCTATTTCAATTGTTTGGAGACTATTATTCGGTCATTTTTTGTAGAGGAAATAGGGATTTGGGGTTTTTAAACTATTTTATCTTTAAATCTATAAGGGAAACGTGTGAGTCTTTTGAAATCTTATGTTTCGAAGATATCTAAAGAGACATTTATATATGTTGAGCTAGTTTCTCACCTATCCAATGTTGCTGGAGCATATTATTGCCCGTTTCAGCATCCATTTGTTAAAAAGAAGGGAGGTTGAGGTAACAATGTGTTATATCTTGGAATTTTAACTGGATACACATGTAATTTTTGTACTTGATCTATAAGACTATATTTACCATATAATTTTGTGCGCTAGATGCGCATTTCGACATCTTATGCTCATGGCATTTGTGTGTGTGTGTGTTGTTCGCTGTCTTATTGTAACATGACCAGACCTATCTCCGATATCGTGGTCATAGGGGTATAAGGCGACACCTATTCCGGTTTGCCTTGACCCATTCGTGTTGTAATTAGACGAAGTGAAATAAGGGAATACTAAGAGATGAAAGTGGAATGAGAAAGGACAAAATGACTGAGAAATAAATAAATACATAATACTAATTGACAACAAAAAATGCACAAAGTCGAATTTCATCTTTTAGTATTCTCTTATTTCACATAGTCTAATTACAATATGAATGGATGCTTTGTATATAGATTTCTTTTTCTTTTTTCATATTTCTATTTATGAAGTTGTTTCTTGTTTTGTCCTGGTGGGTCGTGAAGGTGGGTCGTAAACCAGTTAACCACACCATTTGTTTGGTTTTTGTCAAATTAAATGACCGTCCTAAATCGGTATCGTAATTGAACTACAATCAAATATTTTTGTAATGTGTTATATGTGCTAGTATATTATTGATATTCAGGTATTGTATAGCTCCATGGTGTCTTCTGCCACTTAACTGAGCCAGTAACTCCTCTTTTTTCTTGTACACGAAATCACGAGCATCAACCCAAGATGGCGACTTCCAAATTATTGAGAGTGTATTGACGAAAGTTTTGAAAGCCATATTATGTTGATCATAGAATTTTCGGTCTCACATTTTCATTATTTTTTGCAAACGCGTTACCATAGGCAGCTTGCTCAGAGCCATGTAATAGTGTTAGATTTACGTATATGATTTGTTTATAGAACTCATTTTATTATTATTGTTGTTATTATTAATACAGTTGGATGTTTGTGTGAAGTACTATGGTTTAAATTAGGAAGAATTTCGGAACAAGTAATAAACAAAGAAGTACCGAAGGGTAAACCATATCTCATAGGCCATGGAATAAAACGGCAATATCGTGTATAGTGTCATTCAGACAAATGCCAATCCTAATAAAATCGAGTTGAGACCATGTGCTCGGGGAGTAAGCGTCCCATGGTTGCATGCAATACCCGTCGCAAAAGTCCTGCAACAATTTTTCGAGTCAATAAGGTAAATACATACCTATACACGCACGACCACACGAAGGAGACAAGAACACGAAGTCAAATTTTCCCATTCAAAGCAAGAAATTCTGCCTGACTGAAATTCCGGTGTCGGAAACGCACGTGAACATATGCCTGTATATAAATATACGTATTATGTCAAATAAAGTATCGTCAAAGAAGTTAAGATGGTTGTTTTGTATGGTCAGGTCCCAAACTATCAGTTAACATTCTTGAAAGAGGAATCTGAAAATGCACTAGATCCCTATATCGACCATAGAATATCCTCATTATAAATAAGACAGACTTTCGCTGAAACTGATATCTCAAAAGGATGTCGTCTTAACCTAAATCTTCTAAAGTGTTACTGAGGTCTTTAAATGTCCGTGCACATCGTCTTGAATTGCATTCTGTTGCTTTCTTCGATAATCTCGTACATGGACTGCTATATTATTAAAATCACAAGCATGCTTCGAACCAATCTCAGAAGTTTTGAGACCGTACTCGAAAATGGAATACCAAGTAGTATGAAAGTATTTCAGAACCTTAACAATTTGAAATCCGAGTCATCTCGGGGCCAGGTGTATTTAGACTGTGAGCAAATGCCACATATGGACCCAAATAAGTTACTTTTATAATGAGTTGGCTTATTAGTGACCATTTTGTACAATAAAAGGTTTATATACCTTGGCAATGTGTTTTGCCGCCAGATCCAGAAGTTCGAGTGAAGAGCTTAATACTATAAAAAGGTGATGTTTTCATTACATTATATATTAAAAAAAAAAAAGAAAACAGGATTGGCAGAGTTAATGATATAAAAGAGAAACTATATATCATAGGTCTGATGATATAAAATATTTAGAATAAACAATTTATAGTCCTTTTCAGCAGGTAAATTACATTTTTTTCCAGCAGTGTCCACAACCTCTAATTTCGTAATATGTTGCCTATGTTTAAATACGACCTTGGTCTCGAAATTTTTTTGGGAGGAATGATATACATTCTGGCCAGAGTCTCAAATACTCCATAAAGTGATGAGAACGATGTGGGATTTCTGGCCAAGTCGTTTGTCATCACTTGTAGGTGATGTATGATTTGAGCGGTGAAAGTTTCTCTACCACTTTTGACAGCATAGATTTTTGTTGTTGTGGATATCGGTGCTAGTAGTATACGATTGGTTACCAACCGCTAGAATTACTTTCGCCTATTAATTTTTAGCTTATTCCAGCAATTTGTGTGCTGCATTTTGAAGAGATTGTTTGGTGACTTCTTACGTGTTAGAGGATGCAGTTTTTCAATTGCTTCTTAGGTGGACTGCGCCTACTTGTTGCCTTTGCAGCTGTGTACGAAGCACTTATTTACAACGTTTGACAAGTAATACCTTGAAATTTCTAGAGACCAATATAATGATGATTACATGACAATTCTATCTGTACAGTCCCCACAAAGCGTATGAAATAGTTTTATATTAGATTTGGCTTATGGCTTGTATTATTGCCTTAATAGATTTAAATACCCACAAAATAAGTTCTGGATTGTATACATACTCTTCTTGACCAGTAACCAGAAATCAATTAATAAATAAATGGATGGTAATAAAGATTGATGATATGTAAGTCAGTAGATAAATGAACTTTAGAATTATAAGACTGCTCCCATTGTCTTTATTTTGGGTTGAATACCAGTCTAAAAGTGCCGTTAAGATATATTGTAGTCAGTGTCGTTCTCCATGAAACTGGTATCAACAGGAGAGACATTTTGATTTTTTATCGGGAAAATCATTTACCAGTGTTTCCCCGGTATCCTTGCCTCCGGTCACCAATCAGCCCTCTAAGGAAGATGTAAAAATGCAGCACCTTGTTTTGAAACGGATGTTTTACACAGAAATAGTGAATTCCTGAGAAAATGAAAATGGCTGCAAATGTAAAAGCGATCCCAAACACAGTTTACAACGGCATTGTCTGATGCATGATTTCTTGCAAAATTAATTTTGATTCAATGACTGTTTTAACTCTATTTCAATTTTCACCTTTTCTTCCTGGAGTGTAATTCTTTTGATGTCATCATTAAAGTTTTCCATGTCTGAGTCTTGGATTTCTTCTATGTTTTTTTTTTATTTTTGATTAGTTGTGGTTGAGGTGAAAGCGGCTCCTCTGCACTGGAATATTGGGGGGGGGGGGAGTCTTTCCATTTAAAGGCGTTTGCGGTATTATAACATTAAATATTTTTCCATTGACTTCAATGTTTAAGTCATAAAATTTTAAAAACCATTTTACAATATTAATTTAAAAAATTAAATTAAAATTATGATTATAAAATGTTAGTAGTACCAACTCAGTAGTTCTTCAAAAATCACCACTTCAACATAAGGTGTCCACGAAGGCAGAGACGAATACTGTTGTTAAAATTCACCAACTATTGTTTTCGTATTTCCTATGCATGTGCATTTGTGGACCACACTACCTCATGTTGAAAATTCGTTTGCCTTAGAAACAGCAACCTGCGAATACATGCTATACATATGTAATCAATCTGCACTGAGTCAACTTATAAAATCGAATTATGTACTTACCTTGAAATAAATTCGAACTTTCACTGCATTACAACATTTCAAACACGGAACTTATTTCAAATTGACACCATTTTTCGACATGGAACTAGAAGATTCCCCATATTTATTGTTATGATGAACAGGTGAAAAGCAGCTCTTCTGACCCATGTCCTTTTTTTTATTGTGTCTTAAATGAGGTATATAGAAATAAAAATAATGTCAGACTTAATAGGGTTTATCAAACATTTAACATAAAATGAAACATAAATCAATATAGAATTTGGGTGAGCTCTCTCTCTCTCTCTCTCTCTCTCTCTCTCTCTCTCTCTCTCTCTCTCTCTCTCTCTCTCTCTCTCTCTCCTGAAAGCTAGAAATGGTTCAAGTACGCTTTCACATCCTACATGTAGATATTTACCCTCTGTCTTTAGCCCTCCCCAGATACGATGAACGATCTTGAACTTCCGTTCGGAATCTATTTGGATTTCTCCAGTTCATGTGAGGTAAAAAAGGTAAGGCTGCTGTAGTGAAACTCCAAGTAGTGTAAGAAATGAAAATGGCTTGAATGAATTATTTGCTAGAGACATCAAAAGATTAAACTTTTTTTCTACCTGTCCGTGCTGTGTTTTCCATTAAATATTATCAGAAGTTGGTCATTTCATGCGGCCACCCCTGTAGGGGCGTTTCTTACCGAAGGGAAATGGAAGGGATTTGGGTAAGTAATGCACATACATTTATCATGTAAAGCAACTCCTGTATCTAACACCTGCGTTGTCGCTAGTATTGCATGTGCATCTGATACACTCTTCTGTAAGCTATTACATGTATAATGAGTCTCAAGTAACGAAATAAGACATCAACATAGATACTTTGCATCGAGGGGGTCCCGACCCCACCCCCCCCCCCCCCCTTTGAGATTCCTATAATAAATGACCTTCCAGAGAGAGAGAGATAGAGGGAAGGAATCCACGCATTATAAACAATAGTATAATATTTGTGTTATGCCGTCACTCAGAGCGCCGGTGCATGCTGTCTACAGCTGCTCGCCGGATAAGGTTTGTCGTTTTAACGGTTTAGAACTGTCAAATTTTATTAATTGCTCTGCGAGATGCAATGCAACATAGTAAAACTCCCGATCAACGAGGCAAGTTTACACATGGTGAGTGGCCATGTTTTGCAATTATGTAGCCGTCAGACGGACATAAAGAAAATATATGCATATAAAATAATATAAAGGTGAAAGAAAATGGTAAATCTAACTTTTATACCCCTTGATGCTACATATTCAAGGGGGCGAATCAAATGGCCGTTTTTATGGGAGCAGACTCATTGAGTGGACAAAGAGTCGCTTCGATAAGTTCTATTTCTTTTTTTCTGTTTTGTAAATGAGGGATTTCTATTCAAACCATGCATATTCTTTAATGATATTGATAAAGATCCAATTGCCTTAAAACTTGGAACATGACAACCTCCCTATAAAGTGTGATGCGTCGGCAAATGAAAAAAATCCGCCCGAATTTCCTCTAAACTTTATGAACTTTTATGAACAACGCCTCAATTTGTATTTTTCGATTTTTGTAGGACTAAGACGGTACAGTTAGGAGTAAGAACGGTGATGTAAATATTTATAGGAGTTTTTTATTCATAGCACTAAAATGTTACTGCGCCCTCTTCGTATGTTGTGTGTGGCTATGACCTTCTCTTTACAGTGTTTCGTCGTATTAAATGTTACGTACAGAGGGTAATATTATGTAAGCTTGTATGTTTTGGACATTCGTGGCGGTGTGGCTAGTTAAACGAAGACGTTCACTCCCCCCAACAGAACCTTTATCAAACATTTTAGAGCACGACTCGGTGCTCCAAAGTGACTACGAGGGATGTTCCAAAATTATTGTTACTTTGGCGATTTCTTTTTGATAGAAGTAATTGTGATCATTTTACTTTGCCCTGTCCTTCGAAGTATTCCCCCTCTGCATTTATGCATCGTTTCAACCCCGATCAATCCACTTTTGGAAACAGTTTTCGTACTCTTGAATAGGTATACTCATAAGATACTGGTGAATGGCAGAGCCAAGGGCATTTCTTGATTTATATTTTTTTCCAGATAGGTAACATTTTAGTTTGGGGAACAAGAAAAAGTCACAGGGGGCCAAGTCTGGTGAAAATGCAGGGTGGGGGAGGACAGTGACCTTTTCTGCCTTCAAAAACTCCGTTACAATACGCGCCTTGTGTGCTGGCGCATTGTCATGCAAGAGCCTGAGGTACTTCAAACCTGTATGTGGGCGGCGGCGTTTGCAGACTTTCTTCAGTTTTCGAAGTACAACGTCTCTATAATACTTTGCTGCGGCAGTTTTGCCTTTCGGAACAGGGATTTGCATGATTGGACCCTTGTTATCAGAGAATATGACATACAAAACCATTTTCACGGTGCGTATTCTTTTAGCAATGCTAGGGCGCCTGGCGTTTTTGTTTGCCCAGATTCGATTAGAGCATTTTCTTTTGGGCTCGAAAAAATACACTCATGTTTCATCACCTGTGACCAAATTATCAAAAGCCTTTTGCTGTATCTTGGGTATTTCTTCAATAAGGATTTGGCCTTGTCAACCCGGGACCACTTTTGGTCGTCAGTTAGTAAACGGGGTATCCAGCTGGCATTGATCTTGCCCAGCTTAAGATGTTTCTTAAAATACAGTGAATACGTGCTAAAGACAAGCCTGTCATTTAGCTAACTGCCTGACAGTGTACCTTGCATCTTTTTCAAGGATTTGCCGGATTCGTTCAATGTTATGCTTTGTTGTTGTTGTTGCAGGGCGACCTGTGTGAGCAGCATCTTTCAGCTGCTGGTGTCCCGACTTAAATCGAGCAACCCACCTACAAATAGTCATATATGACATTTGACCCTTCCCATAAATATCACACACCTCACGATGAATATCTACCGCCTTTAAGCCAAGTAGAGACCTACCTTTGATATAGGCCCTAATTTCAATTACGTTTTCAGCTCTCTTGCCAACCATATTTATATAGAGTGTAACGAGTACGCTACAAAACAATGTACACAGCACCAAGGTCAGTGTAATTGTGAGCGAGAAATTTACCTATACCACGCTTCAGATATCACGCTATCGCCATGAGGTAGTTTTAAGCTCATTTAGCACTATTTCCACGAGATATTGCGCAAGTAACAATAATTTCGGAACACCCCTCATATGTGCGCGAACTCGAAGTTTATCGAGGTTATAGAATATCTGGAGCATGACAGCGTGCTCCAATCTCGAGTATGTTCTCAAAAATTTCAAAATCGGATAGGACCATATTCAGAACCGTGCTTGTATGCACTCACAGGAATCGGGATCGAAAGCGTAAAGATTATAACCTCACCCTTATTCAAACTCAAGAGTGAATAAGGGTTTGGAGTTTGAATACAGGGTTAGAATCGAACACGCGTAAAAGTTTTTTTTTAGCTCGGGTGCTGGTCTCACCTCTAAATTTCAGGGACCCATGCATGATCACTGTGGTACATTGTTGTGAGTGCCACAGATACATGACTTTATTCACTTTCGTATTACGTTTTGAACATTTGCAGTTAAAATGTCAGTAATCTTAATGTATTGTACATTATAACTTTTGATACTATTGACCCAACAGCTTTAAGCAATATCCCAAGCTGTAAAAAGACAAAACCTATAGGGATTATATCGCAATACGAATTTTGAGCAAATGCATCGCAATATGCCATACGATATGCCGATGCACGCTTACGCAATAATTTCAAACATACACGTTTAAAGTACATGTACATGTTCTAATAAAGCGATATGTAAAGTATGTGTGATTAGGATGCCTCCCACATTTTTGGGTTTAACCGTTCTTGCTCCTAGAATTTGTGGATTAATGTCAACTAAAAGTAGCATTATAGATAATTACATGCATTATACGTACTTTCTTTTTGTGTGTTGTTGATTGATGAAGAGCATTAAAGTCATTTCTAACATATGAAATATTCAAATAATGTATAAGAAATAATACTTAACAATATGTTATGTCACTTAATACCCAACTTGATAAAAATTGTACAGTTGTCGACGGATCACGTCTTTTTGAATTTGCTGTATGTAATGAGGTAGAGAGTGTTCGAAAGGCAAATCAAATAGCCTTAGAATGAAACCATTTATATGTTATATTGTAACTTAAATACTCCAAAATCTTAATTATTGTATGTAAAACTCGACATTCTCTCATAATTTTTGGCCTAGTAACGGACTGCTCCTATAAAAAACGACTATTTGATTCGCCCCCCCCCCCTGATATTGAGGTTCTTCTTTACGTGTAAGGTGAGCGGATTTACCTAAAATATTAGCCTGACCGACGGGGTTGGACAGGCTAGTAGTACCTGTGATAGTGCCGAATCACGGCACACGTTCATTTTTATGCCCCGGATCGAATCATCGGGGACATATTGTTTTGTCCTGTCTATCTGTTTGTTTGTCTGTCTGTTGTCAACTTAAACCTTCACCATGACTTATAAGCCATAACTTACAGATAGAAGCTTTATATTTAGCATGCATACTCAACTAATAAAGCCCTATCAAATGACACCAAGGTCAATGGCATTCTGACCTTGAGGCTAAAAATAGCTTTTTCCGGACTTTGTTGCCGCCAGTGGCATTGCGTTTCACAAACACATCTTGTTTATTATGGAACATGTGTAAAATGATTTTTAAGCCTTAGTAATCAAAATTATGCTGCAAATTTCATACAAGGTTGCACTTGTCAATAATTCCATGAAATGAACTGTGCTGCCTATATATGGTCGCAGGTGCTGAGAATGTGTAATATGACTTTATGTGAGGAATGTTGAGTAATGTTGGTCAGAATTGAGAATATCTGTTGGCAGAGCACTGTGATTAAATAGAAGGTTGCGAGTTCAGGCTCTAGCTTTCTCCCAGTCCCTTTTCTTTCACACGGTACATGTGTTAATACCGAAAAATAAGATAAAATATAAATTTGAAAATTGTCTGGATTGTCGACTTTGGATATGAAAGACTTATATATTGAATTTCATAAAATAAAGCAATGTTGATTTTGCGGGAAAATGCCGACCCCCGCCCCCCTTTTAAAAATTTCTAGATCCGCCCATGATGTTGCCTTAGACGGTATTGATGTAAGTTATTATAAAATTCGGGATTATACACTATGAATGCCCTTATAGGAGTTATTTCCCCTTGCTAAAATCTTGTTTAAAATGCAGAAATTGCGTTGGATGAACTTCACTTCTATTCATGAATCGAGATGGATAAAGATATTAATGAACAATTCACGGTTTTTGGGGGGCTTTTTTTGGGGGGGGGGGGGGGGCTTTTTTCTGAATTTGTTTTTGGTTTTCGGGTTTTTCTTTTTTCTTTTTTTTTGGGTTTTTTTTTGGTTTTTTTGGGTTTTTTTTTTATTAGTTTTGTCCTTTTTAAAAACAATGTTAGCAAAACATAGGTACTTCCCATAGGGTTCAATACAGGTTTTAACCACCCCTATGTGAGTGGACATTATTTTTTAGAAAATCCATTGGTGAAAGGTTTTCAGTAGAATGCTTCAAAATGAAATATTAATCTTAAAGTTATATCTTTTAAGATCTGAAAAGGGATTATTAAACATGTAACATAATTCAATACAGATTCTGAGCGTCTTCCTGAAACAAAGATGAATACCAAACATTAATTGGATTTGTTATTCAACTAAATAATACTTTACAAACCATCTATTTTAAATTACATATTTATTTTATGTCCATTTTGGATGATTCAAACCGGACAGACACAAAATGACTACAACAGTTTATAGGTAAGACACTTTTTGTGGTTGTGAAATTCTATAGTTCTAATTCTTGTGTAAACGCGATCCTAAATACATCTCTTTTTTTATGACTTCTTGTAAAGTTTATTTTGAATCAATAACTTTTTCCTCGGGTAATTCTATTCAGTTTTTGAACTTTTTCTTGTTCGAGTTTAATGAAATTGGGGTTTTCATTAAAGGTTGGCTTTTTATTTTATTTTGTTTCCGGGCCGTAGACTTTTATTTATTTTAAAGGCGCTTGTACTTGGTTGAGAGGATGGGACTGGTGAACAGCAGCTCCCTTGATCCATATCCTTTTTATTGACTCTTAAATGCATTATGAAGCATTTACACTATTTTTTTAAATACACAACATTTTAAGCTAGCTACGCACTGATTTTTATAATGACATTCTATTCAGAAAATCTGAAAGATTTATATTTTAGTTCTATGCAACTACAAATATTTTATTCTTGAATACAATTAAGGTATTGTATCATTCGGTGTATTCTTACAAGGAGTCGAAATTCAAAATAAAGTTAAATAAGTTAAATATTGAAAGCTTTTATATTTCAAATATCGAACATGTCACAATTTTAACGGACTATCTATAAAGTAGCTATATATAGCTATAAAGTAATGGTCACATATTAATATGACACCTACCATTTAAATGGTTACCATGAATCTGCGGTTACAGAACCCAGATTTCCGACTTTATAACTTGAGGGCCTCTAAAATTCTCGTCACGAGCTTTTTGGGTTTACATTTAATGGGAGTTATCTCACTTGCCGATAGTTCAGTAAATATATACGACATTTCGAAAATATCTTAGCCATCAAAATAACGTGTTTTCAGAGCTGTACATCAGATGAAACAGTAGAATTGGGGAACGACATTGAGGTAAGAATCGGCGTGGAACACAGTCTCTTTGATTAGAATAAATATTACGCAGTACATCAGGCAGATGCCTACATCAAAGACCTGTAAGACTCCCCCCTTTTTTTTTGCCAATGAAGGACTGATTTTTTTATCACTTAAAGAAACGAAAGTAAGGTTCAAGGTCGCTCCACCAACACACACACACACACACACACACACACACACACACACACACACACACACACACACACTTCTGAAATGCCTCCAACATGTACTGCCCTGCATTACTTGAGTGAAAACATCTTGTAATCCATGACACAATATTTAAAAAAAATCGAAATCTTTAATATCCTTTTAAATATGTATTAATTGGGAGTGTCATATAGAGAAAATATAATAATACAGTACTTGTACAGAAGACATCCATTTGATTTGTGCAAAATATATCATACCATTTACAAGGCGAGGTCAAATCACAATTTTAAATTGAACTATTGCAGGTGGTCCTTTGAAAACATGCGACATTTACCTCGTAAGTATACTGAAATATATGTATATAATAATCTATATATTTGTATAATGCTGCCATTGAAATCTCAATTTAAATATATATTTGTGATTGGGATATTATATGTTTGAATTAAGTGGTAAAGAAAGTAATTATGATAATTTCTCAGGGTAAATTTAGTCCTCACAGGATATTCAGTGGTGTATGAACAATTAAAGCAAAGGAAAACCTTCTTGAGAAGGTCAAATCTAAGGAACCGGGTTCCATTTCGACAGTCGATTCGGATATATCACCTTCTACCCCCATGTCTATCATTCGGACGACACCATAGAAACCGAGGCCCCTAGTACAGGTACACGTTGGCACATAAAAAATCCCTCACTGCTTCGGGTAGTCCGTGGGATAGGGCATAATTATGGAGCAATGCGCCAAGCAGGTGCCGCAGTAAATGCAGTATTTTTGGAGTAGCATAAAACAATAACAAAATATGTACGGAAAAGGGACATTTAGTTGTCAGTCATTCCCATTACACTATAAAATCTAATTTCCATTTCCAGACCAAACCTAATGATCAGTTTCATTTTCCTTCCATATTCTACCGGGGTTGATATGTTGTTACATGTTGGATGAACAACTTAATATGGGAAATTTATAATTCTATCATACAAAAACATAATTAATCTACAAATAGCAATACACGCCAGTTATATGTAAATAAATGTTTTGTTTATGATTTACTTTTATCTATTGGTTTATTAAAATTAATATTATTTGTGAACAAACATTGAATTTCCATTACTATTGTAAAAAAAAAAGCTTACAGATTTTCACAAACAATCAATGATGTCTGAATCTTTTGATATACATGTAAATGTTTTGTGTATAAACACATTATTGATCAAATAAAGTACATTTATTGATGTACATACCACTTTTTTAGCACAAACAATACGAATGCCCTGCGCAATTCCTGAAAGATTTATAACATTTGCGCTTAATATTAGAAAATCTGTATATATTAATAAGAAGGTATTAGTATTGTATAATGTTCTGTTTTATTCAATTCATTGGTGTGTATGTAACTGACATTATGTATAAATATATTGTTCTTTGTATCTATTTGACCATAGGCTTCGCTGCTTATAATGAATAAAGTTTACATACGATGTTTTCGCGCGTTTTCTTATTCATTTGACAATAGCCATGTTTATTTCTCTGTAATTACATGAAACATGCTGATATTGGATATAGTAAATGTACCTTTAGTACTACAAGTATGATATGATCTTTATCTACTAAATTTTCATATCATTTCTGAACTGGAATGAAATTAAATTTATTTGTTCTTTACTTTTTGTTATAATGGAAACATATTTTGACATATTCTAAGGATAAAACAATGGCACTTTGAATTTCCCTTTAACCTTTTATAAGAAAAAAAAAAAAGGAAATACCCATTGACATTACCAAGTGGCAGGAATCAGTGGGTCAAGGGTTAATTTCTGATCTGACGTTCTGCGTTCGAACCCTGCTATTTGCTTGGATTTTGAGGTGATGTATTGTCCTCTTCCCCCATGCACCAATTGTTCAGATGAGACGGTATGCATCCGTGTCACGATATACATTTGCACGTCGGGGTTCCTCATTCCTAAAGGTAGGTCTGTTGCACCATACAGGATGCCGCCACCGTATAGGTGGAATAATCCTCGAATGACATAATCCAGTAAGTCAATATTTTCAAAGGACAGCTATGGGCTAATTGGAAGCAAAGTATATAATTTTCATTTTTGTTACAATTATATAATTATATGTGTGTGTCTGTCGTGATAAGGGAGATCAAGAAAAATAGATGGCAAGAAAGATAACTCTTGCAATGTCATTATTACATTTTTTAAAAATTATCATTCATGGTTAACTATATATGCAAAACGTTTTGATTTTTGAATAAAACTTGATGTTAATGTATAATTAGGTGAAAGAACTCATAATAACCTGTTCGCTGTTTGGAATCCTGCTGAAATACATATATAATAACTTTACGAAGTGTTCATTCAAATTGTTTTGCCTTTCCACAAATTCAAGCTAAAATTTATCCCGTATGCTCATGATCAAAAGGTACCTATGGACGAACTTGATTGATTGATTGATTGATTTTTGGTTAAAGTCACACCACGAATATTTCACGTATATGGTGACGGCATCTGCCTGATGCGGGGCATACAAATTTTGACCTTTGCAACGGACCCACCCGAAGCAGTGAGGGGTCTTTAACGTGTCATGCATACCACGACACGGGGCCTCGGTTTTTAATGTCTCATCCGAAAGACAGGACACTGGCATGACCAGAGCGGGACTCGAACCCCGGCCTCCCGATCAAGAGGCCAGCGCGATACCACTATGCCATGCCGGCTTTGGACGAACTTGTGAAAATTAGAATCATGCAGACTTGTACATGTAGGTATGTGAAATTTTATTGATGAAATATTACGAAGATTTTTTTTCATATAAGTATACATGTATGATTTGAAACTTGTATGACGTGTGTCTTTCTGTATAAGCAATAAATTAAACGGTAAAACTGATTGTAAATACTGATTTTTCACTAAAAGGTATATATGCATAGATTGTGCACATGCCAAATAATCAAAGTCATATTTCTGTTGCTTGAGCTTTTTATTTCACAATTAATGAAAATTTAAATATTGATAACATCATTACAGTCGTAATGAATATATATCAATTACATTTTCATTAATTGTATTATTTCAAGGGACATTATCCTTTGCAACTGGCCAGAAAGAAAAAGATAAAAGTATGTGACTTAGCCGTTGTGACAGAAGTCATTACGGAAATGCACTGTTAAAAACCTAATAATTTGGAGGGGGTTGAAACAAACAAAAAAAACCCCGAAAAAATAAACAAAACAAAACAATACGAAAAAGAGAGAAAGAAATGTAAAAAGAAGGAAAGAAAGAAAAAAAGGGGGGAAAAAAACAAACAAACAAACACATACGAACATTACAAAAATTTCGATTCAAGTGCAGTCACGATACCGACATAGGACGGTCAACTGATAAAACGGTAGTCAATCACTTGGTGTGGTTAACCGCTTCAGGAGTAGATTAAAAGTACATTTTAAGAATTATAATGCTAGAAGAAATTTATCATAACCCGTCCTCTCTTGTTTCCCTAGAGTAATTTGTGTCTTTCTCTTATGCCATAATTTTAGAGTCATTACTGCTGAATTCTGTAAATACATTGTTTCAAACATCAAATGAAATTATTTATTTTCGAGAATTCAAACATGTCAATGATTGACTTATTGACATCAGAGACATGTAAGTAAACGTCAGTGTTGATATGTTATAACTATGTAAGATCATATCCAAGATTTATCGTCGACCCTTTTGATGGCATAATTTCGTGGTCATTATTGTCTATTTCTATTCGTCGAGTTAGTATTCACCCCAGACATTTTCTAAATTTATTGGGGGGGGGGGTTGAGATGGAGGGGGTTAATTCAATTTTTTCAGAAAAAAAAAACGTAGCAAGAATGCCGGTCGTTGTCCCCATATATTAGGATGAGGCTTCGTTCTAACCCTCCGGATTCGCGCTTGGAGACGCTATCGCAACATCTCTAACTGTATTAAGTATACGAACCCAATATACATCACGCAATTAATTATGTAAATACCCCACACATTGTATGGCTGTCAAGGTTCGGCTCTCTGTCCATCAAACACGAGACATCGAGGTGTTGGTGGCAGTAGTTTAAAAATATTATAACAATCGAAGAAGTGAAATTACGATGCTTCTATAATAAGTATATTTACTTTTCCTACACTGAAGAGTTCTTGAGAGTACGCTTTTTCTTCAGATCCATTATAGGTTTTAAATTTTATTTAAGCGGCTTTGCGTTTTGATCGGCTTTTGAATGCATTACTGCAATTATCCCTCTATGATATGAAGGCTTTTTATCATTGAACTGAATGAAACATATGGTTCAGAGTGGACTTCATGTCGTTGAGTGTAGCAGTACAGTTGTGTTTTTATACTTGGATCGTAATTGTAGGGACTCCATTGACAGGCTGGGTTCAGCATTTGGCCACCCAGGCCACTGACAGAAAAGAAAGTGCATTTCAAATTAATTCAGAACCCTTATTTACATGAACTTATGTTTGATGAATGAATTCAAAACGAAAACAGTATTATGTATATTTATGAGAAGGGAATTATCATGATCGAACATATGTATTATGGAGGCCAGGAAAAACAGAGGTCCGATATCCCGGTCTCTATACACATTATTTCTTTGTTTCTGAAAAGTAAATTGTGCACGCCATGAAGACTGGTCAACCACCTAGCCAGGCTTTACGTGCAGTACTTTTGGTGTGTTTATTTCTTCAACCAAGTAAAAACAAAAAGGAGAAAATGAAAATGCAAAAATAGGAGCAGTAATAATTATATCTATCTTCAATGCCGAGAATGGTGATAATAGAGAAAACTGAAGACATCTGACAAAGCTGTATGACACAAATCACCAAAGACATGTACACAAAACATGATAATAGAAGAATATACACTGAAAAATGACATTCCAAAAGAAAAAAAAAGAATAAAGAGAAAAAAAAAACTAAACAAGAACAAGGACACCACTGTCCTGAACTTGCCAAAACAAAAAGAATCCTGTCTCGATCAAGTGGGTTTCCCACGAACAGCCCGTTTCAGTTTTTGAACAAGAGTGTTTTAAAAGGTTTATAACCTCAATTAGATTCCCCAATGGAATTAACCTGACCAGTACAAAATGAACAACTTCCGTACGGCGTATTGCCCAACAGGGTCAGTGGCCAATTTAAACGTCATAAACGACACCTATATACCTACCATATGAAGAAAAATTCATAAGTAGGTGTTACATACGTATACAGTAAACAAGATATCAAACAAATCGACAACCCTATTATCACACTAGGAAACTCAAGATAGACAGATAGAAAGGAGATAATTAACGGTTTGTAATTGTTCAGTTATCGCCCGTGGCTAATTCGAATTTAGGACAATAAACCACCATTGAGTTATTTCACTATCTTGTACATCTAACTCTTCTGTAAAGTGAGATAGATTTGAATAATAATAGAAATGTATCTTAAGGCGGGAGATTTCTCTTTGATGTTTTAAGACAAAAATCTCGATAAACTTCAATGTATTGCCTAACGTTACAAGATGAAAACTTTTTAAGGTGGGCGATCCTATTGTTTCAGTAAACCATGCGAGGTGATTTTGTAACATGATCCGATATGTTCAGCTTTTAGGAACAGACAGATAAACAAATGATGTCTTAAGATAAACAAATGATACGATTGCAATCAGAAGAACCGATTTGACTTCTTTAAGAAAAGTCGACAGTTTCAAACCTTTTGAATACTCTTTCTAAACGTCTGATGGTCCATGAAATTTTGTCTGATTAACGGATTTTGCACGTGCAGTATAGCTGAGGTCGGCTTACGGTAAGACTGTGTTTTGATGTTTCCATGATTTTCCTCTTTTTTAATTTTTGATTCAAAAACATTATATTCATGCATTTTAAAACTGGATGATACAGATACTTCATTTCTATTAATTATTTAGCACAGTATCTTTTTTTTTTTTGCCTATATTTTTTACCTCAGCTCAAAATTTATGTTTACTATATGGTGAAGATATCTGCTTGTTGCATTGCATTTAGACTTATACAAAAATGCGATTTTTTTCTGTGTGTACATTGCATAACAATACTTTATTTTGAATAAATAATTTTAAAATTAAATACGACTCATAAGCCCAGTTCCTTTAAAAGTTGGATTTTCTTTCTTTTTGGTCACTTATTGTATTGTAAAAACTAATTGATATTCATCTTATTGCACATATAATCATGTCGTGCTTTATAAATTAAAGTAAATAGTATATGCTGACGACGTGCAGAGGTTAAGAACATGAGAGAGAGAGAGAGAGAGAGAGAGAGAGAGAGAGAGAGAGAGAGAACGGAGGGCAACATGGTTGAAGAATTGAAGTATTCTCTGTTTTATTTATTTATTTATTTATTTATTTATTTATTTATTATCATTATGCTTTTTTTGAAGAACGAAGTTGCCTATCTGTTTATTTTTATTTTATTTATCTTCTGTTTATTTACTTTTTCGAAGAACGAGGGACTCAGAGCGACATTTTTTCATTTAAGATTAGCAAGTGTAAAGAGGTCTATAATTCAGTGTATTTCAAGCCGGTGTGGCCTAGTGCTCGGCCCGTGGTCGAAAGGTCCCGGGTTCGACTCCCTGACCTGGACACACCGGTGTTCTGTCTTTCGGATGAGACAGTAAAAACCGAGGTCCCGTGTCACGGTAGGCGTGACACGTAAAAGATCTCTCACTGCTTCGGGTGGGTCCGTTGCAAAGGTCTAAATTTGTATGCAAAGCATCAGGCAGATGCCGTTACCATATACGTGAAATAATCGTGGAGTGATGTTAAACAATAATCAATCAATCAATCATCGTATTTCACCACATGACAGATAAATAAAGGGAATTTGACGAAAGGCTGGGGGGGGGGGGTTATTAAGTTTTCTTTATATACCTACCTATTGTCTCATCCGAAATACAGGACACCAGCGCCCACTGCTGGGACTCGAACCCGAAACCTCTCTACCAAGATCAAAGCAAGGTACCAACTGATCAGCGCCACTTAAGCAGACGAGACAGAGAGTAAAAGCATGTGTCGAAGGCCTTGCTGGTCATTACTGATTATAGTCTGGTCCTGTTTTAAGTGAAATCTCATCGATTATCTATAATATGATTAGAGATTTTAATTTCGTGAATCCTTACCTAGCACGTTGTATTGTCCTTAGCCATACAACTCGGACTAAGGTCAATATGACCAGTGGTCAACTGACTGTCGGCGCACCTGCTGTGATTAAATCAATTTACGATATTGAAGTACAGTATTCTTGTTCGTGATATAAGCAAATTTTCCATTTAATATTCTGACAAATTTATATGACCCATACATATGTGATTCATAAATGGATAACTTTTTATTCAAATATTTTAGTTTTATTAAGATCGGGATCGGTGTTGATGAGAATTGGAATCCAAACCCTGACCCTACAAATGTTTTAGATAATTATTATGATTTCTGTTTGCAAATTGACATGTGGCTGCAAACAAATCGGTAATCTCGAAAACATGGGTTTTTCTGAAGACATAGTTATAAAAAGTTGTAATCATCATCATCATCATTATCATCACCATCATCATCATCATTATCATCATCATCATCATCATCATCATCATCATCATAAAAATTCAAGCATTAAATACGAAAGAAGTCTGTAAGCATTTCTTAGCGATATGATATATTGAAATGTATTTACTATTTCTCCCGCTGAATTATCGTGCCGACGATCCGGGTTCGATTCCCTGGTTGCGCCACTATGTTTAAGAGGTTGGTAACCTCCTGCTTCCATGTCGTAATATCACTGAAATATTGTTGAAAGCGACGTAAAACACCGATCAACCAACCATGCCGCCGAGTTATCGTACTTGAGAAGGTCGAACTTCCCGTCAGACTTTAAACTTACAATACTTTTATTTTGTTATTACTTTAACAAATTTGATATCAATGTAAACGAAATGAACATGACTAAAATGTATAGGTTTCTTCAATTTAGAAAAAAAAGAAAATAACGAAGCGCACGGACTTGGTGGCAAGGTAGTATTTTTGTGTCCATCACGTCCTTTTTGTAGCGTGTGTAGCTAGGTACAACTTTCGCACTGTATGTAAATACTGTACGAGATATTCACCACTAGCACCATACACCAAATTAAAATGCCATTCGTGTATATACTTCTTTAAGGTGAAAAAGAAAAGTAAAAGAAAAAAAGCTCATCAGTTTTATAACACTTTGGCGCGCTCTCGTCAAAAACCGACTGAAATATAACTCCTTAAAATGATTTGTATTTAACAAAGAGATATTTATCCTATTTAAATCATTATCATTGACAGAAATGTGGCAAATAACTAACCCCGGTTAAACTTTACAAGAGTTCTTAACCTGTCATTAAAGGATAGGGTGTCATCGGTAGGGTCAAATTAGCTCAGGTTTAACCAAGTTGGGTACGTGCATGCGTTGTAGCAATATTTTGCTTGTCATTTGTGGTTAATTAAAGGATATTTGATGATGATTCAGAAAAAGTTGAAAAGTACGTGAGAAAGATAAAATTGTTAAAAGTTCAGCGTGTCTTATTAACAGAGTGGTTAGTCATTCATTTTGTAAATATAATCGAGAGGTCGTGGATTCGAATCAGGGCAGCAGTTAAGGGCTGAAAAGTTAAACCCGAGGCCGTGATAGATCTGGCATGTTAAAGATTCATAAATATTAATATATACTGAAACGAAAAAAAAAAACGCAACTTGGAAAATTGTTATTAATTTTGTATTAAATATACATAGCTGTATGAAAATCGCGGAAATAAAAGTGCACCCTGCCTATCACCCTATCCAATGTTCAAAATCAACCAGGTGTGACGAGAAACCTATGCACATCCGGCGCGGTAAAAACATTAAAACCTGTGCCTGTACAAACACGTGCGTTCTTTTTTCATTCAAACCAGTATCAATTTATCAATAACATCGGGACACATCATCGCCAATACTTTTGCAAACAATAATTCCTTTTACAATTATGCCACGGTTATCACAGGTTGATAGAGGACGTGCTATCGCGATGCTTATGGCAGGGAGCACGCAACTTCACGTCGCTCAACACTTAGTTAGTCGATTAGTTTCACGTCTTAACGCCACAGGAAGAGTCGATGACCGGCCGAGATCAGGACGTCCACGTGTAACGTCGCGACGTCAAGACCGGGTTGTTAGGCTGGCACACCTGCGTAACAGGAGGTTAACGGCTGCTGAAACGGCAAGGAATACGATTGGTAATCATAACCATCGGATTCATCCCCAAACAGTGATCAACAGACTGCGTGAGGCTAATTTGCGTGCAAGGCGACAGTACGTTGGTTTACCACTAACACCGCAACGTCGAGCACGTCGTATGCAATGGTTGACGGCACATATGCCCAGACGTTTTCCTATGAGACGTTGGAGGTCCATGCTCTTCACCGATGAATCTCGATTCACGTTATTTCGATCAGATGGCCGTCAACGTGTGTACCGGCGTCGAGGCGAACGTTTTGTTGACGCCTGTGTTTTGGAGCATGACCGATTTGGGGGTGGGTCAGTTATGGTTTGGGCGGGAATCTCCCATGGTTTGAAGACACCTTTGGTGATAGTCAATGGGAATTTAACGGCCGTACGCTATCGGGATGAGATCCTTAGAACCCATGTTGTGCCGTTTGTTAGGCAGCATAATCTAACCTTGCAGCAAGATAACGCGAGACCACACGTTGCAAGAGTCTGTAGAGACTTTCTTGCGACACAGAACATCGTTCCTATAGATTGGCCTCCATACAGCCCCGATTTGTCCCCAATCATGCATTTGTGGGATGAACTAGACAGAAGAATTCGCAATCGCCGTTATCCCCCAAATACCCTCCCCCAGTTAGCAATTGCACTCGTCCAAGAATGGAATAACATTCCAATACGGACAGTCAATGCCCTGATGAACTCGATGCAACGACGAATTAGAGATGCTATAGCTGTTCGAGGAGGACACACACGATATTAGGGCACGGTTTCAAAACTGCTGCCATTTCAACTTGGATACACGTAGGGTACTACCAATCATGACCTTCTAGCGAAGTGACCTGTTCTGAAAAATCTCCAAACATTTATAAGGATGTTACATCAATATTCAATATTAACTATTACATATTAAAT
Organism: Pteria penguin; assembly: GCA_035048485.1. Classification (NCBI taxonomy): domain Eukaryota; kingdom Metazoa; phylum Mollusca; class Bivalvia; order Pterioida; family Pteriidae; genus Pteria; species Pteria penguin. The sequence goes on from CM068585.1 coordinate 30,666,336, forward strand.
TTAGACATTATGCTCGCAAGTATTATTTTATAAAACCTACAATTTGAAGTTGCGTTTCTTATTCGTTTCAGTATAGAAGATGTTCATAAAATGATATTAAATAAAAAAAGAGAGAAAGAGAGAGAGGGAGAGAGAGAGAGCCGTACACATGTTTTACAAAATATGATTTTGTATATGTTGAATCAAACAATCCATTTGAAGCGTCTGTGTTTTCCTTATTCGTGTATGAAATGCATGTAGTTCGAAATATACATGTACATGTTCCTTAACATTTAGTCATTTAGTACTTTTTCCATTTTTCATACGCCATTAATCATGTTTCCCTCTTCAATTTACATTAACTGGTAAACGTTACCCGTATTGCCTGTAATATACATTCCCTATACATTTATAGGTCACATCATAATGTTTTATGACTATACATGTACAGACGTTATTTTGCTACTTGTAATATCCAACTTAACTGCAGAGTGTTGGTAACAAACCAAATCATTTTATAACAAATTCGTCTTGTTTCTATTTATTTTTCTTATTGTGGATTCATCATTAACAAAGGATGTGTGGCGACACCTATGAAACTTAATTTCGGGTTCGACATACCACACGAATTCTCATGATTAAAGACTAGGCCTACATGTATCATGTTCATGATATCTTCATCGTATTCGACATGAATGACACAGTGCAATGTAACATAAGTAGACTTGTTCACACTTCCAGGTTTTAACTATTCAGGTGTAGGGTAAACGAATTAAGTTTTCACTATAATTTACAGAACAATATACGGCTGAATTTGGAGTGACATGAATCGTGACCGGGTAACACTGTCTTTTCTAATTTTCAAATTTTGACAAATTTTCGAAGGGAGCACATGTCTGGGGAATGGGTGTCGGTGTTCGAAGTGTTTAAATTGGGCTTGGTTGGGATAAGCAAATTTTGTATCAACAGAAGATATTTTACAAGGCAGGTGCCATATGTACAAAGATTCGTAGATTTACGAGCACTCGTAGGGTTTACGAGTAACTTACGAGAAATGTTACGAATTCGTAAATCATATGTACAAAACAACTCGTAGACGAGTTACGAACTCTTAACTTTACGAGTACTATTACGCATGCGCTGAACATATATTTCACAGAAACAAATGACGCTTCATATATTTCTATTGCCAATCCCGGGCAATGGCGCAAGTCTACTTTAGTACTTACATACATTCTTAGTTCAACGAAATGCGGGTTTCCTCAACCGTTGTAAGTGTGTACGCACATGTACGTAAGGATCCGACTAGCAAGTTGACTTCACTTTACGCAGCACAAATGCATACATCATATTAAAGTCAAAGTGTACTTCTTACAGATAACTTTATGAATTTATGTGTGTGCATCTACACACGATGTGCTTGTAAACATGAAGGCCTACTCTAGTGACGTCATTGAATCGTAAGCAATACTTCGAAATACCTCATCAAAAGAAAGTGATAAAACTATCGCGATAAGCACATATGCCGCCACATACATGTACATCTATAAAGTCAAGCGGATCACGAATTAAGACGAAATAGAAAAAAGAGTACCCTCCCTCTCTGTCAATCTAGTATAATAATATACGTGAGACACCTTCCTCAAGGCCCCCCCCCCCTTTTCCTTGCTGAAAAATATTTTTAAAAAGTAAAACAGACTTGACTCTAATAAATATCAAATTAGAGAGATCTACATATTACATTTCCAGTACTCTATTTGAATTTTTGCGTGTTACGTGTATATATAATCTAGGACTACGAATTTTCTTTTGAAAATATTTTTATTATAAATCTATCTAATAAAACTTTTAAAATTTCTTCCGAGGAAGCCGAAATTCTTATTCATAACATCAAAATTAAACTAAATGATTAACAACAATTTTCGAACACATTGACAGCAGAGAGGAAGCAAAAAGAGTGGTTTGGCATTACGGAAAAGGACGTATCACTAAATCACCACTGTACTCGTTCGCCATATTTTTAAATAAGAATGACTAACGAGTGCTACTGTAGCACTCGTAGATTTACGAGTAGAATCACGTTTACGTAACTTTGTACATATGACGTCACTCGTAAATTTACGCTACGAGTGACTTACGAGTACTCGTAGGGTTTACGAAGTTTTGTACATATGGGCCCAGGACCGAGTTTTACTAAAGGTCGTAAGCCCAAACGTAGACGTAGACGTGAACGTAATTTATGAGTATTTTGCGTTTTACTAAACATCGTAACTTACAATTATGCGTAGATTTACGTGTAAACTTACGTGTGCCTAGTAGCAGACGTAGCTTAGCACGTAAGTGCAATGGAGGCTGTTTTATTGTTAATTCAGAACAGAAATGAAGGTGTCTTAAGAACAAAGGGTGTTTTTCGAGACTGGGGGTCACACACAAGACAACAAACCACATAAGAGAGTGATAAGAGATCGTTTTAAAATTAACCCTTAGAGTGACATCACGTCACGACCAAACTTGTATAGTTAGTGACGTCGGCATGACGTTGTGAATGACGTCAATCAAAGAACTTATGCAGAGAGTAAAATTATGGCGTAATTATAACTCTCCCTAGCCACTAGCTTAGATAAAATGACATTACTGTTCGATCTTGAGAAGCTAGCTGCAAAGGTATTATGAGAGAAATCACGCGCTTTCTGTTAATAATCATCTCACAAATCAACACTGTTTTACCTCCAAAACTCTACATCTAGTCGGAAAATTTTTTCTTGTATCGAGAAAGTATAAATTCGAAATGTTAGACAGCTATAACTTTTGAACGATAAGAGATAAAACAATCATATTTTGCATTCATACTCAACTGATGAAACCTTTTCAAATAAAACCAAAGTCAATGACCTTATGACCTTGACATTTATACTGAAATAGCTGTTTTCAACTTTGTTGCCGACGGGGCATTTGTGGAATTCATCTACCAACACCCCCATTTCGGCCGTTACATTTCTAGTTTGGTTTTCTTGTTTTCTCCATCTTGTTTTCCTTGTTAACAGACGACTATAAATTCAAAAGTGAATGTAAATAATACGCAATATTGATTTCCCATGGCTAAGAAATTTTCCGTCTCCTTGTTAAAAAAAATCCAGTCGTAGCTTACGACTGTGATTACGTCTAAGTACATTTACGAGTGGGCTTACGTCTTTTAGTAGAACGCAACTTACGCACACGTAGTTATAGTCGTAAAGTCTACGTCTACGTTTACGTCTAAGTCTACGACTTTTAGTAAAACTCGCTCCAGGAGTCCGTTTTACTAAACTTCGTAAGTTAAGAAATTGTACGTAAGTCATTCTTATCTTAAGATACGAAGAAAATGCGTCTTACTAAACAAAAATGTTAGTGAGTTACGAATAAATTCTTTCTTAACTTACGACAACCTTGGGGCTGTCGTAACTTAAAGTTTTCGTAAGTCAAGGAATTCTTAAAGTACTAATTTCTACCCAAGAGTTACAAATCGCTGCGTTATTCACATTCGTTTATGAAAATTTTTCAAATATGTGTAAAGTCAAATGAAATGTCATTCATGAACGTTTTTCGAGACCGTGCGATGCGAGAGGAGGAACTTACACAGAGGTATCATTTTCAAGAGAAATAATCCTACATATCTGTGATTTTGTAGAAAGAGATGTTTCTCCAAAATCTAAGAGGAGTCATCCGATTTCATATTCACGTAAAATATAATCATCAACTCGTCACTGTGAAAGGTCAAAGAAAGGTAATTAACGAGAGCCGTGATTGGCTGATGTGGTGTAGGGAGAGAGGGACTACTATTTCAATGTATCAGGAGCTGTGATTGGATGAAATTATTTGATTTATGTATAAATAAAGATTGATTCTGCTGTAAAATCATGAATTTTTATCTGATTTCGCTAGTGTAAAAATCTAATGCCCTAAAAAGGGGTGGTTGTTTACATTTGAATTTTGGCCAATTTTGGGGGGTATCCCCCTTCCAGCATGATTTTCTCGAAATTAAGGTGGATAACCTATGGTAAACTGTTAAAATTCTGATAGAGGAGGGTCTGACAAACATTTTGATATGTGGATTATATATAGCTAAAATGTAGGATGTTGTGTAAATCTTGCTGGAAGTTCGGTAATTTAACATGGGGCCCTATGGGAAATGGAATTACTATGCTTTGACCGAAACTTTTCAGCTACCGGACATGTTATTACTACATATATTTAAGAAATCTATAACGGATCCCTCTTTCCCGGAACATCCAACATGATAATAAAAGTAACATTTGGAGAAATGAGGCCGCTCAGCTTAATGTATATTCATATCCAAGATCCGTGCCAACGAGCAAGATTTATATAAGTTGTTAACTTGTTCCTGAATGGTTGTAAAATAAAGAAAGTGTAAATCAAAAAAAAAAAAAAAAAAAAAAAAAAAAAACCCGCTGAGATATTTAAGAAAAGTGTCTCTGCATTGGGTACACCCTTTGGGATTGATCTGCAGGTTTTAAGTAAAATTTTATTTTTCAATTTTTTGTTTTACGATGACTATTGCTAAAAGCGAGAAAATAATTAAAAATATTTCATCTGTGTACGCTCCTCCAGTGAATTCAAATGCTGATTTTGATATTTTTACAATAATATTAATAATATATGATGGAAAATTTGCAATATCGCTTACGATAGAGCCAAATCCATAAGAAGCCTCACTGCTTCGGGTGGGTCCGTTGCAAAGGCCAAAATTTGTATGCCCCCGCATCAGGCAGATGCCGTCACCATATACGTGAAATATTCGTGTTGTGACGTAAAAGAAAAATCAATCAATCAATCAATCAATCATCCAAATCCATAAGTGATAACACATCACATTCGGAATCTGTTTCGGATCTGTTCTCATTAAAGAATCAGGCACTATGTTAAACTCGAAGCGGACGCAGTGAATTCCATCTAAGTTTCGAGGCGAGTACCTCAGCATGGGAAATTAGCGCTACGAGGAGAGTAGCGTAGCGCCCTCTGTAGGAGAGATTTTAGGCTGTGTACGAAAATCTGAAGTATTGCTACAATGGATATTTTTCCAGTGTTAAATGGAGAAAGGGTCCTTATACTTGACAAACCACTTTTTGCCAGAATTTTCATTTTGACGATATTGCTTGAATTGTTACATCACAGTAATATGACGCAAAGATGAATGGCAAAGCTTCATTTGTCAGGTATTCACCCTTGAGCACGGTTCCTAAAAGAACGTGACATTCAAAGGATTTTAAATTGTTATATTTATGACGTCATAAACAAATGCGTTATCCCTGAATTCTTAGATGACGTCATCACATTGAAGAAGTGCGTTTTGTAGAGAGGCGTATTGCTCCTTACATGGCGTAAAATTGGAAAAAGGCCTACACTTAATGGCGAGTAACCCCCTCTCCCACCCCGTGCTCTTTCTCTCTCTCTCTTCACTAATCAGCACACAAAGCGATGTTCAGAGGAAATTTGATTATGTTTATGACGTCATAATCAAATGTGCGACTTGTCCAACTACCCTTGATTTCATAAAAATCGAATTTTGCGCCGAAGTGCTTAACATTCAACGAAAGTGGATCGATGTATAGAATCATTCTGATGTTTTTTATTATACTTTGAAATTCTTAAAATATTTCCATAAAAAGCAAGTTATTACAGACAAATATTGAAGTTTTAATGATAAAATTGTGACAAATGGAAGAGCAAATTTGTTTTTTATGTATTGAGTAGACATCACTGTTTTAAATTTGGCTTGTTCAATTGTAATAATTTTTCTTAACTATTCTTTAAAAATACTGTTCAAAACACGTGCCTACGGACAAACAATTCCACCTAAATTTAAGATTTTATAATAAAAGAAACGAAACATGGAAATGACCTATAATGCGGTTATTCCTTACTTCTTTATTTTACATTTTTTTATAACTCTTTGCATTTCTATGCACATTTTTGAAACATGTCAATTGTGACTGTGAAACCAATATGAATCATAAAGTAAAAAGAAATAGCTCTTACACATTATATCGAATAAAATATTCTTATTGTATTTTAGAAGTAAATGGAATGTATTTTAATTCTCCCATCTACTAGTATTCGTGTCTTACGTTTAACTGGAATGAAGTTCTACCTTACTTTCACCTGTCCACATAAAATGAATTCTGACTTCTCGAAACTATCAAAATAACCAATTTATCTTTAAAATAGTTTAGAATCACAAAAGCTACAGGAGGCAAATATCACCCCTCTCGTAACCCTGCAGCTATTGATTTCAGATGATAGAAAGATAATTCAGAAATTAGCATCCCGATCCCGATTGACTGACACATCGTGGAGGTTGACCAACACGGTTTGTTGACAGAAGCAACAAGTTTTGTTTACTTATGGTATTTCATTCCCATTTCAACTTGTAGCTGCGCAGGTGAAAAGTGACTTATACCCTTGTATAGCGATGGTGAAAGAGGTTGCCCGATTGATGTAGCTTTGTTCGGGATTGAGATTACCTGACAACATTATCGCCTTATTATTCAGTCTTGTTTACTTAGCGTCGACATTCTATTCCTGAATTTGTATCGAATTATTTTTCTTGATGTCTTAAGAATAAGGAAAATTGAATTTGATGCATAAAACAGCAATTTCTGCACTGTCGTTGAACATTCTTTCTTTGTCATAAAATTGTTATAAAAAGTTCTTTTGTTCAAAGTGTGGTTCGTATTTTACAGCGATATCGATTTTAGCCCCCCCCCCCCCCTTCGCAATCTCCAATTGTAATGAATTTTATCACCTAAAAAGTTAATTTTAAAAATCACTAAATAGAATTCATCACTTTTTGTAATGAAATATGCCAAAGATATAGTTCTGCTTTCAACTGGCTAAACAAATACAAATTCGCAAAATTTGTGATTTTTTTTCTTCGAGGCATATTTAATCAGAAAAAAGTGAGGGTTCATTTGCTCTCTTATCAGTAGATAGAAACAGAGATGGGTGAAAAGGGATATTTAATTAAAAATTTATTTGAACATTTCTCATGAATCAACCCAATTCGTCCAAAAATACCTTTACGTTTTTATCACGATGCTGAAATTTCATTTCTCTCTCTCTCTCTCTCTCTCTCTCTCTCTCTCTCTCTCACACACACACACACACACACACACACACACACATACACACACTTAAACACACACACACACAAATTAAACTTTATATGTTTTTCTTTTCGTTTTATTTACTTTTTACATGGCTCTCAGGATTGAATTATAGCTTGTAGAAAAAAATGCTTTCATTTTACATGAAGTATTTTACGTTTTTCTCACATATATTATGTATATATATAATAAACTGAAATAAAATATCATATGTACTAATTTAAATGATTGAAAAAACACTTAAGAAATAGAATTGTTATCAAAAGAAATCTATATCATAACGCCTTGCTTCAAACATTGCTCTCCAAACTTGTTATAAAATATAGAGGAACAATAGATAGCCAGATAGAATTTGATTGAGTCACACAATTTTTTTTCAAATGATTGTTTGTTACAAGTAATTCCAACATTATTTCGTCATATTGAAGTAGCGGAATCAGTAGGAGGTCACTTAATGTCTGAACTTGGCTCGGTAAACCGATACCCGGTTATCTAACTACCCCATTGACAAGACACTTCCACATCGCCCGTAACTGTCCCCTACTGCTTTGTCTTAATGCAGAAGCATGTAATAATCCGCTGTAAATATTTGAAGAGATCTTCATTAGCTGTTAAGTATGTCCGAGTGTAGATGGACACAGAGATATGAAGTGCATTGAGTAAGGTGTAGCCAGGGCTGTATTAAGGACCGGTTAATATAAAGATTGACTGTCTGGTCAAAAAGTGAAAGTGTCGGAAAATTAAGCAGAATAAAGTGATTTTTTTATTTCACACTGTCCACGATCTCTATAAGAAAATCTTTCTGGTCACAGAGAGAGATAGAGGACGGGTGTGTGTGTGTGTGTGTGGGGGGGGGGGGGGGGGGGGAAGAAAAAATTGAAAGAGGTGTTAATCAAATGAAATTAAATTTCTGATATAATTTATGTGCTAGATTTATTATATTATATTGTAACTATTCCATGGCCATGACCAGTTTTCGTTTTCTAGTTTGCGGATGTTGGAGAACATTCTATCTGTCTCCTGTCAAAATAAAGAAATTATAAAAAAAACCCCAAAAATTAATGGATGAATAATGAAACTGTAAATGGCACACAGTGCAAAGTGATTTTAAACATAAAACACATCACTGACGTAAACTATACCAATGCTCTTCGTTGCATCTATGTTATAAATACATTGTTCATTTTCTAAGAATTATGACGTCCCCTGTCTCGATTCATCGTTTTGACCTGCATCATAAATTAACACAGCTATCTGTAAACTGGTACATCACAAATGTAGACACACGACAAAAGGGCGGTAATTTAGGAGTTCGGTGTTACATCCCTCATCTTGACTGCGATGGACCATGATAGAGTCATCAGTCGAAGGTGTTTGACCCTGACCTTCATACCGTGTTAGTATAAAATTATGCGTTTATGACATTTCCCCACGGGTGATATTACCATATTTGAAGCCCCGTACACGCTAGTGAAATCTTCTTAAACCGTATACTATTTTGTTAGATATATTTTTCTCCTTCATCATGTTCCGATTACCATAGAATACTAATTATTAGTTGGTATATATGCCAGATTTTTTTCTCTATAAAATTTAACATGCGTTGTCCTTGACTTTCAAAAGTACATATATGAGGCAAACAAAGACAGGTAACTATGTTTGGAATTGTCGTAGAATCGATTAGCATAAGTTGCGTAATTCAAAATTCTATTAAGAAGTATTTGTTTCCCATAAATGTAATCTAAAACACCTACTTGTGAATTGTACATGTAATATTTTGCTACAAGTATTCGAATATTGCGGAATTTTAGTTTTGTAAAGTAGTCTATGTTTGGTTTATTTATTTCTTTATTTATTTTCCTTTTTCTTTTTCAATAAAGTGTTGATGTGTAATTTATTCATTTTTTAAAACAAAATGTTTGACGTTTAATTTATATTGTAAATATTTTATTTAGAATTAATGATAAAGTTGATATTATTTCTATGTTCAACAAGTATTCCTCATGTAATAATAAAGATGAATGAAAATATGCGTTTCTGTTTTAAAAATATTTTTTTCTCAAAAAGTCTGGCTTCCTAATATTTATATGGCGTTCATTCACTGTTATTGAAACAAGATATTTTGTGACATGCCAAACGAAATTACTTTCATTGGTTTTTTTTCAAATATGCATGTAAAATTGCATGATAAAAGTTATGCTAATCTGATCAAACGATCTGGGTTCACAGGTAAAAGGGCATATCTCAGAGAGCACAGCAGGCAAACGTGTCACGTGATGTGCAACTGAGCGTGACGTCAACGACTCTAGTTAAAGATTTTTATCGGGATCGAAGTGACTCAAACCTTGATCCTGATCAGTGGTGAAAAGAACGTGTGAAATCTAGGGGGAGCTGTGATATCGATGCATGTTATTGGAAAACATTATTTTATATGTTCAGAGAAGCCAAGATTACTTCAGGTATGTTTTCAATTATATATTGATACATAGGAAATAAACAAAATATTATACCTAATTTGCCATTATATTTAACTTACAAAATGAAAAATATGAATACAAAAAAGCATAAATTTATACATGTATCTTATCAAATTCTATAAATCTAAGCATCAATATATACATGTACATGTACAAAACATTCCATGAATCAAACCAAGTGCTATCATTTGTGTATCGTATGTGTATAATCTTTCAAAATTCATAATTTTGGAATCATAAAATATATAATCAGTAACAATGTATATGTATTACACTACAATTCCTGTATGGAGGTAACTTCACGAGAAAAAAAAAGAGAAAAAAAGAAAGAAAGAAAGAAAATAGTCATGGTAATTGAGATGGAATACTCGTAATTTTTAACAAGGATGGAAGGTTCTTTTTATACGATTAAGGGGATGTTCTTAGTTTGTTTGAAGAGGTATTCTCCTAGTGTGAAAACATGCAAATTTCATTTGAATATTAAGAGATTTATAGCAGGACAATGTATGAAATAGCCGGTATAGCTCGATCGGGTGGGTCCTTGTCCCGTGTACGACTGATAAAATGTCTCGCGAACGAGGGATCCCGGATTCGAATTCCCACATCAGTCATTTTGGGATAAGACGGTAATAGCTTTAAGAAAATATCCAGGCTTGCTGTGAGGAATGTATTCAAATATTCAGACTTGAAATCGCAAAGGGGGGATGGGGGGGGGGGGGGGGTTGTGTTAACTTGCAATGATTTTTTGTACGTAGGTGCGACTGGAATCATTAGCACCCTACCAATTGATACATCACACAAAATGTAAAACCATACTCATTTATAAGTGCCAAAAATTACCTTCTCCTTTGATCTACACCTACGTTTTACCTATTGATATATTCTCTTATTAAATGAATACCCATTGATATATATATATATATATATATATATATATATATATATATATATATATATATATATATATATATATATATATATATATATATATATATATATATATCCATTCATACAGGTATACCCCATTCCAGCCACACGCCTGTATATACCTTTATAGAGGAAGTTTAAACCCATCACACCCCCTCCCCATCCCCTTAGCGTGCTTAAATTGCTCTTCTTATGTGCAAAATTAATCTCCTATTAAAACTGAATACAATATCCATAGTTATATATTTGTTGAATATTTGATGAATCATGCATTCCTGAAATATGAATAAAAGATACATACGTGAGATGTGCACGAAAGTGCTCGGGTATCGGTGTTCACCGTTAGGAACAAAAACAAAAGTGTGCGTGGGGGTTACACATTATAAAGAACAACAGGGAGGGGAGAGGTTTTAAGATAAAAGTTTTGACTGTTAAAAATGAAGTACAAGAGTTTATAAATTTCACTTTTTCGCATTCTTGGCAACAACCCGCCCCCCTCCCCGAAATTGTGGATTTGCATCTCCTCATAAAAATCCATAACCTTTCATACGTGTATTGTCTTTGTTTTCCGGTATTTCTTCATTTGTTTAAAATGCACTCTAAGAGTGTAGGTATTCGCGTTCTTTAAAACATTGGTTTAAAAATAGTCTTCGTGAAAACGGATATGACTTTTAATAAAAAAAAAGTCGTTTTCTTTGTTCATTTAACGATGTTTATTTCAAATTTGCATATTTCGTGTAATAGACATAATATATTTATTAGAAATTCAACAATAATATCTGAATATTAATCAATCAAACTAAATGATTAAGTTGCGATTTCTCGACTTTTATTTGAATGATGGAAATGATTTATTAATGGTAGATTTGCGATATTGTACCTCATACATATTTAAGTATACATTGAATATGTTTAAAAAGAATATTTACATACGACTAGGAATGTGGAATGCTTGTTGATGAAGACAACTGTTCCGTTTCTGTTTCTCACAAAATGCATAAAGACATTGAAATGAAAGTAATGATCTCAGTAATTGAGAAAATATATCTAGAACAATGAATCTAGTTATCTCTTTGACCGTTATTCCTGGAGAAAAATCTTGCAAGTTAAGGACCTTTCACACTATTGTACATTATCAAGACCATATACCGGCATTTTCGCATATTCGCCGTTGTTGTTTTGTATCTCTCCCTCTCGATATTGTATTTTTACATTCTTAATATCATATTTTCGCAATGTCATGTCTCGCCTCCATGATTTTGAATCTTCGATCCCTTACCCTTGCACAAATATCCAACAAGCAGATGCACTTTGATTGAAATTCGTGTTGACGGAATGCCATTACATTTGCGTTGTTACATGCAGGATTTTGCGGCATGCGCAAAAGTGAAAACTGAATACTTCTTTATCTTTTGTCAACCTAAAAATAAAAAAAAGTTTTTATGACATATATTCAAAACTTAAATATTGTAGATTTCTTGACAGTTTATAGATATTTAAAATACATGCATAGGTGTATAGTCCATAGATACTTGCATCGATGACAACAATTTTATATTTTCAGTTCATGCAGAGGATATAATTTTAACTCAAACCCCAACACATTCAGTCCTTTTTGTTCTTTATATATTGATTTTTGGGATGCGTACCTTTCGCTTCATTGAACCATGGATGCTGTTTTGTATTCGTTGAATGTGTTACATAATATACAACGAAAGGGAATTTTATAAGGGGGAATTTATTATTATTTTATTTTAATTTATTTTTTTTATTCTAATATTTTGAGGATGTGTCTCGCATATTCGAGCAGTATTTACTTTCAATTTGTATAAATGACAAAAGAAATACAGACACTTTTTTTACAAATGTTTTTCTTTAATGGAAAAAAGAAAAAAAAATTTAGTACAGCGAATAATTGATACTAAAAGGCATGACTTTATCGAAGAATCTGTGATTCTAATGAATGATTTAGTCTTAAAAGCTTTAACATCTGCCCGTAATTTTCTCAATTTTGACATCGCGGAGGGTAAGACGGTTCAGAACCTGAACACCTTTATTGATACATTCTCAATCCGCGATAAAATAAAACTCTCGGTCGCTTATTTCTTAATCTCTTGAATTTTAAATTTGCGAAACGTGTAATGTTTGAATAACACCGTCTTTTCACTAGAAGTGTCAACGAAGAATCAAATGCCTTTTCATCGGAAGTGTTTTCTGAATTTCATTTCCGGGTTGAACTACAGACTGAATGGCCACAGTATTCTTTCGAAGATTTGGGAAAAGGGGGAGGGGGCAATTAAGAAAAACTCGTTGAGAGAATGAACTCAAGCACTGCGCTTTAATTCACTGTAGCCTCTCATCTATGTCGTGTCTAGGTTCGAATTCCTTGAGAAGACAAATAGAAAGGTCCACAAAATATACCTGCTGAATATGGATGATTTGAACAAGTTGTTCCAATCATCTAAACTTCCCCCTTCCCAACTCGTATAATACATGCAGCATATACGTCATACATGTAACTGCCTTCCTACATGCCTTTTTCAATCCCTACCCCTGAAATTTTCAAGACCAAAATATGGCCTGAACCCAAGACTTTCCGACGAAGTTGCTTATCACTTTGCAATTCAGAACCTACTGAACGTTATAAACGAAATATGGAATGTGCAAAAAAGAAGCGGGTGGGAGATGATAAAGCATCTTCATGTGCATGGTATACCTTCATTGATATTCTTTAAATGCCCTCTTTTGAAAGACTTCATCAAAACAGTATCTCCTTCAACGTGGGCAACACATAGGTGTGGAATTTATTTTGATATTGACACCTTTTGTAACAAACATGTCACCATTAAAATAATGAGAAAAATATATGAACATTTAGCTTGTTGGAAACCTAAGCATGGACACAACAATGGGGATTGTTTACAATACCCGATCTTTGCACGCAAAATAAGAAGTTCTGATATCCATTGGACACGAAACTATTTGAGGATTCAATTAACTTATTCACGGGTTTTTGAAACCGAATTCGACTTTCGAAAGAAAGTTATATGTCACCTGTGCTTTTTTAACCGATATAAGACAATTTGATATATTGAAATAGCGATGATACTTAGGGGCCTTCCTAACATCTTGGTAAGTGCAAAGAGTCGAGTATCGAGGAGGGCAAGAAGAAAGTGACCTCCCCTTTCTTTTATTCACAAGATGCAATTTTCCGTCAGAAAAGCGAAGCATGAAAAACAAGAAATTTGGGAAGGATTACATTATACGTATGGATAGTTTACAGTGGTGTATACATTTATAACCCCGACGAAATCTGTGTAAAGTTAAAACCCCGTTCATTTTAACCAAATTATTGAATAAGGCTTGAAATCGAAATGACATTTCAATGAAGGCTTTTGAAATGAACAACGCGTGTTGAGGACATTTTAGATGAAAAAAATATTGTCTGTCGCACATCAATTTCATTTTGAATTACCTTCTTTTGTATCTGGATCCGGAGAAAATAATGAAATTATTATTAATTTATTCAATTTGACGTTATGGATTTTTACACGACTTAATTTGCGAACTTTCACCTCATTTACCGAGACCAATATTGTCACATTGTCTGATTTGTGACCCCGAAAATCTTATTATCCATCTTCGAGATCGCCTTAATACACCCATTTCACCCTTAATATTTGTGGAAAATTAGAGAAGAGCGTCGTCAAGGGTGATAACCGAAGAATTCATCATCTCTTTAATCACTTCGCTTTTGACAGGGGTGTCATCATACATGACAGTGCAATGTGATAACCCGAGATGTGAGTGGTTTTTGTATTTTTGAATTTCTTTTAGATATTACATCTGGTATCAGAGACACTAGACATTGTGATACTGCTGTGAATGTTGTGTTTAAATACTGACACTTTAAAATGTGCACGATATTTCAAAGGCACAATTTACGTGTTCAAGCAGCCATCTAATGAAAACGGAAAAGCGTTCATTTGTGTGAGTAACCTTTTAATATCAATGATTTACATATAATCTACATTATTAGTGAGCCTGCAATGGTGGGTGTTTAAAGTCAGTTCTTGCTCAAAGCTTTTTATTTTTACGGCAGTCTTTGAATGTATATGTTGTTCTATGCAGATTTGATATTCAAAACGTTGTCTTACGGTATCTTAAAATTTTGTCTATCACAGATTATGGATTTGTCGAATATTTTCGCTTGATTTAATGGTCTATTTGGTGTATTCGCCTTCGAACGCTTTTATTGAGGATAATTTCATGATTTTCTTTAATTAGTCTGCGGTCTTTTCATCTTTATACGTGTGCATTTATATGGTGAAAATAGAAGAAGTGCATTATTTATTTATTTCTTATATTCTTTCTTTGGTGAAAGTTTAGTGGAATCCAGTTTTAAGATAGCAGAAATGCGACACACTGAAGCGCATCGTAAATCTAATCGATTTGAATGCTGTGCGAAAGTGAAACACAAAGTGCTTTTATTCTTTTATCTGAAAACTTAACTTTCGTCAAACCCGGAATCAAGCACTCCGTTATTGATCTGATCTTTACATTCTGGCCTTGATAGATTTATGTGACATTTGAAAAATAAGAGGATTTATAGTGTTTCAGTTTAGTCAATTAAATGTGTTTCAAATAATGTCAGTCTTTATATTAAGTCATTTCATACAAAATTTGAAGGCTGACAAGTATAAATCCTTGCACAGGGCGGCAAATGCGAAGCTAAAATTTATGTCAGTCGCTCTCTTTGAAACACTTGTACGATGAAAGTTGAGATAGCGTTCAACAAAAGATATTTAATTTTAAGGTGGACCAATGAGTTATTATAAACCAAGGTAATGACGAGATTAGATCTTGTTTCACCCCTATTAAACTTTTTACAGATAACGATCTGAATGTTTAATAGCCTAATTTCATAGCAGGATTTTAGATCACCATTAGACTAAGGTGAAATATTAGACTTTGGGAGGCAGAGTGAAAAGGCAAAGTTTTGTTAAGGGCTGGCCCTTATTTGTTTCCCTCACCGTTGGATCGACCGTCATTTTGGTACAAATGCTGAGTTTGTGGTTGGAGTGGCGCTGCGTCTTTGCTGTTCAGTTTTGCCCGAGGTGATAAAAACTGAATTTGTAAGTTGATAATGGTCAACATGTACTTCGAAAGAGTAAAGCCGATGTTTGATTAAACAGACCACCAGCTGTATAGTCATGTGAAGGTGTTTTGATACTTCAGGTTGGCTCGTTTTTTGGTCTACAGATGCTCTTGGTAAAAATTGCAGGTGGCTCATCCAGTTTTCATTTATGTGCGCATGCGTTTAGCTGAAACATAAACTTTCAGAATAAAAACACGGAGTCTTCAGTCATAGTTTGTAAGCATTATTAATTTAATGGTTATTCCGTAATCTGTTAATACATTTATCTTGTCAGATTTCCGACTATTCTGTATTTAAGTTGACAAATATATCACGCATTTCATAGACATGCAGTTTTACACCTACATCTGATGGTAATGTTAGAGTTGCCTCTCTTATCGAGGTGATGCATTTCCTTAACAAACAATACAAAATTTCATCGATCTGTGCTAAACAGACGTCAGTACTTTTCTACATTCCTAAGAACACATATTAATTAGGGTAAAGTTCAGAATTTGACAGTTCCCTACAACAGTGCTATTAAAATCCAAATAATGAGCCGACCTCGATTATAACTGTCAAAATAAAACTCTTTCATTCACACTATATGACAAGAGCGCAAGTCATTTTCATAATTGATATATTTTTTTCGGGCAAATTAAGCTGTGATTTACATTTTGCTTTCCTCAAAATGTCAAAATAATAACGAAGTTTTATATTTAATAATAAATCTATACTTTTAATGAAACGTTAATTAGTTTTGGATGAAGGCATCGGGACAACCGTTCGATTCTCCTCGGACCTCGTTAAACGAAATTCATGCTGAGTTGCTTCCCTTTTATTTTCAAATGAATATTTGAAATACCGATTGATGTGTGTATGATATTAATGAAAACATCGCGTCTAAGTAGCTGGTTGTATATTGGATTGATTCTAGTTAAGTTCAATGTGAGTGATTTCTTATGTGTCTCTTTACCCCTATTAGACACCTACCTACGTCCTTGAAGCAAATTTGAAGGATGAAGAGGAGGTTGTGATATCTTGTCTACATCAATTGCAAATTTCGAAAATATCGAAATCCTTTTTCTCTCTTTCTTTCTTCTTTCTTTCTTTCTTTTAATTTACTTAACTTTACTTTAATCGTGTGAGGTTGGGTAGGAAATATTAAGAGTATTTTTATTTATTCGATGGTATATAGGGCTTGGCTTTTGGGAATACTCCACGTTATATATACACATCTATATATATATATAAATATACATACATATATATATATATATATATATATATATATATATATATATATATATATATATATATATATATATATATATATATATGGCAAAAATACTTCTCTTTCCATATAATTGAGAAATGCATGTAAGCTTTGTTTAAAATGAACGAATTATCTTTTTAAAATCTTTAAACAAATACTTTAAACTCCATGTCATGTAGTTTTATGGACAAAAGACCTTCTATTGGTAATGACTCATTCTACATAAAAATTCTTCCAGTGACACTCACGAAAGTGTGATTCCCCAGCGGTCAACAAAGGGGATATCGTATTCAACCAGATGACGTGCACTTACCCATATATACTATGACATACTTCGTCCCAATGAATCGGGAAATGAAAAATTAAAACACTGTGAAACACAACCATGATATCTCGGGATATGTTACTAATGCACTTAACTTCATCCAATAGGCAGGCACAAAATCAACCAGCGTAACGTACGTGAAATGCTTCTGAAAACGAATCCGCTTCATGGCGGCCGTTTTGAATGTGGTCACGAATGGGGGTATGTAATTTATCCGATCTGAGTAGAAATCTATACTGAAGGAATATGCGTTACGGCGATGATAACATTGACATGTTTGGCGATTACTAATAAGAGTTTAATGCAACAACATAAATTCTATGTGAGAAGAAGGTTGCTTACCTTTCCAAGCAGATTTAAGAATGGATGGTTCGTCCACTTTCGTTTCTAAACATTTCCTCATTGAGTGTAAAATATTACAAATATCATTACGACGACGGCGACGACGACGACGACGACGACTACAACTACTACTACTACTACTACTACTACTACTACTACTACTACTACTACTACTACTACTACTGCTACAACTACTATTTCTACTACTACTACTACTATTACTACTACTACTACTGTTACTACTACTACTACTACTACTACTACTACTACTACTATTATTATTTCTCTCTCATATCACATAAAGATATTGACATATCCCAATTTCCATCTTTTTAAGACGAAATTTTTAAAATGCTTTTAAAAAATTAAAGTGACGCTATCACATATATTGTTAAGTGAGTAACCATTTGATTTGGGGGGGGGGGGGGGCATAGGAAGACTTTGCAAAAAAAAAAAGTCCGACCCAAATTTTGGGGAAAAAATAATCCTGCCTGAAGAGCCGGCAAAAATAAATAAACAACAATAAATAATACAGAAAAAAGAGGAGTTACTGGCTCAGTTATGTGGCAGAAGTCACCATGGAGCTATACAATACATGAATATAAATAATATACTTGAACATATAACACATTACAAAAATATTTGATTGTAGTGCAATTACGATACCGACTTAAGACGGTCATTTAATTTGACAAAAGTCAAACAAATGGTGTGGTTAACCGGTTTACGGGCCCACCTTCCCACTCACCGTAACAGCAGAACAATCAAAGGACGTACATTTAAAAATTTATAAATAATCCTCTATGTAAAGAACAAGGGTCAACAGGTATCGCATATTGAGAGGTCATAAAAATATAAACACGTAAGGTATTGTAAAACACATAATGGTGTAAAAATATATGCGACATCAACATGATAAACCGTGCTCTGTCAGTCTGAAAGACTAAGACCCTAGATCTGTAGGAGTCCCGACTAACAGTCAGAGGGGACGAGGTTCAGAACCATGTCTCCTCTGAAAGAGGTTTGGACAAGGTCCGTCATATAGTCCCCACCGCCCTGTTAGTCAGCGTGCAACGTTCAAGTAAAAGTCTGCATAAGGCTGTAGAGGGGCTAAATACAAGACCTATAGTCTTTTTGATGATCTCAATATCATATTGTCTATTTAGAAGATGTTTGACTATTTTATTACATGATAAAATAACGTTATCGGAGCCTTTTACTTTCCTTAGTTTATATACGAGATCACCGTAAAAATTAGGATGGGAAATTCCATTGGATACATACTGTTGAAAAGAAATATTTCCAAATTTAGATAGATAGATTGATTGATTGATTGATTGATTTTTGTTTTACGTTACACCACGAATATTTCACGTATATGGTGACGGCATCTGCCCGATGCGGGGCATACAAATTTTGACCTTTGCAACGGACCCACCCGAAGCAGTGAGGATCTTTAACGTGCCATGCATACCACGACGAGGGGCCTCGGTTTTTACTGTCTCATCCGAAAGACAGAACACCGGCATGACCAGAGCGGGACTCGAACCCCGGCCTCCCGATCAGGAGTCCGACGCGATACCACAAGGCCACGCCGGCTTAATTTAGATAGAAGTTCTGAATAAGATCTGAAGAATTTGCCGAATGTTTTTCTTAGCTTGTGATATCTGTAACCTTGAGTTTAAAGTTTAGTAGTAATTTGTAAATTTCGTTTATGAAAGTCCAAAACATCGGTGCAGCCTCTGCACCGATAATAAAAAAAATATATAAAATTTTTATATAAAAAAAAATATATAAATTTTTTTAAACCTGAGTTAAAAGTTAAGTAGTAATTTGTAAATTTCGTTTATGAAAGTCCAAAACATCGGTGCAGCCTCTGCACCGATATAAAAAAAAAATAATCCGGCTCTGAAATTTGGCAAAAAATATTCAGGTCGCTGAAAGTCTTCCTCCCTCTCACCCGCCCATAAAAATGAAATGGTTGCTCCCTAAATGATAAATATATCTCAAATTAAATTAGCCCATTATTTACGGGACTCGTTTGAAGTTTTGAACAGACCTATTTATACGCGAACATTGTCATTTATACATATCTAACCTTTAATTTAAGGTCCAGTTAGCATTGTCTTACACCTGTTGTTGGTAGTATTGAACCATTTCGTTCATAATTTGAAACCATATTTTACAACATTTGGACGCTATATTTATTATTAAGTTGACAGCTGTTGTATGCTTCAACCTCGTTTTAGGCTATTCTTACGCGATGCGAAGATCTATAATTTCTTAAACCACCATTAGCCACTGATGATAGGCAGTTTAAATCTGAAAATAGTGATAATTACCTCAAATTATGACACTTCCGTAGTCGGGGCTGCATCGTATTAATTGATTTAGTCAGAGGAAATTCGGATGGATGTCGGAGAGG
The DNA here is from genome assembly GCA_035048485.1 of Pteria penguin. Classification (NCBI taxonomy): domain Eukaryota; kingdom Metazoa; phylum Mollusca; class Bivalvia; order Pterioida; family Pteriidae; genus Pteria; species Pteria penguin. The sequence continues at coordinate 30,686,387 of CM068585.1, forward strand.
GAATCCACATCGATTTGTATCCTCAGACGATAACTGGATGCCGGAAAATGATCGTTATTGATCGGTTGATTCCGTGATTTGATCATAAAGTTGTCAGAAATATTGCCGAATCGAATAAAAATGTGGCCGAAATAAAAGATGTTACAATATTCTTTATTAAATTTTATCTTAAATTTGTACCTTTTTTAGTTACTTTGCTTAAATGAGAGAAAAATAAAAGCGTATTTCTAAATTCTCACGCTGTTGTAAACCTCAAATTATTGAAGATGATTAACTGTGTTATGATCTACACACGAATTGTCTTTTAGATACATATCAATGAGCCGACTTGGTTAAATGCATCAATTTAGGGCTCTCGATCGGAAGGTCGGTGGTTCATATTCAACCTGGTTGGTATCCTGTCTGAAACAGTCAAAAGAGAAGTTCTGTGTCAAACTAGATATTGGCATGTAAAAATCCATCACTAGCTCGGGATGATCTGTAGCAGACGTCAACATTTAGTACCTATGCATCTGAGGGTTGCCGCGATCATATAGGAGAAATATTCGTGGTGTGAAACAATAATCAGTCGGCCAACCACGTAAAACAATGGGGTTCATAATCAAACGCTGAGATGATCCAAACAAGTGAATTTGAATGGGACATGTCGGAATTTGTCTTCAGTTTCCATGTAATATCTTATTTTTCGATCTTTTGTTTTATTATTATTACCTCAAGTGAGAAAGGTGGTAAGAATATTCCATCTATGTTTGTTTCTGAAATTTATATATTTACAGTAATATTTATAATATAACATATTATGGCTGAAAATTTTCGTTATCGCCTACGATAAAACGAAAATAGTACCCCATAATGCATTCGGAATACTACGGATCTCTTCTCATTTAAGAATAGGGCATTACCTTATGTCAAACTCAAAACGGACGCGCATAACAGCTATACCCCGTATATATCTAATATTATGGAATTCGTGAAAAGACTTTGTGGTGATAAAGCTCTTGATGAGGAATGCAATTTGGACCTTGTTCGATCCCCGTTCTTGTCACTATTTTACATGTTCATTGGAGACGATGAGAAGCTTATAGTCGTCAGTCGCAATGTGCGTAAATTGGTGTAATACTGTTTGATCTGAGCAAATGAAAACACTTTAATCCCCTTTCCGACAGTGTTAGGTGTTTTAAAGATAATTATAATAAATGTATATGATACATCATAGTGTACATAATTGATGGAATTGTGTGGATTAAATACCGTGAAGCGTAGGGTGAAATTAAAGAAGAAGCGATTCAAAACTATGACGAAATTTTTGTAGACCTAGACATTGATGTGCGTATGTATTACTACGCCGCGTACGTCTATTTCCGTATGAAACCTTGTTTTCTTAGTTCAGATATTGTTTGAACATTTCCGACTTCAAATTCGACTTGGTCAAACATTTCCTCGGCGTTTTATCACAATGTTTGAGTTTGATGAAGTGTAAAATTTACCTGCGTTTGTTAAACTTTAATCAAGCTAGTTTTAGCATGGTCATGTTAAACTTAAAATCACATCAGCCGGACGATAAGACCGGCTTTTTAGTGTCTATTTGTTAAAATCCTCGCTTCATTTATACATCTTAAAAGTGATTAAGTCCCCACGATCTCTTAACATCAAAAGTCCTACTGTTACTTTCGCCGGGGTTTTGTGACGGGATGTAACACTATGGATGGAATCATGGCAAACTAATTGGGAGGAAAATCAGCAGCTAAAGGCAAAACCCCAGCCAGCAGGAGGCGTTGTATGGGTAAAACAAGCACACAATGGCGGGCTATGTAATCCTCTTCATTAGAAAATCCTTAGTAAATTTTGTTTGACATTTTGTCGGAGTTCAGGTCTCCCAGCGTGTATTGGTCCAACCCAGCTTTTCTGTATCAATTTGGTCTCTTCTCCTCGGGGCTAAAGATGAAATCGTTGTTGATTCAAAATAGAAATAACTAGCACTTTTGTGCAAGAAGCAGTAAATTATTCCAGCACATAAAAGCTCTAATGAATAGCAATATTTTAAACTCTCCTCGACTTTTAAGATGGGAGGTGATTTAAGATTTTTGCTGATTTATAGAGGTCATTTCGTGAACAAAGATCGAGAGTTGGTAGCCGGATTTATCACAGTCGGGACGAATTTTAGGTTTGTTGCTGTAGGATATTGTATATGATATTTTTATTATATTTCTATATTTTCTAATATTACATGTATTTGATAATTGTTTTCCCTTCTTCTCTTCGTACATTCTATTTCTATCTCTATTCTTTAGTTTTCTTCTCTGTTTCTATCAAACTCCTCTTGTTCCCATTTTAATGTTACAATGTAACATACATATGTTAACATTTTCTTTATTTTTATTGGTGTCATTATTATTATTATTAATTTTATGTATTCATATATATATTTAAGTTACTATTATTTTTTAATTGCTAATGCCAACAACGTAATGCATTTCAAGACATTTGCATGAAAGGAACTGACAAGTCACGTGAGTGAAGATATTTCAATGTATACCAACAAATAAAATTTCCGATTCAATACTAGGCTTCAGTGAATACTATCTCATCCGAAGAATATGGAACCGTTACAACTTAGTCGGTAGTGTGTTCGTCTAGAACCATGGTGTCCCGTGTTCGATTCCACTTGGCGGTTAAATGCTATCCTAATTTTCGTTTGATAGTAGAAGTAGGGGTCCTGTATGACACAGTCAACGTTGACACGCAAGAATTCCCTCAAGGATTTTGATGGTTCCTTTGCAAAATGGAAACATGGAGGCATCCATGATACTCAGTCCCCGAATTTGAAGGACACATGATGCTTTTTATGACCGAACATTTTTATTATTTTTATTCTTTCTATTGTGTTTTATTATATTCTTTTTATAAAATCCCCTCCCCCCTGCCTCCCTCCCTCCCCGCCAATCTTATTCTTTTACAGAAAAATCAGAGTGTATTGAATTTATGAATACGGTGTTGATTTTTTATACATTAGTTCTGTATATAAACAGAGAGATTGTTTATATGTCTCTGATATAAAAGCTGACATTTGTATTAAGTTTTTTCCCTAACCTATGTAGGCAGTGTACACATATCGTTCTGTAATCCCATGCAAAGTGTTCTCTAACTTTATATGCAATGTACATATACCGTTCTGTATAATCTTTCGTAAACAAAAAGACCGAACAATATTGAATGAATTGCTAAATGACATCAAAAGATTTCGTGGATTATCTCCCCTTCTAAAAATAAAAGTTTATTTAATTTTGGATTATTGAGAGTATACTAAACGTATTGCAAGCGTCGGACATCAAAGGTAAATGAGTGTAAGAAACCGGTAGATTAAATGTCTTTATTTGACAGGTAGGTGTAAATTTCCCTTAGGCGGATTAGGGAACAATTAAACCGTTTAACAAAGTGATGTAAAACTTGTTTTCCAACCAAATTTCATTATCGGAATTCAAATTTACAATGTCCCAGACAGATATGGCCAAAGAAAAAGGTATCACCTCTAATACAATTACGTCCCTGGGTTATGTCACAAATTGGACCGTATTTGTATTCACGCTGGATCTATTTTTTTCTCCTGGTCTTCTTCTTTAATTAGATTACATGAGCAATATGTAGGAATGAATATTTTATGAGACAGTGGCCAAACAGACTGGAACATATGCTCAGCCGGTTAGATAGACCAGAACTTGGAACTGTAAAAATAATATAACACGCGGGCTCAGGTTAATTGAGCGTGGATTTAAGTTACATTAAGTCTTGGCCACTCGAGTTGACGGCCTTACAATTTCCGATCGATGCTGACCGCCAAGGAAGTGGTCATCCAGACGATTTTGACAGAGTAAAATACTTATAATCTCTGCTATTTATGGCTTTAATTTACTCCCGATGTGGAAGAAAAGACCAGGTTGTGATAACTGAGGATTTATCTCTTTCTTTTAAGGTCAGTACACGTAGATGATTTTTTTTTTACTAAATCAGAAAAAAGTCTTTTGCGCGATATCTTTTCTGGTCCATTGAATTAAAAATGACATCAATAAGTAATTTTTAAATGCGTTCAAGATACATGTATTTTCCTCATAGATTTATATTTTTTTGCATTCTGTATTATGTTAAAAACTATGTACAGTACATGTACATGTATGCTTCAAAAATGGTTATTTTAAAGCAATAAGCAGTAATATTTTGTGCAGTGTTCGCCGATGATAATTAAACTTGAAATTTATTAGAAAAAGAATTCGTTAGGAGTATATTTTATTAAATGACGCCATGACCATTTTTTCCTTTTCTTTTCGTTTCTTCATTATGAGTGAATTTAAAAGAAAAAAGATACATGTAATTAGTACCAATCGGAGAGAACTTTAAAACTATTCGGAAAGAAGAAAGTCGTGTATATATATACATCCATATAGGCAAATCACATTCATTTTAGTTAAATTTTACGTTTTTAAAAATCATCAATCGGAATCATGTATATGTACATGTAAGTTTCACTGTATACGTTACGCAAAACTACATGTAATTCCTTTGTCTGCGCATGACTAATATCTATTACATCACGGAATGTAGATTGCACCAAAGGGAAATTCACAACGTATGTACAATACACATTCATACAAAATATACCTTGATATATATGACTCATTTAGAATAGTTACATGTACGTCAAGGAAACGATGTACTAAAGGTTTAAATGTCGCTTTCATCACCGGTCATAAATTGATAATTTATTCTTACATACTGTAATGTAAAGTTGTTCCGACATTTATGTGGTCATTTTAGGAAAGACATCGCCCCATAGTCAATAAGTGAATAACAGCTTTATCAGTTTTGATAATTTATTATCGTAGTTAAATCAAACTTTTATGAACTATCAGCTCCCAAAGGACGCTTTATTATTAAGTAATTTAAAATTCAATATTGTGAAAACACAGGATATTTCCCCCTTCTTTTTTGTATAATTGCCGGGTATTTTCATTCCTTATTTTATTAAAATTTTCATAAAATGCACATCAAAAATACATAAAAGGGAAAAGAGAATAATCGTATATTATAAATCATTGTACTATACTTTCACGGCAATAAATTCTGGTCTTCTTTTTACCGGCAAAAAAGGGGACGCACTTTCCCGATTTTAATTGTTAATGTACAAAAATTAAAGGGTTCTGTAGAGTTGATCTATTACCTTAAGAGAATTTTATACTTCATACTCAAGTCTTGGCTCAATGTGGCTTAAATTGGATAGTTTCTGGTTCACGGAATAGATTTACTTTTAACATAAAAATGATGACCCAGTATCAATTAGATATAACTACAATTCTATTTATTGAAATTCGATTTGTGACCAGTTAGTGGTAACCTTTGACTCAAGCGCAAAGAATTACAGAAAAGGCCATTAACTGAAGAGGAAGCGGCCTTGACTGTCCAACACCAGACAAGAGTCTTGCATCACCAAACACTTTACACGAAATCTAATGGCCATTAAAGCTTGCTTTACAAATGTCCTACACTCGACCAGCCTGTGTTCATCATTCCTAGGGAATGGTTGACCCTTTGGACTATGAACAGCTCCCACCCATAAAGCATGCACCCTCCGTCCTAAGTTGTCACTAATGGACATTACCGTTGGCAATGATTAATGCATAACTCAGTGTCCATTTGCAAAACACTGTAACTCACACCTTGATCAGTAAAGAACAAACAGGGAAAGAAATATCATTGGGATAAGGATTAATTACGGGGAATCGTCCCCTCTTTGCTATTGTCAGTGCATTGTGTATGCTAGGGGATATAGCTGCTTATACAAATGTACAGGTATATAATATGTGCATACATATATATATATATATAAATATATATATATATATATATATATATATATATATATATATATATATATATATATATATATATATATATATATATATATATATTAGTAATTACCAATGTAAATTGTTCAGGTCGGGGATTTTTGTAATGGTATTTTACATACATATGTATATACCACATGTCCCCATCTCTCTCTCTCTCTCTTAAATACAATAAGTCAGATCAATATCTATGTAATTTTGTGTTAATAGATTTTGAAAAGCATGTGAATGTATATGTAAATATAAATATTATGATAGTGGAAAATGAAAACAAAATTCGTCACTAGAGTGATTTCAATTCGTATTAGTTTGTTTGAATGTCAAGAAGACATCTTCCCCTTAAAACATGTCGGCATGTCTTTTGTTCTTTATTGCATTAAATTCCTCCCATTTCCTCGCAACAGAGCCCGGATGCAGCTTCATTGCCTTGCTAATAACGGCAATGATGTTATTAGGAACAAACCCCCTTCAAGAGCCTGAAGTAATGGACCGACAGAAACCTTAATACACTGAAGGAGAATCAGATACGGACAGAAATTAAGTTTACTACGTTGTTAGCTCCTTCCGTCAATAGATACCGACTTCTTTATGGCGGCACTAGATTTTATCTGGTCTAGATTGGTCCGTTTTGTTTTTGCTTCTCGCAGAAAAGTATCGAATGATCTTCAAACCCTTACTGAGACAAGGGAAGCTTTGTTAAGAACACGAAACCATGAAAATTTAATGAAGCCTTGTGTGAAATTTTTCCACATGACAACGTATCGGATAATAAAAGGCAGGGTGTTCTGACCAATGTTACATGATGGAATCCATTCCATTGATTAAGTTTTGGACATCTGGTCATTTGTTCTTAAGTGTGAAAAACGGCTTTGATTGATTGACTCATTTTTGTTTCAAAGCCGCGTAAAAAGGTGACTGCACAGGTCAAAGCAAAATGCCATGCTGCAATTAGTGACAATGATGAATTAAGAAATCTGTTCACTCGAGTCCTAGCCAATTGTATTAATTTGTAGACATGCCATTTGGAATAACCACCGGTCCCTTCAGATCCATTGCGCCCCAGACTAATGGATGTGATAGGATATGAAATTTGTCGTATCAAGTTCCCGAAATAGATGTCTTTTTTCACCCTTGCACTGTCCGAATTGTTTCACGGTTTCGGATTAGCAGTAGCCCAAATCCTTCAAATGCAGTGTTATATAGCTTATGTCAATACGAAATCTATCTCCTCCGCCTTTCTTGTCCAATTAAGTGCTTTAGGTTTCAGAGCCCGACATTTTTCTTTTAGGGTTGGTTTCCACGAGTTTTAGCCCGTTCAAGTTTAGGATAAACACAAATATCAATGTCTAGCAAGAGATGAAACAAGTGTCGATATACAATTCTGAAACATCTCGAATAGTTTCGTAGTCACTGAGGCGCTTCAGATACGACTATAGTATTTTGAATTATTAAAATGATCAATCAAAATAATAGACATGTTTTAGAAAATGTGGATTGCTTTTCGACAGCCATATGTTCAGTGATTGTTTGATATAAAAACAAATGAAATAAATATTTGAAAAAGTAGAAAGTTTGCATGGAAGTTACGTGACATATTGGAATGCGATCGGTCGGTGTGGTGGATGAAAAAAAATGAATCAAAATTTATATAAATTCATGTTCTTATCTCCTCGGTGCACTGCTATTTAACGATAAGATATCTTTTTTGAGTGTCAGAATTTATTAAATTTCGAACAGAAGTTAGGTTATCTCGTTAAATGACCCTTGATTTGATCCGTAGATTCAATATTGATGGAAATTACTTTAATTCTTCCATTGTAAAGCGCAAGTGAGATGTTTGTGAATTGACGGTTTGTTTAAACATATTATGTCAAACTCTGGATGAAAAATTTGATTTAATGAACTTAGAGCAAGGTTTTATTTACATTGAGACCAGAGAAATTGGTTTTATAAACCTTATGTGTCCTTTTGCTTTGTAAAGAATTTAAGGTGGCAATTCAACCATATAATATGTCAGTAACAAATACTAATGGAAAAAGGCCAATATTGTGACACTGGTCCGAGCGGTGGGATTTGTTCTTGAAAAATATTAGCAAGAGATGAAAACACTGTCAATAGAAATATTTCAAATTGAAAGATATGGAATCATTTGGTGGCAAATACTTCTTGATATATCAATTGTGATATTGAGGAATATTTTCTCTAGATATGTTCGCTATAGATCGGCAAGACAATAAGTAGCGCGCGATGATTGTTTGCGTTGGACATTGTTAGAAGTCTATATAACACGCCAAATATTTTCTCAATTTCAGAGTTGTGAGGTGATTTTGTAAAATACATATTTCGGAAATTTTTGTTTACCCTATTCCTGTGTAACGTCATACCTTATGACTATAAATGATTTTGGGAAAACGTTATTTGTTACAAGAAGTAGAAAACACAAAAATTACAAAAAGTAATCAATAAGGATTGTAGAAACAAAAGAAAAGAATTTTCCATTAGTCCTCAAATCAAACACAAATAAAATTAATAATTGAAAACATAAATAAACAAATAAAGGAATAAATAAAACACTTAATAGCTGTGTAACAAGTAAAACGGAAATGTTTGTAATTATTCATGTTAAAATAAGGAACTAATATTAAAGCTTAGTTGAAGATTAATATTAGAAATGCTTACTTCCGATTAGGCAATAAACGTTCTGTCACGGCTGATAAAGTAGAATAGAGAAATAAGGAGAGAGAGAGAGAGGGAGAGAGAGAGTGGGGGGTTGGGGGGGGGGTTCGTTGTTAAAGTGATTGATGTATCCCGTGGATATTAGCTAATTATACTTTGGGGTTTTTTTTTCTTTGTTCTTTTTATGCCACTGCATGTTACATAACGTGCTCCATTACAAACTAAAACATTCTTTGATGAGGATGGACTTATAAGATGATACACCTACCTATAATAGATTTTTATTCTAAAAATGTGAGGGTAACTGGATTTTCATGGGAAAGTACAGTTAATATTGCATCAAAGGTATAATTTCATGACTTATTTTGACATGTTTTATTTGACTTAACACTAGCCTCTCTACGCGTTGCGCAAACTGACAATGTGGAGTATTAATTTACGACCGCTAACCTGTTGTTTTTATGTCCACCATGTCTCTCCGGACAGCTTGTCCACATCTGACACAGAGATTTATGACTTGTACATTTGGCTCTAGTTCCTACTTGGGTTTAGTTTACAATTTTGATATTTACGTAGTGGTACAGTTGGGAATATTTAGTGTTCGGAATATTAAGGATATGAAAATGTTTCTGAGGAGAAAATGGGTAAATTAAATTATGTATATTCTCTCTCCCTCTATCTCTCTCTCTCTCGCTCTTTCCTTTTGTGTTGCTAATATTTTGCACCTATATATGTAAACTCTTTTTGAAATTGCACAGCTTCCGCTGTACTTTTACTTTAAGAAAAAAAACCCCTGCATATACAGCTTTGTGTACTACGAACAGATAAAAGATACAATGATATTTTTAGGTGATTAACGTGTAAATTTACATTTTTCATAGTAGACTACAATGAACACAAACATTGGGATGTTATTTTTAAATGTATTATTTATGAATATGTATTTTTATAATTTAAAAGACATTGTGTTATTTAAAATATTTCTATATAAGTAGATATACATAATTCGGAAATAAAAAATAACCGGGAGGTAGAGTTAATGCAATAAACAAGCTGTCCGTTTCACACCTGGTATGAAATCCGGTTCGCCGTTTATACCCTTAACGATCCATACACAAACAAGAATAATAATAACAAAACGGGATTTTACGTGTATATTTGCTAGTATTTATTCTACTTTGACAAATTGAAAAAGTTTTTTATTGTGTCACAGGTAAAATATTGACCCACCTTTTCATAGGTGAGGAGTCCGGATTAAATTTGGAAACATTTCGGACAATGGTTTCGTACCCTTGAAATTACATGCATTTCTGCCATTTTAACAGTTAAGGACGGGATTTAGATGCTAAGAGTCCCTCATTGCCGAACTTTCCTTGTTTCTTTCCAGGTCAAAGTTTGAAGTGGTTCCTTAGCTAGATTTTACTGCAGTGCTCTCCTGAGCTAAGGTTTTACAGGACTTTTTTTTCAAATCTTAACAGGTAAGTGAAATATATGTAAACGATACTATAATTATGAAATCTGGGAAAATTTTGTGTGAAAACCATGTGAAGTTATTTTAACTCAGAGTACTAGCGTTAGCAAACAGAGTGTCAGGTATTTTCTTCAGTAGCATATCTACTTTTTTGTTGAAAATTTGGTGTGTGGTGTAATTGTGATATAACATGAATTTAATGGTGCATTCGCAATACTCATACTATATTTGTATGATTCGAACCTACAACGTGGTGGTCTGTAAACGAATACTCCGTCAATTTAGATTGCATTGCATATTGGCGAAATTTCACTGTGAAAAAGAAAGGTACTCATGAACATGTTTGCATTTGCTGCTCATATATATATACATATATATATATATATATATATATATATATATATATATATATATATATATATATATATATATTGTAAAAATTGTTAGAAATCTAATGTACACTTCCTGTTGCCGGATGTGGAATTTGATGCTTTTTGGAATAAGCGGCTGGAATTTCAAATATACATGTGTGTGTATTGTCCTTTCCTTGTGTTATTGATCCCCCCATTCCGGGTTCCCTCTTTTTTCATATACAAATGCTATCAATACCTTTAACACCATTAGTGAAAGTTTGAGTGTCTTGTATAATCAGAAATCTTGAATATGTTTTTTTTTTCTCTCTTCAATCTTCTTTTATACAACAGGTGTTTGATTTACATATACTGGAAAAACTATCGAGCCAGATTATATCTGTTGGGATTTTAAAAATTTCCTTTCAAGTAACATGTATTTGATTTGCATATACTAGAAAAATTATCGATGCAGTTTATATATATATAAGGGCCACTGCCGTGATCTAAAAAGTCACAGGGTTCAGTTTAATTACATAAAATTGTAAGATAATTCATGACGAGCGTAAACGGGCACTATATATATATATTTTTTTTTTTTCATGGAACAGTTGAAATGTTGGACAACTCGTTATTCTCTTTTCACAGCTGTCTTAAACCACGTAAGAATGGACGTCAAAAATTAAATAAAATCGTGTAAACATGAAATTTTGTGATTCCAAATTTACATATATATTACAGGAACCCTTCTCTATAAAAACGCCGGATCGGCGATGGTTTTCAATTAATATACGAAATTCACATGCTTGACAAAGGGAGGATTTGAGAGTTGGCTTTAATACACCCCGTCATCGATCTGTTATAATAATTGATTACCTTGATCCATTGTGACAAATAACAGATTAAGGGGGGATAATGTGAGGCAGATGAGGTCGACCCCTAAATCCCTTTGCCACCCTCAACTGCCACCAGAGTCGATATAATCAAGACGTCTCTGTCAAAATAAAAATATATAAAATAAGAAAAATCAGCCAATGAATTTGAAACGGACTTTGACTGTATATTTCGATTTTTGTTTTGTATAGCCTACAGCACGGAAATATTAGCATTGCGATATATAAATATATTTGTATTTATTAAAATGGAAATTGGAATTAAATGAAGAAATTAAAAATTCAGAGAGAAATTGAAGATGACAGATTATTGAAATAATGTAGAGTATATTTTGATAATTCGAATCTCTTGTTTTATATGTACATGTATTTCATGTTTTTCAGTTTTATATTTTAATGCAGCTACTGACAAGACATTCACTGTTAATTCTATAAAAAATGCAAAATCACCATGGCTATATGACATACATATCTGTATTTGTACTCCAGGCTCTTATACAACTCAGTGATAGAAATTCGTCAAAACATATTAAACATGTGTATATTTGCGCTTTATCTGTTCTTGTCATAACATTTAAACAAACGATTCCTTATTCCCGCTACAAAAATTTTCCAAATACAGAGAAAATTTGACACATTCCTTCCTACTTCAAAAACTTTTGTTTGTTTACCAATGTGCTAGGAGGGTATGCCCTGGAGCGAAAGAGCTCTGAAATTCAACAGCAAAAACCAGTGATATATTAAGAGAGGGTTTCTTTGCGGGCAGGGTTCCTTTTCATGCACATTATACCACTTTGCAATATCAAATTTATCATAGATTTTCTCCTAGGAGTTTTGTTTTCAAATATGGTTTGAAGCTTTTCCAATTTGTGAAATCTGGAACCGCCGATAGCATAAACTTGGAATATGTTCTGTAGAGAAAAATACCTTTCTGTCCTGCTACACCCCACACCCCACACCCCCCCCCCCCCTTAAAAAGCAAATCACTAAAGAGAAATCAAAAACGAACCTCCCCCCTTCAGCCAACCGTCCCCACGTCTCCCAAAGAGAAAAAAACCCCAAACAAACAAACGAAGAGAAAAAGAGCGAAACAAAATAAAAAGGAAAAAGAAAATAAAATCACAAAAGAGAAACAAAATAGTAGAGGTAAAAAGTCAAGTAAGATTTCGGAATCCCATCGAAAACTCTTTTCCGAGTCTAGATCCGCCACTGACCGACATCCCTATGCCCGTTTGACAATATTTGACCAGGGCTTAGTCCGAGCACCTCCAATGAGAATGTTTCTATGATTAAGGTCTTCTTTTTATCTCTTTGTTTATTCCGTTAACAAGATTAGGTATGATAGGGGTATGAGATGAGTCGAGAGGGTCCCAGTTCTCATGTCAACATCGTGAACACCTTCAAAGTAATCCCCGAACATCTTATCTCTAACCGGTGTTAATAAGCCACCCAGGGTATGAAGAGAACTCTCACTCTTTTAATTATCGAGACAAAGAGGTATGGGGTCTAGATTCCCACATGCGCAATAAAATTATCAATTGTAAATATAATATGTATTGTAAACGTCATTACGTTTGTGCCATTGCGGTTAATGAATATCGCATCTATTACTTTTATTATATATTTATGATGTTTGATTGTATAGGTATAAAATTATGATTTGTATGCATGCGTCTACTTGAAGTAAATGAAACTGGTTTGAATCACACAGAATTATCAATATTAGAAAGGAAAGAAAATGACTCTTTTAAACATAACGATTGTAATTTTCATTATTGTCTACCTTCTCTGATTTTTCCAATTCTTTCCTCTTACCTACCGGCAACTTTCAGATTAATGCAGATACAAGTCAAACTCTGTTTCAAGCAATGCCACGAAATGTTCAGTAGCAAATGTCATCCACAGAGACCAAAAAAAAAAAATCGATTACTATTAATTTTGAGTAGACTTAAATTCAGTGGATAAACACAAAGAAAAAGTAAAGGGAAGTAATGCTTAATTTCCTTTTTGTAGCTTTTCTCTATTTATCTCTACCCCATAGAAGAACGAATGTATGTAAACATTTGTCTTTGCCCCAAACCCTCTAAATCTGTATATTGGAATATTGACATGAATTTATTGAAAATTGCACCTCGTGGGATTTTAATATAACTTGGTATTATTAAAGAAAATTCTGTATCACCTGGTAAGAGCCGTAGCAGAGTAGAGATATAGAGGAGAGATATGAACATACACGCTGTGTATATTCCTTTTCGTTCGTGATATACAATCATTCGGAATTTCTCTGTTGTTTTTGTTGTTATGGAATACGGTATAGTAACATAAAAATGTTCGTATCATCAAAGAATCTGACAGATATTTATAATGTTGTGGCGCTTTGATTTCTCATTCGGTATATTTCACTTGTCAGATTTTCGAATGTTGATGGAATTTAATGCAAAGTAGGTAGGGAGTGATATCATTTTATTATTATGTTCTGGATGATATAATACATACATACATACATACATATATACATACATACATACATACATACATACATACATATATATATATATATATATATATATATATATATATATATATATATATATTTATATATATATATATATATATATATATATATATATATATATATATTATATATATATGTATTTCCTCATTAACATTATATATACGACGACTACGACCGTTTCCTCTTTTCGAAGCATAAAGCTGATGAACACAACTCTATTTCCCAGTCTATATTGATCAAAAATAGAGAGTTCATAATGATAAGTTAAATGGACGGATTTTCAAAATTGATAGACTGGTAACATATGTACGATACTTATGGATTTGGATTAAATATTGAAACAGAAAAAAAAAATTGGCTATTACAAAGGTATATCTACGTCTTTAATTAATAAACTGTGAATTAAAACTATTCTAACCTAGGAGTAAGTTTGCTACCAGGTTGCACGTAAGTTATCGAATTCCCACAATGTATATTAGTGAATGACAGTACTATTCCGTTTCATTTGTTTTTCAAGGTATTGTTTCCATATTTAAATCACAATTCATCTTGCTTTTCTTAATATGTTGTAACTCAGTTTCTGTGGTATGAATGTTTTTGTTATTATTATTTACTCTCGTTTCCTTTTCTCTTCCAGACATTGCATTATGAATACAAACTATTAGTGGAATAATAATCATGGATGATACATCGATTATCGTTCTTTGTGTTATTACAATAATTACCACCGTGAGCGCTGACTATCACGTGACATTTTACCTTAAAGAGGAAGTGCCTGCATCGAGCCTTGTCGGAAACGTAGCAACATCTAGTGCACTAATTACGAATTTAACTACAGAAGAATTTTCCCAGCTTCAGTACAACTTTTTAGATCAAAATAATTATCAGTCACTTTTTACCGTCAATTCCGACAATGGAAATCTTTTCACATCTGTCGTCATCGATCGAGAGTCGGTATGTCCGTCCCCGGATGTTTGTTCACTGAGATTTGATGTAGCTGCGCACTCGTCATTCGGGTCAAAGTTCATCATCATTTCTGTTGACGTCATACTACAGGATATTAACGACAATGCTCCTGCGTTCCATTTCAGTACCATTACTCGGCAAATTTCGGAATCTGCTATCATTGGTTCGCCAATAATTGTCGACGAAGCAACGGATTTAGATTCAACTTTGGTTAATAGAATCCTGACGTACTCTATGGTTCCAAATAACAGTCCATTTTCTTTCTCTTCCTCGAAAAATGGTGATGGTGGTTTCGATTTAAGATTAGTTTTGACTCTTGACCTAGATCGAGAACTTGTTGACTCATATGACGTACTGATAATCGCAAAAGACGGAGGCGAAAAGCAAAAAACCGGAACTCTTACTGTGCATATCGAGGTCACGGACTTTAACGATAATTCTCCAATTTTTGCTGAGAGAGTTTATAATGTGAGTATTCCGGAAAATGCCGCGGTCGGATCAACTGTAGTCAAAGTAACAGCGCATGATGAGGACATCGGTGATAATGGAGCTATCATTTATCGACTTAAACCAAGACAGGCAAATTTAGACAAAATTCGCGAATTATTCACTATCGACGGAAACACTGGAAGAATACTTGTTTATGGTAATCTCGGATACGAATCCGGTAAAGTGTATGAGATTGAAATCGAGGCGTTGGATAAAGGTCAAAAACCGAGGACAGGTCATACTCTTGCCAGAGTTACTGTTTTGGATGTCATTAACAATGCGCCTCAAGTAAAAGTGAACTTTTTACTGCCGCATAACTCTGAACAAGTAAACATTTCTGAAGCATCCAATGTCGGAACAGTAATTGCACATGTCAATGTTGAGGATACAGATTCTGGTCCCAATGGAAATGTGTCTTGTCGGATCTCCTCGGGAGTGTTCGATTTGCAGATCGTTCAAGGCAAAGGATACATCATTGTTGTGGAAAGAGAAGTAGATAGAGAAGAAAAAAATATTCATAATATATCGGTAACATGTTCTGATAAAGGAACACCAAATCTAAGTGCAACAGAAAATTTTCTTGTGAAAGTTATTGATTTTAATGATAACGAACCCGAATTTTATCAAACTCTTTATCATGGTTCTATTGCCGAAAATGGTGAGATTGGCGACGTCATAACGCAAGTTCGTGCTTGGGATAGAGATTTGGGAAATAATGCAAATCTTACGTATGCAGTAGACGGCAAAGATACTGATAAATTCGCTATCAATCCCTACACAGGCGTCGTAACTACAAATGTTGCGTTCGATCGCGAATTGAGGTCAAATTATTTATTTCATGTCAAGGCCATAGATCAAGGATCTCCGCCACTCACTGGAACAACTTCCGTGACCTTGACCATTCTTGATCAAAATGACAATAAACCAACGTTTGACGTTCCTATGTTTCAGTTCTTTGTGTTGGAGAATTTGTCATCGGATGTCAAAGTGGGAACACTAAGCGCAACTGACGCCGATGAAGGAGATAACTCTAAAATTCTATACGAAATGCACAATAACTATAAAAACCGAGTTCCGTTCCAGGTTTTTCCTGATGGTACAATACAGACAACCCAGACGCTTGACAGAGAATTTCAGAGTAATTATGAATTCCACATAAATGCAGTTGACCAAGGAAGCGTTAAGCAGACCAGTTCCACCGCGGTGAAAGTATATGTGGCGGACGATAACGATAACCGACCCGTCATTACCTTTCCGGGCAAAGGAAATGAAACAGCATTTGTGTCTTATCTTGCACAGATCGGAACTGTGATAGCACAGGTGAGGGCCTACGATTTAGATGAACACGGACCTAACAACCAGTTACGATACACGATCATTGGTGGAAACACACATGATGTTTTTTCGATCGGAGAAAATTCGGGGAAAATATACCTGAAAAGGACACATGAAATTAAAATGGACACTACGTACAGAATTCAGATTAATGTTAGCGATATGAATGTGATTAAAACATTATACAAAGTCAAAACTATGAATATTGTCTTAAAATATTCAAACAGCACTTCCAGCCTTCCTCTGACCGAATCAGGGAGTAAAAATGTTCTTATTGTGGTTGGCTTTGTCGCCTTCACCGCTATATTATCCATTGTTATTATAACCGTCATTTGCATATTACGTAGAAATGACGTCAAGAAGAATAATTTTAAAACCAAAGATCACGAGAAGACAATGTATTCAGCGCCACCCGAGGTCGTAAAAAGCGACCCCTATTCTTTACAGTTAGCGAAAGATAACTCTGTCGAACTTCCGAAAAAGAAGAAGGAGGTCAGCTTCTCTATCGACGATGACTCTGACGTATTTGAGTCGGCACATCATTTACCGAGCGTTACGGAAAACTGTTCACAGGTGAGTATTTTTAATGAAACTTTTCTGATCGGTAGTTCAAAAAGATTCCACTCTGCGACAGTTCGGTTATTCAAAAGTCACTCGATAGCCTTTACATCATAGTAATAATTCTTATTGGCTTTCAAATGAAAGAAGAAAATAATTACTTGATACTCACATTTTTCTGTAAGTTTGAATTTAATAATGTTTTGTCTTTCTCACTGATTTCACATCATATGTACATACTTTAACATTATGGTAGTTTTAAACTTTAATATTTGAGTATACATTTATACGATATAAAAGACGTATGAAACCTTACTATCAACGCAAATTGTTGGTAACGTTTTATGTCTATCTCATTTAAAATGAAAGTAATTTTGGAACTTTCAAGTTTACAGGGAAACACATAATGTGAAACCCACGAGGTACGATCTACCCCATGGGTTTCACACGATGAGGGAAACTATAAAGGCAATACTGTTTTATCCTATCGTATAAAGAAATTTTTAAAATTTTCATTACAGTTAGGGAACGAACACATAAATGCAGATCAAAAACGTCTCGATACCGACTCCCAGAGAAGCTCGTTATCCCTTCACCATATGTTGTTGGACTTCAAATCACTCAATACAGATCTCCAAAGAGCAAGAGTAAGTAAAAAAAAAACCCAAAACATGTATTAAATACTCAGTGTTGATTTTTAAATTGTTCAAAATTCAAGGATTAAAAATGTGGTCCAAACGACTTTAAGTGCATGCAAGATACGCAAAATTTGAAAAGTAAACTTAAGGCTATACGTCGTTTTGGCAAGAAAGATAACTCTCATACTAATAAGATTATTAAAATTCCCATATACCATGATAACAATAAACATGTCTCTGAAAGTTGTTTTGAAATCGCTCATTTCTTGACTATTATTTGAACAAAATTTGAAAAAGTTGCTACAAATACATTTGATATTTTTCTTTTTACAAATATTCATTTTCAATTAGTTAACATCTTACATTTTTACTTCACCAGAAACCAGTGCCCCCTGGTGACAATCTCAGTGATTCTTCAGGGGAGATAACTAACTCTGACAGTGGGCGCGGAGGAAGCGATTTGGATTTATTCAACAACTCTAGTAGAGCACTAGGTAATTAAAACCTATAAAGACCATTCCTTTCCCCCTTTTTAATTCTTATTTTACATCACAAGATTAGCCTTGCTGGTGTATTTCTTTAGTAGCATTATCTGAAAATTTCTAGGTCCAATTAATAGCATAAACTTTGGTACTGAATTTTATAATTTGATGAAAATAGATAATTGTAGATCCTTCGGTTCGTAAAATTTCATATTCAATTGCATCTGTGTAGTTTCATGCATGTTTGGTGAAATGCATTGGATAAAAATACATGTAAATCACTCAATGACTTTGTTTAAGCAAATAAAGGGATTTCTATATTCCTATTCGGATACAATTTGTTGACAGTAATTTCAAACTAACTGCATAAGATGTCATGTAAAATAATCCATGCATATATATAATAATTAATCACAGTCACAGTAAAAATTTGATTACTTTATTTCATATTTCAGATGACAGAAGAAAACATCCGGTAAAGTTCAATGTCGATATTGGTTCAAGAAAATACAAACATGGTGCGGACGATCTCGCAAAAAGTCCCGAATACAGACTTTTCCATTCCTCAAGTGTACCGTGTGACAATGACGTAATAAGACCCAAAGGAGAAGGATGGGTGCCATCATATGTGTAAATCTCTTACAAGTATTAAACGGGAGATAACTCCAAAATTGTGCCAAATTTATTAATGTCTCATCCTGAAAAGCAGACGAATACTCCACCTTAATACTCAAACTAGGAGACTGAAGAAATTGAGGACGGACTTCTTTTGATCTAACATTATATTGATCTTCATTTAGAAAATATACAATATGTGCTAAACGTTCTTATTTAATACTTGCACTCTACAAAGATACACAGTGGTGTAGCAGGACTTAAATATAGCATATTTAGTAGAAAAGTAATACCCCCCACCCCACCCCCATGTAAATTCAAAAATGAGAACATGACATAAATATGAATGATCATGTTGTATGAAGAACAAAATGAATAATGTCAATTGCTTTGAGGAAAGATATGGAACAAATCATATATTGTTATGGAAAAGAAAAATGTATATTATGTAATAGTCAATATTCACTGGATGATTAAACATTTGAAATGTTATGAGTGAGGATATGTATAGAGAAGAATGCAGTGAATTTGTACAGTAATTGGACAATATGTATAATTTTGTTTGGAAAAGTATGGAGAAAATGAATGTTGAATGAATAATTATACATACACAAATATACATAATTGTATCACAAACTGTAATTTGTAGTGCTGTCTATGCCCTTTGTGTTGTACTGTGAAATGTATTGAACAGTAGAAATTCATGTTTTATTTCTCTGGATTCAATTTTTTAAGAATATAACAAGGTAATGGCCTGAAATGTATACATTTAAAACATGTGACATTTCATGTAGAGATAAAATGAATTTTATGAAATTATGCAAGTACAATCATTGTGTGCGTTCTTATGAACTTATAGCTTGAATTAACTCAGGAATTTCATTCACTCAAGGAAGGGAAATGTTTTGGTGTCTGTACTCTTCAGTGTTTTTTATTGTCTGTGTAATAGAAGACAATGGTGCTAAATCAGTGAAAGACTGAATACAATAAAATCAAAATAACATTAGAATAATCTTGTCTTTATTGTATAGAAACCCGAAGTTTCTAAGTTACCGAGGTGTTGTCCGTAGGACTGCAGGGCGCTGCGTTCGAATCTCGTTTATGGCTTGTAATTCGAATGAAACAGTAAGAATAGAGCAAGTCTTATTTCTGTCGGTTGAAACATTAAAGCCTGAGATCACGTGCCACGTTGGACGTTCGCATGTCATATATCCCTAACTGCTTTTGCTTTGTCCGTTATATACCATAAATTACAATGTCAGGCACCAGGTAGGTGTCGCCATCATTAAGGTGATGTATTCATGATATGGAGTAAATCGATAATCAATCTATAGATTGTTGCGTCTATCACATCGCAAGCAACAACAGTGTGTTCTTCACCTTGTGATTTTTCCCCTATTTTCATGACATTTCATTGGACAAAAATTTACAGATAAAAGCTGTACTTTTTATCTGTGTAGTTTACAAGGAGATTTTTGAGACATGCGCTTATATGCGTCAACTTCGAGAATGAACTAATTCTTATAGAACGTAAGGCGTCATGTTTCTAGTGTGCCAAAAATTCTGATAATTATACTCAAAGATAAGTACAGCCATACAAGTATTATTTACACCAATGATAATTCACATGCTTTTTCCGCTTATACCCAGTTCACAACATGCCGTATGTAGAATGCTGTGCACTTCAATGCAATTTCGAAACCTCCCATTTTCGAATTCAGACTGTTTAAAAATATGAAGTACACATGCACTTGTTGCAAATAATTTATTCATAAAGTTAAACATCTATCGCCTTCCTCTTCTGGATCCTTGGCCAACCCGAATCTCTTTAAGATGACGTGCGCTGGACTGCTTTCCCAATGCCACACTTCCGGCGGCAAACACACCTTTCTTGTCCATGCTAGGAGAGGAAGTACTGATTCCTGCAGCACCACTCACGCGGCCTCTTATCTTCTCAACTAAAGATATCGGATTTTCTGTGGTTGAAGAAAGGTAAATTTGAATGAAGTGCAGTAATTGCAGCTTTTATATGCGTTTCTTTTTTATTATCATTATTATTCATTTCATATCAATTTTCTAGAATATGTACAGGTATATTTGGGTAAGGTCTGAATGCGGACAAATTTCCATATCTCAAATACATCCCATTTTGATTTGTTTTTGGTGGTTTTTTAATTATTTTATTATTACTATCATTATCTTTATCTATCTATTTATTTATTTTATAATAATAATAATAATAATAAAAATAATAATAATAATAATAATAATAATAATAATAATAATAATAATAATTATTATTATCATTATTATTATTATTATTGTTATTTTTATTATTATTATTATTATTACTATTATTATTATTATTATCATCATTTGTATTATTATTAATATTATTATAATAATATTGTTTGTTCTGGGGTTTTGTTTTTTTTTTTTTGGGGGGGGGGTTACAGTGTAAACGATCATAAAACTTCCCTTCTGCCTTTCTTTGCCAAAAAAAGAAAATAATAATTAGTTAATAAATCAATTAATTCATAATAATTTAGTGACTTGAAAGTAAAATATTAGTCGTGATGTCATTGCTTTATATCATATATACATATCGTAAGAACAATATTTCTCACCAGCGGCTGCATAACCCTCCATGCTGAAATCTATTGGAATGATTCCTTTGAAATCAGAAATGATAGTTTCCTGCACAGATGATTCGGCGCCATCTTGTTCAGACCCGTCGCTGTACTCTTCATGGGAAGAGTCGGTGACATCATCAGCTTCTGAGGAGTCCTGCAGCCCTATTACCAGACAGCGATCGGCTTCCTCCACCATAAACGGAGGTAGAGCGATGTGTATGCTCCGAGGGCATCTAACAAAACAGAAATTATGGCTTGTGTGTAATATTCAGCCTAAAACATCTGTCTTAGTTCTCCCTGTAGCAGGTTATATGAATCTGGTACACAAAAAGAATGCGAGGTAAAACGAGTTTTGTTTGGGAAAGAGGAACATTCCATAAAGCAAGTTTGTAATCAAAAGAATGACTTTCTCCTATTGTTACCTATGATCATTACGTGTGTACTTGCACACTGTGTATATGTTATTACTCACCTAGAAACTGATCGAAAAATAATCATGTATAAAGAAAGAACTCACTCCTTGCCTATTGTATTGATTAATAATTTATGCAAGGATCTATGCAATATTTTATGATAGGATCCACCCGAAGCAATGAGGGTTCTTTGGTTTGCAAATATCTACAGAGACCTTATTATTTACCAAGTCATTCAAGGACTTCGGGAGGATTCGAACCCGGAACCTTCCGATACTGATCACTTAGTCACGAGGACTGGTTTGTTTGTTTGTTTTGTGTATCATTATTTTTTATTTGTTTTGTTTTGTTTGTTTGGGTTTTTAGCTCACCTGAGCGTAGCTCAAGTGAGCTATTGTCATAGTGCAGCGTCCGTCGTCCGTCCGTCGTCCGTCGTCAACTTTTCTACATTTTCGACTTCTTCTCCAGAACCGCTGCATAGAATTTCACCAAACTCCATAGGAAGTAAGTACTCAAGGTCCTCTACAAAGTTTGTGTTTTTATGCCGATATGTGATCCAAGATGGCCGCCATTGGCTCTGATTGGTTGACACATTTTCGACTTCTTCTCCAGAACCGCTGCACAGAATTTCACCAAACTTCATAGGAAGTAAGTACTCAAGGTCCTCTACCAAGTTTATGTTTTTTATGCCGATCCTTGATCCAAGATGGCCGCCATTGGCTCTGATTGGTTGACACATTTTCGACTTCTCCTCCAGGACTGCTGCACAGAATTTCACCAAACTTCATAGGAAGTAAGTACTCAAGGTCTTCTACCAAGGTTGTGGGGTTTTTTTTGGGCCGATCCGTAATCCAAGATGGCCGCCATTGGCTCTGATTGGTTGACATATTTTCGACTTCTTCTCCAGAACTGCTACACAGAATTTCACCAAACTTCATAGAAAGTAAGTACTCAACATCTTCTACCAAGTTTGTGTTTTTTATGCCGATCCGTGATCCAAGATGGCCGCCATTGGCTCTGATTGGTTGACACATTTTCGACTTCTCCTCCAGAACCGCTGCACAGAATTTCACCAAACTTCATAGGAAGTTGGTACTCAAGGTCTTCTACCAAGTTTGTGTTTTTTATGCCGATCCGGGATACAAGATGGCCGCCATTGGCTCTGATTGGATGACACATTTTTGACTTCTTCTCCAGAACCGCTGCACAGAATTTCACCAAACTTTATAGAAAGTAAGTACTCAAGGTCCTCTACCAAGTTTGTGTTTTTTATGCCAGTCCGTGATCCAAGATGGCCGCCATTGGCTCTGATTGGTTGAAACATTTTCAACTTCTTCTCCAGATCGGCTGCATAGAATTTCATCAAACCTCATAGGAAGTAAGTACTCAAGGTCCTCTACAAAGTTTGTGTTTTTTATGCCGATATGTGATCCAAGATGGCCGCCATTGGCTCTGATTGGTTGACACATTTTCGACTTCTTCTCCAGAACCGCTGCACAGAATTTCACCAAACTTCATAGGAAGTAAGTACTCAAGGTCCTCTACCAAGTTTGTGTTTTTTATGCCAGTCCGTGATCCAAGATGGCCGCCATTGGCTCTGATTGGTTGAAACATTTTCAACTTCTTCTCCAGATCGGCTGCACAGAATTTTATCAAACCTCATAGGAAGTAAGTACTCAAGATCTTCTACCAAGTTTGTGTTTTTTATGCCGATCCGTAATCCAAGATAACCGCCATTGACTCTGATTGGTTGACACATTTTCGACTTCTTCTCCAGAACAGCTGCATAGAATTTCATCAAACTTCATGGAAAGTAAGTACTCAACATCTTCTACCACATTTTTGTTTTTTATGCCGATCCGTGATCCAAGATGGCCGCCATTGACTCTGATTGGTTGACACATTTTCGACTTCTTCTCCAGAACCGCTGCACAGAAATTCATCAAACTGCATAGAAAGTAAGTACTCAAGGTCCTCAACCAAGTTTGGTGTTTTTTATGCCGATCCGTGATCCAAGATGGCTGCCATTGACTCTGATTAGTTGACACATTTTCAACTTCTTCTCCAGAACCACTGCAGAAAATTTCACCAAACTGCATAGAAAGTAAGTACTCAAGGTCCTCTACCAAGTATAGGTTTTTCATGCCGATCCGTAATCCAAGATGGCCGCCATTGACTCTGTTTGATTGACACATTTTCATCTTCCTCTCCAGAACCCCTGCACAGAATTTCTTGCTTGCTTCTAAATATGCACTTTGTGCACAGGTGAGCGATATAGGCCCAATTTTTGTTTGTTCGGGATTTTTTTTTTTTTTTTTTTTGATTTTTTGTTTTGTTGTTTTGGGGTTTTTTTTTTTTTTGGTAGGGGGGGTTGCTTTTTTTTTGTGGGATTTTTTGTATAGTGTTTTGTTTTGGGGTTTTTTTTTTGGGGGGGGGTTGTTTTTTTTTCTTCTTCTTCTTTACTGTTTTTCCTTTATGTGTTTTTGGTTTTGTTTTGGGTTTTGTTTTCTTTGGTGGTTGCTTGGATTTGCTTTTGTTTGTATTTGTTTTCACATAAGCTAATTCATTCAGATGGTGACAAATTCTGTCTGCAATTTAGACCTCTTCTATGTGCCACATCTACTGTCAATCTGATTAAAACGGTATCTTTATTCCGCTTCTCTATTTGTACCATTGCGGATAAAGATCTGGCGAAACTCCTTTAAAGGGTCATGTTCTGGTGAACTTTGATTTTCAGCCAATTAGTGGATCGGCTACAAAGTCCTAGGAATGAAATTAACATTCACAGCGTGCGTGACCCACAAGGTAGTTTTTGAACAGTGTTTGTTACATATTGCATCACTATCACGTGCCTAGCAGAGTTATTGATTGGCTATGGCAAATGACGGTTTCGGTGACTGAAACGTCATCAGAGTTCACCAGAACATGGCCCCTCACGGGGTTTCGCCAGATTTTTATCCGCAAAGGGACAAATAGAGAAGCAGAATAAAGATATGGTTTTAATCAGATTTATTAATGGGACTTGGGTATCTTCCGAATGACAGGATACAATCGGGATTTGAAACGGAACCCCTCGGTCAACATAGATCCCTACTGAGCTTTACTGTAGGCCGACTCACGAATATGGTTTTAAGGAAAAATCAAACAATTGTATTGGTATTTTTCGTTGTACAGGTTTATTTCCCTTATGAGAAAGTATCTGACGTCAAACCATTGTGACATCAAACAATTTATAATACTTTGACGTATAACACCTTCTCAGATGGGGAATAACTCTGTATGATATAAAAATGTAGAAGTTCGTCGGTTAGTCGATCGGGTCCCTTGTTTGGTCGGGTCAATTGGTCAATTGGCAGGTGGTCAAGCAGTCTACCGTTTACCTACCTATGTAATTCTCTACCACATTCCTGTTCTTCCTGTGCCGCATCATAGCTGCTGAAGCAATCAGAATTTGAAGTTGTGATATTCTCCTTTTGAATGATATCCAGAGGATTGTCTTCACTTCTGACGTCATCATCATGTGCTGGGATGTCGTCATTTGAATGGACAAAACCGAGAAGAACTGCCCGCTCACCTTCATCTAAGAGTTCCGGCGGGAGGGAAATGTTTATTTTCTTATGACATCTATAAACGTTAAATATTTAAAAATATTTTTTTTCAAAGAATTTCAAAGAAATTGTTTCCATGATCTATTATCTCTTAGTCACGTTGTTTGATTTGAGGGAGGGGGGTTAGTAAGTTGAATTATTATGTGCAGAAATTTGACCGCTTTTGTAATATTACGAGAAATTACAACTCAATAGATATACTCATAAAACCAACTGATAAGACCAATTTCATGCAGTACTGCATGGGATAAGAAACGAGTAAAGAAGGATAACTCGAAGAAGAATTCATTATTCGATAAAATTCTTCTTCATTTTTTATTAATTTATTTATTTCTAACTGTTGATCTTAATTTATCATTTGTGTTTTAATTTATCTATCTGCTTGTTTCAATTATCATTTAGGTATGTATTTATCTAACTATTTTTCATTTACATATTTCATCTATTATTTATTTCCTTATTTCATTTATCATTTATCTACCTATTTACATTTATTTATTTGTCCTGGGTTCGGCGATACAAACTGAGAATATACTTAAGCCAATTATTTCATTTTAATTTATTCCATTATCAAACGTTCAAATAAATTGTCATGCAGAATGTTTCAATTCCATTTATCGACACTGCGACAGAATAAAACTCAATAAAATCCAAATCCCAGTTATTAATTCATTGTTGAACAAAAGAATTTGAAATTACGACTTAAGTATTTTCTCAGTTTATGGCACCGGGACTCTGTATCAGAATTTCACCTATGTAGAACCATTCCACAGTGATTATGCTCCTCTTGGTCATCTAAGGATTCTTCCTCAAACGATTCCTCAGATTCCGGTAGGAAGTCATCATCAAGACTGCTCTCGCACCTGCCGAGAAACAAACTCCGATCCATGGCATCTAACTCATCTAGAGGAACAGATAAATCCATCTCTCTATTACACCTACAATATATTTTGTTAATTATTGTATCATAATCAATCATAAATTATAATCTTTTCTTTCGTTTCTATGATGACAATAAATTATTAAAAAGTTATCTTTTGTTTCATTGACATTTTTACATGTACGCTACTCCAAAAATATTTAAACTTTTACTGTGGCGGCGCCTGCATGATGCATTGCTTAATGATTTTGACCCATGCAACGGACACAACCGAAGCAGTGACAGATCTTTTTTTGTTTGTGTGTGTGTGTTACATGTACGCATTTCTGCATATTTATTACCGTATTTGTCTTTCCTCCTAAATGCATTTGTTCTTAAGAACGTTCACTGTATATATATGAGTATATTGTTGTATTTTCGTTTGTAGGCATATATACCATGCGGTTTTTTTTGCCAATAAACTAATCTAACTAGGTATTTTATGTGACAACGGACACCGCGACACGTGACTTCGGTTTAAACTGTCTCAACCGAAGGACAGACTCGGAGGCAGAAAATGAGAAATCATCTTTAGAAACATGAAAACCGACAGACAGAATGGAAACTGGCTCCTCAGATTTGAACTCTAGTGCAATACCTTGGGACCGACCTGGCTTTTATATAAAGTATCAACTTATAGGTTTATTATGCGGTCTTTTCGTTATACAGAGTTACTTCCCATTTGGGACGTCATCAAATTCTATGGAAACTGATCTAAAAATCAGGGAAATGATAGTCTACAAATGACGTTTTCATTAGAATTTGATGACGTCATAATTGTTTTACGTCAGATACCGTCCCAAATGGGAAGTAACTCTGTTTAAAGAAAAGAATCAATAAATGTAAATCTGAAGCATCCGAATGCTTACACATGTATCTATGTTATTTTTTTAGTCAGTATAAAAAAGGAAGCGCTAAATGTAATGTATATCATAACTACATTAAAGCACATTACAATGTCAATGCAGTCTTTAAAACAAACCGAACTGGATATCACCAACCCAATATCATCCAGTGCATTTTCCATCAGCTGTGAACGTTTCTTGCTTGGACGCCACTGACGTCCGAATCATACATATGACGCAACAATATTTCATCAGTTCACACAAAAGAAGGACGTGAAATAACACTGTACTGTTGACTGAATTGAGCGTTCGCATATACAAATTTTAACCACCCCATTACGTAATTTCATTGTTGTGACATTACGTTTGATGGGCCATTTTTAAGATGTCATAATGAAAATGCAATGTCAGATATTCTGGCGATCAGTCAAAAGTACATTCGGTTAAAATACCTGTGTAGTTGACGACCATGGCAATGGGTTTCTTCCGGTTCCTCCACGTCATTAGTGACGTCATGTGCTTTTGTGCTGTCCCTATTTGGTAGATCAGCATGACGAGGGGCCCTGTGTAGTGGATAACCACACTCCTCCCGCAATCCCATACGGTATATCTGATCCTCGCGGTCACTATTGAGGTCTATAAGGATATTCTTCTTGAAAAGCAGCGCAGATATTTCGTTCTCCAGGTCACATGTAAGTATCCGTAGATCGACAATCTGTCAAAATAGGATGAGTCGTGAATAATTTACAACATGCATGATTTCATTCAGCGTTTATTTGATATACCAAACTTGGTGTTTAGGAACTGAATGATTTTACGTATGACTTTGGAAAAAGTGGAATTATTTATTATTTTTAACTTAAGGATTTCCTTATAGACATCCCTAAGTCCGCTTCGAAAATACATATATACTCGTCTTTATATCAGAAATTAAGTACCAATTTTCTTTGAAACTTCAGCAATATTAGAAATTAACCATCTTTAAAAAATGCATGTTAAAGTTTATAAACCTGCATGAATGGTTTCGTGGAATTTGGCCCTAATCTGCTATTAAATTATGATAAAGGATTGCAACAGGTATATAATTTAAAATTCCTTTCTTCATTTGAAGATATTCTAAATTTCTTTTTAGCTATTAAATGAACGTATTAAGCCATTGACAATGACATTTCTTTACAAAGGTATCTAATAAAATATATTTTCGAAATATAATTGATTATCATCTACTAATCAAAGTTAAGTTTTACTTGAAATCAAAAAGATATCGCAGCCACCAGATATTTTTGAAACAAATATTTATCTTTTTTAAAGTATGCAAATAAGTACCTCATCCATGAGTTGTCGAACTTGTCTTTGAGTTTGTAAGAAGTCAATAGACTTGTGTATCTCCGATTTATCAGAAGAGTCTGTAAAATATTACAAAATGTTTTTGATAATACTTTCTTCTCATATAATGTTAAGCCAATATTCTCATTTGAAAATTGTTACTGACATTATAAAAATTTCATTATTATATTTTATTATAATTATATTTTATTATAATTAATAATAATAATAATAAAAATAAAACACCGATTCCAACACAGTTCATCATCGTAGTAACGAATTAAATGGTTCACAATTAATCAACAAATCCATATTGAATGAATGAATGAATGAATGCATGCATGAATGAATGAATAAATGAATGAAACACCCATACATGTTTCAACACACTAGACTAAAATATCAATAAAAATAACGATTTAAATGAATCAAAAGAATATTAACGAATAAATCAATAATGAATGAATGAAACATCCGTACCAGTACAGTACTTCATCATCTCTCTGAACTTGAACAATGCTATATTCTGAACATTTTCTATCTGTAAAGTGTAACATCTTTTCTGCTCCCGAAATTGTTTGATATCGTACTTCAATCGTTTCTGATAATAGACACATAGAATGATATATATCTACAGCTTAAACGAAATTGAAATGAAATATCAAGATCGATTGAATACTATGTACTGTAATATAACAAAATTCCATTTCAGTGTTAGAATTGAATCTTTCCAGTATACAGAGTTATTTCCCATTTGGACAGTATCTGACATCACACCATTCTGACGTAAAGAAGTTCTATGGAAACCGATGTAAAAGTACGGAAAATGAACTGACAAAGGCGCCATAGTCTCGTCATACATAACGCTATCTGAATAAGATGTGCTTAGAAACACCGATGCCATCAGGCAGTCAATGAGAAAAGCGTTTGAAAAATAATTTAAATGCCACTGTCAGGGATTTCTTTTCAACAAAAAGGCTTTGTAACGAGGAACACACATGTAAAAAATGAAAAAAAGACTTATAGATATAGGTATACCTAAATTCATGTGCCCCGAATCTTTAATTCCGTGGACATAAAATGTGTAACATCTTAACCTACGCATTCGATATGCGACTCCTTAACCACCACCCCCCTTTTTTTTTTATTAGATATCCCTCTTTTTGTCACACAACACAATTATATGACCATCATTCTTACCCATTCCTCCTCTAGTTTTTCGTCTAGTTTTGCTGACCTAGACTTTAGGATCTGAAAAGTCTCCTCCTTAAACGCTGCGTCATACATTGCGTAATCTAAAAAAAAAAAAGCAAGATAACTTCAATAAATGTTGATGTCACGTGATGCCTGCTAAAACTTTAATTATATATCCAACATTGTATAAAGGTTGTGTATTAATACATGTATTTACATCGGGTTTCGGTTATTATTTCATGTAAAATTGCATGTACAGAAAATAAATGAACTAATTACGTAAGTCTTCAACCATACAAATTTTAATGGTATACGTATATATTCTGTAAATTTATTCACAGCTGAAAAAGACTTGCTTCAATGTGGAATTTTCCTTAATCGAACTTCCATGTAGTTGTATCATAACTGACTAACTGTTCAAACTCAGTTTTGTTTCAACGCATATATATCGCCAGAAGACAAGATACTGGTTTGATCGGATTTGAACTTCCGACCTCTCGGTCACAAGTCAAACGCACTATCAGCCGAGCTCCAATGTACAATGACTCGAAGGCGGTAATAGACGATTGTGAACATTAATACTTGTTCTTCAAAAACACTTTCTACATAGAAATGACATTAATTTTTTTTAATGTAGAAATGGTCACAAACCTAGTAAATTCCGCTCTATCATCTCGTCTGAAGTTTCCTTGACAAGACTGGGTTCATTTTTGTTGTTTGAGATCTTCTTTTCTTCATCAAGCAGACGATCTGTAACAGATATTTTTTCCAAATGTAAGAAGAAAGTAATTTGTTGAGAATGTCACAAGAGAATAATTTAAGTAAGAGTTGTCTTTCTTTGATAGTTTACTCCGTTTTCATCGCTTTTACTGGACATTCGTCTATACCAAGAGACCTAATCGCTAAAAAGAGAGGTTCATACTGGAGCGATTTTCCGTAAAATCTTGGATCCTGCTCTTACCATATCTGTGGAGCAGTTAACAGCACTACCAATTGTATACTACACTTTGATTATACCACTGTACGACTAGAAACAAACGCACATAAACTAAAAGCCTAAATTAGTAAACTTTGAAATAAATTCGTAATATGTGAGCCAGAAGTCAAGAGGTCAATTGAATTCTGAACAACTCTATACCTTTAACATAGTATCTCACTTCATTTATATGAAAAATACCATCAAATTGGGGTCAGTTGCTCGAAACTTTAACCGCTGGTTAACTTGGTTAGCGGCTAACCAATTGTTAAAGTTTGAGAGACAATTGATTTAATTTATAAAATTTTAGTATAACATTTTTGATTACTTTACAAAGACTTTTTCATATGCTGCAAATTCGTGCACAGACTATAACTTACAGTCTTCGAGGATATAATCAGATAAAATCTAACCATTGGTTAGCTTTACCAGTGGTTAAATTTTCGAAAAATGGCCGAGGTAGTAATGGTTGCAGGTTGAATTTTGTACACAGAATATGGACACAGGGAAATGAGGTAAGGAACGGTCAGAACAACCAACAATTCAGGCCATTTCTGGATTGACTTCATCTGTTTGACCTGTAGATACAATCAACATACCTCTCTCTAATCGAAGTTTTTCATATTCTCTCTCCAGCGCTATATAATATGATGTATTTTCTGTTAAAGTTTTCTCTAGTTTATGAATTTTGTCATTCATGTTACCAAATCCTCTCTTCATGCCTTCGAACTTGGTGTGTAGACGATGGGTTTTGCTTGTAACGTCCTCGGAATGTGCCACTGATGACAAAATGTCGCGAGTATTATTAAGTGTCTCATGAATATCATCGAATAAACTTGTCTGCGTCTCCTTTGATTCCATTTTGAAAATGGTAAAGACAACGTTTCTTGCATTCACACAACCAGCCGCCCATCGCTACATTGTAGTTACCTGTGACGTCATAATTATGACGTGGTTAACGGTAACTTTATCTTTTGGGTGATTGACAAATTGATAGTCAATTGTGCGTTTTTTCATCCACACTACATACATACATTTCTTCCGAAAATAATCACGATATTTGAAAGTATTCTAAAAATGTCTCATTTCACGACATTTGCGATGCTAGACTAATTTTGATTTTCAGTTTTTGCATCACACTCTATACAAAAGTGTACATTTCTATTTACACAAATTTCATACATGTTTTTGTTAATTTTTAAGCACTACAGCCAGATATTTTTACCCATGTAGGGATTTAGTTTAATTCATGTACCAAGAAAAATAGAGATCTCCCTCAATAACACTGACTTGCACCCGGGAACTTCCAAAACTACAAATATAGGGCCAGACTAGAGTTACACTGACCAATGCATATACATTTTGCTACTTTTGTTACAAGTGAAACTCGCGGGATGCTATGGTTCACTAGCCAGTCTTTAATCCCATGCATATTTTTGCAGGGTCAACAGTAACATTATTTTTAACATGTGATAAAAACACGATAAACTGTCTCTTAAGAATTTCATTCGTGTAAAAAGTATTAAAAGTTAGAAAATTTCTTAAAACATCATCTGTATCTACATTTGTATACATATTTATTACAAAGTCTATCGACAAAAATCATTTGTCCACTTGCATTTAAAATTTAAAAACCAAAACGAAAATCCTTCTAGTTTCAAAGGAATAAAAGGTATTTAAATTTAGACATACGTGAAAAGGATGATATATTTGATTTGTAAATGTGAAAAATGATAGAATGTCCGGATAAACTTAAATATGCATTTGTATTCTATAAAACTTTATAGGATGTTTAAACAGAACTGTGAGGCACCATGCAGATGTCGTTTCATCCTGCAGTACGCTTGATTTACCATCTGACATCTACGTCGCCGCATGAAAGATATTTGTAAAGAAATTATATCAACAAAATCATCATAAATAATCCAAAAATGTATAAATCTCTGCTTATTTCCAATAAATTAAACACAAAAAATCATGCATGAAAACATTTTTTCTACATTTACGAAACATTTGTTGAGCGAGTATGACATATCACAGTGCGTCCCAGTAACATGTTGCAGAGCAAAATAAGATTGATGGATTCAACTTTCAATTTCGTTTACAAACTGTCATGTGATAACATCGAACTAGGAAAATTCTGTCTAGTAAAGTAGCCCAATCATAATTTTTAACAATGGCAAATTTTCTGTATGCTGAATATTTTTGCTTGAAAACAATCTTCTTTTCACATTCTCTGTATACAGAATCATTTAACATTACCTTTTGAGTGTTTCTTGGTTGGTTGCGAAAAAGTTAGTGACGATATCCAGTGGCGGATTTAGAGAGGGGCCGGCGGAAATACCCTTTTCGCCACATATTTCCAAGTAAAAACCCAGATTTGGCACAAAAATGACTAAGTAGTTTAAAACACATGTGCCCCCCCCCCTTTTCGAATCCTGGATCCCCCACTGATTTCGATCAGATGTATTGCACAAAAATTTTGACATATGCATTGTCATATGAAATATTTCATGGAGTGGACCCAATCGAAGTAATGAGAAGTTTCTAACGTAAACAAAATCAATAAAATGCTTGCTTTTTAATGTGTCTAGTAAAGGCAATATAACAAGTAGGGGTGTAGCTGCATATACGCCAGCACGCCATGGCGTGCACATCACTGGGACAAAAAAAAAATTAAAATGTGACTCAAAGACATCCATATCATATGACAACTCGTAAGTGTCAAATCAATTTTTGAAAACAATAATCTTCAACTTTCTCAAAATCAAAAAGACTTTAATGTTACGAGGTAGATTCAAGTTCAGCTTTTATTGTGTTCGACATATATTCTTCAATATTAAACGTCATTTCTCATGACAAAAATAGTTTCAATGTTATCAAGATGTAGTCCAGAAAGCACGACTTTGCATTGAATTTTACCAAATTTTCTCGGGGGAGACCCTCGAACCCCACTTGCAAGAGAGGGTGATCCCATCCCCTCTCAGAGCTGCGCGCGCCTCGTAAGAAGCTTTCTTTGCGTGCACATTGAATATTTCTAGCTACGCCCTGTCAAGGGCGAACTGTCAGTGGTATTCGAATCTGGGACCAAACAACTGTAAAATGGCGATCTTCCAAATAAATACAACCATCGGTACCTGAGAAATCGGAGGGTTATAATTGTTATGTGATAGAAATACAATGCCACTATTTAAGATTCTTTCTATAAATGTCTTGATGGTAAATAGGAAGGTGTGCCAAAGTAAACCCCCCAGTGCAGAAACTTCGGTCTTGTCAACCATTGATTACTGGTCTCCTGTGTGAAATTATCCTGTCATAATCAAACTACTGAGTGTCATGTCCATGGACTAGAATGCTTGATAAGCTAATAAACAGACAATGGGATAATGACTCATACCGATGGTGTGGATGCTCATCAGAAAGTCAAATATGTAGCGTCGGCACTTTGTGGTTTGAAAATATTGAACATGGAATGAAAACAATTAACATTGCAAATAAATTGTAAGTGATCAAATCTTCAGAATCCTTTTCTATGACGTAGTTTCTTATCCGTGGTATGAAAAATTTAATGTACTTTGATTAAATCACCTCAGTTTGCAAGACAGCATATTGGTGACGTTTTGCAATTTTCAAAAACGAAGGTCGCTAATATACATTATATTAACATGTGCGGATCTAGAGGGGAGGAGTTGCTCCGGACCCGCTTGGAATTTTCAAAATATATACCATGATTTATGGGTGGGGGGGGGGGGGGGGGGGGGGGGGGCAGTGGAGATGCACCCATTGTAAGGGGTTGGGTTTGTATGCCAAAAGTTTAAGATCCCCCTCCTCGGAAAAAAATCTGATTTCACGCATGATTTATTACAATAAATATTTTATTTTGTATGCATACGGATACTTGCATGTTACATACCTTTTGATTTTTATTCATCAACTATGAATTTAGAGTAAGTGTAGATCGCTAAGGCACTTGGCTCATGGTAGAGAGGTCCCGAGTTCGGCCTAGTGAAGGGCAGTCTTTAAGATACTTGTCTCATGTCCGAGACGTCCCGAGTTCGGCCAGTCGCCAAGGTACTTGGCTCGTGTCCGAGACGTCCCGAGTTCTGGCCAGTGTAGGTCAGTCGCTAAGGTACTTGGCTCATGTCCGAGACGTCACGAGTTCGGGCTAGTGTAGTTTAGTCGCCAAGGTACTTGGCTCGTGTCCGAGACGTTCCGAGTTCAGGCCAGTGTAGGTCAGTCGCTAAGGTACTTGGCTCGTGTCCTAGACGTCCCGAGTTCGGGCCTGTGTAGGTCAGTCGCTAAGGTACTTGGCTCATGTCCGAGATGTCCCGAGTTTGGGCCAGTATAGGTCAGTCGCTAAGGCACTTGGCTCGTGTCCGAGACGTCCCGAGTTCGGGCCAGTGTAGGTCAATCGCTAAGGTACTTGGCTCTAGGCCATGAGGTCCCAAGGTTGTGCCAGTGTGGGTCAGTCGCTAAGGTACTTGGCTCTAGACCGTGAGGTCCAAAGGTTGTGGCAGTGTGGGTCAATCGCTAAGGTATTTGGCTCGTGTACGTGACGTCCCGAGTTTGGACCAGCGTAGGTCAGTTGTCAAGGTACTTGGACTGTGGCCGAGAGGTCCTTGGTTCAGGCCAGTGTACATGTTGGTCAGTCGCTAAGGTACTTGGCTCGTTGCTGAGATGTCCCGAGTTCGGGCCAGCGTAGGTCAATCGCCAAGGTACTTGGCTCGTGACTAAGAGGTATCGACGGTATCCTGTGTTACAGAAGAGACCGCAAAACCTAAGTCTCCGTGTCAGGATACCAGTTGTCACTCAGGGTTTGTACCTCTGTCTGGTGTGGTCTAAATTTCTGTGCAGTGCATCAGGCAGATGCTGTTTCCATATGCATTTTATAATCTTAGCGTGATGTGGAAAACATGAAACAAACCAGTAACTATATGTTTTAAAGTAATAGAGAATTATACTTTTAAGATACAAAAACTATGCGATATCGATTTTATCAGACCATTGAACAAATTCTTTGTCAGCACAACATACAGTTGATAGAGGTATTAGAATAATGGCCATGCTCAATCAGACTCCGTTCTTTCAACAACCACTAATGCATTTCAGGACAGTGGTCGACCAGAAAGTCTATGATAAAAAGCGTTTCTGTCTGTGGTAATGAGAAGGAAGATTGGCAGTAGCTGGCTCCCAAATCAAGAAATTGCAAGTCACATATTGTGTTGGATTCAAACAATCTAGCCTTATATATAACACTCAAGAATGGACAAGTTGTGGGTTTGGTTCTCGTTGGAAAGTGTGCAGAGTTGATCATGCTAAATGTGATTTGACGTCAGCATGTTAAAAATATCTAGCCGAATATGTACTCTCTCTGTCAGTGTGCTCCATAACAGGTCATACGTCTTTATCTGTGAGGGTGCGCGACAGCAGGTCAAACATCTTTACCTGTGAGGGTGCTCGATAGCAGGCTAAACATTTCTACCTGTGAGGGTGCTCGATAGCAGGTCAAACATCTCTGTCTGTGAGGGTGCTCGATAACATGTCAAAGATCTCTACCTGTGAGGGTGTGCGATAACAGGTCAAACATCTCTATCTGTGAGGGTGCTCGATAGCAAGTCAAACATCTCTACCTGTGAGGGTGCTCGATAGCAGGTCAAACATCTCTATCTGAGGGTGCGCGATAGCAGGTCAACACCTCTACCTGTGAGGGTGCTCGATAACAGGTTAAACATCTCTACCTGTGAGGGTGCGCGATAACAGGTCAAACATCTCTACCTGTGAGGATGGTCGATAGCAGGTCATACGTCTCTATCTGTGAGGGTGCTCAATAGAAGGTCAAACATTTCTACCAGTGAGTATTCTCAATAGCAGGTCAAACATCTCTACCTGTGAGGATGGTCGATAGCAGGTCATACGTCTCTATCTGTGAGGGTGCTCGATAGAAGGTCAAACATTTCTACCTGTGAGTGCTCTCAATAGCAGGTCAAACATCTCTACCTGTGAGGGTGCTCGATAGCTGGTCAAACATCTCTATCTGCAAGGGTGCTCGATAGCAGGCTAAACATAAATCAGTAATTGCGCGTTTACAAATTTCGGACGGTGAAAATGACGGTTAGTATCATAAGATAAACTCCGAGATCCCCTAGCCATTGTCTCAGCAATATTATGTTGGGTAAGTAACCAGCCGCACACTGTTTGCGATTTTATCGTAATCACTAAACTTTCCTATTTTGTCTGCAGACAGTTAAACCTTATCATTCCAGCTATCCCATGTAGGAATTGATACCAGCTTCAACCCGAACATTTACTTCAAATGGCCCACCTAGCTCAGAGAGAATTCCAGCTCTTGTCCCATAAACTCCATCGACTTCTCTACCAGGAGAATTAAATGAACATAAGTATAGGAACCGAGGTTGGCAAGGGTTGGGACACCCTTTGCAAACTTCTTTAAAGGCGATGTTCAACCAGATTATATTTTCCCAGTTTGGAAATAATATACAATGTATAATGATAGCAAATAATTGTATAGATTATCTTTATAGATGGTTTTTGATACACATTGTATAGTAAAATTCGAAAGTAAATATTATATAGCACAAGTAATTTACGACATGAAACCAATTTTTTTTTCTATTTGTTTGCCGAAATATTCCTTTAATTTGGAAACATGATTTGCCGCCATACTTTTAATTTGAATCCTGTGCCACTGATGATATCAGCTACGAATGATTTCTCGATAACGAACACAAATTTCCTTTATGCAATACATTGTAATAATATACACCTTGTATACCGTATGATTCATTGCAAGCTACTTATAATTTAACAACGCCTTCTCCCTTGACACATGAATGACATTTTATTCACAAACTTGATCACATGTATAGTAATATGAACATCAATTAACCCTCTCACATCCTTCTTATTCATAAAATTATCTGTTATCATAACAAATACTTAACGATTTTTTTGCGGTGGAAGTTTTCATATGGTTTAACTGTATGTGTACAGAAGAATTCATAGAACATGGATATGCACTAGCTGTGCCAGTATCTAATAAAGAAAGTGTACTCCGTCTAGGAGTTGCTTGAAATCGAATTATCGGTTTAGCATCACATAGCGATTTCCAAAGATTAGTTGACCTTTTAGAACAATCATCCTGTGAGCGATGTGGAAACGTGAAAAGTCTATTGATAGTATTCACACAATTGATAGGTAAATTTTTGAAGGTCTGAAACGATTAGAATTTTAAGGTCTTCAGCGTCGCAAACCCAAGGTGTTAAAACTAGTATAAAACTACTCAGTTTAAAAAACATTATTTGGGACAAGTACACGGACTAAACACAAAGTTTTCATGCACATTATCATCTTTTACACTCCATACATAAAAAAGACAAAAACAAAACATCCCCCTCTAACCCGCCCCAAATAACAGTAAAAAAAACAGAAAAAAAGAATAAAATACATCATGTTCAAAATCAATGAAATAAATATTAAAGAACTACAAAACTTTTATATTCATTGTGTCACGGAAACCATACATTATATATAACAATTTCTATTTTTGACCATTTATGTACAAGATAAATCGGTGAACTCCGCTGTATGGCTTTATTTTACGCCATATGAAAGATCTGGGGAAAAAAACTTCACTCGAAGCAGAGCTACTAGAGTTTGTTTCTAATCTTGGACCTGTTTCAAGCACCCAGGATATGAAGCAATAAGAAACATTTCACTTAATACACCGTTCACTGACACATGTCTGGACTTAATGTCCCGCTCCAAGGGACCCATTTACATATAACCAGTGACTGAATGACGTTCGAACCAAAGACCTCCGCATTTCTAGCTAAATTCGCAAACGTTAGTCGGAATGAACTCCACTCGTGCAAAACGCTAACAAAACCATGGACAACATGCAGATAAGACCTTTACCTGCCTTATTCCTTTTACTTTTACGAATATCTGAATAATAATTTCTCAAGTCTTTAATTTTTTTCAAAGATAAACAGTACACATACTTTGATGAAATGGTTTTTATTTAGTCATTCATCATCATAAGCACAAACATGAGATTAACTCTTTAAATTTGGTCATGATTTGTATATACAAATTCAAAGAATTAGCATAAAATAGACAAAAAGTTAGACAGGTTTGGCACATTGTAAAATATTGATTGATCTGCAAAGGAAAGCTGCCCTATTTGCATACATTGGATAGTAAAAAAGGTGTCCAATACCAATACAATAACTGACAGTATGCAAATTTAGTTTAAAGATATGTGTGAATAAAGGAAATTGATTTATGGGGGGTTTTTTTTCCTTTTTAAAAAAAGAAAATCACAATAGATTTTTTTCATTGTTTGTTGACATGTCCAGAAGCAAGATACTGAAAGCAAGAACA
Source organism: Pteria penguin (assembly GCA_035048485.1). NCBI lineage: Eukaryota > Metazoa > Mollusca > Bivalvia > Pterioida > Pteriidae > Pteria > Pteria penguin. The sequence continues at coordinate 30,725,589 of CM068585.1, forward strand.
TATGATAACTTTCACAAATGTTCACTTACATGTGAATGAATATTATAATATAATGTGATCCATAATACATACTGCTTATCAACCAATGTATCTTTTAACTGGGAGGAATGTATATGAACAAATGACAATTCACTGATATTCATTCAAGTTTTAAAGTACTATGGTAGAATTATGATATTAGCAAAAACTTTTTACTAACAATTTTGCAAAAAGAACGAGAAATTAACGGTGTTAACAATATTCAATAACAAGTCAGCAAATGCTAGGATATGATATTTACAAAAACACCACTAACAAGTTATTGAAACTTTTAAAGAAGTTCATGTACCAAGGCCAACAATATTATATTTATCAACAAATAAAGAAAATTTCAGACAAAGGTATCCAAATCATTTAATGATTAATTATTCATATTGGTTTTATCTAAATGTATAAAACAAAAAAAAAAAACCCACCATAAACATCATATTCACTTGCACTCTTTAAGATAACAGATTTAACAGTGAAATTTTACAGTATGGCATGACATTAAAATCCAAGAGAATATTAATTTTGTTGGTCAATTTCTTGCATCTATGTATACAAATTAAATCTCAATTAAAAACATTTAAATATTCATGATGAGGTCATACTGTTACCATTTTACAATAGTTTTCAAATATTATAATTATCCAAAGTTTAATGTTTCATGACTAAATAAGGAAAAGCCTATGCTGTTAAATGGCTTTAACAACATGAAATCCTCGATTAACTTCAAAACAACACAAACACTGGAAAAAAAATTGTGCATGCAGGGACGCATATATTTCGTACATCCCAGAGACATATATACACAGTATATAAAAGTATATATGTCTCTGGTACATCCCAAATGGGCTTAATTTTGAATTTCCTAAACTATTCCTTAGCAAGACAACTAGAACAATATTATATCATTTAAATAACAGAAATTACCAATAGGACACGTTCGAATGCACAAATTGTCAATAAAATAAACAAACAAATTCTAATTTCACACATAGGAGGGGAACCAATCGTCTCCTTTGTTTCGAGATTCATTTACACCAGAAAATGATAAATTTTGGTGTTCCGTTACATCATTCGGTTGTAAATTTGAAGCACGGATTTTGATTGGTTGATTGCAGTCTATATATAAAGATTTCAATGGATTAGATTTATCTGTGTTGTGTTTTATGATTGGAGGGTAGTCATGGGATCTGTGTCTTGGACTGTTGTGGTTTGGCATCTTAAAATCTTCTGCAAAAGAAAATAAAAACATTTATTCCACCTGACTTGGAGCTTAGAAGTTTTGTTGACCAAAACTTGGCAGATTAAAGGGCTGAAGCAAAATATAACACCTAAAATGAAATCCAGTTGAATTTCTGAATTACTTACAATATGAATATTATACAGCAAAATATCTATTGTTCTGAGAATATTAAATAAAGATCAAAGAAACATAATTAGAATAAAAATGTGTTCAATGGTGACATTTATAACTATGTAAAAATTTAGATATGGTTGATACTTGAAAGCAAAGAAAACTGATCTGAAATATATATATACATGTATATATATATATATATATATATATATATATATATATATATATATATATATATATATATATATATATGCCTATTTAATATATCTATGCATTATATACCTGCTCTATTGCTTTGTGTTAGGTCAAGGTCACTACCGCCTCGACCACTGTCTGAATTCGTGACGTCACCAGAGGAATCGCTGATATTGTCTTGTGATGATAAGGGTTTCTGCAAAAGAAATTAGACGAATTAGTATTAGCATATGGCAGTGAATACCATTTACTCAACGACAGACTCTGTTTTTGTTATAGAAACGCATTCTTCAGGTACTGAGCCGGAAAATCTAAACAAAACAGTCAACGACATACCACTTTACGGTCTTAAACGCCCGCCAAATCCCCTCTCCAATGTTGCAACTAAGATTCAAACCTAGGTTCACAATGGAACACACGTCTACTCAAGAAAATATTACAATAAGCATTAAAATGTGAAAAGCGTTTACAGTAGTGCCCCAGAAACGTATTTCGACAACCTATGTCACTGCTCAAGGCCGACTCTGTGTAGTCCAAAAATATTTGTAGAGAAACACTAAATGTCCAAAATGATCTAATAGGAAGACCCCCTCCCCCAAACAAAAAAAACCCCAGACCAATTCGTAAGGGAAATTTTCATAACAAATGAAGTACTTTTCACAGTCATTGTATGAACTTCATATATATATATTCTTCTTTTCGTGCTGTTCAGACAAGGGCCCCGAGGACCTGGTCCCAATCCGAGATATGACAAAATTTAGTAAAACACTACAAAGAAGACAACAACATATATAAATATATATATATACATTGTATATATATATATATACATTATATATATATATATATATATATATATATATATATATATATATATATATATATGAATGATAAAAACATGTATAATATATTATATTGTCCTTACATCGAACCTACCTTTGCATTATTTTGCGACAGATGTAAATTAACAGCATTCAAGCTATGACTATTCGCTCTTAAATCAGGGGTCAAAACTATTCCCTGGCTTTTCTGTAACAAAAAATAAAACCTCAAAATCAGTAAAAGTGATTTAAAGTTATTGAAAAATACCTCAGCTTCTTTGATGTTCAATATTACTTTAACCAAAAAAGCATGTAAACAATGTATGTATAGATATTCTCGGTATATACCCCAACATCAAAAATGATTTGTCAATGTGGGGTAACATAGACTACAAAAGGTTTATGAGTCATTGAACAAGTTTCCTATTATTGCCTCTTTAAGACCAATGGCCGGTCAATTTAATTCAATAGTAGACACCTACATTGAAATGTCTGTTGGATCGAAAATAATTTTTTAATCAATACGCGTATCCAGAATTTATGGTCGATAAATGTATAAAGCGTGGAAGGAAGGATTAATAAGTGATGATGTTTTGAAAATTTTGTCCTTTTTAAAGATTTGCTGAAAGCCAATGCGGGCAAGTGGGCGAGGTGCTCTGTTCAAGACCTAGAGGTCACGGGCTCGATTCCCACCGTGGGAACAACGGTGTTCCATGTTTTGGACTAGACGGTAAAAACCATGGTCTCATGTCACAGTAGGCGTGGCACGTAAAGGCTCCCTCAGCTGTTCTCGGTGGGTCCCTTGCAAAATTATAAAATTTCTATGTAATGCATCAGATTTAGCTTCATGTGTGCTAATTCATGATGACGCTAATATTAAATGTATTAACTCCAACAAAAATCAAACACAGCCGAGTCTCGACACGAATAGGAGATGCGCTAAATCATGATGGAGCTAATGAATCGCTGACCCCTTTTTTTGTCGTTTTGCGCTAAATTACGGATGCGCTAATATATATACACGTACTGTATGCACTGAACGGATAAAGAAACTGCTGGGGTTAGTTGAGTAGAAGTGTGGTGTTGTTTATAACTATGTTGCCTCCCCACGTATGTAAAGACTGGGTTCGGTCACTGGTCGAACACGTTGAGGGATGTGCCAGAGAACCTGTCAAAGGCTGCGGGATATATTTTCCTTATGCTCTTACGTCCCTACTACTACACAATGCATATGGTCACTTCCGTATGATTAAAATAATCTTGTGTCACATGAACACTTTAAGGAACAATCACATGGAAAATACAAAGCAAATAGTAAATAGTTTATATCTTTGAAAATTAAACAAATTAAGAAAAAATAATTGAAAATCAAGAGGAAAGTGTCTCAAAATGGCGAGGTATACTACACGAACATTATTTGAATGTCGAAGATAAATATCAAGAACAGTACCTTGGCAATATCTATTTCATGACACAATACGGTCTATATGTGTATTATCTCAAGCATAATTATTTACCTAACACAAATTGCTAGTTACAGAAAAATACAGAAACGGTTCAAGGAAGAGTTCACTATGAACAAAATAAAGTGTTCCAAGGACATAATTTTTAAATCAGTGACTATGTTTTGCATTACATCACACAGACATTGTCAGTGTTTGATAGGGAAGGGATTGGAGAAAGAACTTCGGACGTACGGCAATGCGGGATGACAGTGGCTGATCCAGAATTTCAGAAAAAGGGGGGGACAAATGGGTATTAGCCAAAATTCTCTGCCATTTTGGTGCTAAATCTGGAATTTTACTAGTAAATATATGACCAAAGGGGGGGGCCGTCCCCCCCTTAAAATCCGCCACTGGATGACGTGTCCCCATCTCCGCTTTCGAAAGGAGACACAAGTGGGCTTGTCCCCGAATATTTTTTTTTGGGGGGGGGGAGAGATTTACATATATACACTTGTGAGTTCATTATGAAATCGTCAAAACTGAACCACTCCTAAAAGAAATAAAACAGCTTAAAAATTTTGCTTCTCCACGATTTCGGTCTGAGCTACGAAAATGAACTACATGCATATCAAACAACCCACATTGCATGTATCACGAATGTCATCCGTTAGAGCTGAAGCTAGGCTCTTCGATGTTGAATGACTCCAAAGCACCTGCCTTCGCAAACCTCACCACTCAGGCACCGAAAATTAGCGATTGTACCCCTTTAACACCGCTACATGTGGTAAATGTCCTATTTACTAAATATTTGAACGTTTTTAGGTCGGTATCCCTTCATGGTCACCTAAATTCGCCGATGTAATATAGACTGAATACTTCACAGAGAAAAACAATTTTGCCGTTTATTAAATGTTTATTCATGAGTAACGTTTGTGGTCTATGAAAAATTGTAATATAATCACAAATATGTTGAATTGAAAGGAAAAGTTAATTTTCTTACACGCTCTTTAAGGCTCGAAATGTCAGCGATAGGATGTTTGGATAAAGTAGAATTTACTTTTCCAATAAAGACAAGTATTTGATATTCTCGATCCTTAGAATTGTTACTGTAACTTAACAAATAAAAGGGCAAACTTTTATTTACCTTGAGTAAATTTACTTTTTGCAATAGTTAGGGTTGTATTAAACCTAGGGCTTTTGGGAATGATGGTTTGTTCAAACAGACACCAGTTTGACTGTGTAGACATAGGGTTAATCTTGTTTGGGGAGGTATGACAAACAAGTCAGCTAGACTTGACCAATCTGTTCTTGCAACATTAGTGTGTGAATTTTGCGAAACTATGCGATTTGTCATTTCTGTTCGGGAATTTCGGATGTTTCTATATTTGTTTTCATTTTCTTCGGAAATGCCTGATTTAAAAGATGTGTTTATTTTAGTTTTTGTGTGCTTCTTTCTATTTAGCTTCTCGTTCCCATGTTTTTGCCAAAGGTGTATGTATTCGAAAACACATCAACCGCACTTTCCCCTCCGATAAAGCAATAGTAATTCACAAGAACATTAAAATAATGAAGTCAAAATAAGCATATAATTAAATGAAACACTGCAAGTATTTATCAAGATAAAGAAAGGGTTTTGGTAGAATTCATTCAATTTCAAGTTGCAAAAGGCGGAGTGTTTGTTTGTTTGTTTGCTTTTTTTCTTTTCTCTTCTTTTTTTGTGGTTTACTTTTATTAATATTATTCTTTTTTTTTTTATTTTCTCGAGGGGGGGGGGGGGGTTATTAGGTTATGGAGTAAAATACATTATTTAAAAAGAACTCTGTAATAAGTTGTAAGCTTTTTTTCAAACCGAGTGAACGCCTACATGTACATGGCATAGACGTAAATTTGACGAATTGATTAGAACAAATTATGATAATGAATACATTGTGATCCGAGCATCTTCTATACAACAAAAGCGCCAACGCTAAGAGTATCAATTATTTCAGTCTAAACCTATCCATCAAAGCTGATGTTGAAATCACAAGTATCGAATTCTTTACGTTACCCATACGGTGAAATGAAAGTACAAAGCCCTATTGTTTTATTTAAGAAATTCCGATGGAAATACTGATTGATCAGATATGCAAAACGGGACGCTCATCGTAGAGAAAAAAAAGATAAAACGTTGAAAAGCAAGAGAGATACGGATATCGCAATCTTTGCACAGGGTTCAGCGATGTTTAGCCAAGTTTCATTTTCTAATTAAAAATTAAAATACCCCACAAGTAACATGAAAATGTTATGTAGACATGATTTCATTCGATATGCCTGTTGTAATTTTCGATACACTTAGAAATATCAAGTGATAAAGGGGTTTTGACGGTGGTCTGTTGTCGTGCCTAAAAGTGTTTTTGGAAGCCCTAAAAGTGTCGAATTTTATTCTCGGGTGTGAAGACACATACCCCCCTGTGTTTTAATGAGGGGATGTGAGGTGAGGGATGGATCGAATTATGTCGTCGGGGTGGTAGAGATAGAGGCAGACGATGACCACCAGATGGTTGTCACTTGTCAGTTTTGATGGACGCAAAGAAAGAGAGAAACGATTCTGAATAAGCCAACATCTTAGTAGGGAATGATTTTCTTGGGGATCAGAGGAACAACATGAAAAAATAAAGAATTACTCTAAGTATTTGCTTCCCTTTTACCATTAGTCGCAACCTCTTTATATGTTATACTAAATGAAACTTATTATAAAACATTTACCTATACCCGATGTGTATTGTACATGTTATTTGTTAATGCACATGTAATTTTCATATGCTGTTAACATTTGTTACATTTACAAGTAGAAACATCGTAAAAATAAATAATTTAGCATGAAATATCTACTTTTGTACATATGTAAAGTTTGTAATCTTCTATCTTAGAAAAATTTCAAAACGGGGTACATGATTTATGCCCCATTTCTAAAAATTGAAAAAAAACCCCAAAATAACATTTTTATTCACATTTCATGAAGAACATAATATATAAACACACACAAAATTGCCAACCTTTCGCCACTTGCTTTTGTTTTAAGTTGCAATGTTATTGAGTATGTCATCACGTACCTGTAAATATTGGCTTTCCCCGTGTTCGAACACTGATCCCTCATATGACCCAGACAACTGCATACCCCCTTCCTCAAATTCGTCCAAGCTAAAACTAACACCTTTTTTCTTCTTCGGAGATTCTGAAGTGTTTTCAGTACTTTCAATTTCATTGAAATTTTTCGTTTCTACGGCAACGATATGAGATGGCGCAGCACTATATAATTTCTCATGATTTTCATTGTTTCTGACCGTCTTCTCGTCATTTCGACGTATTATGCAAATCACCGTTACTATGACGGCGGAAATAACAAAGGTCAAGGCCACAAGTACTGCAGAAATAATGATATTTCTATTCCCATTGTCTTTTAAGGGTTGCAACGAGGATTCGTTCGTAAATTTGAGAATAATATGGAAATCCTGGAAACTTTCCAGTGGAATATCTCCTCTGTCCCTCACTGTTACTCGAACCATAAAAGTCATATCCGCTTTTATATTATACGTTTTCGTTAAAAATATCTTCCCTGTCGTTTTACCGATTGTGAAAATTTCTAATTCGTTTCCTTTCGTAAGTTCGTAAGTAAGTTGACTGTTTTTTCCTTGTTCGTCTCGATCGACAGCATCTACTTTAGAAATAAGAGAACCAACAGGAGCCATGTATGATATAGACATTGAGTTATTCACCCTGTTTGGAAACCTAATAGATGGCGCTTCGTCATTAGCATCTGTGACGTAAACCATGACACGTGTCGTATTGTTGCGACTTGGTACACCAAGATCGTAAGCCATAACACTGAAATCATAAGAGCTTTGTACCTCTCTGTCCAACCCACGGACAGTTTTAATTGATCCATCTTGTAAAATATAAAACGGAAAATCAGGCGTTGCAATTCCGTCAAGTTTGAACAAAACTTTGGAATTTTGTCCGTCGTCTGGATCACGCGCGGTTAATGTACCGATAGTAATGTCGCGCGATTGATTTTCCATAAAGAAAAACTGAAACATCGGTTCATCGAAAAAGGGCGCATTGTCATTAAGATCCGTTACTGTAACAATAACAGAAGCACTTCCTGTTAAGGGTGGACTACCATTATCCGTAGCTAAAACGGAAAACTTGTAAGTTGCGACTGTTTCTCTATCAAACAGTACGTTTGCGGTGATCACTCCAGTATTCGGATTTATAGCAAATTTATTCTGGCTGTTTTGATGTAAATGATATCTGATGACAGCATTCTGGCCGAAATCGAAGTCATGCGCGGATATTTGTGTTACTACGTCGCCTACTGCATTGTTTTCCGTAATAGATGCGATGTACACGGACTGAGAAAATTCGGGAGTTTGGTCATTTTTATCCATGACTCTTACCATAAACTGGACCGTTGTTGAAAGACTGGGAGTACCCTGATCACTACATATTATGCTGACATTCAGTACAGACTGGACCTCTCTGTCCAAGGGTTTATTAATCACCATTATATAACCTTTTCCTTGTACTACTCGTAATCTAAAGCGCTCATCTGACGTCAAGCACGTGACGTTGCCATTGTTACCAGAATCTGAATCATCAACGTTGACATGCGCAATAACTGCTCCAGTATTTATACCTTCCGACACATTTACGACAGTAGAATTTCCGCTTGAAAGAAAATTAATTCTGACGACTGGAGGGTTGTTTTTTACGTCCAGTATTTTTACCCTTACGACTGTTTGATCGGTAAGGGGTTGTTTTCCTTTATCACTAGCCTCTACCAAAATGTCGAAATCCTTGTCCAGATCGTATCTTAGCTTGTTTTTCACACGTATAATACCTGTGGCAGAATTAATTTCGAACATTTCTGTAATCATATTTAGAGCCGTCTGTCGTGAATTAAATCTATATATAATTTGCGCATTCTCGCCGCTATCGGAGTCAGATGCTGATACTTTCACTAAACTAGTCCCAACACTCACATCTTCATTTATCGTAACATTGTATAATTTATGTTCGAACTCTGGCGAATTGTCATTATCGTCCAAAACCTGAATGTCAACGTTGAGAATTCCGGAATTCGGTTGAAGGCCGCCATCTTTTGCGACAACCTGTATTGGGTATCTTGTCTGTGATTCTCGATCTAATTTTTGTTTTAGCACCAGTTTTAAAATAAAGCTTCCGTCTGATTTCTTTGTCGCGTTTAAACCAAACACTCCATCAAGAGGTAGAATCTGATAACTAACTATTTGATTTTGTGACGTAGTATCTGCATCATTGGCGTCCTCTACACCAAGAGTAGTACCGACTGCTGCCGATTCTGAGATAGTCAAAGTCACGAAATTTGGATTAAATATTGGGCTATTGTCGTTTATATCTTCTAACAGAATTTCAACAGAAATAATCACAAAATTCGATGTCGTTAAAGAATGAGCCATGACGTCAAACTTCAAATAACATGATTCCCGGAATCCACACTCCGTTTCCCTATCTATAACTACAGCTGTACGTAGATTTCCGTTTCCGGTGTCAATACTGAATAAAGTCTGCATTTTGGTCTGGTCAAGAAAATTGAACTGAAGGCTCTCAAATTCACCCTTGCTCATATTTTGGCGAAGTCTACTTTCATTTGCGATACTTCCTACGAGGGTAGATGTTGGAATTCCCTCTTGCAGGTTGAAAGTCACAATGATGTCACCAATAACTCCCGAGATCAAACACAGCAATAAAATAAATGCCGTCATCATGAAATTATCTAGTGTTATCAAGTCAGACTTTTATACTTTCTATAGCAGAAGAAACGGTTTCATGTGTATCGACTGCACGCCATACATCTAGGACCTGAAAAAAGAATAAAAAAAAAAATAAATAAAGCATGCTCAATAGTAGAAACTAATAAAATGCCTGTTTAATTCTTCAAAGCACTAAATACCATTGACATAAATTTTCTTCAAAGCATCTGGGCAAGTAAATGGCATAGAGGAAAAAAGACGTTGAGTTTGAACTAGTGGCAGCCTCAAATCTCCGGCATGTGCGTTAACTCATATTCAGCAGCGAGTTTTAATTACCATGTCCAGTAATGACGATATTGAGTGAATACGAAGGCCAAACTTATATCCCGATCGCTCACGTGTGCAATAGCACAGTTTTCTCAAGCACAGTCATCTAGACCAAAACCAATGCTCTGCCGAGCTACATTCACACACAAAAAGACCATTTTGGTTCCATTGACTAAGGTCCAAACTATTAATATTGCTAGCATGTATATTGTACTTCATTAGCACTCTTTATTCCAAGGAAAGATGTGATAAACGGACTACTTGATTCCAGTGCGCCGGTATGCAGATGACACAGATATGATATTCGAAAATAGAAACCACCTCATTATATCCGTGCACAAAGCATGAAATGGTATGGATACACCCTGGGTGCTTAACGTAACACTGTTGCATCACAAATTGTGTAACTCCAAAGATATGACCTCCAGAATTTTTGCACCGGGTCAACTTTAAGTGTTACAGGATCCTCAAAGTGTTTATCATTATCTTGCCAAGCAATCACATAGTCCAAGCTTAAACAAGAGTTCGATGTAAGGTCAAAGTTGTGGATGAAAATTACAAAATTCCCGAATATACTCCGTCATGTTCCCTTTAATACTTCTGCTAGATTAAATAAGTATGAACCACCACCCCTCCCCCAAAAAACTAAAAAAACAAAGGATTAATGAATAACAATACACTGAATTCAAATTAATAAATAAACCATTTTATTTCGCTATGGTTATCACTTCCCAGCCGCTGTTTGAAGTAATGAACAACATCCTGTCTGCATTTAAAATTTATACAAGTAAATTAATTTAATTTCGGAATCGTAGTTCAATTTATTCGTAACTTTTTATATGCACTGCACGTGTTTGAGGGGCATTCAATACCCTTTATTAAAAAGGAAATTGAAAAGAAGCCACTTGATCATGATTACTAATACCGCAAAATTGACACCCTAAATCTAACCGAGTAAATTCGGAAAAAAGAATATTTCACATTTGGTACCCAAAGACTGAAAGATAAACCTAACTGACAGTGTATTCTTTACCTCTGAAAATTCTTCCGTGACAACACGAGACTGTGATTAATAAATTTAGCAAAGAAGACTCGATCTTACAAAAGGACCCTCTTATCCGACGATAGAGGGATTAACTCGTGATTGCTTGGGGTTCAGAAATATAAAAGAATGTGACTATAAAAGTCGCCGTACACATGGTAAGGGGTCGAGTATTATTATATATCTTCAATACAATTTCACACTGTTGACCCCGCATCTTTAAATTTCATGTTAATTTCGGGATTTAATTGCATGTTCTTTCTACACGATTTTAGGGCCTATTATTGGTTTGTGTTAGAATATTTCTACACGATTTTGATTTCCGTTATTGCTTTGCATTTTAGCGTTGTCTGCAAGATTCTTATCTATTTTAAATAAAGAATTATTTAAAATCAGATCACTTTCATTTAATCTGTGAGAATAAAAGATATTTCCTAAACTTATATCGTTCAATTTCCCAACAGAATCATTCCAAAACGAGGGAAATGATTCATAATTTAAAATACATTAAAACATATACTGTTACCAACTGAAATACGAGAAATGTTTTCTCTACAATGCCACAAGCAAACTGTGCAACTACAGAGAGCGACGTTGCGTCGAAATCATTTCGTGTTTATTTGATTTATCCGTTTCAAAACCGACCGACCAACAAAAGGACCGTTGTAAACGGAACATAAGAAGAGTAAGATATAACGAAGTCGTATTAAATGAGCGCGTGTCATTTTTTGTTAAAGCCACCTGTCTATGTAACTTGACTTAGAAGGAACACAGATGTTACTATTAAATCTATCCCCCCCCCCTTAAAAGGTAGTGTCTTACATTAACGTCACTTACTGTGATGACCGATGACCGACCAGACGAGCTAATCCGACCTTAGCTGTTACTATATAATAAAATGAATCTTTGATACAAGTTAAAATTATACTACACTGCCCCATTTTCCGTCAGAAATTTACTGATAAAGTCCTACACATAACAAGAGTTAGAACGAAATATTCAATTTACAGGAGGGCGGAAGAACATGGGAGTAATAACCCCCCCCCCCCCCTTTCCTTACGCACAAAAATCTTGTCATGGTTAAAACCAGAGACATAGACTACTTTAGTAGTCTATGACTCTGGCTAAAACGCTACAAATAATTTCTGTCAGATGTGGTGAAAATGAAATGTGTCTCTCTCAGTTCCCCCTCCTCTGCTATTAAGTAAATAATGAACGGATGTTTGACACAACATTCTCGAAATGTAAATTTGACACGTAAAACACCATGCCATATTAAAAACAAACAAACAAAACAAACACACAAACACGGAATAAGCAACACCAACACTGTTGAGCTTACCTTAGAGTTTGTGTGCTACATGCAAAGCAAAATCAATATGCATGTGCTTGTTTGGGACAGATGACTTTTAAATTCATCTGGGGTTTTGAATGCTCATATAGTTCAGTAATTACTGATTTTAAAATGCATGTATGCAATAAATATTTTGAGTATCACGAGGGATACACATTTTATAAGATGCACCGAGAAAGTTACGTAAATAGCCTCGCTCACAACAAAGAGAATTTAAATAACAAAACGGTTACATAAACAAGGCGATGTAACAATTCATATTGTCACCGTGTCCTTTATTATTTTCATAAACAATTCGAGATAGTTTCATAACTTGTCACTTTTTCTTTTAATAGAGAGAGAGAGCGCACGCGAGTTAGTATCAAACAAGTGCAGTGCAAGTAACTTTACCTCATTTGTAACGGATCTAAAGAAAGGGGGAGGGATTACCCCAGGGTAATGGAGTTTAATCATTTTTGTTCGGAATTATACAGAACAATAAAAAAAAATCATATGTCAACACCCCCTCCCGTCTTGCCACTGCCACAGAAGACATGGAATCTATTTGTCATTCCAATATTGAATGTACGATGTATATGTACTTATTAAATTAGAAATTAAGATACGGACAGCAGTCCACTACCTTTCAATAAATCGCAAACTTTCAATTTACAATTTTCCATTTTATTTCTCATGATAGGACTAGAATTCGGAAATTTGTGTTTCTGACAAGACGTCAGGACATTTAGGACCCTCTTTTTAAAACTCTATTCCAATCAAAATTTATTACTACAGGCGGGAAATATATGATCAAAGAATACAGTAGAAGTGACCCATTACACGTGCGTAAAAGGAAGCACATGTCTATTTCAATAAGATACATGCACGGTACTTTTCTAGTTTCGTGTTTATACTAAATACTTCGTACAAAAATACATTCCTTACCTCGAAGTACATGTATTCGCTATTACAATAAAGATACTATTCAGTTCACATGCATGTAACACAATGATTTAGTGACTTCACGTTTTCACTCCATACTACATTCTTCCCCATCTCTAGCCCTTGATCTCAACGTAAACGAAGGATTGACAACGATAGGCCTAGCTTAACGCTGTAATACCAGAAATGATAGCGGGGGGACAGGAGGATTATCCCATAAAGGGAGAGTAGAATCCGATTCAGGGGGACGCAACTCTCTATTGCACACTACGTATTTAACACGATAACGGGTGTATGTACAAAGATAACTCCCTGTTGATTGTAAATCTATGTAAAACTAAGGTATCTTATTTTATACAAAGTTCACACGGAGCCGATTTCAATATTTTGATTGTGCAGGTCGATAATTTATATTAAGGACAAAGGTATGTATTTAACTTTAATGAAAACGTTTAACTTATCTGTTCCGATATACGACGGATTGAACAAATCCCATGCTTCGCGAATTATTTTCGCAATGTCTTACTTTATCGAAGCTTACGTAACTGTCATGATTTTATTAAATATTTCAGTTTTGATTTTTTTTTTTAAATTCTAAATTATAGTACCACAACAGAAATGAAATCTTACAATACAAATGTTACTTTATATCCCATATATAATATATAAAACAATCATTTATGCAAGTGGGAAATTATCTAAATCGTTTTGTTTCAATTTCTCTCTATGAAACAAAATTTTAAGTATAAGAAGAAAAACAAATAATAAAAACTTCGAAATAGACCTAATATTTTATGATTGGTTTTTCTTTGATCCTTGTCGACATGAAAAAAGACTGATGGCACATGTTCTTTAACAAGTCAGGTAAAACAGTAAGCTTATAATAGAATTCTTAATTAAAAATTCTACTTTTTACTTTTCTTTACTTTTACGTTAATTAGTTGACATCTGTTCTGCATTTGTTGATTATAGATATATTATAATGTAAATTTAAACTCCATGATGCAACAGTTGGAATAGAAAAAAAAAGAAACACTCTTCTTACCTTCACGACATTTCGGGTCAATGGGTGTTTTTAAGTAAAAAGTAATAGTCTTTGCTATAATGTAAATCATTCCGTATATTGTATTTGCGACCACATGAATCACATAACTTCGGTTAAGACTTCTGCTAAACCCCCAGCGCATCAATCATCTCTCGGTTTATGACACGAAAGTGCACAAGAGTTAAGCCCCTTATCTCCACTCTCCTACGCTATTATTCGACATTAACTGCAGCGATTTCTCACTTTCTTTAAAACATGTGTATACTCAACAAAACATCAAAGCGAAGAAGATTTAAGATTTTCACACTATTACCTATAAAGGCCGCTTGTGTTAAACGTTCAAATTTGATCCTAATTATGAACGGTCAACTTACGAGGTGACCAAAACAATCGCGAAAATGTCCGAGTTCGTGACGGGCTTGGTCCGTACCATCAGAGGTCAGAAAATGAATGAATTTTTCCTACGAGTCCCTTAACCTCCCGCAGTCCTGTCAAAAAGATTCAATATTCTCTCCCCATGTCCGCAAACTATCCCGTTAATGCTTTTGTGTAAGCAAGAATTGCGGTCAATATTTACTATGTTTTGTTTGACATATTTGCGCTTGAGCTCCAATTAGTATCGTGCGAAGTATCCGCTACGATATAGAAAAAGGAAACAGTGGGAGAATGCATGGCTCGAAATCAAAGCCAAGTGAACAGTCTCTGACACTTCTTAGAATTTTTACAATTCAAGAAAAATTCAAACAAGTCATCTCTAAACAAATCACATAACACGTGGCTTGAATCATATCTGAAAATGTGTCTAATATTAAAGAAGAACCAAAAAACAAGTTAAATAGCCTTATTTAAAATAAGAAAAAATTTTACGATTTATTTTTGTAGCTGATTCAGAAGTTTTGAAAACCAGATTTTTAATTATAAATGTACTTTGGTAATTCTTTCATTCGGCTTTAATTTTATGTTAAAATAACATACTGAGATTAAAATTTGAAATGTAATACCACAAGCGTATCTGAATGAAATTGTGAAGAAAAGTATGAGAATTGTAATTAAAAGAAGAATTAAGTCTACTAAAAAACTACAAATATATTTCAAATATAATGTAAAGTGAGACGATATCAAGATACCGTGCAACGTGAGACAGGGTTCAAATTATTGTGGGGGAAAATGACGACATATTTTGAAAAAAAGGGAAATACATACTGTCACAAATATTACACCCAATTCATAAAATACAAGAAAATCATGGAAAATGTCGTTATGAGACGCATCTGATATAATTACCTAATTTATCATTCATTACGTGTAAATTATATCATTATCTGGAGGAATAAATGCTAGGTTATTCATTCTCAATTCATTTCAAATATACTGGTTAAATTCAGTCCGTGATAAAAATAGTACACTTCGATCACCTATACAATACTTTAAAACTTGATGTCAACGGTATCACTAACTGACACGATGATAAAGTCAATTCATCGAAAAAAAGAATCTCAGAGTATAAAAAGAAAATATTATCGCAGATCAAATGTACATACAATACACTGTTTACCCTTTTTAGAAGCATCAATCGCCTTATATCTAATAATTGGGGGTTTTAGAAATGTAAATACCGTGATGTTAAAATTCGATCGTGAAGTCTTTAGTGAATTTACCATAATAATGTCGATAATAGCATTACCTACCTACCTTTCAGAAATTAATGATGTAAACATCCAATTAAAGTTAAGACCACTATTATCGTCCCTGTTACTCAATCTTTACAAGCATTTCTACGCATCTTTACAAATGTATTAATGCGCGCAAAGTTCAACAAGACAGGGTCAATTGTACTTCCTTACATAATGGTCTTTTTTCAATAACTGTGGAACCAGGTATGCTAGCTATCATATGTGTGCTTTCGTCTACTCAATCTCTGTAAATACTGCTATATTTCACGTAACAGACAATTATTTACTCAACTAAATGATGTAAAATGTTCAATTCTATACTCGATAGTCCCCCTTTTAAACACAGTTTCGATACCATATGTTAAAGAGCCCTTGACGTTTAATTTGTTTATTTGACATACGTGGTAGATGGTTGTTGATGGATTTAATCCATACTTGGTATGTAGAGCAAGCATGTCTACTATTGGCATCATGGCATGGACAAACAGACACCTGTGCGCGAAGAAAGCACGGATTAATTTTTTTGAAAGATATATGCCATCGATATATTTGCTGACTGTCTCGCTTCAAGAAGATACCGATAGATTGTATTATTTCACATTACATAAAGCCTATAGCGAAGTCTGGCACTTTTATCTATTTGCTGATATTAGAGTTCCATGGCGGCACAAAAGTAAATGCCGTGACGATCAGATTTTCTTTGTTCATTTTACAAAGACAGTAAGTCTCAAATTATACTTCAAAATACATTAAGCAACGGAACCTAAAAGGACCACATTTCGATGGAGTCTAAGAGGTTCCATTGACAGTGCTATAGAAGATTTTTAACGCTTTTGCTTAAATACTGAACTTCTAGTGTGTTAAAATGCGCTAGAGAGTGGAGACAGATCCTGCAGTTTTAGAAAAGGGTGGTGGTGTAATCTCTTGATACTAAATTCCAAGAGTGATATGGAGGTTGCATCAAAACATAATCTAAATAACAAAACAAACCCCGACCTTCCCCACCTTCTGTATTCACCAATGAAGTCATTGTAGTGCAGGGGGTCCGGGTTCGAACTCCGGAACGTGCCACTATATTTAAAATAATATAACCACCTGCTGGCTTGTAGGAACTAAACACAAGTTGATGAAATATATCTAAAATCACGACAACACAGCCAAACAAATATCCACAGAGCAGGAAATCGACCAAGAATAAAAGCAATATGACTTCTTGTGCATAAATACGGCGGGAAACGCCAAATACCAATATGAAAAGTACTCACTTTGATATTAAAGATTGCGCATATGAAAACATGACATACATACTTGCTATAAAGGAGGATGCTTGAAAATTGCTTTAAAGATAGAAATAATAGTAATTAACTTTTCAAAAGAACTGAGAAAATATCCATTCGCATACAAATAAATATGAATGTTTTTGGATTTATCTTTAGTTCCTATATAATGTGTTTATCCTGATGTCAAAAACACGCAAATTATAAGTCTTATGTATCCCCTCTGAACATATAGACGATATTTCAACACAGGGGAGATAATTGCCTACATAAACCAAAAACTATATTTCGAAAAGTTACGCTAGAAACAATATTTTGTCAGCTTCAAGTCGTCCAAATGATGTCTTCATCCTTCGCCATTCCCCTCTTATATAAACACAGCTTGTATTTTCTGCGTGCCACTGTAAGTCGTTAGTGCATATTTGTTTATAATAAACCAAGTTTAATGTCCGACATCTTTATTTATTAAGCTCGAAGAGCTATTTCTTTAAGGCATCTTGAAATTCTATCGACACGAAGAAAACGAGTTTTAAATGAGAAAAAGATGGTTGTGTTTGAAAAAGAAGTGAAGACCTGACTTTTCACATGTGGTAGACACAAATACACATCGCTCACGTTTCAAATATGTTATAAATAAAAGTTTCTCTTCCGTTTTCTGCTTTCCTTCAAAGTGCATCTCTCTTTTTTATACTGCCACTTAAATTGCAATCTTCCTCTCGTCAATTTTTATTGTTTTGAACTCTTTCGTAACCCCATCCCTCTCTCTCTCTCTCTCTCTCTGTCTTTCTCTCTAGTCATATACATGAACTTTTGAAAAGTTCTGTACATTTTTATTGTTATCTACATATAGCTTCCACTTGTTTATTTCTCTCTTTCAATTACATATATTTTAAATTACTTATGCCAATCATATTCATGATCTTTATTTCACTTATACGTACTCTCATCCTGTCTCGTGTATTCCATCCCTTTATAATTTATTTTCATTTTCTATCTGTATAACATCATATACATAGAGTTATCAAAATCACCAATCATTTCCTTATTCACTCTTCTATCTTATTAAATGATACACCTTAAATACATCTTCTGTCCCTCTATATACATCCATGTTCATATACTATCAAGATTTACTATAATGTTCTCTTGTTCCTCCTCAATACTTTCTCTCATTCACTTCCCCCTCTCCCATTCACATACAAGCATTCTATCATCCAGTCCTACTCCGTGCCATTCACCGCTATCATTAACTTTAACCACCCTCTGATTTCTGTACCAAATTCACCCTTCTTCATACTCCTTTCTTTCATTCACTACTATTTTCTCTCATTCTCACCTTCACCACCACCTTTTTATCACGAGCTCTTTCTCTTTCCCGATACATTTTCCCTTCCTTTTCTTTCTCTCTTACCTCCCTCCTGGCATCCCGACCACCACTTGACAATAACGACCCTGACATGTATGAAGTAGATACAATTTATCACTTTGTTTAATTACATCCTATTAACAGCGTCACGGAGGTGTTGGACTAACTCGTCATGTGTGTCGTACCTTTGGACAGAAATGTCATTTTAGTGAATCACTTACACACACCTTCATGTTCAGTTCAAATTTGAATTATATCAAATACATGCATTATTACTTCAAAGGCTGACTTCCATATGATATAATTATCAACAGTCGTTTGTGATTATTTACCGCAGAAACTTGTATGTAAAGTTAACAATACAAGCCACACAAATTCAACAAAAACGTAATTATTATTCTAAAGGGGCATGAAGTTCGTGCTATTTTATTACAGAGTTGGAATATCACATGTACACAACAACCTGGATTTCTCAAGCCACCACCCCACTTTCCACTCTTTCTCTCTTGTACAACATGTATATTGGTTATACATCCTCTCTTGTATATATATTTCACATACATGTATTTCATAAAAATGTTATTTTAATGGTGGAGAAATTAGGAAAATCAAACAGAATAAAAACATCGACACAAAATAGGAGGAGCCATATCTGGCATCCTGTAGGTGCCACGGGAGAAGAGGGCGGTTCCACTTGACTGCAATCCCAATATCAAACACGACGACAGCAGTTCACTTTCTTAATACAAAAAAATCAAGTACATGTACTTGTATTAAAGGACGCACTAACAACGGTGAATTTAAAGGTTTTTTTCTGTGGAATATGAAAGACTTTTTAGCAATAGCATTACAAAATCGTTATACACAAAATAGTGGTGTTATTGTATAGTACATACAAATTATATTTGTAATTACTAGTTTTTTTTATAAAAAAGGGTATATCTTCATAATACACCTGAATATTCATGTACTTACTGAGAATTGTATCATACATATTGTACTTTTACCGAAAGTTTTAGTAAATTTCAGTAAACAATTTAGTAAAAGGGGAGAAAAAAACCAATACAGTAAATATACAAACGTAACGTTTGATATGTTTTTATTTTGTTCTCATTTATTACTACGGAAAACAGACACATATGCTCGTAAAAGATATTGTAATCGGGGAATGAGAATAGATCTTACTTAAATCTTAATTAATTTGACATATTACATTTACGCAACATTCATTCTGCTAATATACATGTGTACAAAAATAATAATTACATAAATTTTTAATTAACTTTGATTTTATACAACTAAAACTTTGTCTTTTTTTTCTCCTGCAGTAATTAATCTTTACCTTTCTAATTTAAACTTTGTTTTAAATCAAGTATGAAATATAGATGCACGGACGTCATTTCTTGACCAGCCTGCGGACAAGATGTCCGGCATTCACGAGACATTTCACCCTCATTCACCTGAAGGCGAGTAACAAGACATGAAAAATGAACCAAGATAAGACATATCCCTTACCTCTACGGTATGAAAATCCGAGAAATAATTCAGAACCCTCCTCCTTTACAAATGTTTCTAACATCAATAAATTTGTTCTTTTCCATTTATACACTTAAATCGATCTCCGATACGGCAAGATTCACCAACGTGAAGAGAGATGACAGATTCAATTAACTCAACACAATAAAGAGGGTTTCACCACAGTGTCTGCATCCATCGTATGTCCTTGCGCTTTTTAACGACACCCTTTCTTTTCAATGATGAATTCTAATGTTTCCCTCTACCCAATACTATTGCATTTGGGCCTTTCAGTTCTAAAGATCGTATCTATAACGGTAAGGTCTTCGTTACAAAACCGGAATTTTTAATGAAATTAGAGAACGCTAAATTTCATTTAAAACGTTTAAAGCCTGTCAATGCAGAGTTGATGAAAAGTGAGATTTAAATGCAAGGTTTGATTTTTATCGAGTTGATATCGCAGATGGCTATCTCTTTACAGACAAACCTATGTAGAGATAACGTATTTTCTTACAGGTGAAATATTAAAGGGATATTAACTTTGTATGACCAGATAAAAGGGAAAAAAAAAGAAGACCAATAGCCAAATACAAATGGATTGTATTTCCCCTCAACATGGTATTCATTAATTTAAGGAGGTTCAATCCCGCTATGTTTACATTAAAATTTCGATATTTTTTTTAAATGTCACAACCAAACGGGACATACTGGGTTCGATTCCCGAAATGGACCATCATGATTAGAAATTTTAACCTCTTGTTCTCCTTTTCGAACTTGAATGTTAACAGGGTAGGTTTCGAAATACAAACAAAAGATATTTCTAAGCAATACTTTCCTACACTTCGATTCTCAGCTTAATCGAAAATTGATATTCCACCTATATTCTCTCAGTGTGTATATAAAATCTCGGGATCATGCCAACATTTTTACTTCTCTCCTTGAAAATATCTTTTAAGCAGCTTATTTGCTCTTTTCATATCAAAGACATTGCTGACAATGCTTGTGTCTAACACATCCAGCTGAATTCAGCATCAAAATGTTCGAGGAGTGCCGAATGTTCTTTTTATTTCTTTAATATTTTGTTTCTTATTCCGTATCATATGAAGCTTTCTTATTAGCGCGAGTCGTGTTACAAGACGTGTATATCGGTTCTGTATAGAAAGGAAGTGTTTTTACCCGAGCTTTGAATACGCCCTATACTTAATATAACACTATATAAACAGCGTCACATATTGTATTTCTTACCACAGATACATGCCCATGGGGACGTTTCGTACGAAATCGTTTTGGCGAAACAGAAAATGCATATGTACGAAAACTTGTTTGTTTATTTGTGTGTTTGTCTTTTTAAGGGAGTGTTGTTTATTTATTATTTATTTATCTATTCATTTATTTAATCATCTATCTATATAATTAATCATTTATTTATTTATTTACTTACTTATTTATTTAACTAATTTATTTATTCATTCATTTAGTTATTCATTTATCTATTTATTTATTTATTTATTTTACATTTCCATAAAATGCAATTAAACCACAGTTTTCAGTGGACTACATCACAATGACCTTTCATTAGTTGGTTCGATTCCCGATCGGTGCCAGTATAAAAGCGTGCACAGTGCCGGTGGTTCTCTCTGGAAAGTCTAGCTTCTTTTTCCACTCATAAACATTGACAGCAATCATATACCAGATGTGCAGTTAAGCAATAACAATGAATAAATCAGAAGGGAACAAACCGGTACTTCAGTTCTGCAGTTGGGGGTTTACTACATCTTGGAGTATAAAAGCTAGAGTTTTAAACAATAAAGACAATCTACATGGTTTCGCAATTGAGATTTAAGAAATTTGAGCTAAACATCAAGAATCAAATGCTGCATTTATGTCATTTGTAGATTATGTGCCTTTCTGATACGTTTCCTGCAGCTGGATGAAGAATTACATTCACCGGGATTTGAATGGATAAAATATATCTAAAACCCGTCATTTGGCCGTAAGAAATACATACATTTGTGTATTTTGACTGACGCCCGTTACTAGGTTTCTTTTTTTTATCTGCTTATGTATTTTTTTCCCTGCAGCATGTCCATTGTACAAAGAATTGGCCGGTATATATTTCAATGCTCTATTTCTAGATCATGTTGATATTGCAAACACATTTCACTCATTGATTTTAGAATTAACCTTGAGTATTGGGGAAAAATGGACAAATACTGGAGGAAAAAACATACAAATAGCCTCGATATTGAATCACCTCCCCCTTTTTTCATGAATGTGAGTACAGACTCATTGGACAATGGTTGATATATCGAAAGGCCCGTGGGATGTTGATATGTAGACACCATGGATAAGCACAAGACATCAAAGCCTACAAGGGCCAATGCACAATCCTCTAACAAAGCCCCCACTAGCTTCTTGGCACTCTTTCGTAAAGGTCCAACAAGTCAATGGGCATGCCTTACAGTGCCCTATTTGTATGCAAAGCAAGTCTTCATTTCTTCTTCCAGAATTCTTTCGCCATGGGCATGTAAACACAAGCGAAATATTATCATTCCCTTGTAATAAGTATGTTATTTGATCAGTTCTAAAGATTTAAATCAAATTTAATATTACAAATGTTTAAAAAAAAAATTGAGAAATTAAGCACACATCTATGAAACCGAAATTCTAACCATTTAAATTATAGATAAAAGATCTGAGTTAATCATTTTTTAATTGCTTATTAATTTTAAATTTTTGAAACGGTTATTTGATACATGTACACACATATATAGAAAAAAGACAATGTAGTTAATTATTGAATGCAGCTGATTTACAAATATTATCAATGTAGATAAAACATACGAATTAAGATAGGTCTCGATTTGAGCTTTAAATTTTATGTAAGAAAATTATTATTAAAACATTTAACATGTAGATATTATAATATTGTAAAATGTATGTAAATGTATATTTACCAAACTGGAAATATTGATGTGAAATGTTAAAAATTCCAAATCTACCGTCAATACCACATAAGCTTCTAGAAAAAATCCACATCCATGTCACAAAATAGAATGAAACTTCTTACATAAGTTCACTTTTTGTAATTCAATTGAAACAGTCGAGAAAGACATACAATGGCCGCAGCACCCCGAATAACGATTGCCAAGAAATCCTGCAGTGCAGATTTGGGCTACAGGTGACAAATCAATCAGAATGTTCTATAATGGCCATTAATGACATAATAGACCACAGTCTTAAATCCCTAGCCCACCGGGACTTTGAACATACACCGAGCTAATTTAAGACCGTGCAGCCGGCGTAATGATGGCTGACTGTCCGTCGCCCGGGGGCAATCTTCACCAAAGACGTGCCGGACTGTCCCGCGCGGTTTTGTACGTTATTTACCTCATTTCCGTCCAAAATAAATGTTTTTCTGTTAGGATTTAGATGAATCAGTCGTGATTTATAGACTTGATGTAATTTTATAAAATTGCACATTATAGTTAGTCAGGTGAGCCCAAGGTGTATTTTTATGGCCTTTTTCATTGTACCGATTGGGAAGATAATTGCACCTCTTTTCTTTGACATATGTTTTATGATATCAAATTAGATATGATGATTTGCAACATTGACCTATAAGAGTGTAGCTATATATAATATTTAACATGGTTCTTTGCCTGAAATTTTCGGTATGGAAACGGAGAGGGGGCGGTCTTTTTTCGTCGAGTTCCGGTTTGCTCTTGTTTTTGTAAGTAAAATATTTTTTGTAAGAGGGTTGTATTTACAGCGAATGATCTGTAATGGGGCAGTATAAAAGCATGGACTTTAATTAATTCAGAAGTGGTTAACTGATTGATTGATTGATTGATTGATTGATTTTTGTTTAACGTCACACCAAGAACATTTCACGTATACGGTGACGGAATCTGCCTGATGCGGGGCATACAAATTTTGACCTTTGCAACGGACCCACCTGAAGCAGTGAGGGATCTTTAACGTGCCATGCATACCACGACACGGGGCCTCGGTTTTCACTGTCTCATCCGATAGACAGGACACCGGCATGACCAGAGCGGGACTCGAACCCCGACCCCGAATTTTCTTACATTCCAAAGGGTAGAGAAAGTTGGGCGCTTCGTAATTAGGGCGCAGGTAAAGGGTCGGATCAAAATGAATAGTTTGCTCTAAAAACAAATGAAAAGGAACATTGACCTCTCAGAACCCATGGTATTAATCAATTACAGGAGAGTACAAGAGAATTATATATTGCGTCAAAGTGAAAATCCATGTATATGCATAGTTTGGATGTTACGTCTAGGCTGTGATGCGCACTGTTAGGCAGCCTGATGACAGCTAACCTTGGCGATTCGGTAAACAGACACTGGTCATAATCAGACTGCACTAAGGCCACTTTAATAAAGATTGAATAACATGAAACACCGTATCCTTCTTTACGGCAGTGAAACATGGTAAATGATAAAAGGCGATAAATAGTTTCTTGATACATTCCTACATAAACAAAAAGGAGAATCCTGAAGACCTACATGTATTAGCCATAGAAAGTGAGAAACGATGCAATGATGGTGACACGAGCTAGAATGGAAACCATCAGTAACATCATAAGGAAAAGATGGAAATAGGACATGTTCTGCTCATGGATAAGAACAAACATGCCAGAGTAGCGCTTACATGGGCATCAGAAGGAAAGCGTAAGAGAAGGAGACATGGAAGAGAAATGTAGAGAATTAGAGAGAGAGAGAGAGAGAGAGCGGGGAAAACAGGCTTAAGATCATGGGGAGACTCAGCTAGAGTAGCAGAAGGAAGTACAGTATGAAAAGGACTCGTTCATGGCCCAATTCTCCACAGGGAGAGAAGGCATTAACTCAGACTTGAATAACAAAAATGTGAATCAATAAAAAAAAAATCCAAAAACCAAATAAATAAATAAATATATATATATAAATAGATTAACAGATAAATAAAACTAAAACAAAACAATAAAAAACAAATCAAAACAGAATTTAAAAACAAAAACAAAACAAGCAATGTCGAGTTTCACTTACGCATTTTATGGATGTATAAATCTCTAAATTTCCCACTGTATAATATATGCAAGAGATTGGTTATTCTTTTGGGTACCATCTTGAGAGCTCAATATTCATAGATTTCCCGATTGTTATACTATAATGACGTAATACAGATGAACAATAGGTAAATATTGACTAGGAAACATGTCTGGAAAAGTATCGGAATTCAATTTTGCTAAAATGAAGGGAAGATTAGAGTCGTTTCGTGTTTCTAAATTAACTGGAGATTTCGATACTCCACCCACAATGAAATGAATAAGGGGTATCAAGAAAATGATATGAAAAATTGTTTTATGGTATCAGCATTGTTTGAAATACATCTATTTACTTTATTTACCTTACAAAGTACTTTTCTACTCTTGGTTCTCTATCTATATCGTTTTGATCACTTGATAAAATCCAGAAGGCTGACATTATATCATATTATATCATATCATATATGTACAATGAATGAAAAATACCTAGTGCCATTCCAATTCATCAAAACATCAGATAAGAGAACATATAATCTAATAGGCTGTATATCTGAAAATGTCGAAACAATAATAAAACGAGAGAGTCAGTTTAAGAACTTCGTACTCTCGTTGTAACAATGACCAAAAAAAAAAAAACCACAAAAAAACCCCACAGCTTGTCTTCCCATAACCATGACTGACAACCGTACAAGTATTGTCATGCCTAATAGTCATCGAAAATCCGTCGCGTTTCGCATTCTTACATGTTTACAATGGGTTTTGTTATTTCGACTGAATTTTCCTTATTTTCTCTCAATTTTTTAAAGAACTGATCCTCCATATCCAATAGATTATAAGAATTATTTCTTTGTATAATATGTTTATATAATACGGATTCCGTTATGCTGTCTGGAGTTTGGTTTCATCCATTGTCTCTTAGTCATTGATTATCCACGGTTTTCTGCTGATATTTTAAAATTTTAATCTTTATACTTTTAAGGTCTCTTTGTTGAAATATTTCTTCTATATCACATAGCCATTGACTGAATCATGTTTCTTTACAGTAGCCACAAGAGCAACACAATAAAAGCGGATGAAAGTAACAGTAGGAGTTCTCGGCCTTGCGCGGAATTAATTAGAAACTTTGATCACCAGAGGGCATGATTTTTATTCCTGCAATTTGTTTATTTAATGCCCACTTTCACACCTCACTGCGTAATTACAACAAGATCATATCAGGCGAATAATTTCAAATTTGTTTCGAATTTGTCTCCATTCCGGGATTTAAAAAATACATAAACTCGATCTCGGCGCGTTTGAATCATTCAACAATGTAGATTAGAATCTGGAAAGAGTGAGATTTTATGGTGAAAGGGGATACTAAATGACCACCCTTAAACTTTGTAGTGTTGTTAAATTCACATACAATAAAGATTGGAAACATGATTAAGATGGGTTATTACATATTGTTGGAGCTTCAAACATGATAGGATCATTTTGTATAATGCTTTGGAAATATCTGAACGATACTTTCATATATGTACATGAGAACACAATCTTATGCAATGAGTGTAATAAAAACAAATGCATACCATTTTTATTTCATTTTATTTATTCATTTATTTATTTATTTATTTATTTTTGCAGCGTCAACGTAATTCTGAGCATTTCGAAAACATCTTTTTTTCATTATTAGATATTTGACAATGATTACATGTATATTTCTAGGAAATGAAATACATTTATTTTACATTTATATCATTAGATATGCATGTACATGTATGCATAATGGTCTTAATTTTGTTATTCAAACATGTTATAAATACATTTATTCTGAATTGAAAAATGCGCATACAAAGTGTTTTGTTTGGTTAGAGTGTACTTCTTGTAAGGCACGTTTCATGGAAGCTGGACTGCCAAATGAATAGACGGACAGAGACCTATGCTTACTGGAGCGTGCAGGGACGATTTTATGAAAGAGAAGAGAATCAATGTTTTGATCAAAACTCTGACAAACAGATGATGCAGTAATCCGAGGGTAGATATCTCTTATATCGCATGTGCAGTACAAATCGCTTAAATGTGAAAAAAAAAATCAACAAACCAAAATGAGGTGAAATCAAAAATAGTTCAAATGACTTAAAATGTTTATTATGTTCTGTACAGTAACTTCACATTTCAAGTTTTATATGATTTTAGTGTCTACACTACAAGTATAGGGCGTAAAAGAGTATGGTACAGAAAATGTTCAAAATCAAAACCACTGTCACTTTTGTAACACTCTACCAGAAGGGGGGGGGGTGTTACCGATGAGCCAAGTGAGCACTGAAATCTAACTTTACATGGGCGGATCCAGAGGGGGCTTTGGGGATAGTAACCCCGCCCTATTTTCAACGAGAGAGAGAGGACGAGAGGATGGCAGAAAGAATTCCGGAATTGGTCAATGCTGTAGCGCTGAGTCAGATTTTATCCATCCTTTTTAAAACAAGAATTATTTTGTATTTTACTATAAGCTTAGAGATGTGATACGGATGGGGTTTGAAGTGGAGTAATTTTTTCCGCTCCCTCTTTAGTATCTCTGATGCCAAATGATCATTGACTACTATCATAGAGATGAAAGACACTATCTGTAATCGTTACTTTTAAAATACACAATACCAGTGATCAAATAAACAAAATATTAGGCAACAACTGTCGTATCCAGTGGCAGATTTAGAGCCCCCTCCCCCGCTTTTCGCCACATATTTACAAGTAAAACTTCAGATTAATCACCAAAAATGGCTGGGTAGTTTGGCTAATACACCTCCCCCCTTTTTCGGAAATCCTGGATCCGCCACTGATACCACTGCTTTATCATTGTATTGAACAGTTTCTTTATCTTCGTATAATACTAGGCAAGAGGAAATTAAAAGCATGTCAGTTTCATTGTTGCAACATAAAATAATGTAGATACACATGTATATGTTAATATTACTTACTGTAATTTTCGCTCTAATGTCCCAGGTAGGCATCCCTATCAATTTGAGGTCACACACGCAACAGACCCTCGTTAAACACTTTACAGTAACAGATCAACACCCCAAAGTCAACAGGGCAGGATTAGGGGAGATTTTGCTAATTAATATAATCCAAATATTAAACACAAATCGCAACTTTTAAAGTCAAAGCCCTGAAAAGAGGACCTTGGACTGACTTCAAAAGGACCTAACTTAACGACTGAAGAGTGGGGATCAAACTTCTGAAAGAGAGGTCAACAGTATTCTTGTCTTGATTCATAGGGCGCCCTAAGCGTCCGTTATAAGACGATATAATACCGGATTCCGTCCCTTCTCGGGATATATTTTGAAATGCATTTATTAATTGTTTAATTAGGTGGATAAGTGCAATTACACGTGACTTAGTAGATTAAATTTCTGTTTTTATATGTTTAAATACGGTGGGAAAATTATAAAACTATGGTATATGTTCACGTAATTATATGACATTTGTACATTTAGTATGAAGGGATCAATGTCAAGAAAGGCTATAGGAGTAATTTTTTTTTCTGAAAGTGCATCGCATTTCCGATTGGTATGACGCCGCGATTTCATTACTCTATTGCAATGCAGTGATCTTGAAGCATTTTCTAAATATTTTCTTTACTTATTCCCTCTAACAATAGATAAAATGAAAAAGTCGCTTGGCACAACCCCTCCCCCTAAATTTATGTTTTTTTAAAATATTAGATTTAACACACAGTATTATCCCTATAAAATGTTCGTAACTTGCGACATTTTCAAAGATTTGTTGTCAAAACGAAAAAAAAAACCTTCCTTACCTTTCATGATGAAGAGATAGCGCGATCTGAAAATTATATCAAAAGCAAAAAACGTCACAATAGTCTCCATCCACGTGACTCATACAGCTTTCAAACGAAGTGAGGAGCTTTTCAATGCAAGAACAAAGAGTTGATATTTACCCAAGCCACTGGCATCCCCAGAGTTCCTATTAATGTGTGAATCCGCAGAGTCGATAAAAAGTATGTTTTCAAACGATTCGGAATAAATGAATATTAATTAACATCCGTTAATAAATAAATTTTCACTGGTGATGCATCTCTCTGTCAATTAATGAAGATTTAAATCCTTTGATGACAGGACTAAGTTAAGATAAGATAAACATCACCTACATATTTTTTCAGAATAAATACTATGGATAGTCATAATCAAATGGTTATGATCAACGCACCTTAAAATTTGGAAAAATTCTAATTTATGCAAATGCGCTGTCGAAAGCGATGATTGAATACCAGTTATACATTAAAGGGGTTCAATGAAGAATCGAGCGTTAGAGTATTTTATTGCAATTGTAATGAATTCATCTGAAATCTTTGACTTCATTTGCGAGCTTTTCAATACACAATGCGAATTATTTCGAGAAATGCTCGTACTTCATGAATCAACTTCACGTGTAACCTGAAATGGGCACTATTAAATATTAAGGTTTATTCTATTATTTGCTGAGGAATAACAAATTCAGTTTGTAGTGGGATATTTGTTACGTATTCAAGCGAAGCAATCCATAATCAAATCACATTTTATTACAAAGTCAACTGCACTATAATACCGAATTAACTTCTACAGGGTCATTGGGTGAAATCAAACTTTTACTTCTCCCCTTCTTTGATACAAAAAGCATAGCGACATCTGGTAAGAAGATGTTAAAGAGATGTTGCGATGATTTTTGCAGTTTTTCTGGCAATTCTTTTAAATTCGTTCCTTTCAGAATAAATAAAATGCGATTTGTAAATGATAATAAAGCACAAGTGTTTCAACGTTTCAACGTGTATCAACGTTTGCGACTTTTACCCATCTACTTATGTATAAAGAACGGAGCAAGACCATTATATTATTTATTTGATTACCTCGTAAATGTTCTTACTCAATAATATTTTCTGCCGATTTCAACATTTTCACAAGCCCGTTAAAACAGCAGAATGGAAAATCATTAAAATTCATACATTTACCTACCAATAGTTAACTCTAATACTTACATTTATAAATCCTACTAATCTGTTTGTTTCGGTTGTTACCTATCATAATGGATTTTTTCTCGCACTGAATTCACGAGAAATCCCATATCCACATGCCATTTTCATTTAAGTTTTAAATTTCAAAATAAGCGAAAGGACTGCATTAAATGATATAATGAAAACGGAAGAAGATAGAAGAGACCAAGGTCTTTTACCCGAGATACATAATAGTCTAGACTGTGTACGACATTCAATAAACCTTGTAGATAAAAATCTAAATGTTTAAAACACGATTAAACACTGATTTCTCCATGTGACTCTCCTTCGTTGACTTGTCTATCTAGTCGTGCATACATGACGCTAATGTTACACGCCGACAGATTGCGCTGACAGCAAACAGGATGCAGCGATAAAGGCATGTCAAAAGTATGCATCAGAAAACTTAATGCGATATGTATGCGGTCATTGTGCATTTAAAAGCTTGATCATATATATGAATTTGTCGAGTTATGCAATTGATGTCACTATAGAGACATTCTGTGAAACCTGTTTTAAGGCAATCAACAAATTGGTCACTTAACGCAGGTGGCCTCTTAATATAGGTTGATTGTGTATAGACAATTAGTAACAAATAGAAAGAAGGTTGTTGAAGTCAGGTGGCCTCTTAATACAGGTTGGTTGTTTATAGTCAATTAGTAACGAACAGAGACTGATGCTTGTTGAAGATATGCATATGTGTATATATACTCGGTGATAAGAGTACAAATTTGTATTGACAGGTTGTCATAACTCTTACCTATTTCCATAAAGTGTCAAATTCTACTGTAAACACTAAAATATATAGATACCTTGTTGTTTATCTTTTACACACTTTCTTTCGTTCCATCTTTTCTTTTTTTCTTTTTGTCTTTATTTCTCTTCAAGATAAATAGCATAATGCATGTACATGCATAGATTGGTTTGTTTTATTTCACACTAAGATTTTTCATTTATACTGGCACATCTGTCTGATGCATTACAAGGGAACTTATATTAGGCCTATGCGATAAAAGGGGGCAGGCTTGGTGTAGTGGTTAAGCGCTTGGCTTGCGGCGCCGACGATCCGGGTTCGATTCCCGGGTTGCGCCACTATGTTTAAAAGGTTGGTAACCTCCTGCTTCCATGTCGCGATATAACTGAAATATTGTTGAAAGCGACGTAAAACACCAATCAACCAACCAACCAACCTATGCGATAAACCCAGTGAGGGATCTTTTAGAGACACGTCAACCGTGACATAGTACCTCTATATTAAAGATTCGGAAGGCACAAAAATTTTGTGTATTTCCCTATTCAATGTAGTTTTTATTTCATAAATTTTCTATGAATATTATATCATACTATAAAACAGGTCATAAACGTGATGCTAAGAACAAATAAAAGCAGAATGTATCACGGCAGTATCTACTGTATCGTGTACATCTACCCTTAATTTTGGAATGTAAATAGACGTGATATAACAGAGATATATTCAATAGTATTATCATCCACACAAGAAATCCTTTACTAGGGTATTTCCTTTCTGAATCTGCAAAACTTTTCCTGACAGAGCTTTAAGATTAATACATATATTTTGCTTTTGGCGGCTTAAAACAACTCTTTCATATATTGGGTTAGAAATCAATTTTCAGTCTGCTTTAGTTCTTTTTATCTATCTGTTATAATAAATCAAGAAAAATCCCAAAAGTTGTAGTACTTTATAATTACTTTATATTTTTGAGACAAACATTTAACAGAAATGTTATATTCTATCAATATCTAGAGACTTTCATATTGTATTCATGTAACAGTACAAGAATACAAACGACATTTTAAATTATAACAACCCTGTCTTCCGCCCGCTTTCAATGCCAAACGTGTGTGACACGTAAATGTAAACAAAGGTATGCTGTCCTTCTAAACATTACAAATCCCAGCATTTCCTCTGACAGACAAACATCAGACACGTGTAGTTATTTTCTCTATAGTAAGGGTCCATTGTAAATCAAGTAGAAAACAAACACTTCTTGTACTATTATAGTGTATTATGTAGAAGTTTTTGGAGACGACATTTCTGACCTGATTTATGGGGGTCACGTGTGACGTTTTATGATGACATCATGCCAAAGGTCCTAATCGTATTGATGTACTTCATAACGAGGCTGTGTAAGTCATAATTTAGTCCGAACTTGTCTGAAAGTTTACCTATGAGCAAATTTTTATGTAGATTACTTAAATAAAATTCTTTAAAATACCTGTTATATATTTTGTTAGACTGGGATTATCTTATATACATCGTACAGTTAAAATATGGTAGACATCAACATTTAGTGGAGAAAGAATCCGGGGTACTTTGAGAAAAACACAGACGTATAGCAAATGCATATATTCATATCGACATGCGGGCAGATATGCCTTACCGTGTGCCCAGACTAATAATTATTGCTTCGGGTGGGTCCACTGCATACGTCAAAATTTCTATCCAGAGCACCAGACTGATATCGTCAGCATATAAATTAAATGATCCTGGCGTGTCGCAAACCAATAAATAAACAAATAGACTATTCCACTCAGGTATTTGAGAATTCGTTGAATATGAATGGCAATGAAGCCAGTAATTCTGTAAGTGGCGCGAAAAAGAGTCCCCAAAATCCTTCAATATGGTTATCACTTCCCAAAGTACAATTTGGATATCCCATAGCACACCGCATAATTTAAACCGCAGTCCTTATATTAATTTTGAACATGCCATTTACCACATTTGTACGCCAATCTTCACAATCATATTTAGAAATGAAAAAAAAAACATTAAATAAAACAACTTGAATATACTTACATACATACACTTTTTTCAGAATCTAACATCCATCGTCAGTACCGCACAACTACAGACGTAGCTCAGAAAGCAAATAAAATGACCCAAAAATCAATCACCTTAGAGCTCTGATAACTATAGGATCCCATCAAATGAAGCTATTTATTCCGAAGGTGACATAAGCCCCACCTCCAGACACAGTTACCTCCCCTAGGGAACGCTTAATGTTCCTAACATCCAATTATACCCGTTTTACAATACACGGGTTAAGCGTTCTAGATGAAAAGTTCGCATTGATCTGTGGAGGCATAAAGCACTACGAGATGTCCTGGGTATATACATACTCATTTAGATTACTTTTGTAGGCGAGGTTTTTTTTTATTAATTAGTATGGTTTTTAAATTTATTTATGATAGATGAATAATTTAATCTTCTTGCGAACATATTATTCAGAAAACATCTTTTCCCAACTACCGATTTTAAATAATTAATCTCGAGCCTGCAGTATACATTTCAATGGGTCATTACAATAAGTCATTTTATCATATTCCCTACATGTCATTTTATCATATTCATTACATGTCATTTCAACATATTCCTTATACATGTATGTCATTTTTATCATATACCTTACTTCTTATTTTATCATATTCATTGCATGCCAACCTATCATATTCCTTACATGTCATTTTATCATATTCTTTATATGTCTTTTCAACATATTCCTTTCATGAACATGTACCAGAATCAAATGCATGTACAATGTAAAGGTACAATTGCATTGGTTAATTACATGTACTACGAATTTACATATAGAAATTTGTAACCTTGTCTCTCAAGTGAGTATGGCTGTAGCAGAGGCATAGGCTGGTTCTACGTCCCCGGATCGATAGATCGGGGCATATTGTTTTTGTTCTGTCTGTTTGTTTGCTTGTTTGTCTGTCTGTTGTCAACTTTAGCCTTGACTATTACTTCTGAACCGTGAGGGATAGAGACTTCATATTTGACATGCGTGCTAAACTTATGAAGCCCTTTCAAATGACAACAAGGTCGATGACCTTTTGACTTTGACAACGACCTTCACACTAAAAATAACTTTTTGGACTTTGGTGCTGCCGGGGCATTAGTGTTTCACAAACACAGGTTGTTGACTGTATCTTGCCATGCTATTGCGACAAAATGACGACCAGAAATTTCCTTCATGTCGCCTTTTATCATGTCTTCCGTTTGAATTCGCTGTATGAAATATGGGCAAAAATGGAACGCGGATATTTTATGTTTAACATAGACATTCTCGATTTCACGTCCGTACGAGCAATTGACACAATGAGATTCGAATGCAGAACTTCTTGTTCTGAAATCGCAATCCACTTGGCTATCATATATGAATATATGAGTACAATTTTAGAGAAAAATTTTGAATTTTGGCTTTGTATAACGCCTCTGCTAGACAGTTCTACTCATACTTAGAACTGCAGGTGACTCCGAAATACGTACATTCACAAGGTTTTACAAGCAGAACCAATCGGAACTCCTCTGCCTCTTAATATCACAAAACAAAAATTTCGATTACGGAAATAGCCGAGTAGCTACGATTGTTGACAGAACTTCCAATTTGTTCCTACCGGGGATCGAACCAATCTCAGAACTTTAGCATTCGAGGCCTGATAGACCATGGACACAAAATCACTTACCATGGTTAGGGTTAGGGTTCTCCATAACTAGCATTATATATAAATGACCATAAATTTGTGTAAGAATGATGTATGTTAAACTAGCCCGATAACGCTATAATGGACAAGAAACACCACTTAATCTACTTTCCCATAATTATTTGAGAATGAAAACTCCATTTCCCTTTGCAAGTTTCCAGCGTTTCAATTTTATCTACATTTAATTGAAAAAGTTTATGTCCGATATGCCCTTAAATGACAATACGTCCCGGTAAGCTAATTGAGATGTCAAATTACAGTACGGTCAAAAGTTTTATCGAATGTATGATATTTAATTTCATTCATAAACATGTACATGAACTGAATTTCTCGGGTTCAATGATTTTCCAATATTTCCTACAGAATGACGGCACATCTTGTCCATGTTATACAATTTACGTACAAACTAGAATAACGAAGGGAAATGAATACTATATACTGATGGTTTTTGAAGATACCATACATGTATGAATGTGGTACTATAAAGAAATACCCAGATCAAATACTTTTTGAAAAGAAAACTACTTTGTCGAAACCCCCTCTCCCCTCCCCGCCCGAAATGCCATGAGAAATAAGTTCTGCCGTATCATGACCTCCTCCCCTAATCTCTTGAAAAACTGTGTTCCACTTTCAAGATTTTCCAAACTGATCTATACTGTAAAATTTTCTTGTCAGAAACAATAAGGTTTCAACCTCCGGGACCTCATCGCAAAAATGCATACACCATATACTGATAGTTCGCTTATTAAGATCTCTTCCAGTAAACAACTAAATCAAGGAGCAGATTATGTAAAAATGATCTTTTATGACTACAACATACATTTACAAATGTTTAATCTATGAAAGGGGTCCTTAGAATTAATCCTATGCAACAGGTAGAAAAAATTATCAAACACATCCTAAAAAAAGTGAATCATAAAACTCCGAACATCGTACCCGATAATTATAACATTCTTGTGGCACATCTTTTTGACAGAAACTTTTGATTGAGATAAGTCGATTCATCTTTTGTTGCGACTGAAATCAGAAAGAAAAATATCAAATTCCCAATTATTTGCGCACAAACGTTTTCCCGCCCCTTGCTCTTGGCGTTTTAAATCGGATATCCCGATTCATTTACGAAACTGTATTGAGATTGGATTGCTCATTTTCAAACAGGGTTGAAGCTCTTACTTCTAATTAAAACAGACATGATCAATATTAAATCTCTATCGAGTATCTTGTTTTGCGGTCGAAGTGTTTTCAAACTTCAATATGACATGGCGGTGGAAATGATAATAGAAGGACACTGCACTTTTGATATCCTTCGACCTACCACTTCGACAAAGGGTAGTTCTGTCGTGGTTATTACACATGGCAGTTTTATAAGAATGCACTATATCCGTATAGAATTTCAATTAAATATCTAGACTCCATGTCTTAAAATACTAAACTGCGAAACCTTTTCTTAGGATTGCAATTTTTAAATGTTTAAAGTATTGATCGAAGAACGCCGTAACTTTCGCTTTAATATAAAAAGAAACTGGCTGAATAAATATGAATATTACATCTATAAGCATATTTCTTATATAAATTGCAAGTTTAATATGTATATATTAAGTTCTGCTTTTGAAAGGCCTTACAGCACTTGCTCTTTTTTCCAAATTTACATTTTGATCATGCATTATATATACAATGTACATACAACAAACGATCGCGAGTGACTGTATTGTCGCCGATAGGGAATTGATAAATGTCCGCGCCACTCACTTTGTAAACCGAAAAATCTGGATTTTCATTTATTTATCTTTAAAATACTTTTACAAAATTAATATCAATCGACAGTTCTTGTTTAGTCGTAACTTTTGGTGTACGTTATATGTTTCTACGAAGAAGCATTCGTATTTTATAGGGAAAAATCATTTTAGATAGGGCGTTTTCTATGTTAATTTTGACGTGACGTCGCCGATGTTTAACATTGAGTCTATGGGAAACTTGGCGACGTCACGTCAAAATTTAACATGGAAATTGCCCTATCTAAAATTGATTTTTTTCTATAAAATATGAACGTTAACGCTTCTTCATATAAATATATAGCATACACAAAAAGTTACGACTAAACAAGATCTATCGAATGGTTTTGTCTTTTAAAAATTATTCTGAAGATGAATAACTGAAAATCCAGATTTTTCCAGTTTCTAGAGTGAGTGGCGCTGACAGTAGTACACTAAAGTTTGGGTATATTTTTGTTTTGTTTTGTTTTTTGGGTTTTTTTTTTGTTTGAGGAAGGGCTTGATTTTGTTTGATTTACTGTGTTTGTCTTTTTTTTTGGGGGGGGAGGGAAGTTGCATGTCAAGTATTTATATATGGCGAATCATATTTTAATACATATGTTTAAAGAAAGAAACTTACAGAAGCTTATTATGGACATGAAATATTTTTATCTCGCCGCGTCGAGATATATACGTATCTCGCCACGACGAGTCTCTATCTCGCCATGGCGAGATGAATATCTAACACGTGGTCATTTGCGGCAGACCACAAAGTGTGTTGTAAGTAAACTTAAGCTATTTACTTAACGATACATTTCTAAATACTAATTCTATTCATGTATTCATCAAAGGCTACCATCTCGTCGTGGCGAGATAGTATCACTCCGTGACGAAACAGTCTCGCCGTGGCGAGATAGTACATGTATCTTGCCGTGGCGAGATAGTATCCCGCCGTAGCGAGATAGTATCTCGCCGTGGTGAGGCAGTAACTCGCCGTGGCGCGATAATATCTCGTCGTGGCGAGATAGAAAAAAATTCATGTCCCTAATAAGCTTCCGTAGAAACTCCTTTCGCTCGCGAAGATTGTTAAAACAGGAATGCTACAGATAGACAAGTCACATTTTGCAATCAACCCAAACATGAGAATCCATAATGAATGTGAATGAAGATCATATCTGAAGTTATGCTTAAAACTGCGGCATTTTTTACTTCTAATTTGGTGGTTTCCGTACGGGAAATTTACCCGTATCGAGATACAAACCAAACCATATACCGAAAGTTTGGGTTGAGGGGTGTATGTGTATAGGGATCATCCGGTTTTGCGCCATTTGTCCGATATTCTCTGCCCTTCTCCCACTATTGATATCGGCGGTTTATGGAAAACCACACGAACTCTCCCACAAACCGCCGATATGAAAAGTGCTAGAAGGGCAGAGAATCTCGGAATACATTTACATGAACCTCTATGTTGAGGTATTTGACAGAGAAATGTTATGCGCAAAGCACAACGTAATCACGATCATATGGCCATCCGGACTGATGACAAACCCTTTGCCGACGAAGAAAACACCGACTCGGTTTTTCCCTACCCATAGCATATAGGAATGTAAAGGTCTATACATTTTAAATGAACATCGTACCTGCCATCACAGATGTTTATGATTGTTCTTAAGCGGCAATCTGAAAGGGCAAACACACTCCATGGTAAAACTTCCTCTGCTATTGTGTCTTCCTACTGCTTTATGGCATAACATGGTGCTGAACACAATGAATCCGGATCCAATGTACTCTTTACACTTGAAATTTCAATTTTCAAATATTTAATTCGGGTTCGGATTGGATTACTGTGTGGTCGTATTTCACTCATTCTTTGATTATCGCTGCAGTGACAAAACCTCTCTAACTACGAAATTCTCTTTAAAATGTCCACCAAATGCTAAATGTTAATGTTTACGGGGTGAGAATTGAAATTAGCGCTCTTGCATCTTTTTTGAAGCTTTGTTTTTTCGCGATAGTTTATGATCTTGGAATTAGCGGGTAGGTTAAGTAAATCACATGACATCAGTATTTTGTTGACATACTCATTTTCTGACTGGGTCACATTGACATTCTTTGAGCTCTACAGAAAAATGCACCTGTTGCATGTAATACTTTGTATTAAAATACTTATTTATAAAGAAAAGTTGCATTACTGAGAGAGAGAGAGAGAGAGAGAGAGAGAGAGAGAGAGAGAGGAAAAATTATGCTAACATCACAACAGATTTTTCTTATACCTATATGTTAATAAATAAATATACAAGTTTCAATGAAAAAGAAAGTCCGTTACATACTTAAAGCTACAAGCCCTTTTTTTAATATAGCAACAAATGAACTCGTACTTTATTTTCTTTTCAAATCACTTCCATCGTTATTGGATATCAACGCTATGAATCACAAACCCCTGTATATTATAATTTCCCTCAATTCTTGGTCTAATGATGCAGAGATAATTCGAGCTACAGTAATGTCGTCTGCTACATTAATATATAATTTAGCAAAACATTTGAAGTATTGTATGAATGGATCATGAACTCCGCTACAAGTGTCCCCGAACGTGCAATAAGTTCAATGGGATTTCTCTGGCTTGTATTCATTATATGTCGAACTGCATTGAAATTAAATCTATAATAATGAATTCAATTTTGCTTGAAATTAGAGCATTTTAATCTCGTATCAAATCAAATGTCGATTATAAACCCATAAGTATACGAGAGACTTTTATTCGTGCGTTTTCATTTGATGATAAAGCCAGGTGGTCAAGTAATGGAAGCTGCAAAATGAAATTCAGTTTTATGCGAAATTTCAATAACTGATTTTGACGAATTTTATGAAACAGTTTAATTTAGATGCAGCTATCATCCATGAAATCTAAAGAAAGTTAATAGCCCAAAAATAGGACATACACAATGATCTAGTGATGTTTTATATTTCAAACTATGATACTCAGTCCGGCTTTTTCTGTTTTATTTTTGCATTATTAATTTGTTTTCTTTTGACTTTTTAAAGTCTAAACTCCATGCGAAGATGTTCAAGTTTTTAACCCGTTTTTTACAATTTGAGTGAAATTTTGAGAGAAAAACCCTCGATATTCGAAGGCAACATTGATGAACAACACTTCAACCAAGGTCTCTGTATACTTTAATACTTCCGTGACTACATCAATATTAATTAATGACTGAAAAGTCGAATTTAAAGAATCTGAAAAATGTTAAATTTTACGAAAGATCTGTCTCCGGAGATTACAAATGAAAATAAATAAATAAATAAATAAATAAATAAAGTAAAGCATTGTATAATCTTTATCCCTACATTTACAATGTACGCTTCTGTCATGGACTTTCTTCTGTAAGTTTCTAAAAACAACACCTGACGTAAGACCGTGGCGTATATATTAGTTATCGGACAAAAATTAGCTAGCGATTCATTGTATTAAAAAAAAACAAAACAACACAAACTTTATAGCATGTAATCAATAGGTTAAAATATATACATGTACTTGTTCATATTATCAAATCAACATAGGAGGACAGATATCACATAGTTTTAACCTTTTTCTTTCTTTTACATATATATTTTTTAATCATTTCTTTACTTTTTTTTCTTTCCTTTTTTCACAGATAGATCTAACATGATAGGTTATTCCCAAAGTTTGCAGGAAGCCTGAAGTTATACTTGTATGAATGAAGAGGAAGCACATGCATAGAGGTATACCATAGGTACTCGAAACGAAAACTTTGATACGACCCCTACCTTTTCAGCCTATTTTATAGAGTATAGACTGAAAAGGTAGGGGTCGTATCAAAGTTTTCGTTCCGAGTACCTAT
The DNA here is from genome assembly GCA_035048485.1 of Pteria penguin. Lineage (NCBI taxonomy): Eukaryota > Metazoa > Mollusca > Bivalvia > Pterioida > Pteriidae > Pteria > Pteria penguin. Next base: position 30,765,921 of record CM068585.1, read on the forward strand.
GAGGTATACGGGGTCCGACAACCTCTGCTCTTTATTTCCTTTCTATTGTTTCAACCCCCTAGAGGACAGATAATCTTGGACTTAGATGTATATGTATGTAAATGTTGTGAGCGAGTTCACCATCAGATTATCAACAGTACAAAGTGAGTTATTACCTCATATGAGGCTGAAAGCCAAGGTGTCATTTCAAAGTAAAAGAGACTGACACGTAACGGATTGGATTCGAACCAGCGAACTTCCGGTTGAGGTCAAACATGCTTTATCAATTCTTCGTCCACTGATGGTTTGAATATTTGTAAAAGATATTCAAAGCCATAAATGTTATTCAAATTAAGCGTCGATACCCAAATGTGACGAATCGAACTAATTAAGTCGACATTATCATGTGCAATAATGGTGAGACGTTTCTGACAGAATTTTCCTGTAGAAATCCTGTATTAAAGGGATAATTCAAAAGCACAAATAGATAGCATTTCTCATTAATTTGTAAAGAGTGCAATTGATTTATTTGAAATCTGACAAATATATTCATCTCAGGATTAAATAGATATTTTTATTTGTATTTTTCATTTGATAATTATTTATCTTGACTGTTGACAACGGGCTTGTCCAGCTTGCAGAAGGTGCTTACAGTCCTTCTGGTATCTTTATGAATTTGTTTGTCTGAATTTTCATTGAACATTGCACATTCGTTCACTAGACAAATTAAACTATGTTGCATACATGTACATGCATATGCATGTTGTGTAGCTGCTAGCGTTCGATTTTAATTTCGTACTTTGTTGATCGAGCATTTGTCTCCCCTGTCACTGCGGCAACTTTGACTCTTTAATGGTTACGATTTGGAAATGAAAGTCTGTAAGAGAAGTAATCTTAGCAAGTCGGGATGGTTGTAAAAGGGTCATATTTAGCCGTGATGAGTATTAGGACCATCCACGTGAGTGGTTCGATCGAGGGGCAGGTCACACGGTCACGGCTGTTTTAAATCGTTCAAAAGAGTCGAGGAATCATGGTCCAGCCACGATTCATTCAAACACGTAGAGATGGATTTACGTCCAGTTTCATCACGATGATACCACGGCCCTTCAGGATTGCGCCGACTGCTTCGCTCCGTTGCGATCACGACTTACAATAACCCTGTCTTCTCCCGACACCACTACGACTTAGGCCGACACAGCTTCGCGTAATTACGATGTTACTTCAATTTACAGCGACATATCTATGCCGGCTTATCAAAAGTTAGACATCAACACCATTAATACACCGAAATAGCTTAGACTGATTATTATACCACATCCTTGCAAGACGCTACATGACATAATATACATTTTTGTAAATACTTATTGAACATGCATCACTATGAAAAGTACGACGTTTGTTTGATTGGTTTGATCCATTCCTGTAGACAGTATGAATCCACAGAGAATAAGAACAGGCAAAAGTCAAGTCTGCATCATCAGACGAAATGCATGATGTTCAGCCAAGAGTTACCGAAATTAGTGCCATCACCTCATACCTGATTGGCAATGAAATCGTGTCAATAACAAGCCTCGTTGTGAGATTGTTCATAGTCAGTCGAAATACAGTCTGATTTAATCAAGATAAACAGTAGGAGTAATGTAATCTATGGATAGGTCTCATTGGCAGTGATTTAGTTGGAGTTACCTACCGTTGTCGGCCATCTTTGTGGTCAAGTAGGAGTTTTTGCTTTATATTTACACTAGTTTTAATGAATTATTTTTAGAAGGTTGTTACATTTACACGTCTTCGAAAACTTTTTTACTATTGTTTAAGGTTTCAAAATATGCCTTTTCATTGTAAAACACACGAAGTGCCCCATGTTTGAATAATAAAAAAAAGATCCCGACGTGATGTGGTTGACTTCTGAACAATTACTTCAAAGATGGCGGGGATATGTCACAAGGGAAGTAACTCCAATGAAATTGTATACTAATGAAACTGATTTTTAATTGAGAAATCGTGGCTTAGGACGTAGCGATAAAAAGTAGAGACATGCCAACGGAAAAAACACAATCTAACGTTGAACACCTTAACGTCTGAAACAAGAATATACCCTAGTGAATCAAAACGGTGCGACGAGGGCTTAAAGTAAATTTCCTTGGGTAATGTAGTAAAAGTGAGGTGGTCTAATTTCAAATGTTAACTAGCATGTGTTTAAGAAAGTTCAAGACGGTTTCGAGTTCCAAATGGCTGACGATTTCCTGGTTTCACATGTAAATTCGGATTTTCTTCTAAACGCTTAAAACTAGAATGCACTTGAGACAAAGCGTTTTGCTGATTTTAATAGTCATATATAGTATATTATGACCATTCTTAAAAAGACCAATAACAATATGCAATATGCTTTACATATTTTTTTTCCCAGAAGCAGGGACTGTATCTGTACATGATTTATCTACCATCACAATATAAAATACGATTTGAAAATTTCTTTACATGTACATATATCTTGTGTCCAATATAGACTTGTTTCGAAACGAAATCTATTTAAAAATTTGCGTTCACCGAAAGCGATTTTTTCTCGCCAAATCAAGAAAGATTTAGCAAGTATCACACGGACGGAAAGGTAAAATGTTATTAATACCTTAAATTGATTGAAGTAAATTTTTCTCCCTTTTATATGCCTGTGATAAAAATAGATCACAGAGCTACCCCCACAAAGTGCAGGTACTAAATATTCCACGCCTGGCCAATCACATGCTCGGGACAAAGAAGACGAGATGACTGTGTTATTTCCTGATTGGTAATAGTTGTCATCGTTCTATACAAAATAAATGATATATGCACTCTATTGAATGTTTATTACTTCGCTAAACGGTTGAGTATGTTATCAATTAATGAAATCTTGCCAAATATTATAACAAATAAGAGCTCTTTAAATTGATATTTGATTCAAAACTGGGAATGATGGATTTTGAATCAGCGTTACGCAGTTCGTAGATAGTATGATTGATTTGATACGTACGGTTTACATTGGAGTTAGAATATTTGTATTTTCTTTTTGTTTAATACCCTGTCTAGGAACGCTTATCTATATCAAGAAATGGATCCAGTATTTGTGGGGAAAAGGTTGCAGAGTAGGGTTGGCACTGGGTTGCGTGAGTGCAAAAAGTTAAATGTGACTTTTAGAAGAAAAAAAAACCTTAAGAAAGAAGGGGAGGGAGTCCCGTTATATACATTGATGGCACCAACGTAAATAAAGTATTAAATATTTAATATTAATAAGACCTTTGAGGTGCTACACTGTAGGTCTGTCTTGTATCCTTAATACTGGCTAAAACTTAACGCCACCGGAGCGATAATTTCTGCCAAGTGGTCTTCCAAAGGATAAAAGAGAACACTCGGGTAAAGTCTTGCCAAAATTAAGCAAATTTTATTGATTTTTAAAGGTAACGTGAACTTAAGAAATAATGACTGTGCATCTGCATTCGAACCCGAGACCATGCGAACATATTTTACAATTGCATTTAGCTTTATTGCAATGAAGACGTGCAATATATGTACCAAAGAACAGCATTGTTAGAGTTTTGTATTTCCAGTATTGAAATAGTTCTGTCGGCAAACTAAGTTGATAGAAAGTTGAAAATGTCCCCCTTTGTAAACTGTTGATTTGAAATTAAAACTCAATAGATTTTGAACAGGAAACTCCGACAGTGTATAGAGCGACAGTCGATCGAGAGGGCCATAATTAGAACCAAACAAACTAGAAACACTACACATTCTCAGCTTCTTTAATTGTTATTGAAAGAAAGAAACAAACACAATTGGTTAAATATTTCAACAGTTTAAAAGTCATTTTCAAAAGTTCATTTTCTAACTTTCAAATTCACTGCTTAGTGATACGAAATTCTTAAAAATACATGAAAAATAAAATATGATTTCAAATATTTGAATTCTCCTAGTAATGTCTTAGAGATTTATCACTGCCTGCCTGATTCTTACTCAAAATAAGACCGTTAGAGTTATCTTTCTTGGTTTGCAATGTTTAGATTCGCCATATCGGTATAAAAATATTAGATTATATGTTAATTTTTAGTTTATTTTTATCACATAATAGTCAGTTTAAAACATAATTCAGAATAATCCGGGGGGAGGGAGATCATATATTTTCATTCTGGAAGACATGACAATTTGTAAAACAGTCTGGCAATGTACACAGTACCTTTAGGTGTAAATGCAACTACATACAGTAACATTAGAAAAACGTGTAGAATATAAAATCAAATCATAATTATAAAAATGTCAACTCGCTAAACACATTGATGAAATGGTAGAAATTGTTTCTAGTATATAATTTTTCTCTTCAATAAGTAACAAAACAAAAAATATTCCATACATGTAAGATTTACTTGTAACTCTTTTTTCCAAATCATTGTCAGTGTTGGATATATACGGAAAGACTGGAACAAAATCATTCCCATAAAAACTCAATTGATTTCTTTCATAGTAATATTATATATATACATTTGTAGAAAAATAAATGAATTATATTTGCATTGCACCATAAAGTATACTATCTAAACATTAATCAAAATCTATTAAAACATCTTTTCACTTTTCTTCTTCATTTGGAAGTGGTTTCTTCATCTTTCTGTTTCTTTCATTCCGGCTGAACAACCCCTTTCGCCAGTAATGGTCCTTCGTCATATAATTCTAAAACTGGCCAGACGGGGTAGGCAACAGTTTTTCCAGTTTTTCTATATTGGCGGAATATAGCACCATCGAATGGGTCACCCTGTTGAATCTTGAAATTTATACTGACTCTTGGATCCCGGATTCTCATCAACCAACACAGGCTAGCACACTGTCGGGAATACTCGGTGGTATTCGGAAATTTGGACTTCTCAAATTGTTCCAGTGTGCTCATCATACACTTGTCCAATTCTCCAAGGAAGTTCTGAGAATTAAAAGAATGCCTTACATGCTCATGAAATAAATAAATATAAATAAATAAGCAAATAAATAGATAGATAAATAAATAGATAAATAAATAAATAAATAGATAAATAAATAAATGGATGAATAAATAAATAGATAAATTATTGAATGAATGAATAAGTAGATAAGAAAAAAAAAATAAGGAAGGGGTCATTCTTATCGTCCTTATATACCGTAAATTACATTTTCAATTCACGAGAACTTTAAATCCCATGAATTGTGTACTCTGACTTAACGCGAAAATAACATCCTAGCAAATAATATGTTATCTTTGGATGTATTGGTAAACTATATGCATGCATCAGGCACGTTTTGTCTATTGAATAAAACTCAAGAGAGATATTTGAGAAATATAAATGATTTAAAGAAAAATGAATTGCCCTATGGCTTTCAATAAAAGGTATCTGAAACATTAATTATGTTGAATAGGTCGGGAGAAATTGCAGAAAGACTGAATCACACAGAAGCATTAAATCTTGTTTCAAAATTAATGAAAGGATTCAAAGAAACATTTACTTCTGACATCATATTTCTGGCTGATGACCCGATTCTTAATCGAACGTCCGATATCAACTTGTCCCCTTGAATGAAAGGTGTTATCTGAAATGAAAACCTGTATAACAATGTATGTCTTTATTGAATATATTTCTGATATCTTTCACGATATTTTGTGCATCTTTCTTTTATTCTACATTCTTTTCATTGTCGGATTTAGGTAGGAAAATTTTACCAGAAAAGGTAATTTTCCATCATTTTTAGGACGCCCCCCCCCCCCCACACACACAAACACGCTTTCCGGACCGAATAGTGAAAAAATATTATAATTAGTTATGGGTGGCTGCAATCCTCCCCTTTCAATAATTTCTAGATGCGCCTATATGATAGCGTGTTTTTACAGATACGACGATGAGTATCCTCGATCATGTCCGTCAACAGACATTCATTACCACTGGTCATCAGACAATCAGGTCTATAATAAGTCTTTCGGGTATAAATCCCTCATCAGTATACCTCATAGATTGATTGACTGACTGATTACTGACTCACTTCACTTCACGATCATTTCCCGTATGTGGTGAATGTATTTGCTTGATGCATTGCATAGAATTTTGTTTCCTCTCTTCCTGAAACAGTGAGGCAGTGGCGAATCCAGGATATCCGAAAAGCGGGAGGGGGGGGGGCACATGTGTATGAGCCGAACTACTCAGCCTTTTTGTTTGTTTGTTTTTTGTCTTTTTTTTATGCCAAATCTAGATTTTTACTTGTAAATATGCAGCGAAAAAGGGGTCCAGGGGCCTCGCCTCCCCTAAATCCGCCACTGTGAGGAATATTCTACATGTCACATCTACCGTGAAACGGGACCTCGGTTTTTACTGTCTCATCCGAAAGACAGAACACCTGTGTACCCACAGTCGGAGTCGAACCCGGGAACTCTCGGTCAAAACCCGAGTACATCATCCATTGATCCACATTGGCTTTATACCTCATACACAAATGTATGGAATTAAATATGTAAGCACTACTTTAAACAGTGACGTTCGTAATGCTTATTATTATGCATTATGATATGCCAACAGGATAATCTTAATTAATTTCAAATACTTCAAAATAACATTTTCGATATGTTTAAAATAATATGAGAAATTTTCAAGTTGACTGTGACCGCAGTGCAACGTAAGGGTTTATTGCATTAATGTTTTTGTTATATGGTTGCCATTATTTTTTATACGTTTTTATATCCAACCAGAACTATAATACACATGTACAATGGAATACCGTTAGGACATTTCACTAAAGTGGTTGTCTGCCCCTGATCAGAACTCTCTCACTTTCTGCATATCAGGGCGAGGTACATAAAACGGACGGTTATATTTTGTACTTCACCGACTATGGTCAATTGACCATACAAATGAGAATACTGAGTTGAATGCATAGTCATTACACAAGTTTATATCACACCATTTTCACTTTGCGGGCTGCCTTAATAAACAAGGGAGGACAACTCATCTTATTAAATGACATATACCAGTTGCCACCCGTCCAATACATGTCATACTGCCGATTTGTACACATGACGTAGTCTGAAGGGTACGACAAGTTGATTTGATAATCATGGACATTCGGTGCTTTAAGTTTAAGTTTAACTCACCATTGAATTGAATGAAAATTGTTTGACTGAAGAATAGGAATATGAAATTTTTTAGTTTTGAAGTTTTAAAGTTTGTAATTGATCATGTCACACCGACACACGTTCGACACAAAACTTCAGTTCAAGAACTTATTGAAAGTAGACACCTAGTGAAAAATAAAGAAAGAAGAAATCTCACCTTTCCACCATCTACTGTTGAATCTTTGGCACAAGGAATGGTATGAACTGCAAGTTTAATATTTTCTCTGTACCATTCCTCTCTTTCCGAACAATAATTATATGCATTCTAAAATGAAAATAAAACAATATCAATCATCTAAAGCTGCCAATGAAGGCAGACTCACTGAAACACTAACGAGTAAATATACTTGTATATATTATCTATTTAGAAAACATGATTTTAAAGAACTTCACGGGGTGGCTTTTATTTTCTTCCCTGTTAGAGTTATCCAACTTTTTGTATCATATATGTAAAGTAAACAAACGTAAACTATGCTTAAGTTAATTTATTTAAATAGTATACCATCGTTCTCATGAGAAGTATTACATGTGTATGAAAATTTTCTCTCAATCTGGAGAAGGCATGTTTTTATTTTAAATCAAGAAATGTCTAGAGTAGGTACACACTTTTTATATGTATAATGTATAAAAATGTATCCATATTATCAAATAGTCCTTTTTCATACCATTATCCAAAAAAAAAAATAATAATGAAAATACACGCACACAAAGAAATAAAAAAAAAGAGAGAAAAAAAAAACAAAAACAAACAAACAAAACCCAAAACAAAAAAAAAAAAACCAACCCCGAAAACAATAAGAACCTCATATAGAATTTTCAATGTTCATCGTCAGGGCCGTAGGAACCATTTATAAAGTAGAATGGGATGGGGATCTTTTAAATTTCGTTTCCTTTCATTACGTGGTAAAATCGACCCATGACTGGCCAGAAGGGGGAGGGGGCGTGCTACTTTATATGTTGTCATTACATGTTAATTTGAAACCCAACCAATCCCCCCTCTCATCTCTCTCTCTCCCTCTCTCTCTTTTGGAGGATGTCTTAATAAAATATTTCTCACGACACAGAACATATTAATAATATTCAATGTAAGATACATCCTGCTATGTTTCTCGTGTGTGTATGTGTGTGAGGATGTGTGTGTGTGTATGTGTGTGTGTGTGTCTAGTCCTTAATGAATTACTCACAGCGTGAGATGTATTTTTACCTGCAGGATCTCGTACAGAACCTTGATTGTTTTCTCTTCTGTAAGACCCGCATCGGCAAGTTCCTCAAATGCATCAGTCCAGGCATTGTCATATACCTCATTGAACCTCTCGGCCAGCTTATTTGGTCTGTTGTCGTCACTGAGGTCCGTGATAGCGGCGTTACCATGCAATAGCTTTGCTCCTGCTTCTTTGCTTAGTCTGCCATGGAAATGAAATCTAATTTAGTAGTTGGACAAAACAGACCGATGGCTATAGTATCATATTTTGTAGAACCGTTATCAATTCCGGGCTTTATATCAAAATATTTTAGTTAAATTTCTTGAATTGACCTTCATCAGTCTTTTAGATAGCGAGCGCTGTTGAATTGTTTTCTTTTTTTCTGCACGTTCTTGAAACGGTTTATGTTCCTTTTTTAACGAAGTTCGGAACAATTTTGAAATTACAATTTTTACTCTGATTCTTCCTATGCATTGCACTAATACTTGTTTGATAGTAACATGACAATTGAATTCTCTACCGTAATGTATATGATAAATAAAAAGCATTTCTAAAATTAAAGGAATTGCAGGTTTGTTTTCAAAGGGTAATGGTAATGTCATAATGTCAATTTTAAAATTTTCAATTCATGTATAACCAGGCAAAATCGGAAGCTGGCATTTTCTTTGAAAGGAGTCGTCTCTTTTATAAGTATATTTTACATGTATTGTTAAATATTTAGATATTCATTGATTTTCAAATGACAGCTGAGAAAGGATTTATAGAATTATTCAGTATAACGAGTATGGAATAGCGAATGTCCCAGAGGGAGCAATCTGATCTTAAAAATAATACACCATCACAATGATCGTACATTGAACTGCCTTTCACTGTTGTGAACACTTGGATATTAGAATTTCCATCTATTTAAATAGTGTTAAATAAGTTCAAAACTACTGATAAAAATGTCCGTTTAAAGGTTCAGATTGGTTTCCCAGGTTATCGTTCCGCGATCTGCATATAGTGCTTGTCAGGAAGTGAACAATATCTACGTTTTCACTGAAAGCAATGTTTCTACATGTTTAAATTGAACACTTGCATTTGTACCCCTCCCCATGATTTATTAAATCACTTATTAGACGAAATTTGTTTACATTTTAAAAGTTGTACCGTTCTTGGCGTAGTGATACATAGCGCAAGACCTAAATCACCTATTATTATGACGATGGTACACGTAAACAGTGTTACCTAGTTAATACCTCCTCTTTCGCTTTCTCTAAATCGACACATGTGATAGATAATTTATGTAAATCTGCATTCAACTTTTCGTTCTTTTTCAGCGCCTCTTTGGTAGCAGTCTGTTGTTCCCCAAGTCTTAAAAAATAAACACTTTAAAAAGTAGATAATCAAGACAATTATAAAGTATAAACACAATGATTCTCGTTGATGATAGAAAATGCAGTCATACCCGTTCTAAACAGCCACCAAAACGAAGTTGGAAAAATGGCCACCTGAGGCAGGTGGTCTCTTACTACAGGTTTATGTTACAAAGACTGTTAGAGGTAAGAAACAGAGAAAGGTGGTTGTTGTGAACAGGTGGTTGCTTTTACAGGTGGTTTTTTAGAAAAGTTCATTAATATCCAAAGTTGAAAGCGTGGCTATGATGTGTATAGTTTTTTCTCCTGTTGCGCTTTAATACATCACTTTCTCACATTATTGTTGATTCTTTTAAGTACACATTAAACTATTCTTTATTGAATTGCACCTCTTGTATCATAGAGTTTTGTTGTTTACACATCCTTGGCCATCCACTGCTCGCATGGAATGAATATATGACGACTTTTACTATATAAAACATATTATATCCACACGACATTAAAACATGAGATATCAAAACGGTGATTATCTTTACTATTTTCATTTATTGATCGCATTCTACAATATCCCAAATTATAAAGTTCATACATATTTAAGGAATGACTGTCTTTTTTTTCTGGTTTCATGGGGAATGGACTTGGGTGAGAAACAAACAAATCACGTGAACCGCGAAGCCATACGCCGGGCACTACTTCCATGACCCAAGTTCATGGGCTGATGAACCGAGTCTGTTTAGCATGGTTCATCGAAGGAATTTGACTAGCATTGTAAATATAAGTAAATGAATGAATTTTACGATAATTTCATTTATTTGACGTAAAAGAACAACGGTTATTGGACTTTTTTTTCTTATTATATACACAAATGTATATTATCCTACTTTTTTGGATGCTAAAGAACTTTGTATGTGCATTGTAAAATCTAAGTTCAGTACTGTAACTATAAAATTTGCGGAAAGTGATATATTTCATAAAGTGTCAGTCCATTCATTCCATTCAGCATCGCCCTCATGCACTTTATGTGAACAGTGTTAAACTATTTTTGAGTTTGTTGTTTTTGTTTTGTTATTTATTTTGCCGGGAATAAGATCTTCTTTTTGATTTCCAGGGGATCTTACATAGCCATTGTGATATAATGCGAGGGCCACAAATTTATTGACGAATTGTCAGTGTAAATTTTATCGATACAAGATACTAAAGTAATACCTAGTAAATGCTTCATATTTTGCTTTCTCGGACGTTTGATATTTAGCTTTCAAGTTCTGTAGCTCTGTGTTTAATCTTTCTATTTCATTAAGCATCTGCTGGATTGAATTCGCTTGCTCTTTAATCCTTAAAAAAGAAAAGTCAAGGACACAGAATGACTTAAAACGCATAACATGTTAAAAATACATTTGATAATACTATTTCATGATGCAATATTTATGGAGGTATAGAAGTGTTAAGAAGCGAGGGACAAAAAAGTACCCGGATCGACTGAGAGGAATTGGGAAAAGATGGGGGGATTCCTGATTATTTCGATCAAATAACGAATTGTAATTTATACTTGACAAACATGTAGGACTAGTGTACCCTTATAGCCTACATACAAACTCTTCAAAAACAAAATCAGAAACCAAACAAAACGAAAGAAAAAAAAGAAGAAGAAGAAGAAAGAAAAGAAATTAAAATCAAATTACCAAACAAAGAATTAATAGCGATGCTTATAAAGATTTCGAATTTCACGAAAACGGTGTATTTTATTTGAAAATAAGTCTTAAAATAAAGATGGATACATATAGTCGTCCTTGTCCTTAGTGATCCTTAGGTCATCACATTCTTTGCATGGTTGTACATGTATCGTATGTGACTTGCAATAACTCTGTAAATGCTGCAATTCCTGAGTTGCCTTTTCATTATCGTTTTTCAGCCTCTGGATTTCGTTCTCTAGATCTTTGATTCTGGTTTGTTCGTGCTCATTGATATGTTTTGCATCCAAAGTTTCTGTCCTTGACGTTTCCAATTTGTCAGTAACATCTTTGATATTTGTTAAGAGCATCTTGTTTTTTCTTTTTAACACATCAATTTTCTTCTCAAGGTCTTCTATTCTACAAATTAATATCCGATAATTGAGATATATTATGATGTTATCAACGATATGCTATAGCAGTTTGTATTTTCTAATTTAATTTTAAATTGTATTTGAAAGTAAGCAGAAAAAAAACCAAAGACATATTTCAAATTTATAAATAGTATTTATTTTGGTATCGGTGGTAAAACAAAGGGAATTAGTAATCTTGCCTGATCCCGATCAGAAACATCAAGTGTCGAACTGTTATTATAAGAAAAGGCTTGCCTGCATTGTTTCAGTAGATAGATTTCTATCAACTGAACGAACCTTTTGCGACATATCTGGTTCAGAATACTCCCGTTGCATTTTTTGGATTTTTTTTACTTTCGATTTTCAGTTTTATATTCTCTTTTGAAAAGGTAACGGAGCGGAGTTTTTGAGAAAATATGAATATTGAATTTGTTTCATTGAAATGTTATATGGTAATAAGCCTTGTGTTTTCAATGTTTTAGTACGACAAGTTTTACAGTGGCAAAGTCGAGTACAAGACTCAAACAAACTAAATTTAAAACTGTACCGAACTAAAAGTGAAACTTATACACGGTAATCCAGCTTATAAAAGCTAAAGTCAATATAGAACTAAATCTAATCCGAAACTATGAATATTCTAATGACAAAGCAATATTAAAACTAATTCTAATGCATTATGCTCAACCCCTATTTGTTCATATTTATCTAACAAGTCAACGTGATCATTAATTTATGAGATGACATCTTACATGTATGTGCTTTTTTCAAATGTATGTTGAATCACACAAATAAATCATCGTGATGTTAAACAACACCAGGGTCCCAATTTCCTCATTTTGTGACAATTATAGCATATCAAATGTATACCGAGATACCATGACTATTATTAATATTACATGAAAATAAAAGAAAGTCAAATAATCTGCAAGACTTTTAAGGTCTGGGAGGTTGTAGACTCAAACTTTTTCATTTTCATCTCCTTAAAAACCACTTTGCCAATTCTGATCAAGCTTATTAAGAATAATAAGAGTAAAGTCTTCTAGAACGAATGTCATTGTGGTACTGTTCGAATGATAAGAACGGTTACCAGAAGCATTTTTTATCTGAATTTTAAAATGTTCACACAGTTTTTGAAAATACAAGAAATAATTTAAATTTAACGTAAAGTATTAATAGTAAGACCTTTAACTACTACTGCTGCTACTACGAGTTGACAGAGAGCATTCCATGTAACAATCCTGCCAATTTTGGTGAGAGTTCTTAGAGAAAAATTTGTAGAAATGAATAGGTTATAAATACACTACACCATATGAACATCTGTTTTACTTTCTGACCTCGACAAATATCTAATTTCTATCTTTTTCGTTTTTTAATTTGGGTGAGGGGGGGGGGGGGGTTAAGGAAATGATCGTAACACATGTTTCCAGCCTTTATTATGCCTATTTATTATGTTTGTAGCCTTTATTATGCCTAGTCATTATGTTTCCAGCTTTATTATGCCTAGTCATTATGTTTGCAGCCTTTATTATGCCTAGTCATTATGTTTGCAGCTTTATTATGCCTAGTCATTATGTTTCCAGCTTCATTATGCCTAGTCATTATGTTTCCAGCTTTATTATGCCTAGTAATTATGTTTCCAGCTTTATTATGCCTAGTCATTATGTTTCCAGCCTTTATTATGCCTAGTCATTACGTTTCCAGCCTTTATTATGCCTAGTCATTATGTTTCCAGCTTTATTATGCCTAGGCATTATGTTTCCAGCTTTATTATGCCTAGTCATTATGTTTCCAGCCTTTATTATGCCTAGTCATTATGTTTCCAGCCTTTATTATGCCTAGTCAATATGTTTGTAGCCTTTATTATGCCTAGTCATTATGTTTGTAGCCTTTATTATGCCTAGTCATTATGTTTCCAGCTTTATTATGCCTAGTCATTATGTTTCCAGATTTATTATGCCTAGTCATTTTGTTTCCAGCTTTATTATGCCTAGTCATTATGTTTCCAGCCTTTATTATGCCTAGTCATTATGTTTCCAGTCTTTATTATGCCTAGTCATTATGTTTGTAGCCTTTATTATGCCTAGTCATTATGTTTCCAGCTTTATTATGCCTAGTCATTATGTTTCCAGCTTTATTATGCCTAGTCATTATGTTTCCAGCCTTTATCATGCCTAGTCATTATGTTTCCAGCCTTTATTATGCCTAGTCATTATGTTTCCAGCCTTTATTATGCCTAGTCAATATGTTGGCATCTATGGTTTCATTTGAACGCAAACATAAATTAAACGTTAAGACTTTCTTAAACCTATCACTACATTGAATAAACCTAACGCTCAATTGTTTTCTGTTTCCCTTAATTAATTTCTACGTCATATGTCTTTGACATATAATCATACATGTACAGGTACATTAACACCAAATATTAATATATCTATATTTTGATTTTTTAAAAAATTTGATATAAAATCCTTGCAAACAACACGACTAGAATGTATTTAAAAGTATCACTTTTTTATCATAACATGTGACATTTGGATACATTTATATATCAGACGCATGTGTTATATTGAGGTGTGTCTGTCCTCGGAATTTTATTACTTACTTATCTGTATATCTTTCTGCTTCTTCAATTGATTCGTAAAGCCAGCAGTTTTCTTTTTCTTTCTCACAACACCTTATAACATTCGAGAAACTTTAAAACTAAAGACAATATTGAAAAGGTGCATTCATACAATGAATATTGACTTGTCTTACACAATTTATAACAGTACTTTACATATGTAATTATAGCATCTGCTAGATTCCTTTCCAAGGCGTAAAATTTAAAGACTTAAACAAAAGGGGCCAGTTGTTCGAAACTTTAACCTCTGTGTGGTTAAGGTAATTAGTGGTTAAAGTTTGCGAGACAATTAATTTAATTTATAAGATTTCCATGTAAATATCTAAATTACATTACAATGCTGGTTAAATTTGCTACAAATCAGTACACAAACCATAACTTAAAGATATAGTCAGATAAAATTTAACCATTGGTTAGCTTAACAAGTGGTTAACGTTCCGAACAGCTCTGAAGTACAATATTTTCTTTCGTTTAACGAGACAACTACATGACCGAATTCTAACGTATGGCTCTCCAATCTTACCCTTAGTATGTTTCAATTACTTTAAACAAGTCAGTTTTACTGTCTCAACCGAAAAACAGAACACGGGTGTGCCCAGGGCGGGAATCAAACCCGGAGCCTCTATGTCACGAGACGAGCACCTCAACCATCAGGTCAGACCGGCTTCATTTCAATATCTCATATCACCATATATATATATATATATATATATATATATATATATATATATATATATATATATATATATATATATATATATATATATATATATATTATAGGCGTGGCACGAAAAAGATCCCTCACTGCTTCGGGTGAATCCGTTGCAAAGAGCAATGCATCAGACAGATGCCGTCACCTTATACGTTAAATAACTGTGGAGTGACGTAAAACAATAATCAAACAATTAAAAAAGTCAGCAACTTAAATTAAAGAAAATAATTAACAAACATTTACCACCACATCATCTCATTATAGTGCCACCATAAAGCGTACAACTCGTCGCAGAGACTGTGGCACTTGATGCAATCTGGGTTTGCACGAAAAGGTCTGCCCATAACGTATTCCTTCTAGAAAGTATATGAAATTAAGTTAATAAATTACAATTTTAAATATTTTGTTTTAGTAACTATCCAGCAACATGCTTGTTTTTGACAAGATGAATGTAGACAGGGAAGGAAAAGGGGCACTGGAGGGAAGTAAATGATATGGGAAGAGGGAAACTGTGAGGATATATAATTGATGTGGTGAAAATGTATTTCACATTTAACCTAATTCAAGTTCAAAGCAAGATGGGTGATTCATACGAGAAGGGTCAATATATTAGTTGGGAGGAAAACCGCACACAGTCAAGATGATACTCTTACACATAATAAATCGGGATTTCGTAATAACAAATTGCTAATCAGTAATTCATCTGATATATAAGCAAGATATACACCGGATTTAACTAAAATTAAATTTACAGCAAAATGGGTAAATGGTATTGAAAGAGGGAGAGAGGGGAATATATTTGAGTTAGGAAGATGATACTCAAATAGATAATAACTTACGATTTTTGTAGTATGATTTCAAGAATTCATTTTACATAAATGCTAAAGGTATTTCACATTAAACCTATTTCAAACAGAAAACAGATTATAAGATTTTCACTAAATACCTTTGCTTTTTCATTATCGATTTAATGCACCGATTTTTAAACTAAAGCAGTCCTAACGGGACAATTATTCCCGCCTTTTAGATACGAAATTGGTTCAGGGTCATAACATGAACTTGGTTCAAGCTCATAACAGAACCTTGGGTCACGGGCAACAATTGTATACAACAACATATCAGAATGGCTTTTAAGATCTTTATTGTGAACCTTATAGATAAATCTGTTTCCATGGGATACTGGCAGAAGTAACAAGTAGGGATGATGTCTGATCAGATATTGGAGGGGCGATATACATATACATATGTTATCCAACAGGCCATTTTTCCTGTGTGTTATTTTCTTTATCTGAATAAAGCGACAGAATGACATCAGTTTCTTCAAGTTGGTTTACGATGACCTATTTTTTTAATAAGTCTATGTTAAAGTCACTAAATATTATACAAAGGGAATCAATTTGGAATTGAAAAAATAATTTGTTCCAACTCAGTAAGGATTATGATATATGACAGCTATACACAGTGGCGGATCCAGAATTTCCAAAAAGGGGGGGGGGGCACATGTGTATTAGCCAAACTTTTCAGCCATTTTTGGTGCAAAGTCTGGACTTTTACTGGTAAATGTATGGCGAAAGGGGGGGACCCCCAGGCCCCCCTCTAAATCCGCCACTGATACATATCCTATTTCTAAGAATTGCTCAGGGGAAACTATCACAATGTCGCGTTCAGATTCAAAGTTTGGCAATGTGTAGTAAGTAAATATTGGAGATATGTAGCTATGCCACTGTCTTTTCTTGAATGCAATGTAGTACTTTGTTCACGCTAAGATTCTAGATTAGATAATTGAGAAGATCGAGTCCATTTTTCTGTAAAGCAAACTATGTGGCTAGGACACTAGGAATTCATCCGTCTGTAATGAATTCTAATGTGGTCTTAATGTGATGACATTGATCATTCTGATTGTAAAATGTTCATCACGCGCACTATGTAAAGTCAAATTCTTAGAGGAGTAAATGTACTTGTCAGTTTTAAATGCTTTCCTCACATGCTTGTTGATTAACCTTTATCTTAAAGGATGATGCCATGTATAACATTTCCTACGTATGTGTACGACTAAAGCAGTATAAAACTGTCCAGTTTGAAAGTTCCCCCTACATGAAACAACTAAATCGTCTTCAGTTTTTCTTGCTCTTTATAAATTGTTAAGGTCCAAGAAAGGACAAGTGGAAATTGTACTGTGATTCTACTTTGGAAATAATTCATTTGGAAATAAACCTCTAGATTGCAGTCGACATTGTATACTAACTCTTGAATCATCAAACTTTTACTGATTGTTTTTTGCGTTTTCAAGATATTAATATCCTTTTTACTTCTTGATACTTTGTATTACGATGATATTTAGCACAAAATTTGATAGACAACAAATTTATGTAACCATGATTTAGAGCATTTACTATACGGAATTGATAAAAGATGTAAGTATTCAATGTATTCATAGGACAATTATTACAGGTACACATACAACATTTCGTCAATGAGTTCAAATGCAGCATATTTTCAAGTTGTCAATTCATTTATCACAGACAGTGTTTCTTTAATTCAGATGAAACAAATTCTTCAATTAAGTAAATAAAGTAAAACAAATTTTCTAGTTGTTGAAATTACTTTTTCATTGAAATAAAAAATGTTTGAAATTTAGATATTCATGTCTTGAAAGGTGTCATATCTAAAAATCTGAAATGCTATTACGTTTGAGTCAATGCATCAGCAGAATGTAGAACAGTCTAGGAGGATTTGCAATGACAAGATGTCGCAATATAATTCATAATATTTTTTTACGTTCAAAGGGTCATAACTCCTGCAAAAAATTACAGTGCCGAATTCTCTCCCATGATGCACATCTTCAGGTGCTACTCTTTATTTCTGCCAGGTTTTAGTCAACTTTCAATGAACAGTGTAGGAGGTGTTGCGATATAAAGCTATTTTCTACAGACAGACGGACGGACACGGTGATTCCAGTATACCCCCAAACGATGTTGTGGTGGAGATATAATTCTCAGCTGTTATTTACAAGGATTAAAAGAATACTTGACGATTGATTTTGTGAAAGACATTTAGATAGTCGGTCAAATACTGAATAATACGGAGCTGTATACTTGTCGATGTCAATAACGGTACTCATAAGGTACACTAATCTTAGAATGAAAAGAACAGATACAACGTTATCTACGGCCTATGAGTATGTTCACTGAAACAAGTGCATATTATATTACAGTAAATAGCACTGCATTGATAACGCATTATGATACGTGCAGTTATAAATACTTGTTACTAAAGTAACAAGATCCGGTGTGGTACTCGGGTCGTGACCGAGAGGTCGCCGGTTCGACTTTCATCGTGGCACACTGTTTCCCCGTCTGTCGGATAAGATGATACATATTGAGGTCCCTTGTCACGGTAGGCGTGACACGTAAAATCCTTACTGTTCCGATTGTGTCCGCTGTAAACGTATACATCTTCATCACTCGTCAGTTACCAAGATCACAAATGTGTACGATGTGAGAGGCAAGTGGAAATTACAGTTTTTAATGTGCAAAAGAAGGTATCTTCGGCAGTTTAATCACCTAGTCTATATGATTTAATGTCAAGATCATCATATTTTAGAGAATCAACAGGACAGGTAGACAAAATGGATTAGAAAAAGAAAGTGTGACACAAGTTAATACCTAAAATGACTTCAAATCAACAATCTGCTTCGACTTACCAAGGATGTGTTCAACTTGACCTAGTTTGTTTGATGTCTTGATTTATTTACAGCTTCTCATGCATTGTTTATTTCAATACACATCATTGTTATCCGCCATAACCACGGCATGACATCGACACTTCATACTTTCTACTTTCGATTTAGAGTTCCAAGTAATCTAGATATATTCACTTCCTGGTGAGATAGCACGTGGTATCGTAACAATAGATAATAGGAAATGATATCCGTGCTTCATTGTGTCACTTTATTCATTGTGTCAGGACAAGGGGAAAAGTTAGGGGGGGGTTGGTTGGTTGCGACTTATGTTATAAGTATTTTTATTTTTAGATATTAAATTTGGTTTTCGAATATGGGGGATGGGTTAATTTTCTAAAGTAATTTTCAAATTCATTTAGTTTAATATATGGCTTTATCCGTTACTCAGTTTTTGTTAAATATTCTTTAGGACAGAAAACTCTGACTAGCATGGATTGTGATAGATAGCGTATTCATCATGCATCTGTAATGTAAAAATACAATAATTCATAGCCCCAGGGTCCGGCGCCATAAACTGAGAATATACTTAAGTTAATTATTTCATTTTAAATTATTCTCTTATCAAGCGTTCAAATAAACTGTTTAACTCTATTTATTGATAGAATAAAACTCAATAAAATTCAAATCCCAGTTACTGATTCATTGTCGAACAGAAGAATTTGAAATGTTGACTTAAGTATTTTCTCAGTTTATGGCACCGGACCCTAGAAGGTTAGATTCAGACTCGAATTTACTCACCCCACTTAGATTACTCTCATTGTCAACACCCAACTTTCCGATATTTCTTCTAAAAGGTTGTTTGGTACTACTATAGTAAAAATTTTACCCCTAAATCTTATCTATTCACATGATCAATCCATAGATAGATAGATAGATAGATAGATAGATAGATATAATTAAGTTCAACGTCACGCCGAGAATATTTCACTCATATGGTGATCAATCCACAATATAATCTTCTCGTGTACCACCTCCTCTCAATTCTTTTCAACTAAACTTTAAACAATGCGGGTTTTCCAATTATATCTATATGCAACGCAAAGAGATGTCCCTCTTACCGTCATATCTCTAGCGAGTTCACCATTAAAGCTTTTGAAAATGATTATAAGGTGAGATGCAGTCCTCTCATAACATTAAGTTAACGTCGCTTTAAAGCACGATATCAAAAAAGTGCAATTTTTGCTGTCGGGTAAAATGAAAAATTAACATTCGATTAGTAAATTCTTTATCGTTTGAAACAATTTTTAAACATGCAGCTTTGTGAACAACAAAATTTGAAAGTTTAAACATGTCTTGTTTAGTTATTATTAACACATTAAGTTAGAGTTCTGGTATAAAAAGTTCATTGTGTTACCGTTGATATTTTGAATAGAAAAAGCTTAAAAATAAGTATATTGCTTTATATTTTCATTTTGTATTGTACTATCGTATTTGTCTTATTCATTATTTGAAGGGAAATTAATATATGTATTACTAGTCCAAGGTATAAGGAATAGATATATTTCATTTTCAACAAGAACCGATTTTCACTATACAATATAGTATCTATAAAATTATTCCGTTTTGCCATACAATTCAGATTTTAAATTATTGAATATATACAATGGTGTCTTTTCAGCCATGAAACTCATTATTATGTGTTTTCTGAACTTTATGTTTTATTTCGAAAAAATATGTGGTAACACAAAGGACTTAGCAATAACATAATGGACACAATGGTAACATAACTGATAATTCAACAGTTAAAAAGTAAATTCTTATCAAGAGCCAAGAACATGTTTGAAATGATAGTATATAAATCTAACAATTATTTTATATAGCATATAACTCTCGTTTAAAATATGTATATTTTCATGGAATGGACAACTCACAACCAAAGGAATAAGCAATAAACCAATGGTAACATCATTGACAATCCAGTACTATAACCCTTAGTGGAACATGTGTACTTGCTGACTGAAGTGATGAATGATATGATCATGTTGATCGGTTAACATAAATGAAAAAGGATTAATAAGGCATTTACTTTATAGTATAACGCATTAATGTGAAAACCAATTCTTTATGAAAACAGTGTTTATGTTTGCAATTTCAATAATTTTGTTAGGATGATGCTAACATTAAGACAGAAATGACAATGCTAAATGAACAGGCTCCCCTGGTTCATGATATCCAAAGAAAAGTGAGAGTAGTAATATTTTCAATCTAATTGTAACCCTACATTTTTAAGTATAAATTTCCATAAAGAATACTCTACTTGGTAGTGATTTGTTCCTGCTGAATTTGTATGCTCAGGTATGACTGATATCATATTTTCCAATAAATACCAGCACCAAACCTTTCCAGAGGAGACAAAGTCCTGACCATGTCCCCTCTGACTATTAATCCGGACTCCTACAGATTTGAGCTCACTAGCAGATGAGCTCAACTCAACTCATGTTGATGTCGCATAACATATTTTTGATACCAGCATATTATTCTTTAAACGTTTCGTATGAAAATATTTCTATGACCTCTCGTCTTGGGAAACCTGTTAATTCTTGTTCTCTATATGGAGGATTATTTATCAAATTTTAATTGTGTCTTCTTTGATTGTGCTGCTTTAGCGGTGAGGGGGAATGTGGGCGTCCGTAAACCGGTTAACAACACAAATTGAGTGACATTTGTTAACTTAATTCACCGTCCCAAGTCGGTATCGTAACCGCAGTATGATCGAATATCTTTTGTAATGTCATTTTCTAGTGAGGCCCATCGCAAGTGACTAAGTTCAAATTAATCAAAATGCTTTGTTTGCAATTTTCGCATCAATAATTTACCGGGAAATATTTTTAACATATAAATCAAAATCATATCATTAGAATATTCATTTTATTTTCTTCTCATTTCTCAAATTTTATCTCATTTGGAGTAGAAATAAAGAAATTAGGGCAATTTGAAAATAGCTAAAATCATTAAAATATCTAACGATACCGCGGCGGTACAGCGAGATGTTTATTTTGCCTTATAATTGACGGCGCGCTTAGAATCAATGAGCATAAAAGCGGTATGTTCACTGGCGTTGTTCGGGGTCACGGTTGTATCAAATCCAGTGAAGTGAGGTTTTTCAGGTAGATACGTCCATTACCTGTAAACAGCTGATCGCCGAAGCGAAAACGATGTGCGATGCGGGCACACATAAGTTTTTTCTATATATAATTTTCAGTTTTTAATTTATTTCTACCGGCCCATAATACGCGATAAGTATGTTTCCCCCGATTCATTTGATACCATTTTTATGAAAATATACCTAGAAATGACTACAAACATTTGAAAATAATAAGATAGCGTCTTCCTCTTTGCCTTAACAACGGTCCGCCATATTGTTTTCACAAGTCTTTTGATTACATCGATATAGATAGTAAACAATCGTACATTATAAAGTTCTCAAATAAGAGAACACATAACGAAAACAATGTCTATAAAAGTAATTATGATTATCTTATTTGTGAAAAAATTACCCCGTAGCTATTATTTACAAAGTTTTATTTCTCAAAAGTTTCACTTCATCATTCATGATGTAATTTAAAGAACATCGTGAGCGCGTGGGTTAATACTTACCATGAACGATTTTTATATTAGAATTGATAATTATTGGTATTTATATTAATTAAATATTTGACGATTTCATATAGTTTATTGTAATTTTGTAGCTCTATTAATACGATTTTACACGTGTTTCCTCTGACTCGGGGCGACCTCCACGTATTGTCATATAGAATTATGTACAGAAATACACATTTCAATGTAATAAATACCAAGACATGTATTGTGCGATAAAATAAGACATCATTTCATCATTTAGTTTACATTGACCCCACTGTTTACAACTTCAGACTTACATTTCAATTGCAGATAAGGTCTAGACCTCTGCGAAAGGAAGGGGGGGTTAATTTATTCATATTTAAGGAAGACATTCTTGTTAAAGGAAAAATGACGAGACTAAGAGCCTATTTTGATTCAAATGATTTGGTTTTAATTCTCTTTAATTAATTTTGGTATTTATATCGGTGGCGAATCCAGAATTTCCGAAATGGGAGGGGGGGGGGGCGCACAAGCGAAAGTCCAATATAAACTAAAATACTCTGCCAATTTAGGAGCGAAATCTGAAGATTTACTCATAATTGTGGCAAAAAGGGGGAGCGACCCCTATAAATCCGCCACTGTATCATAATGAGAGAACAAGTATATAACAATGAGAGAGCAAGTTATTTTAAGGTACTACGAAACACCAATCATCGCGTGACCTAAGATTCACGAAAAAAAAAAAATAAAGGTTTTAAGAGGCCAAGTCAGCAAGCACTTAGCTTCACTTGGAAAGTCAAAAATTTATTTTGGATCAAATTGTTAATAAATGATCCATTACCTTGTATATAACTTATAATTTGACAAATAACTGTTTTTATATCTCTGAATTGGTTTCTATGGCAACAAAGTTTCCCTCACACAAAACTTGTTAAAATCTTATTGAAAATCAATGAAAATGGGTCTTTTTTGATTGTTCAAGACTTTTAGATTAATTCATATATCTCTTTTTTGATAATGGATTAATGAAATTCATCTCTTGCTCTATGAAAATATGAAAATTTATTCTATTTTCTTTTATATCAAAAGTGTTGCTATAGCAACCAAATGTAGTACTCATATCTATATTGAGAAAAATGAAAAAATTACCAAACTTTAACTTGCTATATACTAAAATCCAAATACAAGATAAGAATCAATATACTGTAACTTAAACATTTCTATTATGAATAATTAATTAGTAAAAGAAAATTCGGTAAGCGTTGATAAACGTTTGTAAATTGACATCATTAAAATCATGAATTATCCAAAATCTAAAGTTTTACAGGGAAATGTTAGGAAATGTCTATTTTAAGAATTTACTTGATTTTTCTTTTTCAATTTACATATTTAGTCTTTAAAAACTCATAAATTCTATTGTAAATTATAAAAATACCAAATTTTCATCGAGTCCAATATTTTTTACTCATTTTTCTCACCATGGAAACACTATAAATTTTCAGTAAAAACAGGATTTATTCAAAGTTTCAACTATTATTTAATCATGATACATATTACAATGAAGATTATTCATTACAGTTGTTCAAAACAAAGTATTCTTTTATTTGAAAATCACAATAATTTAATAAATTATTAGCTATGGTAACTATCAGACAACACAGTAAAGCTTGCATAAAGTTTATACGAACAATACGTGTATCTATGTTAGATTACTTTTTGTATCAGCAATTAATCGATAATTTGCAATCATTTGAATGATATATTGTTGATAAATAAATTAATTCATTAAAGAAATATTAGTTGAAACATTGTTATAAAAGTTAAAAGAACTTTAAAAACAAGAGGCCCAAATGTGCCTATATCGTTCATCTGAGTACCTAGATGATCAGTCATGCAGGAAGGAAGAATTCAATTCAAACAACAGAATTTGAAGAGGATCATAAGTGACTTATTTCTACCAAGATTTATTAAAATCCTTTGAACAGTTTTGTAGAAAAAGTTGAAAATGTGAAAAATGGCCAAACCCCCCCCCCCCTTTTTTTTGGAAGTCTTAAAAAATTAATAAAAAATCCAAAAATTGAGATAATGACAAAATTCTTTCATAATAATTTTCCTTACCACAATTATGATCAAAATAGTCATTAAGATATCATCAATATCAAACATGACACTTTTCTGCATTGAAATTACAGAAACACGTCAAAAACTCGTACTTTTTGATTTGACGGATTTTAACCCTGAACACAATTTTTGATAACCCATCTTTATAGATTGTTGAAATGCAGTTAGTTTCCCCATTTATGCACTGGTTCTGGAGGGGAAGATTTTTGAAAAGGGGTACCGTTTTTGGCACTTTTGGCCCAACCTGGATCCACTCCTGAGGGAATCTGAATACCGAACACTATTTTAGTAGGGAACCTTGAGTACATCATATATACAAAGTTTAAACCAAATTTGCAATGGAGTTCCAGAGAAGAAGTCAAAAATGTGAAAAAGATAACGACGGACGGACGACGCATTATGCTTGAATCTTTATCAAAATTTTGAATTAAATAAAACTTCATATTTACACAAATTTTTACACATTTAATTTATTATAAATAATTGATCTTGAACTTGACTAATATATACATGTACATATAAAGCTTTTCAGCAAAAACAAATAAAATGATTTGCTTGTTGAATAATTTGAAAGTAAAACAAAAATATCATATAAATTTGGTACAATAGATCCTCTTTCTTTGATTTATATATATATAATGGCATAGATAAGATTGATTTACATCCCCCAGGAAAAAAGATATACTGGTAAATATGATTTTCAGATAATGACAAGCTAGGTTTGTGAAACGGCACCAATGTACAAAAAATTATTTTTAACATGAATGTCATTGTCAAGATCAAAAGGTCATCAATCTTGGCATCACTTCAAAGGGCTTCATTAGTTGAGTAAGCATGTCAAATATGAAGTCTCTATCCCTCACAGTTCAAAAGTTATAGCAAAGGTTAAAGTTGACAACAGACAGACAAACAAACACACAAACAGACAGGACAAAAACAATATGCCCCCACTTCAATGTGATTAGAACCGCTTGTCGTTTCTCATAATCGCGACTAATTAGTAAACGGGAGCGAATTAGAGGTCTGATTTCAAATAGAAAATCATCATGATGTTCCTTGAACGATTACTTGATATCAAATATAATTGTAGTTATTGCTGTGCTAAAGAATTAAGGTTCTGATAACAATTTTCAAATTCAGCAGCTTCAAAGTCTTCTTCTTGAAGTTCTTCATGAGACCGTTTTCTCTTAAGTAAACACAGCCTGCTGAAATAACTGGCAATTTGATTGGCAGATAAAAATTCATCAATAGAAAAAATTCTACTTCCTTCTTTGTTTCTTACAGTTCTCATTTCATTTGACACATCTTCTGGGTCACATTTCAGGCCACTCCTTTCACCTTGGTCAAATTTCTGTTGCAGAAATTGTTTTTGATTCTCGTTGAATCTTTTTATCTCTCTCTTGCCTTTTAATGCCCAACCTTTTGACAATGGCGTGGACAGTGTTTGGGAGCATATTGAGTCTAAATGTGGTCTGGTTGCAACTTTCTGTTCAATCTTGAATGAGTAATTTAGTTTAGATCTATCCGAAAGTGGTAATCCTTTCTTCATGAGAGAGTGATTTCCTATATCCATATGGTGCATCAGATTCCCATACTTAGAGAAGGTTGCTTTACATTGAGGTTCTGTGCATGAAAACAAACCATTTTGTTCAATACTATCTTCATCTCCTGTTTCAACATGTACTGATTGTAGATTGAAATCTTCAATTTCTTTTGGATTTTCTAATCTTTGATTTGGAGGTTTGTTCTTTAGAGGTGAGTCAAATACCTCAAGTACTTTTATGTTTGTTATTTGAAGGCTTTCTTGATCAAAACATAAATCATATGAAATATTTTGTCCACTTCCAATCCCATACTGTCTCCAAACTTTAATACCTTCATCTTGTTATAAAAAGTTATACAAACTTGTGATATTTTTGAGAGGACACTGCTTTAAAACTTTTGGGCCTTGGACTTTGCTTGGTAGCCCAACTGCTACTACTCTACAGATGTATTAGTTGTGTTGCTTTTCTTGAGTGCATCGAGAAATTCTGATGCATTTCTTACATCATTGCCTTCATTCACATATTTTCTAACAGTAGATTTCAAATGAGCTGCTCTGCGATCACAAATTGATTTTCCTCCTTGAGGATCAGCAAAATCAACTCGCTCCACCTTGATAGGGCTCTCACTATTTATTGCCTTTACACCAAATATTGATGAATAGCTATGGAAACTGCCTGCATTGTCAGATCTTAGAAAAGCCTTTGTTAATTTAGGGTTTATCATGTGCAGCCTCCTCAATGTGTCATGAAGAATGGCATTCGATGTGAGGGCATCTTGTGTTGCATTGTCAAAGAGATGGACCAATGTGTAATTTAACATTTCTTTTTCCAATAAAAAACTTCCAACACTTATATGCCAGTTAATCCCCCTCTTGGCAAACCATTTTGATTGTGACTCTCTGAAAAATGTGAAAGATGGAAAGATGGGTGTTTATCAAGTTTAGCCTACCGATTTTGCATATTTCCATTAATTAGGTTTAACTAAATTGTTTAGTTCAAAAAGTCAAAAATTCTTCTGTCATAGAATTTATTAGAACCTCGGCAAAAATCAATAATAGTATGAACTAAAAAATCCTGGCAAAGAAACACAAGAATATTTATAGATCATTATTAAGGAAATCAATAAAATGACTAACCTGTACACCATTGGAAGGAATTTCATGGCCCAGTCACGTTCTATGTAAACCTCATTTTCTGTTAAATGTGAGAGGGTGTCTGAACGTGCTAGATCCTGGTTGACTGATCTCAATACATGCTTCTTCCATTCGTCAATGGCTTTACGACCCTAAAAATTTAAAACATTTTATGTAGAATATAAAATACTGCCAATAATAACCCTTTAGATCTAAAAGTAGATTAACTTTCAACTCAAGATCCAAATCTGTTGAATCAACTGAAAGATCTGCTTAGTTATGAATGCAATGGGAAGTATCAATGTTATATCACTTAAGTCAAAACTTATGACTCATGTTTAAGGTGACATCAAACACACCTAAGATAACAAGCTAAAAACAGAAATCATAGTGTCCTTTTTGAGGAACATGAGTGTCGAATCACTTTTCACAAGTTTTCACCTTGTCTGATTTCAAGGTCAAATTCACAAGGTAAAAAATTTTGGTATGGTACACAAGGTCCTCTTATAGTAATACACATGTGAAATATCAAATCCCTATTGCTTCCATGTAAAAAGATATCAAAAAAGAGTGACAGACAGACAGAAAGACAGACAGATAAAGGGATCCCTACATGTATGTGCCACTATGCTTTGCATGCAACACGAAAATAAACTATTTAGATGAAAATGAGATTTTGGGGAGGCAGCTTTTATACCTGAATCAAACTGTACTGAATGTTGTCTCTCTGATCATCAGATTCAAATACTACTTGTTCTGAATTAAAGGCATTATCCACCGAATTCAAAACATTCACAAGGCAAATACAGTTGTTACATGATGTGATGTGCAAGTGATCACATGAAATGTCAAATTCTCTTGATCCAATGCTCAAGGCATATTGGCAGCAATGGTCAGCAACTTCAGACTGGTTTGATACATGCATCTGAAAAAAGAAATTAGCTTAAGTTAAAATTGATTTTCCAAGAATTTTCTCTTGACCGAACAAAACCAAAAAAAAAAAGGAAATTTTAATAAGTTTTTATTTACATAGACAGAAAGATACTATTACAAACATCAACATTTCATAGCCAAGTTTTGTATGTTATCCAGCAAAAAAATCACAAAAAAAGACAAATTTCTTTCTACAGAAAAAAAAAAATCAAAATTAGAATTCAAAATTTTCTAATTGCATATAGTTCAATATATACCTTGTACTCCATTTTAAGATACTGTTTGGCTGTTGCTAGGGCTGATTGTTTTTCTTCTACCCAGTCAGAACTCATGCCAAGCCTTCCTAATGTGATAACAGCTCTCTCTTAATATCTTCAAAAGATTTAGCACCATCAGCTGCATAATTGTCGAGACCTTTCATGCATTTACGAATACTAGGACCAACAGCCTGGAGAATTCTCATGTAGGAACTTTCACTTGCACATTGAAGAAACTCTGTTTCCATACAATAAGCTCTGTACTGATCTACAACCCTAGTTCTAACACTATTCAAAATAATCTTAGGGACATCTATTATCTGGCCTGATGACAGCTTAAGATGATTTTCTCCAAAAGGTATATCTGTCATGACAGCTGGGGACATGATAAAATCTAAGAAGTGGTCAATCTGCAAATTGGAAAGACACTCTCTATGCTCATTATTATGTGTATGTTGCTGACCAGGTCCAACACTAATAGAATGTTTCCTTGCCATTGTATACTTGAATTTTGACAATCCAGGAACATATTTGTTAATTTCTTTCAATGAAAAATCTGTGGCTACCAAGGAGAGTATTTGTCGCTGTGTACCCCAGTCAGAAACTTGTTTATATGCCATGCATATTATCTCTAGCATGTCAACAGACTCTTTTCCATTTTCTCCACAAATAGCTTCAAAAATAACATCATTTTGACCAGGTGTAAACACTTTTAAAACTTCTGAAAAGATCTGTCTGGACTTTTTTATGTAATCTAGTTGTGTTCTTTTTTACCGACAGATAGCTCTTGCCACAAGGAGTACACATGTATAGTATGAAGGACCCATCTCTCTTTGTTGAAAAATCATGGTTAAGGTTAAAGTTTTCCAAAAGTAGGTCAAGGTCACAAGGTAACAAAAATTGGTACCGACAGACAGGTCTTCCCACAAGGAATACGCATGAGTAGTTTGAAGTTCCCAACTCTTGTTTCGAATGTTATGGATTAGCTTTAAAATAAAAATCCTTGAAACGGTTCTAAAGAAGAACTTGGAAATGTGAAAGTTTACATGCAGACAATGTAGGACAATAACTCATTTAAGCCTTTGGCTCTGGTCAGCTTACAAAATGGGGCGATAAATTTTTACAAATATTAAAGAGAATCTGAGAAACAATGACTCAGTTTCAGTCATAAATATGCATTAGATACTGAAAGTTCAATGATTACTTGGTATTGGATGATTTTACTGTTTCAGTGTTTTGGAAAAGAAACAATTCAAACATAAAAGTAAAGTACATGTACATGTATACTGGTGATGTAACAGTTTCCAGACTAAAGCAGTTTCCACTTGTTTCGTTGTCTGAGACACTGCCAACAACTATTTTTCCTATTGTTCAACATATCACCAGAACTGTTCAAATTCATAATCGATTAGCAAAAGTTTAGCTCGATTTTGAAGAAATAAATAAAACTTCCACCTTTCTCTTTCTTTATTGAGTTGTCATTTCTCGTGCTGCAGAAGTGACATCAGTCCATTGGAAAGCAAATCTATTTTATGGCAAGTCCATGTAACATTTATTAAAATTCCTATGACTGTTGATTTATTATTTACCCCTCATTAATATTAGTATGTCTATTTGACAAGGAGGGTAACATCCCGTACTGAGCCCCATTACAGCATCCAGCGTAACCCGTCAAGACCGGAAACTACTAAGTATAAGGTAAACAAAGAAAAGTGATATCGAAACCTCTTTTAGAAAATGGGCTTGTTTGGACAAAATGACACCAAACATGTGGATTTCTTCTACATTTTTTATTATCTGAATTCAACCATAATTTTTGCCAATTATCATATATTTTCGTTGCGTAAAAAAGTTATCGACCAAAACACTTAACGTCCGGAAACTTCTACAGCACCCGTACTGCTAATGTTCATACTCATGATCATGATACCATAACAGACTTACCAATTAGACTAAATTATAACAAAATAAGAATAAACGCCATGTCTCTGCACTTTGCCTCGTTCCATCTTCTGCGAAGTAATTGTTGTTTTCAGTCCAAGAGATTTCGCTCAAGGGAAGTAATTCAAAGTAGAAAACGCGCGAATTTATAACAAGTAGTATCGATTTTTATTAGCGTTTCTTTGAAATGCTTACCCATTTTTATTTTTAAAATTTTAAGTTTGATAGATATAAGTGCTACACATGTTGATTGATTCTTATAAGGCTGACTGGATTTTATTTTTCAAAGCCTCAATAAATGAACAAAATCAGTAAGAAAGTTCAGGAAATATTTCGAATTATTCTTTAATTAAATAGATGAAAAATAAATTTTAATGTTATTTTCATTTTAAACATGTTTAATCAAGCATTTGAAATAAAAATATAAGTAATTCACCCTGCAATACGATGCATGAGGTCATTTAGTTGAAAAAAGGAGAATAATCTTGATTTTCAATATGACCGAGCAATAAAACATTATTGTTACCATGGAAACAAGAGTAAACATGACTTAAAAGTATGTACAAATGGGTGCAGTCCTAACATAACATGCACGTTAACGCGAAAAGCGGTTACAAGGACTGCTTGAGCACACGTGCTATGACTGCTCGACGGGACGCGCGTGCGCTCCTTGCGTTAACTCGGGAGGAAATTCGCGTTAACGCGATTTATTCCCGCGTGAGCTCGGTCCAGTCGCGCGTTCACATGCCTTCATTTGTAATTCTCTATGCAGTGGTACGGATGGAGGAAATAAAAGGGATCTAATTAAATTACTGCAAATATATATACGAGTGTTATATGTAATATTAAAATGACACTCCGCATTAAGGGTTTCATATGTAAAATGATAATGGAATTACGGCGTAGACATCCACTAAGGTATTTATGAAAAGACTTCGTCAGTTTATAGTATAAAGAATCTAGGATAATTACATTATAATTCGATTTTATTAATTTATTTTAATCAATTAAATCATGTATTTATTTCTTATTTGTTTATTTTTTAATAAATTATTTATGTATTTATTCCTATTTATATATTTATTATTGGGGTTTTTTAATTATCTATTTTTCAGAAAATATAAATACCATAATTATCATCATTATTATCAAATTTATTATTAATGTTATTAATTTTCTTCTTCTTCTTCTTCTTCGTATTATTATTATTATCATAAAATAAGAATAAATTTCATTGTATTCAATGTTCGGAAATTGTATTCAATATCTTTAAAATTCATCCCTTAATTCATAAACGTTTTATCTAATTCTAAATATTTACCTACATGCATGCAGTAATATGTTCTTATATTCAAATATAAAATGTATAACTCGAATCTCCTTCAAATCCTTCTCTATGTACATGTCAATGTAAGTTTTAAGTTGTAAGCAAGCGAACGTGGCTGTCAAGCACTTTCACGCGGCAGTCAAGCGCGTGAACGCAGCAGTCAAGCGCGTTAACGCGGTCTCAAAATTAAGTTCACGAGAAACTCTGCGTTAACGCAGACGCGTGTGCTCAGCAGTCCTGAGCGCACGAGGAAAGCAAACTTCACGTTAACGCGACGTTAACACAATGTAGGACTGCACCCCACTGTATTATTGATCATTTATCCATATAGTATATAATTACCAAATTTCAATAAAATTAAATTTTTTCACACATTCCAATATTATAAAGCACAAAGCTCAGTGCTTATTGACTCAGCCTCTTAAATTTGTAATTTTTTATTTAGATAACTGTGTATTGAAGACTTTATAGAAAATAATTCTAATTTGAATATTCCCGATATACCTGTAATTGGCACTCGAAAACGTGTGTTTTTCAGTACAGCTCGCATAAAAACACCAGCGACAGCGTTGACTCTTCGTCATGTGCAATCAGATGGCCAGTCCCAAGACGAATTCCATAATATCTTTAATAGTTGACTTCCTAATCAAGTTGCAATATTTTCAATATATCGAGGGTATATCGGGGTAACGTCGTCTAGGGCGATCACCTGTCACCTGTGCGGCAAAATTATTACGTAATATCACCTCAGCCGGCTGTCTGACCCAGCAAATATCAACCTTCATTTCGTATATTTTAACAGCTTTCAAGATATTAATTAGCGATCTTAATAAACTGGGTATTCATATTAATGAAAGACAAGGACTAATTATCAGGTTTCCTGTTAATTGTGAAGGATTATCATGAAGGAGACATAAAGAACAGGAATTGAAATCAACCAAACTATACGACAATTTGTATTTATGAAGAGTTTATATTTGAGATTATAACACTTTTATTAAAAGTTTTAATGTTTTTAAAATCATGAATTTAATACATATAGTAGATTAATATAAAAATATTAAGCTGTACTATGATAAATTAAAAGGTATGTGATATTTTTCACATTTTTTAAAAAGAGTTATCCGCCCCTGATTTAGGTAAAAATGTTTTTGCTTATACAGAGCTTATTTTTTGTCATACAATCTAAATTCCTTCAAATATCCTTATAAGTAACCATTTTAAATAAGTTTTTACATTATTATGAATCCTTGTATAAGTTTTTAGAAAAATGACCTTGGACATTTGGACTTCGTCATTTTCATCAAAGTAAAAAAGCAATCTTCGTCAAGTTTAAGAGATTATATTTGAGATGATAAGACTTACAACAAATGTGTTTATCTTTTTTCGAAATACCTGTAGTACATAAAGTAGATTAATATTAATAAATCACAAATTTTATGCATAACTGATTAAGTTATACACTCATAAAACTGCGAGGTTGTGCATTTTCATTTGCTTGAAAAAGGTGTGAAAATGCAATATTGTCCATTTTCAAATCCTCATATCTTGCAAAGTACTCGAGATAAACCGGTAAAATTTTCAGAGTTTGTTGACTATAAAATATGCTTTGTAACTTACTTATTCTTTGGTATATTGTGATACAAGTAAATTATTTATAGGTATCTAAAAAGTGTATCTCATGTGTTTTTAAGGAAAGAGTTTGGGCCTCCCTACATTTTCTGTGTATATTTTACTATTATCATGTTTTATGTGCTTGCCTTTGGTGATTTGTGTCATACAGCTTACAGTCTTCTGGTTTCTCCTTTACATTTTATGATTTCTCATCGCTTATATCTTCATTCTCACGACCAACCCCTCTCATCTTTTTTCCCTCTGATCATTCAATATATCTTTCTACTAACATCTTCTGATTGTTCGTCTCTTACTGATTTTTCCTTTTAATACCCTGTCCTCTCTTTTTACCGTCATTCATTTTATTCTTCTCCTCGTTTCTACTTGCAACTTTTTCTGATTCCGCATTGCTAAGATCTTCCTTCTAACTTTTAATACCCTTTCTTTCTTCTTTCTCAATATTCATTTCATCTTTCTCGTACCTTCTTCTGTTTACACATTCTGATTGCAAACTTGCTATGTGTAGCATAGATACAAAGTGGTTCGGAATGAAATGCGTTGGTGTAGATGTCCACAACAGGTATGCCACATCTGTACCGCTACTCTCCATCTTTCTTGGCAGTATAATTTTGTGCAGATATCTCCTAACTACTGGGTTCCCATCTACAGGATAGGCTGAAAACCGGCATTTGGAGGACACTCGATAGCATTTTGGTTGAGAACTTCTTGTTTATAAAGCCCCTCAATAATTTCATCAGTAAGTGCAATGCCAGAAATATATCCATATGTCAGTTGTGTTACCTTTTAAACAAATATTGAATTAGTTTTTTCTCTTCCCAAAACTTAACTGCTCGTATGTTAATGAAGTTTGTCATACTGTTATAGTTAAATGATAACGATTTTAATGGGGTTTTCAATCAAATACATTCATAACAATTTCTAAAACACATTGTGTGCGCGGTACCCGATCGCGAATTCGCCAAATACGAAATCAAAACTGAAATGGCAAGGTTTTATAAAATTTCCGAGTGACACCCCGTGCTCTACCACGTCATTAGAATCTCTGACAAAACTGTCAACAGAAGAACAACCGATCAAGAAAAACAAACATAATATTAAATCAAATTGGTTTACGGGGTTTGGGTGGCTAACTGAAGAAAAAAACAATGAATTTTATTGTCAGCTGTGCATTGATGCGAAAAAAAGCAACGTATTTACTATTGGAAAATCGAGAAAAAAATCCCAAGAAGGATGACTTCGCAATGCACTGCTCCATTCTGGATCACAAGTAAGCAATCTGTATAAATTAATAATAAATGAACAGACTCGTTATTACAATTTACGGTAAATGGACAATCATAGTGCAAGACCTGGATTTATTAAATTTTTGAATTCTAACATCACTGGATTACAATGACAACTTTATATTTCACCTTATGTTTATGTAATATCAGATGTCAATTATTAGAATTTAGTCCAATTTGTCAAATTTTATCTGTTAATCGAGCTATATACTTTGAAATAATAAAATACATATTATTTATCATTCTTTCAAATATTCTCTAAAGTTGTGTGAAAAATAAAAAAAAACATGACCATGATCTAAAAGTTTGCAGTAACAATTTTAAAATAGTATCGGTAATAGTTGTATAAAGAACAAATTACATTGTAGAGTATTTAGTCTATAAACTGTTCTTTACTTAGGAATGCCATGAAAGCTCCAAAACTGACTTCTTAATTCCAACGAGCTTCTATCAATGCCCATTCAAAAGTAGAGAATGGGATGATGTGAACCATGTATGTGATGGCAAAAGAAAACATTTCGTCAAAAATTTTGTGCATTGACAGACTCCCAGATATTGAAGGTATGTTACTGTCTAAAAATGAAACTGTATATCAATTACGGTTGTAATCATTTGAAAAAAAATCTTGCATTTTGTATATAAGTATGTACTCATGTGGTTTGGAGTTCCAGACCCCCTGTGTTCATTTCAGTGTGTCTTTCGGATGAGACAGTAAAAAGCAATGACCTCTTCCGCTGTAAGCGCGACATGTAAAAGATCCTTCACTGCTCTAGTTAGATCCATGGCAAAGATCAAAATTTGTATTCCTTAAATAAGGTAGATGCTTGTTCCAAACACACGCGGTAATTTTGGTGTGACGTTAAGCAAAACTCACTAAAATGCATGTAGTACATTAGTTGTGGGCTGTTACCTGGTACTTAAATAAGTTTTTATAGTATTTTAACTTTCACATTTTCCATGTATACTTCATTTACAATATATGTTGAATTCACTGTAGCTCATTCATTTCAATTAGCTAAAGCCTAGAGATAATGTATATTTGCTTAAAGTTTGTTTCATAAGTCATTGGTGTATTACATGTAGCCTCTCTGAATTGACCTGTTTGAAATACTTTATAATGTTGTTTGTCCAAATATATCTAATACAAGTCTAAATTTCTAATAAAGACAGTTAAGTTAGCAGTAAGAGAGCATGGTTAAGATAATTCTTCTATTAAATACAAATACAAATTGGTAAATTTAAAAGTAATCAGCATCAAATATTTTTTTTATCTAGCTTAGATAAAAACCATCTATGAAGAAGGAAACGATAAAAACTTGCCCCATCATCATGAGTCAGCAGATGAGTTTTATGATGCCTTGTCTGAAGTTATCGAAAAAGAGATTGTTTCATCCATAAATGCCTCACCCTTTTATGGGAATGAGATTGATGAACCCACTGACTGTTCAAATCTTACAAATTTAATGATTTATGTCAGGTTTTTGAAAGATGGTCATATTTTTTTCACAATTTTTCAATGTTTCAGAGCTTCCAGGTTGTACTGTAAATGAAATATTCATATACTCTTACCAATGTCCGAAAAGAAAAAAAAAATGTGATGGCGTATCAGTAATGCAAGGTACAAAAAGGTGTTACTAAATTGGCAAAATCTGTTTGCCCATTTCTTATATCAACACATTGTTTAGCACATAGACTGTTTTTGGCTAGTGAGAAGGCAGCTAGAAAAATTCCCTACTTGGTCAAGTATATTGACATTGTGAAAAGACTGGGTAAGCTGTGCAAGTTCTCCTCTAAGTTTTGTAGATGCCTTGACCAATGTAAAAATCTACACAATCAGAAATATGCTGGGAAACTGAAGCATATTTTTTTTCATAAGATGGTTAACATTCAGTGACACAGTTGAAGCCTTAGTTGGCTGTCTTGAACGTTTATTTTCATGTTTGGTTGAAGCTTCACATGACCCTTCACAAGGTGTAACAGCAAATGCTATATTTAAAAAATGTGTCAAGTTACCAGTTCATAGCCACAACATACTTTTCAGTAGATCTTGTTGGAATCCTTGCCCTCTTATGTAAGGCAATGCAGAAAGATGTCCTGTCATACCAAGTTCTCAGAAAGCACATAGATGGTACAATAGATGCTATCCAAGAATCCAGTCCAAGAATTTCTCCAGGGATCCACCATCTACATTTTCATTCGCTTCTAAATTTGGTGACTTTGAACAAAATATCAAAGATTCAGAGAAACAAAGATAAGAGTTTAATGGACTCTGAAAGTCAATTGTTGAAAAATGGTCTTCAAAGCTGGTTTCTAGACTCGGAAATTCTAGACTCTTTTGCTATATTTGTCCCAAGAGAAAACCCACTTCCATCTGATGTGGTAAATGTCAAGTTACAAGTTCTTCTAGAAAAAATTTGGCAGTGGTGAAAATGCATCAATTGACCCCACACTGACAGAAATTGAATATGCACTAGTCAAAGAAGTTTCCAGGTAAAGGTATGGAAATGTTCTACAATGTGCATATACTTGTTTCACAATTCTATTCCAACCTCAGTATCCTACATGCAATTGCTCTGGTGTCACCTTGTACCTCTGTAGAATGTGAAAAGTGTTTTTCTCGATACAATTTGATTAAAACCAACATCAGAAATCAGTTAAATGTTAGACATGTAAATAACTTGGCTTTTATTTCTATAGAGGGTCCTACAGCCTCATCATATGACTTTGAAGCAGCATTTAGAAAATGGATTATCAAGAAAAAGAGAAGAGTTTTAAAGCAGCTGAAAGAAAAAGAAATGAAACAATAATTGTTGCAAAGTCAAATGAGGAGGTCGAAGACTTTACCCGCCTTGATGCTATTGAAAATAAACTTGGAAAATTAACAAACATCTTACAATCAATGGTAAAAACAAGCAAGTCTTTACCATAATAATGTAAAATACGAAAGTAACTGGTGTCACATGACTATGGCACTAACAACAATGTACAACAGTGGACATTCACGGACCCATGAAATTCAGGGGTGAGACCAGGAGGAGTGAACGTCTCCTGTTTGGCTAATAAGTAAGAAATATAAATAATAAGCCATTGTTAAACACTTGTGATTGAATATTATTATTGTCATCTAATCATTATACTCGATTTGACATTTTTCTAGTCCTGTTCATTTGAAATTTGTTACTTTCTCATTTGTTTCTTTTCTCAGAAATACTATGTATTGTTTTGCAAATCATTATTCATATGAATATATGAGATTTTTGTGATATCAATTTAGATATGAATTTACATTTTATTATGTAAAGATGATGGATAAATCCAAACCACAAGTCCAAAAATCATGAAACCATAGGACATACAAAATCAGTGAAAATGAAAAACAAATGGAAAATAACAAAATATGTCTACTTGAAGAGCATATGTGAACCCCTGTGATGGAGTGAGATCAGGTGCCCGGGGAGAGTGAGCATCTCCTGCTTGCTAGCAACACCCGTTACATATACCCCGTAGAAAGAGTCAAATCGTGTGAATGCCATATGTATTTATATATGGAGAAGTCGAAGTAGGTAACCTTCTAGTACAGAAGGTGTCAAATCTGTGTAAAGTGATCGGAATCGGTCTCAGTCCAGAATATCATTTAAAAGTCTGGATAACGAGATATCATATGGAGGAATAAAAATGCACATCTGGTCGAGTAGTTCTGGCACGTGTGCTAAAGCAGCCCACGTGACCGCTTTTGGCGTTAACGTTTATGTTGATTTAGGACTGCACCTATCTGTGCGTATACTATCAAATAAAGAAAGACATCCTTTGTATGACTTCAAATTATATACTTATTTACCTGAGAAGTACGAGGATGTAGAGGTAAGAAAATTTGAATAAATTCTAAATCCTCCAAAATCGTTTTCTTGATGTTTCACTAAAACTCATAAATAACATTAGACGAAAATACAAAAACAAAACACAACATATATCCAAGATATTAGTTACATGTACATGGAATTTTAAAATACATACACCAGATTTACAAGAAGAAAGTTGTCTGATTGTGACACTTAACACGATATTGTCCGCTTTATGCCATGGACTATGAAATATGAATTTCCCTTCGGTACTTCTTCGTTTTGTACTTAAAAGTTACCAAAGTCTTTTCGATTAAACAGTTATAAAACTCATATCCCTTCGGCTGAACGCAAAAATTTTCAGCAAGGTAATATTTTCTCTAACAATACCAATTTCAATCTGTTTTCTTTACGACCAGACGTTATAAGAAAACACAAACTTCAATGCCAATGCCTACAATGCCAGCCGCAGACGTTATAAAGAAACGCAAACTGCAAGGTTTTCCCTACAATGCCAACCACAGACGTTCTAAAGAAGCATAAACTGCAGGTCTTCCCTACAATGCCAATCGCAGACGAAGTAATGCGTTAAATTGGTTCTTGGAAGATTCACTGCTATAAACCAGAAACAACATTCGTCATGACCATTAATATTCCCTATCCTCTATCCGGTCACAAGATAAAACCTATCCTGGATGAGGCTGAGTTTGATTTAGACTTAAAATAATTCTTGCATTTTCTTTGAACGAAAAATTCCCTCGAAATATCATGGTTTCGTACTTTTATTTTTTTTTTTATATTTTTCTTTATAAAGTACCTGAAACTCCCAAAGGATAGTATGGCCCGCTTGCTATGATGTATATAGGTATACACCATACTTGCTTACAATAGTAAATTGTACTTATCTATGGTACAATTAGTTATAACTTATGTAATGTCATCGCATTTGTGATGGATAATATTTATGTGCAATTTTAATAGCTCACTGTTTCTAATGATCAGCGTATTTATGCTTGCAAATCACTAAATTTCTTAGGATCTTTTTCAAAATTCTATACCAACATTGTTCACTGCTGTTTTTCAAGTTACATTTATTTTAAATTGCAGTGAAGAAATAAAATCTTAAAACATATGTTTATTTAAAAGAAACCTAACAATTCTATGTGCCTAAATCAGTCACAATGTAATCAAGACTAGTAAAAGGAGTCTTCACCTTGAATATTATTTCAAAATATAAGTAAAATAGTGCAAACTATGAAGTTTTCAACATTGACATTAAATGCCAGGAAAGGACTAGAATGCAGGATTTTACACCATTTACTTCAGAGTTTCTGGAGGCCCTTAATCGGGCTCAAAACCCCCGCCGCAAAGCGAGATTGCAGAATTCTCTTATAACTTTTCATATTTCTTCTATTACTTCTATACTTAATGACATCCCTGACCACACTAAATTACACGCACACACACACACTCCCTCTCTCTCAAAATAAAAACTCCCCTTTTTTACATGTAACAGGAAACAAACATATTTTGATGCCTTATTGAGACAACAAAATTACTAGTTTTCTCAACCTTTATAATTCCTACAAATATTACACTTGCAGTGAGTTATATAATGCCATGACCTTTCCTATGGACAATACCTGTGTGCAATATAACGGCAAAATTTATCAAACTGGGATTCAAATGGGTACGTTTGGTTAAACGATGTTGGAAATAGTGGTTGGTTGATTGGTGTTTTACGTCGCTTTCAACAATATTTCAGTTATATCGCGACATGGAAGCAGGAGGTTGCCAACCTCTTAAACATAGTGGCGCAACCCGGGAATCGAATCCGGATTATCGGCGCCGCAAGCCAAGCGCTTAACCACTACACCACGCCTGCCCCTTGGAAATAGTGGAGGTACATGTACTGATTGACATGGAAAAAAAAGATAATGAAAGAAGAGATCAGATTGAATAACATACATAGACTAAATTTTGACCAAAATCCAGCAATCATTACGTCAAAGAAAATAGATAGATTTATTCATAATACTTTATTACTATTAATATTAACCATACAAATCTTACTATTCAATTGTACATAAAACATTTCACAGATAGGGCGACTTAACAGATGTAGGTCGGCTTTACTTTAGGGAGACTTAACTTTGGGCCGACTTAACCGTAGACCCCAATTGGGTGCCCCTCTTATAGCAGACTTTTGTTATTGTTATGCGAGGGACTTCATACATCAACGTAAAACATCAAAACGATTCGACAATATTGACATGTTTCAAGACACATCTTCCTATCATCTTGATATATTAGACGAGACATCTTCCTATCATCTTGATAAATTAGAACTGGTAACCCTGAATTTGAAAGACACAGAAGTAAAGTTGTATTTAACAAGGCTGATGCATTCTATTAGAAATCAGCTTTCTTATACATAAATATTAACATTATTGACATCAATATATATGCTCATGTACTAACATTATGAAAAAGTGACGAGTTTGAATTTTTCAAAATAAATATCCCCTGGTTAGTTGGCATTGTACTGGGACTTCCATCATTTGGTTCTATTGGTTAGAGCATGCACTAAGCGTTTGGATTTCCATACAAAAATCTAAAAATTGCTTTCAAACATTTTAATCATGTAGGCCGACTCGCATATCTTTTCATCTTGGACATCAATAGTATAACCATGAAATTATAACAAAGATCATATGTTATTTATATGGCCCCTTCCGCTCTTTATATGCTTAATACATAAATTGAATGATGACTTTCGCTTCAACTGACCGTCATCTGTGGGATACCAAGCTGCTATATAATCATACATTTGTGTTATGTATTTTTATGTGCTTATTCCTCTTTGCTCTGAATGTCATTAACGACTTTTATTATACAACTAGGTCATACTCCTTTTTCTCCGTTTGTTTAGTACCAATCTGAAAATCTACCCTGTTGGTTGTTGTTTTCATTATCACATTAATGTACATACAGTATCGGGTAATTTCGTATGTTTCATTATTATTACACGTGTAGTGTTTTGATATTTCAGTTTGTGATCTGTCCTACAACGCTCTTTCTTCATCGGATATGTATTATGGTCGCAAATATACTGCACTGACTTTTCCCCTGCACCTAGTTTCACTTCTGCTTTCCAAGACGACACATCATCACTACATCAGTAATTTCGTGGGTTATGCACGGGGAGTTATAGTTTGGGCTTGTGCTTCACATATATATTATTATAATCGATATATTATGGAAATTAGATTATATATTAAATGACATACATCAATATATCGTCAGTCACTTTTAAAGACAGACACTATATATTCTGAATGACGATTAAAGTTACATATTAACATCACCTTTGATGTTTTGTTACTTTATTTTGTTAATCAATAGATAGATAGATATGGACGAGTAGGACTCTATTAAATCACACATAGAAAACACTGAGTCACAATAGTGTATACGCAAACACATTAAATGTCTCTTACATTTCAATGCCAACGTAAAAATGTTACACAAAACACCCACAAATATCGACAATTCCAGTAGTTGTTCAACAACCAATCTCATTTAACACATAACTTTCACTTTTACATGTTAAGGACCGTTTTGTTAATTACTGCGGTACAACGTCACGCAGTAACATAAACTATTTCTGTCAATTAAGTGCTGTGGTGAAAACATGCATTATGTAACTTTGCAAGCTAAGTAGGTCGCGACATTCGATACCACAACGTGATACATGTATCTGCCACATGACCGCACAATCTTATCAATACTTAATTGTCTGTCATACAATTTGTATTTACAGCGAGAGGTGTCTGTCCTTCAACGATCTCGGTTAGGTCAAAATAAAAACTAGATTCAGAACAGTTTTTGTTATACAAGCAAAGCGTGTTAATTATCAAAAACCAAGAAGTATTTCTATGTTGCATAATTCTGTCACTTTGCGAGCATTGGTTTGAATGTGGATAATTTTTATACGAAAAAAGTAAATGTAGTACAGTTTATAGTATAAAAGGGAAAATTAATGAAATGCTAATCATTTTACCTCGCACGTATTCCTCATACATTTTTCTTTATCGGTGAAATGCAGTTTCCTGTTTCTATCGATTATTTTGTAATATTGATACAAGTGAAATGCGTTTATTGACAATATGAACCTGTAATTATCTACCCTAAGTCTTGTAATTTGGCCTTTCTACAGTATTATGTTGACTTTTCATTGAGGGTTGCGTTCTACGAGAAGGGAACTACGGGGACCCTTTTTTCTTTACAGGAGTTCTTAAATATTTTCCAATCTAAATGTATTCACGTCTCCGGCCTAAGACTCAAATGTATTGGCAAATGTACTTCACAAATAAAAAAGGAACATTAAAATTTGAACACTGATGTGTTTTGGCATAAATTTGCATTCGATCATATTTGATATTTTTGGATAATACATGCATTTATATTCAAATTTGTGTTTAAACTGTTTTAAAAGTATCTAAATGCCATACATTTAATGTTACTAGTGTTATACAGAGTAAACATATAATAATTATATAAATGACAACTCGTTAAACACATTGATGAAATGGTAGATATTGCTTATAGTATATAATTTTTCTCTTCAATATATATTCCATTCATTAATTTTATGGTACAACCTATACATTACAAATTATTAAGCGAAGTTGTTTTCATAAATTCCATTACATTTGTTATAACTTGTTGTTATTCGATCAGTGATGAGTAATTTATACAAATACATCAACACAGAATGAATATACTATAAATTTTGAGTTTTGGTTAATGCATATCACATTTGTAGAACGATCTATCACATTACGAAATAAATATTTTAACCGGTATACGATATTTTAAAGTAACAAAGTAACAAAAGAATATTCCATACATGTAAGATTTACTTGTAACTCTTTTTTTCCAAATCATTGTCAGTGTTGGATATATACGGAAAGACTGGAACAAAATCATTCCCATAAAAACTCAATTGATTTCTTTAATAGTAATATTATATATATACATTTGTAGAAAAATAAATGAATTATATTTGCATTGCACCATAAAGTATACTATCTAAACATTAATCAAAATCTATTAAACATCTTTTCAGTTTTCTTCTTCATCTGGAAGTGGTTTCTTCATCTTTTCGTTTCTTTCATTCCGGCTGAACAACCCCTTTCGCCAGTAATGGTCCTTCGTCATATAATTCTAAAACTGGCCAGACGGGGTAGGCAACGGTTTTTCCAGTCTTTCTATATTGGCGGAATATAGCACTATTGAATGGGTCACCCTGTTGAATCTTGAAATTTATACTGACTCTTGGATCCCGGATTCTCATCAACCAACACAGGCTTGCACACTGTCGGGAATACTCGGTGGTATTCGGAAATTTGGACTTATCAAATTGTTCCAGTGCGCTTATCATACACTTGTCCAATTCTCCAAGGAAGTTCTGAGAATTAAAAGAATGCCTTACATGCTCATGAAACAAATAAATATAATAATAACTAGAGCTTACCTGTTGCCGAGGCAACAGGGCGGGTCTTCCTCTTCAGAAAGAAAAAAAAAAAAAGAAAAATACGTAGGTAGAAAGAAGGGAAAAAAGAAGAAACGAGATACTTAAATGAATATACGCATTTATTGCGGCATCATAGATATGTCGATTAGGACAAAGGAGAAGTATATACATGTATATATCTCACCGAGACACTATGTAAACAATTATGTAATTAATGCGGTATGAATACAGCTACAGAAAGTCCGTGTATTACAGAATTCCTATTCAGTATGAAGCTTGGTGACGTAATACGACAAAGCTGGATAGAGTGTGTGTATCAACGGTCAAGTTAGCAGTATATATACCACTGAGATGAATACTATAGTAAGGAGATAAAGAAACTCAAATTTAGGTAAAACATACATATTGAGGGATTCCTTTATAACTGCCGATTAGATATTCCAAGGGGAAAGCGCAGTATCTCGCGAATGAATTAATAATTAATCGCGAGTTACTGCGCTTTCCCCGTCTCTATAAGAGCGGCGCTGTGCGAGGTATTAAGCAAAGCAAATTCAACGCGCTTTCTAATGTGTAATCCCGACGCTCGGGGAAGATTTGTTTATTGCGTTGTTCATCAGTAGCGGGAACAGTGTAAAAAATGTTATTTTTCTTTAAGAATTCTAATTCAAATTCTTTCTCAAACTCTCGTTTTTATTCTTTGTTCATACGAAGAATAAGAAAATACATGAAAGTTACGCAAGTAAGATATTTTGT
Organism: Pteria penguin; assembly: GCA_035048485.1. Classification (NCBI taxonomy): domain Eukaryota; kingdom Metazoa; phylum Mollusca; class Bivalvia; order Pterioida; family Pteriidae; genus Pteria; species Pteria penguin. The sequence continues at coordinate 30,810,627 of CM068585.1, forward strand.
TAAAAAATCTTTAAATTGCTCACTTTCAAATACTGAGAAACATGTTTCGTACTAAAATCGTTACGGAAAATCGTTTCGTAATACACTGGAAACGATAAGACTAAAAATAAACAAGTTTTGCAAATTACGTAATTATTTAAAAAATTTAAATTGAAATAGCGGCCAAACTAAAATAGATAGATATTATCGGCCGATAAATTTTGTGAAGATATGAACCTAGAAAATATGATAGTTCAAATTTGGATAGTGTAGCATTAAAAATAAGCTATAAAGGGGAGAATTTGAAATTTAAATAATTGTTACGTAATGTTTTTGGAAACTTTCATTTTAAATCTTTTTTTACTTAAACGGGTAACGGCGTCTTTGAGAGTCTATAGGAAAAATATAAAGTGTGTAGATAAATCCGTTTTACAGAAATTGAAATTGAAAAATGATGCTAACTACGGTGCGTATTTCTCGCTTTCCGACGGCGGCTCTCGATAGCTTTGACCGATAACTTAGGGAAAACGGCAAATCATAGGAAGTTTTTGAAAAATACATTTTAAAAAGTGAACCCTTCTCACGTGCAGGATATATTTTGGTGGCCATACGATCTAAAATAAGCGAATGACGATGAAATTATTTTACTCACCTGATTTTAATTTTTTTTAAAATTTTCACTTTAAAATGGTATTAAAATCCTTTTCAAATCATGAAACATAGTTTTTCATGGTGAAATTGATATTCTAATTCGTTTTGTAGCATTTTTGAAATTCTAAGACTTAAAATAAAACATTTTAAAAATTACGTAATTTTTACAATTAAATAGCGGCTATACTATAAAAGCTAGATAATCGGTGTTGGCTTCAATGTCAAGAACATACCTGTCAAATATAAGAATTAAAAGCTTAAGAGTCTATCTTGAAATTTAAAAAATAAAGCACTGTTATGTATTTTAATTAAAAAGAATAATTTTTCAAATTTTTTGCTTATCAATCAATTTCCCCTGGCTCATCAAGTTAGTACAAGAAATGAAAAGGTTGTTGGTCAAGCCGTTTCTGAGAAAATGGCAGTCAAAGTGCTGAGAATAATAATAATAATAATAATAAACAAAAAAAAAATAGTAAAGAAAAAACTTCACAATAACAGAAGGAATCAGAAGACCCTAAATAGGCTAACAAATAGATAAATAAATGGATAAATAAATAAATAGATATATTTTTGAATGAATGAATAAGTAGATAAGAAAATAAATAACGGGGCATTCTTAGCGTCCTTGTATACCGTAAATTACATTTTCAATTCACAAGAACTTTAAATTCCCATGAATTGTGTACTCTGACTGAACGCGAAAATAACATCCTAGCAAATAATATGTCATCCTTGAATGTATGCATGCATCAGGCACATTTTATCTATTGAATAAAACTCAAGTGAGATATTTGAGAAATATAAATGATTTAAAGAAAAATGAATTGCTCTATGGTTTTCGATAAATGGTATCTGAAACATTAATTATGTTGAATAGGTTGGGAGATTGAACCAAACAGAAGCATTAAATCTTGTTTCAAAATTGATGAAAGGATTCAAAGAAACATTTACCTCTGACATCATATTTCTGGCTGATGACCCGAATGTTAATCGAACGTCCGATATCAATTTGTCGCCTCGAATGAAGGGTGATATCTGAAATGAAAACCTGTATAACAATGTATGTCTTTATTGAATATATTTCTAATATATTTCACGATATTTTGTGCATCTTTCTTTTATTCTACGTTCTTTTCATTGTCATTGGCGGATTGAGGTAGGAAAAATTTACAGAAAAGGTCATTTTCCGTCATTTTTAGGACCCCCCAACACACACACACACACACACACACACACACACACACACAAACACACACACACACACTCACGCTTTCCGGACCGAATAGCGAAAACAACATTAGTTATGGGTGGCTGCAATCCTCCCCTTTCAATAATTTCTAGATGCGCCTATGATAGCGTGTTTTTACAGATACGACGATGATTATCCTCGATCATGTCCGTCAACAGACATTCATTTTCACTGGTCATCAGACAATCAAGTCTGTAATAAGTCTTTCGGATATAAATCCCTCATCAGTATACCTCATAGATTGATTGGCTGATTGATTGCTGACTCACTTCACTCCAGGATCAAACCCGTATGTGGTGAATGTATTTGCTTGATGCATTGCATAGAATTTTGTTTCCTGACCAACCTGAAACAGTGAGGCAATGGGGGAATCCAGGATATCAGAAAAGGGAGGGGGGGGCACATGTGTATGAGCCGAACTACTCAGCCTTTTAGTTTTTTGGGGGGTTTTTTGGTGCCAAATTATGATTTTTATTGGTAAATATGCAGCGAAAAGGGGGTCAGGGGCCTCGCCTCCCCTAAATCCGCCACTGTGAGGAATATTCTACATGTCACATCTACCGTGAAACGGGACCTCGGTTTTTACTGTCTCATCCGAAAGACAGAACACCTGTGTACCCACAGTCGGAGTCGAACCCTGGAACTCTCGGTCAAAACCCGAGTACATCATCCATTGATCCACATTGGTTTATACCGCATAGACAAATGTATGGAATTAAATATGTAAGTACTACTTCAAACTGTAACCTTCATAATGCTTATTATTATGAATTATGATATGCCAACAGGATAATCTTAATTAATTTCAAATACTTCAAAATAACATTTTCGATATGTTTAAAATAATATGATAAATTTTCAGGTTTGACTGTGACCGCAGTGCAACGTGTAGGTTTATTGCATTAATGTTTTTGTTATATGGTTGCCATTATTTTTGATACGTATTTATATCCAACCAGAACTATAATACACATGCACATTGGAATAGGACATTTCACTAAAGTGGTTGTCTGCCCCTGATCAGAACTCTCTCACTTTCTGCATATCAGGGCGAGGTACATAAAACGGACGGTTATATTTCGTACTTCACCGACTATGGTCAACTGACCATACAAATGAGAATACTGATGTGAATGCATAGTCATTACACAAGTTTATATTACACCATTTTCACTTTGCGGACTGCCTTAATAAACAAGGGAGTTGGTTGATTGGTGTTTTACGTCGCTTTCAACAATATTTCAGTTATATTGCGACATGGAAGCAGGAGGTTACCAACCTCTTAAACATAGTGGCGCAACCCGGGAATCGAACCCGGATCGTCGGCGCCGCAAGCCAAGCGCTTAACCACTACACCAAGCCTGCCCCTAATAAACAAGGGAGGACAACTCATCTTATTAAATCACATATACCAGTTGCCACCCGTCCAATACATGTCATACTGCCGATTTGTACACATGACGTAATCTGAAGGGTACGACAAGTTGATTTGATAATCATGAACATTCGGTGCTTTAAATTTAAGTTTAACTCATCATTGAATTGGATGAAAATTGTTTGACTGAAGAATAGGAATATGAATTTTTTTAGTTTTGAAGTTTTAAAGTTTGTAATTGATCATGTCACACCGACACGCATTCGACAAAAAACTTCAGTTCAAGAACTTATTGAAGCACCTATTATTGAGGCACCTAGTGAAAAATAAAGAAAGAAGAAATCTCACCTTTCCACCATCTACTGTTGAATCTTTGGCACAAGGAATGGTATGAACTGCAAGTTTAATATTTTCTCTGTACCATTCCTCTCTTTCCGAACAATAATTATATGCATTCTAAAATGGAAATAAAACAATATCAACCAACTAAAGCTGCCAATGAAGGCAGACTCACTAACGAAACACTAACGAGTAAATATACCTGTATATATGATCTATTTAGAAAACATGATTTTAAAGAACTTCACGGGGTGCCTTTTATTTTCTTCCCTGTTAGAGTTATCCAACTTTTTGTATCATATATGTAAAGTAAACAAACGTAAAACTATGCTTAAAATAATTTATTTAAATAGTATACCATCGTTCTCATGAGAAGTATTACATGCGTATGAAAATGTTCTCTCAATCTTAAGTAGGCATATTTTATCTAAATCAAGAAATGTCTAGAGTAGGTACACACTTTTTAGATGTATAATGTATAAAATGTATCCATATTATCAAATAGTCCTTTTCATACCAGTATAAAAAATGATAATAATAATTATAATAATAATGAAATACACACACACACAAAATACAAAACAAAAAAAGAAGAAAAGAGAGGGACCCCCCCCCTAAAAACCAATAAGAACCTCATATAGAATTTTCAGTTTTCATCGTCAGGGCCATAGGAACCATTTATAAAGTAGAAGGGGGATGGGGAAACCTTTGAATTCCGTGTCCTTTCATAACGTGGTAAAATCGACCCATGATTGGCCAGAAAAAAAGGGGGGGGGGTGTGTGCTACTTTATATGTTGTCATTACATTTTAATTTGAAACCCAACTAACCCCCCCTTCCTCTCATGTCTGTGTGTGTGTGAGGATGTGTGTGTGTGTGTGTGTGTGTGTGTGTGTGTAGGTGTGTGTGTAGGTGTGTGTGTGTGTGTGTGTGTGTGTGTGTGTGTGTGTGTGTGTGTCTAGTCCTTAATGAATAACTCACAGTGTGAGATGTATTTTTACCTGCAGGATCTCGTACAGAACCTTGATTGTTTTCTCTTCTGTTAGACCCGCATCGGTGAGTTCCTCAAATGCATCAGTCCAGGCATTGTCATATACCTCATTGAACCTCTCGGCCAGCTTATTTGGTCTGTTGTCGTCACTGAGGTCCGTGATAGCGGCGTTACCATGTGATAGCTTTGCTCCTGCTTCTTTGCTTAGTCTGCCATGGAAATGAAATCTAATTTAGTAGTTGGACAAAACAGACCGATGGCTATAGTATCATATTTTGTAGAACCGTTATCAATTCCGTGCTTTATATTAAAATATTTTAGTTAAATTTCTTGAATTGACCTTCATCAGTCTTTTAGATAGCGAACGCTGTTGAACTCTTTTCTTTTTTTTTTTCTGCACGTTCTTGAAACGGTTTATGTTCCTTTTTTAACGAAGTTCGGAACAATTTTGAAATTACAATTTTTACTCTGATTCTTCCTATGCATTGCACTAATACTTGTTTGATAGTAACATGATAATTGAATTCTCTACCGTAATGTATATGATAAATAAAAAGCATTTCTAAAATTAAAGGAATTGCAGGTTTGTTTTCAAATGGTTATGGTAATGTCATAATGTCAATTTTAAAGTTTTCAATACATGTATAAGCAGGCAAAATCGGAAGCTGGCATTTTCTTTGAAAGGAGTCGTCTCTTTTATAAGTATATTTAACATGTATTGTTAAATATTTAGATATTCATTGATTTTCAAATGACAGCTGAGAAAGGATTTATAGAATTATCCAGTATAACGAGTATGGAATAGCGAATGTCCCAGTGGGAGCAATCTGATCTTAAAAATAAATACACCATCACAATGATCGTACTTTGAATTGCCTTACATTGTTGTGAACACTTGGATATTAGAATTTCCATCTATTTAAATAGTGTTAAATAAGTTCAAAACTACTGATAAAAATGTCCGTTTAAAGGTTCAGATTGGTTTCCCAGGTTGTCTTTCCGCGATCAGCATATAGTGCTTGTCAGGAAGTGAACAGAGACTGTTAGAGGTAAGAAACAGAGAAAGGTGATTGTTGTGAACAGGTGGTTGCTTTTACAGGTGGCCTTTTAGAAAAGTTCATTAATATCCAAAGTTGAAAGCGTGGCTATGATGTGTATAGTTCTTTCTCCTGTTGCGCTTTAATAAATCACTTTCTCACATTACTGTTGATTCTTTTAAGTACACATTCTTTATTGAATTGCACCTCTTGTATCATAGAGTTTTGTTGTTTACACATCCTTGGCCATCCAGTGCTCGTATGGAATGAATATATGACGACTTTTACTATATAAAACATATTATATCCACACGACATTAAAACATGAGATATCAAAACGGTGATTATCTTTACTTTTTTCATTTATTGATCACATTCTACAATATCCCAATTTATAAAGTTCATACATATTTAAGGAATGACTGTCTTTTTTTCTGGGTTCATGGGGAATGAACTTGGGTTAGAAACAAACAAATCACGTGAACCGCGAAGCCATACGCCGGGCACTTCTTCCATGACCCAAGTTCATGGGCTGATGAACCGAGTCTGTTTAGCATGGTTCATCGAAAGAATTTGACTAGCATTGTAAATATAAGTAAATGAATGAATACTACGATAATTTCATTTATTCGACGTAAAAGAACAACGGTTATTGGACTTTTTTTCTTATTATATACACAAATGTATGTTATCCTACTTTTTTGGATGCTAAAGAACTTTGTATGTGCATTGTAAAATCTAAGTTCAGTACTGTAACTATAAAATTTGCGGAAAGTGATATATTTCATATAGTGTCAGTCCATTCATTCCATTCAGTATCGCCCTCATGCACTTTATGTGAACAGTGTTAAACCAGAGACATATATATGTGTATATATGTCTCTGGTTAAACTATTTTTGAGTTTGTTTTTTTTTTTTTTTTTGTTATTTATTTTGCCGGGAATAAGATCTTCTCTTTGATTTCCAGGGGATCTTACATAGCCATTGTGATATAATGCGAGGGCCACAAATTTATTGACGAATTATTAGTGTAAATTTTATCGATACAAGATACTAAAGTAATACCTAGTAAATGCTTCATCTTTTGCTTTCTCGGACGTTTGATATTTAGCTTTCGAGTTCTGCAGCTCTGTGTTTAATCTTTCTATTTCATTACGCATCTGCTGGGTTGAATTCGCTTGCTTTTTAATCCTTAAAAAAGAAAAGTCAAGGACACAGAACGACTTATAACGCATAACATGTTAAAAATACATTTGATAATACTATTTCATGATGCAATATTTATGGAGGTATAGAAATGTTAAGAAGCGAGGGACAAAAAAGTAACCGGACCGACTGAGAGGAATTGGGAATGGATGGGGGGGGGGGGGGTTCCTGATTGTTTCGATCAGATAACGAATTGTAATTTCTATTTGACAAACATGTAGAACTAGTGTACCCTATTTCGTTCTCTAGATCTTTGATTCTGGTTTGTTCGTGCTCATTGATATGTTTTGCATCCAAAGTTTCTGTCCTTGACGTTTCCAATTTGTCAGTAACATCTTTGATATTTGTTAAGAGCATCTCGTTTTTTCTTTTTAACACATCAATTTTCTTCTCAGGGTCTTCTATTCTACAAATTAATATCCGATAATTGAGAATATATTTTGATATTATCAACGATATGCTATAGCAGTTTGTATTTTCTAATTTAATTTTAAATTGTATTTTAAAGTAAGCAGGAAAAAACAAAGACATTTCAAATTTATAAATAGTATTTATTTTGGTATCGGTGATAAAACAAAGGGAATTAGTAATCTTGCCTGATCCTGATCAGAAACATCAATTGTCGAACTGTTATTATTAGAAAAGGCTTGCCTGCATTGTTTCAGTAGATAGATTTCTATCAACTGAACGATCCTTTTGCGACATATCTGGTTCAGAATACTCCCGTTGCATTTTTTTGGACTTTCGATTTTCAGTTTTATATTCTCTTTGGAAAAGGTAACGGAGCGGAGTTTTTGAGAAAATATGAATATTGAATTTGTTTCATTGAAATGTTATATGGTAATAAGCCTTGTGTTTTCAATGTTTTAGTACGACAAGTTTTACAGTGGCAAAGTCGAGTACAAGACTCAAACAAACTAAATTTAAAACTATACTGAACTAAAAGTGAAACTTAAACACGGTAATCTAGCTTATAAAAGCTAAAGTCAATATAGAACTAAATCTAATCCGAAACTATGAATATTCTAATGACAAAGCAATATTAAAACTAATTCTAATGCATCATGTTCAACCCCTATGTGTTCATATTTATCTAACAAGTCAACGTTATCATTAATTTATGAGATGACATCTTACATGTATGTGCTTTTTCAAATGTATGTTGAATCACACAAATAAATCATCGTGATGTTACACAACACCAGGGTCCCAATTTCGTCATTTTGTGACAATTATACCATATCAAATGTATACCGAGATACCATGACTATTATTAATATTACATGAAAATAAAAGAAAGTCAAATAATCTGCAAGACTTTTAAAGTCTGGGAGGTTGTAGACTAAAATTTTTTCATTTTCATCTCCTTAAAAACCACTTTGCCAATTCTGATCAAACTTATTAAAAATGATAAGAGTAAAGTCTTCTAGAACGAATGTCATTGTGGTACTGTTCGAATGATAAGAACGGTTACCAGAAGCATTTTTTATCTGAATTTTAAAATGTTCACACAGTTTTACAAAAATACAAAAAATAGTTTAAATTTAACGTAAAGTATTAATAGTAAGACCTTTAACTACTACTGCTGCTACGAGTTGACACAGAGCATTCCATGTAACAATCATGCCAATTTTGGTGACAGTTCTTAGAGAAAAATTTGTAGAAATGAATAGGTTATAAATACACTACACCATATGAACATTTGTTTTACTTTCTGACCTCGACAAATATCTAATTTCTTTCTTTTTTCTTTTTTTTTTTGGGAGGGGGGGGGGGGGAGTTAAGGAAATGATCGCAATACATGTTTCCAGCCTTTATGATGTCTGTTCATTATGTTTGCAGGCTTTATTATGCCTAGTCATTATGTTTCCAGCTTTATTATGCCTAGTCATCATGTTTCCAGCCTTTATTATGCCTAGTCATTATGTTTCCAGCCTTTATTATGCCTAGTCATTATGTTACCAGCCTTTATTATGCCTAGTCATTAGGTTTCCAGCCTTTATTATGCCTAGTCATTATGTTTCCAGCCTTTACTATGCCTAGTCATTATGTTTCCAGCCTTTATTATGCCTAGTCATTATGTTTCCAGTCTTTATTATGCCTAGTCATTATGTTTCCAGCTTTATTATACCTAGTCAATATGTTTCCAGCCTTTATTATGCCTAGTCATTATGTTTCCAGCTTTTATTATGCCTAGTCATTATGTTTCCAACTTTATTATGCCTAGTCATTATGTTTCCAGCCTTTATTATGCCTACTCAATATGTTTTCAGCCTTTATTATGCCTAGTCATTATGTTTCCAGCCTTTATTATGCCTAGTCATTATGTTTCTAACCTTTATTATGCCTAGTCATTATGTTTCCAGCTTTATAATGCCTAGTCATTATGTTTCCAGCTTTTATTATGCCTAGTCATTATGTTTCCAGCTTTATTATGCCTAGTCATCATGTTTCCAGCCTTTATTAAGCCTAGTCATTATGTTTCCAGCTTTATTATGCCTAGTCATTATGTTTCCAGCCTTTATTATGCCTAGTCATTATGTTTCCAGCTTTATTTTGCATAGTCATTGTTTCCAGCTTTATTATGCCTAGTCATTATGTTTCCAGCTTTATTATGGCTAGTCATTATATTTCCAGCCTTTATTATACTTAGCCATTATGTTTCCAGCCTTTATTATGCCTATTCATTATGTTTCTAGCCTTTATTATGCCTAGTCATTATGTTTCCATCTTTATTATGCCTAATCATTATGCTTCCAGCCTTTATTATGCCTAGTCATTATGTTTCCAGCCTTTATTATGCCTATTCATTATGTTTCCAGCCTTTATTATGCCTAGTCATTATGTATCCATCTTTATTATGCCTAATCATTATGCTTCCTGCCTCTATTATGCCTAGACATTATGTTTCCAGCTTTATTATGCCTAGTCATTATGCTTCCAGCTTTATTATGCCTAGTCATTATGTTTGTAGCCTTTATTATGCTTAGTCATTATGCTTCCAGCCTTTATTATGCCTATTCATTATGTTTGCAGCCTTTATTATGCCTAGTCATTATGTTTGCAGCCTTTATTATGCCTAGTCATTATGTTTCCAACCTTTATTATGCCCAGTCATTATGTTTCCAGCCTTTATTATGCCTATTCATTATGTTTCCAGCCTTTATTATGCCTAGTCATTATGTTTCCAGCCTTTATTTTGCCTAGTCATTATGTTTCCAGCTTTATTATGCCTAGTCATTATGCTTCCAGCTTTATTATGCCTAGTCATTATGTTTCCAGCATTTATTATGCCTAGTCATTATGTTTCCAGCCTTTATTATGCCTAGTCATTATGTTTCCAGCTTTATTATGCCTAGTCATTATGTTTCCATCTTTATTATGCCTAGTCATTATGTTTGTAGCCTTTACTATGCCTATTCATTATGTTTCCAGTCTTTATTATGCCTAGTCATTATGTTTCCAGCTTTTGTTATGCCTAGCCATTATGTTTCCAGCTTTATTCTGCCTAGTCATTATGTTTCCAGCCTTTATTATGCCTAGTCATTATGTTTCCAGCCTTTATTATGCCTAATCATTATGTTTCCAGCCTTTATTATGCCTAGTCATTATGTTGCCAGCTTTATTATGCCTAGTCATTATGTTTCCAACCTTTATTATGCCTAGTCATTATGTTTCCAGCTTTATTATGCTTAGTAATTATGTTTCCAACCTTTACTATGCCTAGTCATTATGTTTCTACCTTTATTATGCCTAGTCATTCTGTTTCCAGCTTTATTATGCCTAGTCATTATGTTTGTAGCCTTTATTATGTCTAGTCATTATGCTTCCAGCCTTTATTATGCCTATTCATTATGTTTGCAGCCTTTATTATGCCTAGTCATTATGTTTCCAGCCTTTATTATGCCTAGTCATTATGTTTCCAGTGTTATTATGCCTAGTCATTATGTTTCCTGCTTTATTATGCCTAGTCATTATGTTTCCAGCCTTTATTATGCCAAGTCATTATGTTTCCAGCATTATTATGCCTATTCATTATGTTTCCAGCCTTTATTATGCCTAGTCATTATGTTTCCAGCCTTTATTTTGCCTAGTCATTATGTTTCCAGCTTTATTATGCGTAGTCATTATGTTGCCAGCTCTATTATGCCTAGTCATTATGTTTCCAGCCTTTATTATGCCTAGTCATTATGTTTCCAGTGTTATTATGCCTAGTCATTACGTTTCCTGCTTTATTATGCCTAGTCATTATGTTTGTAGCCTTTATTATGCCTAGTCATTATGCTTCCAGCCTTTATTATGCCTATTCATTATGTTTGCAGCTTTTATTATGCCTAGTCATTATGTTTGCAGCCTTTATTATGCCTCGTCATTATATTTCCAACCTTTATTATGCCCAGTCATTATGTTTCCATCTTTATTATGCCTAGTCATTATGTTTCCAGCCTTTATTATGCCAAGTCATTATGTTTCCAGCATTATTATACCTATTCATTATGTTTCCAGCCTTTATTATGCCTAGTCATTATGTTGCCAGCCTTTATTTTGCCTAGTCATTATGTTTCCAGCTTTATTATGCGTAGTCATTATGTTGCCAGCTCTATTATGCCTAGTCATTATGTTTCCAGCCTTTATTATGCATAGTCATTATGTTTCCAGTGTTATTATGCCTAGTCATTACGTTTCCTGCTTTATTATGCCTATTCATTATGTTTGTAGCCTTTATTATGCCTAGTCATTATGCTTCCAGCCTTTATTATGCCTATTCATTATGTTTGCAGCCTTTATTATGCCTAGTCATTATGTTTACAGCCTTTATTATGCCTAGTCATTATATTTCCAACCTTTATTATGCCCAGTCATTATGTTTCCAGCTTTATTATGCCTTATTCATTATGTTTCCAGCCTTTATTATGCCTATTCATTATGTTTCCAGCCTTTATTATGCCTAGTCATTATGTTTCCAGCCTTTATTTTGCCTAGTCATTATGTTTCCAGCTTTATTATGCCTAGTCATTATGTTTCCAGCTTTATTATGCCTAGTCATTATGTTTCCAGCCTTTATTATGCCTAATCATTATGTTTCCAGCTTTATTATGCCTAGTCATTATGTTTCCAGCTTTATTATGCCTATTCATTATCTTTCCAGCCTTTATTATGCCTAGTCATTATGTTTGTAGCCTTTACTATGCCTAGTCATTATGTTTCCAGTCTTTATTATGCCTAGTCATTATGTTTCCAGCTTTCGTTATGCCTAGTCATTATGTTTCCAGCTTTATTGTGCCTAGTCATTATGTTTCCAACCTTTATTATGCCTAGTCATTATGTTTCCAGCCTTTATTATGCCTAATCATTATGTTTCCAAACTTTACTATGCCTAGTCATTATGTTGCCAGCTTTATTATGCCTAGTCATTATGTTTCCAACCTTTATTATGCGTAGTCATTATGTTTCCAGCTTTATTATGCCTAGTCATTATGTTTCTAACCTTTACTATGTCTAGTCATTATGTTTCCAGCTTTATTATGCCTAGTCATTATGTTTCCAGCTTTATTATGCCTAGTCATTATGTTTGTAGCCTTTATTATCTCTAGTCATTATGCTTCCAGCCTTTATTATGCCTATTCATTATGTTGCCAGCTTTATTATGCCTAATCATTATGTTTCCAACCTTTATTATGCCTAGTCATTATGTTTCCAGCTTTATTATCCCTAGTCATTATGTTTGCTACCTTTACTATGCCTAGTCATTATGTTTCTGGCTTTATTATGCCTAATCATTATGTTTCCAGCTTTATTATGCCTAGTCATTATGTTTGTAGCCTTTATTATGTCTAGTTATTATGCTTCCAGCTTTTATTATGCCTATTCATCATGTTTGCAGCCTTTATTATGCCTAGTCATTATGTTTCCAGCCTTTATTATGCCTAGTCATTATGTTTCCAGTGTTATTATGCCTAGTCATTATGTTTCCTGCTTTATTATGCCTAGTCATTATGTTTCCAGCCTTTATAATGCCAAGTCATTATGTTTCCAGCATTATTATGCCTATTCATTATGTTTCCAGCCTTTATTATGCCTAGTCATTATGTTTCCAGCCTTTATTATGTCTAGTCATTATGTTTCCAGTGTTATTATGCCTAGTCATTATGTTTCCTGCTTTATTATGCCTAGTCATTATGTTTCCAGCCTTTATTATGCCAAGTCATTATGTTTCCAGCATTATTATGCCTATTCATTATGTTTCCAGCTTTATTATGCCTAGTCATTAGGTTTCCAACCTTTACTATGCCTAGTCATTATGTTTGTAGCCTTTACTATGCCTAGTCATTATGTTTCCAGTCTTTATTATGCCTAGTCATTATGTTTCCAGCCTTTATTATGCCTAGTCATTATGTTTCCAGTGTTATTATGCCGAGTCATTATGTTTCCAGCTTTATTATGCCTAGTCATTATGTTTCCAACCTTTACTATGCCTAGTCATTATGTTTGTAGCCTTTACTATGCCTAGTCATTATGTTTCCAGTCTTTATTATGCCTAGTCATTATGTTTCCAGCTTTTGTTATGCCTAGTCATTATGTTTCCAGCTTTATTGTGCCTAGTCATTATGTTTCCAACCTTTATTATGCCTAGTCCTTATGTTTCCAGCCTTTATTATGCCTAGTCATTATGTTTCTAACCTTTACTATGCCTAGTCATTATGTTTCCAGCTTTATTATGCCTAGTCATTATGTTTCCAGCTTTATTATGCCTAGTCATTATGTTTGTAGCCTTTATTATCTCTAGTCATTATGCTTTCAGCCTTTCTTATGCCTATTCATTATGTTGCCAGCTTTATTATGCCTAGTCATTATGTTTCCAACCTTTATTATGTCTACTCATTATGTTTCCAGCTTTATTATCCCTATTCATTATGTTTCCAACCTTTACTATGCCTAGTCATTATGTTTCTAGCTTTATTATGCCTAGTCATTATGTTTCCAGCTTTATTATGCCTAATCATTATGTTTGTAACCTTTATTATGTCTAGTCATTATGCTTCCAGCCTTTATTATGCCTATTCATTATGTTTGCAGCCTTTATTATGCCTAGTCATTATGTTTCCAGCGTTTATTATGCCTAGTCATTATGTTTCCAGTGTTATTATGCCTAGTCATTATGTTTCCTGCTTTATTATGCCTAGTCATTATGTTTCAAGCCTTTATTATGCCAAGTCATTATGTTTCCAGCATTATTATGCCCATTCATTATTTTTTCAGCCTTTATTATGCCTAGTCATTATGTTATCAGCCTTTATTTTGCCTAGTCATTATGTTGCCAGCTTTATTATGCGTATTCATTATGTTGCCAGCTCTATTATGCCTAGTCATTATGTTTCCAGCCTTTATTATGCCTAGTCATTATGTTTCCAGTGTTATTATGCCGAGTCATTATGTTTCCAGCTTTATTATGCCTAGTCATTATGTTTCCAACCTTTACTATGCCTAGTCATTATGTTTCTAGCTTTATTATGCCTAGTCATTATGTTTCCAGCTTTATTATGCCTAGTCATTATGTTTGTAGCCTTTATTATGTCTAGTCATTATGCATCCAGCCTTTATTATGCCTATTCATTATGTTTGCAGCCTTTATTATGCCTAGTCATTATGTTTCCAGCTCTTATTATGCCTAGTCATTATGTTTCCAGTGTTATTATGCCTAGTCATTATGTTTCCTGCTTTATTATGCCTAGTCATTATGTTTCCAGCCTTCATTATGCCAAGTCATTATGTTTCCAGCCTTTATTATGCCTATTCATTATGTTTGCAGCCTTTATTATGCCTAGTCATTATGTTTGCAGCCTTTATTATGCCTAGTCATTATGTTTCCAACCTTTATTATGCCTAGTCATTATGTTTCCAGCTTTATTATGCCTAGTCATTACGTTTCCAGCCTTTATTATGCCTATTCATTATGTTTCCAGCCTTTATTATGCCTAGTCATTATGTTTCCAGCCTTTATTTTGCCTAGTCATTATGTTTCCAACCTTTATTATCCCCAGTCATTATGTTTCCAGCTTTATTATGCGTAGTCATTATGTTTCCAGCCTTTATTATGCCTAGTCATTATGTTTCCAGCCTTTATTTTGCCTAGTCATTATGTTTCCAGTTTTATTATGCCTAGTTATTATGTTTCGAGCTTTATTATGCCTAGTCATTATGTTTCCATCTTTATTATGCCTAGTCATTATGTTTGTAGCCTTTACTATGCCTAGTCATTATGTTTCCAGTCTTTATTATGCCTAGTCATTATGTTTCCAGCTTTTGTTATGCCTAGTCATTATCTTTCCAGCTTTATTGTGCCTAGTCATTATGTTTCCAACCTTTATTATGCCTAGTCATTATGTTTCCAGCCTTTATTATGCCTAATCATTATGTTTCCAAACTTTACTATGCCTAGTCATTATGTTGCCAGCTTTATTATGCCTAGTCATTATGTTTCCAACCTTTATTATTCCCAGTCATTATGTTTCCAGCCTTTATTATGCCTATTCATTATGTTTACAGCCTTTATTATGCCTAGTCATTATGTTTCCAGCCTTTATTTTGCCTAGTCATTATGTTTCCAGCTTTATTATGCCTAGTCATTATGCTTCCAGCTTTATTATGGCTAGTCATTATGTTTCCAGCATTTATTATGCCTAGTCATTATGTTTCCAGCCTTTATTTTGCCTAGTCATTATGTTTCCAGCTTTATTATGCCTAGTCATTATGCTTCCAGCTTTATTATGGCTAGTCATTATGTTTCCAGCATTTATTATGCCTAGTCATTATGTTTTCAGCCTTTATTATGCCTAGTCATTATGTTTGCAGCCTTTATTATGTCTAGTCATTATGTTTCCAACCTTTATTATGCACAGTCATTATGTTTCCAGCCTTTATTATGCCTATTCATTATGTTTCCAGCCTTTATTATGCCTAGTCATTATGTTTCCAGCCTTTATTTTGCCTAGTCATTATGTTTCCAGCTTTATTATGCCTAGTCATTATGCTTCCAGCTTTATTATGCCTAGTCATTATGTTTCCAGCATTTATTATGCCTAGTCATTATGTTTCCAGCCTTTATTATGCCTAGTCATTATGTTTCCAGCTTTATTATGCCTAGTCATTATGTTTCCATCTTTATTATGCCTAGTCATTATGTTTGTAGCCTTTACTATGCCTAGTCATTATGTTTCCAGTCTTTATTATGCCTAGTCATTATGTTTCCAGCTTTTGTTATGCCTAGCCATTATGTTTCCAGCTTTATTGTGCCTAGTCATTATGTTTCCAACCTTTATTATGCCTAGTCATTATGTTTCCAGCTTTATTATGCCTAGTCATTATGTTTCCAACCTTTACTATGCCTAGTCATTATGTTTCTAGCTTTATTATGCCTAGTCATTATGTTTCCAGCTTTATTATGCCTAGTCATTATGTTTGTAGCCTTTATTATGTCTAGTCATTATGCTTCCAGCCTTTATTATGCCTATTCATTATGTTTGCAGCCTTTATTATGCCTAGTCATTATGTTTCCAGCCTTTATTATGCCTAGTCATTATGTTTCCAGTGTTATTATGCCTAGTCAGTATGTTTCCTGCTTTATTATGCCTAGTCATTATGTTTCCAGCCTTTATTATGCCAAGTCATTATGTTTCCAGCATTATTATGCCTATTCATTATGTTTCAAGCCTTTATTATGCCTAGTCATTATGTTTCCAGCCTTTATTTTGCCTAGTCATTAAGTTTCCAGCTTTATTATGCGTAGTCATTATAAGGCCAGCTCTATTATGCCTAGTCATTATGTTTCCAGCCTTTATTATGCCTAGTCATTATGTTTCCAGTGTTATTATGCCTAGTCATTACGTTTCCTGCTTTATTATGCCTAGTCATTATGTTTGTAGCCTTTATTATGCCTAGTCATTATGCTTCCAGCCTTTATTATGCCTATTCATTATGTTTGCAGCCTTTATTATGCCTAGTCATTATGTTTGCAGCTTTTATTTTGCCTCGTCATTATATTTCCAACCTTTATTATGCCCAGTCATTATGTTTCCATCTTTATTATGCCTAGTCATTATGTTTCCAGCCTTTATTATGCCAAGTCATTATGTTTCCAGCATTATTATGCCTATTCATTATGTTTCCAGCCTTTATTATGCCTAGTCATTATGTTGCCAGCCTTTATTTTGCCTAGTCATTATGTTTCCAGCTTTATTATGCGTAGTCATTATGTTGCCAGCTCTATTATGCCTAGTCATTATGTTTCCAGCCTTTATTATGCCTAGTCATTATGTTTCCAGTGTTATTATGCCTAGTCATTACGTTTCCTGCTTTATTATGCCTAGTCATTATGTTTGTAGCCTTTATTATGCCTAGTCATTATGCTTCCAGCCTTTATTATGCCTATTCATTATGTTTGCAGCCTTTATTATGCGTAGTCATTATGTTTCCAGCCTTTATTATGCCTCGTCATTATATTTCCAACCTTTATTATGCCCAGTCATTATGTTTCCATCTTTATTATGCCTAGTCATTATGTTTCCAGCCTTTATTATGCCAAGTCATTATGTTTCCAGCATTATTATACCTATTCATTATGTTTCCAGCCTTTATTATGCCTAGTCATTATGTTGCCAGCCTTTATTTTGCCTAGTCATTATGTTTCCAGCTTTATTATGCGTAGTCATTATGTTGCCAGCTCTATTATGCCTTGTCATTATGTTTCCAGCCTTTATTATGCCTAGTCATTATGTTTCCAGTGTTATTATGCCTAGTCATTACGTTTCCTGCTTTATTATGCCTAGTCATTATGTTTGTAGCCTTTATTATGCCTAGTCATTATGCTTCCAGCCTTTATTATGCCTATTCATTATGTTTGCAGCCTTTATTATGCCTAGTCATTATGTTTGCAGCCTTTATTATGCCTAGTCATTATATTTCCAACCTTTATTATGCCCAGTCATTATGTTTCCAGCTTTATTATGCCTTATTCATTATGTTTCCAGCCTTTATTATGCCTATTCATTATGTTTCCAGCCTTTATTATGCCTAGTCATTATGTTTCCAGCCTTTATTTTGCCTAGTCATTATGTTTCCAGCTTTATTATGCCTAGTCATTATGTTTCCAGCTTTATTATGCCTAGTCATTATGTTTCCAGCCTTTATTATGCCTAATCATTATGTTTCCAGCTTTATTATGCCTAGTCATTATGTTTCCAGCTTTATTATGCCTATTCATTATCTTTCCAGCCTTTATTATGCCTAGTCATTATGTTTGTAGCCTTTACTATGCCTAGTCATTATGTTTCCAGTCTTTATTATGCCTAGTCATTATGTTTCCAGCTTTCGTTATGCCTAGTCATTATGTTTCCAGCTTTATTGTGCCTAGTCATTATGTTTCCAACCTTTATTATGCCTAGTCATTATGTTTCCAGCCTTTATTATGCCTAATCATTATGTTTCCAAACTTTACTATGCCTAGTCATTATGTTGCCAGCTTTATTATGCCTAGTCATTATGTTTCCAACCTTTATTATGCGTAGTCATTATGTTTCCAGCTTTATTATGCCTAGTCATTATGTTTCTAACCTTTACTATGTCTAGTCATTATGTTTCCAGCTTTATTATGCCTAGTCATTATGTTTCCAGCTTTATTATGCCTAGTCATTATGTTTGTAGCCTTTATTATCTCTAGTCATTATGCTTCCAGCCTTTATTATGCCTATTCATTATGTTGCCAGCTTTATTATGCCTAATCATTATGTTTCCAACCTTTATTATGCCTAGTCATTATGTTTCCAGCTTTATTATCCCTAGTCATTATGTTTGCTACCTTTACTATGCCTAGTCATTATGTTTCTGGCTTTATTATGCCTAATCATTATGTTTCCAGCTTTATTATGCCTAGTCATTATGTTTGTAGCCTTTATTATGTCTAGTCATTATGCTTCCAGCTTTTATTATGCCTATTCATCATGTTTGCAGCCTTTATTATGCCTAGTCATTATGTTTCCAGCCTTTATTATGCCTAGTCATTATGTTTCCAGTGTTATTATGCCTAGTCATTATGTTTCCTGCTTTATTATGCCTAGTCATTATGTTTCCAGCCTTTATAATGCCAAGTCATTATGTTTCCAGCATTATTATGCCTATTCATTATGTTTCCAGCCTTTATTATGCCTAGTCATTATGTTTCCAGCCTTTATTATGTCTAGTCATTATGTTTCCAGTGTTATTATGCCTAGTCATTATGTTTCCTGCTTTATTATGCCTAGTCATTATGTTTCCAGCCTTATTTTGCCCTCTTCTTATGGTTCCACGCTTTATTATGCCAAGTCATTATGTTTCCAGCATTATTATGCCTATTCATTATGTTTCCAGCTTTATTATGCCTAGTCATTAGGTTTCCAACCTTTACTATGCCTAGTCATTATGTTTGTAGCCTTTACTATGCCTAGTCATTATGTTTCCAGTCTTTATTATGCCTAGTCATTATGTTTCCAGCCTTTATTATGCCTAGTCATTATGTTTCCAGTGTTATTATGCCGAGTCATTATGTTTCCAGCTTTATTATGCCTAGTCATTATGTTTCCAACCTTTACTATGCCTAGTCATTATGTTTGTAGCCTTTACTATGCCTAGTCATTATGTTTCCAGTCTTTATTATGCCTAGTCATTATGTTTCCAGCTTTTGTTATGCCTAGTCATTATGTTTCCAGCTTTATTGTGCCTAGTCATTATGTTTCCAACCTTTATTATGCCTAGTCATTATGTTTCCAGCCTTTATTATGCCTAGTCATTATGTTTCTAACCTTTACTATGCCTAGTCATTATGTTTCCAGCTTTATTATGCCTAGTCATTATGTTTCCAGCTTTATTATGCCTAGTCATTATGTTTGTAGCCTTTATTATCTCTAGTCATTATGCTTTCAGCCTTTCTTATGCCTATTCATTATGTTGCCAGCTTTATTATGCCTAGTCATTATGTTTCCAACCTTTATTATGTCTACTCATTATGTTTCCAGCTTTATTATCCCTATTCATTATGTTTCCAACCTTTACTATGCCTAGTCATTATGTTTCTAGCTTTATTATGCCTAGTCATTATGTTTCCAGCTTTATTATGCCTAATCATTATGTTTGTAAGACTTTATTATTTCTAGTCATTATGCTTCCAGCCTTTATTATGCCTATTCATTATGTTTGCAGTCTTTATTATGCCTAGTCATTATGTTTCCAGCCTTTATTATGCCTAGTCATTATGTTTCCAGTGTTATTATGCCTAGTCATTATGTTTCCTGCTTTATTATGCCTAGTCATTATGTTTCAAGCCTTTATTATGCCAAGTCATTATGTTTCCAGCATTATTATGCCCATTCATTATGTTTCCAGCCTTTATTATGCCTAGTCATTATGTTATCAGCCTTTATTTTGCCTAGTCATTATGTTGCCAGCTTTATTATGCGTAGTCATTATGTTGCCAGCTCTATTATGCCTAGTCATTATGTTTCCAGCCTTTATTATGCCTAGTCATTATGTTTCCAGTGTTATTATGCCGAGTCATTATGTTTCCAGCTTTATTATGCCTAGTCATTATGTTTCCAACCTTTACTATGCCTAGTCATTATGTTTCTAGCTTTATTATGCCTAGTCATTATGTTTCCAGCTTTATTATGCCTAGTCATTATGTTTGTAGCCTTTATTATGTCTAGTCATTATGCTTCCAGCCTTTATTATGCCTATTCATTATGTTTGCAGCCTTTATTATGCCTAGTCATTATGTTTCCAGCTCTTATTATGCCTAGTTATTATGTTTCCAGTGTTATTATGCCTAGTCATTATGTTTCCTGCTTTATTATGCCTAGTCATTATGTTTCCAGCCTTCATTATGCCAAGTCATTATGTTTCCAGCCTTTATTATGCCTATTCATTATGTTTGCAGCCTTTATTATGCCTAGTCATTATGTTTGCAGCCTTTATTATGCCTAGTCATTATGTTTCCAACCTTTATTATGCCTAGTCATTATGTTTCCAGCTTTATTATGCCTAGTCATTACGTTTCCAGCCTTTATTATGCCTATTCATTATGTTTCCAGCCTTTATTATGCCTAGTCATTATGTTTCCAGCCTTTATTTTGCCTAGTCATTATGTTTCCAACCTTTATTATCCCCAGTCATTATGTTTCCAGCTTTATTATGCGTAGTCATTATGTTTCCAGCCTTTATTATGCCTAGTCATTATGTTTCCAGCCTTTATTTTGCCTAGTCATTATGTTTCCAGTTTTATTATGCCTAGTTATTATGTTTCGAGCTTTATTATGCCAAGTCATTATGTTTCCATCTTTATTATGCCTAGTCATTATGTTTGTAGCCTTTACTATGCCTAGTCATTATGTTTCCAGTCTTTATTATGCCTAGTCATTATGTTTCCAGCTTTTGTTATGCCTAGTTATTATCTTTCCAGCTTTATTGTGCCTAGTCATTATGTTTCCAACCTTTATTATGCCTAGTCATTATGTTTCCAGCCTTTATTATGCCTAATCATTATGTTTCCAAACTTTACTATGCCTAGTCATTATGTTGCCAGCTTTATTATGCCTAGTCATTATGTTTCCAACCTTTATTATTCCCAGTCATTATGTTTCCAGCCTTTATTATGCCTATTCATTATGTTTCCAGCCTTTATTATGCCTAGTCATTATGTTTCCAGCCTTTATTTTGCCTAGTCATTATGTTTCCAGCTTTATTATGCCTAGTCATTATGCTTCCAGCTTTATTATGCCTAGTCATTATGTTTCCAGCATTTATTATGCCTAGTCATTATGTTTTCAGCCTTTATTATGCCTAGTCATTATGTTTGCAGCCTTTATTATGTCTAGTCATTATGTTTCCAACCTTTATTATGCCCAGTCATTATGTTTCCAGCCTTTATTATGCCTATTCATTATGTTTCCAGCCTTTATTATGCCTAGTCATTATGTTTCCAGCCTTTATTTTGCCTAGTCATTATGTTTCCAGCTTTATTATGCCTAGTCATTATGCTTCCAGCTTTATTATGCCTAGTCATTATGTTTCCAGCATTTATTATGCCTAGTCATTATGTTTCCAGCCTTTATTATGCCTAGTCATTATGTTTCCAGCTTTATTATGCCTAGTCATTATGTTTCCATCTTTATTATGCCTAGTCATTATGTTTGTAGCCTTTACTATGCCTAGTCATTATGTTTCCAGTCTTTATTATGCCTAGTCATTATGTTTCCAGCTTTTGTTATGCCTAGCCATTATGTTTCCAGCTTTATTGTGCCTAGTCATTATGTTTCCAACCTTTATTATGCCTAGTCATTATGTTTCCAGCTTTATTATGCCTAGTCATTATGTTTCCAACCTTTACTATGCCTAGTCATTATGTTTCTAGCTTTATTATGCCTAGTCATTATGTTTCCAGCTTTATTATGCCTAGTCATTATGTTTGTAGCCTTTATTATGTCTAGTCATTATGCTTCCAGCCTTTATTATGCCTATTCATTATGTTTGCAGCCTTTATTATGCCTAGTCATTATGTTTCCAGCCTTTATTATGCCTAGTCATTATTTTTCCAGTGTTATTATGCCTAGTCAGTATGTTTCCTGCTTTATTATGCCTAGTCATTATGTTTCCAGCCTTTATTATGCCAAGTCATTATGTTTCCAGCATTATTATGCCTATTCATTATGTTTCAAGCCTTTATTATGCCTAGTCATTATGTTTCCAGCCTTTATTTTGCCTAGTCATTAAGTTTCCAGCTTTATTATGCGTAGTCATTATAAGGCCAGCTCTATTATGCCTAGTCATTATGTTTCCAGCCTTTATTATGCCTAGTCATTATGCTTCCAGTGTTATTATGCCTAGTCATTACGTTTCCTGCTTTATTATGCCTAGTCATTATGTTTGTAGCCTTTATTATGCCTAGTCATTATGCTTCCAGCCTTTATTATGCCTATTCATTATGTTTGCAGCCTTTATTATGCCTAGTCATTATGTTTGCAGCTTTTATTATGCCTCGTCATTATATTTCCAACCTTTATTATGCCCAGTCATTATGTTTCCATCTTTATTATGCCTAGTCATTATGTTTCCAGCCTTTATTATGCCAAGTCATTATGTTTCCAGCATTATTATGCCTATTCATTATGTTTCCAGCCTTTATTATGCCTAGTCATTATGTTGCCAGCCTTTATTTTGCCTAGTCATTATGTTTCCAGCTTTATTATGCGTAGTCATTATGTTGCCAGCTCTATTATGCCTAGTCATTATGTTTCCAGCCTTTATTATGCCTAGTCATTATGTTTCCAGTGTTATTATGCCTAGTCAATACGTTTCCTGCTTTATTATGCCTAGTCATTATGTTTGTAGCCTTTATTATGCCTAGTCATTATGCTTCCAGCCTTTATTATGCCTATTCATTATGTTTGCAGCCTTTATTATGCGTAGTCATTATGTTTCCAGCCTTTATTATGCCTCGTCATTATATTTCCAACCTTTATTATGCCCAGTCATTATGTTTCCATCTTTATTATGCCTAGTCATTATGTTTCCAGCCTTTATTATGCCAAGTCATTATGTTTCCAGCATTATTATACCTATTCATTATGTTTCCAGCCTTTATTATGCCTAGTCATTATGTTGCCAGCCTTTATTTTGCCTAGTCATTATGTTTCCAGCTTTATTATGCGTAGTCATTATGTTGCCAGCTCTATTATGCCTTGTCATTATGTTTCCAGCCTTTATTATGCCTAGTCATTATGTTTCCAGTGTTATTATGCCTAGTCATTACGTTTCCTGCTTTATTATGCCTAGTCATTATGTTTGTAGCCTTTATTATGCCTAGTCATTATGCTTCCAGCCTTTATTATGCCTATTCATTATGTTTGCAGCCTTTATTATGCCTAGTCATTATGTTTGCAGCCTTTATTATGCCTAGTCATTATATTTCCAACCTTTATTATGCCCAGTCATTATGTTTCCAGCTTTATTATGCCTTATTCATTATGTTTCCAGCCTTTATTATGCCTATTCATTATGTTTCCAGCCTTTATTATGCCTAGTCATTATGTTTCCAGCCTTTATTTTGCCTAGTCATTATGTTTCCAGCTTTATTATGCCTAGTCATTATGTTTCCAGCTTTATTATGCCTAGTCATTATGTTTCCAGCCTTTATTATGCCTAATCATTATGTTTCCAGCTTTATTATGCCTAGTCATTATGTTTCCAGCTTTATTATGCCTATTCATTATCTTTCCAGCCTTTATTATGCCTAGTCATTATGTTTGTAGCCTTTACTATGCCTAGTCATTATGTTTCCAGTCTTTATTGTGCCTAGTCATTATGTTTCCAGCTTTCGTTATGCCTAGTCATTATGTTTCCAGCTTTATTGTGCCTAGTCATTATGTTTCCAACCTTTATTATGCCTAGTCATTATGTTTCCAGCCTTTATTATGCCTAATCATTATGTTTCCAAACTTTACTATGCCTAGTCATTATGTTGCCAGCTTTATTATGCCTAGTCATTATGTTTCCAACCTTTATTATGCGTAGTCATTATGTTTCCAGCTTTATTATGCCTAGTCATTATGTTTCTAACCTTTGCTATGTCTAGTCATTATGTTTCCAGCTTTATTATGCCTAGTCATTATGTTTCCAGCTTTATTATGCCTAGTCATTATGTTTGTAGCCTTTATTATCTCTAGTCATTATGCTTCCAGCCTTTATTATGCCTATTCATTATGTTGCCAGCTTTATTATGCCTAATCATTATGTTTCCAACCTTTATTATGCCTAGTCATTATGTTTCCAGCTTTATTATCCCTAGTCATTATGTTTGCTACCTTTACTATGCCTAGTCATTATGTTTCTGGCTTTATTATGCCTAATCATTATGTTTCCAGCTTTATTATGCCTAGTCATTATGTTTGTAGCCTTTATTATGTCTAGTCATTATGCTTCCAGCTTTTATTATGCCTATTCATCATGTTTGCAGCCTTTATTATGCCTAGTCATTATGTTTCCAGCCTTTATTATGCCTAGTCATTATGTTTCCAGTGTTATTATGCCTAGTCATTATGTTTCCTGCTTTATTATGCCTAGTCATTATGTTTCCAGCCTTTATAATGCCAAGTCATTATGTTTCCAGCATTATTATGCCTATTCATTATGTTTCCAGCCTTTATTATGCCTAGTCATTATGTTTCCAGCCTTTATTATGTCTAGTCATTATGTTTCCAGTGTTATTATGCCTAGTCATTATGTTTCCTGCTTTATTATGCCTAGTCATTATGTTTCCAGCTTTTATTATGCCAAGTCATTATGTTTCCAGCATTATTATGCCTATTCATTATGTTTCCAGCTTTATTATGCCTAGTCATTAGGTTTCCAACCTTTACTATGCCTAGTCATTATGTTTGTAGCCTTTACTATGCCTAGTCATTATGTTTCCAGTCTTTATTATGCCTAGTCATTATGTTTCCAGCCTTTATTATGCCTAGTCATTATGTTTCCAGTGTTATTATGCCGAGTCATTATGTTTCCAGCTTTATTATGCCTAGTCATTATGTTTCCAACCTTTACTATGCCTAGTCATTATGTTTGTAGCCTTTACTATGCCTAGTCATTATGTTTCCAGTCTTTATTATGCCTAGTCATTATGTTTCCAGCTTTTGTTATGCCTAGTCATTATGTTTCCAGCTTTATTGTGCCTAGTCATTATGTTTCCAACCTTTATTATGCCTAGTCATTATGTTTCCAGCCTTTATTATGCCTAGTCATTATGTTTCTAACCTTTACTATGCCTAGTCATTATGTTTCCAGCTTTATTATGCCTAGTCATTATGTTTCCAGCTTTATTATTCCTAGTCATTATGTTTGTAGCCTTTATTATCTCTAGTCATTATGCTTTCAGCCTTTCTTATGCCTATTCATTATGTTTCCAGCTTTATTATGCCTAGTCATTATGTTTCCAACCTTTATTATGTCTACTCATTATGTTTCCAGCTTTATTATCCCTATTCATTATGTTTCCAACCTTTACTATGCCTAGTCATTATGTTTCTAGCTTTATTATGCCTAGTCATTATGTTTCCAGCTTTATTATGCCTAATCATTATGTTTGTAACCTTTATTATGTCTAGTCATTATGCTTCCAGCCTTTATTATGCCTATTCATTATGTTTGCAGTCTTTATTATGCCTAGTCATTATGTTTCCAGCCTTTATTATGCCTAGTCATTATGTTTCCAGTGTTATTATGCCTAGTCATTATGTTTCCTGCTTTATTATGCCTAGTCATTATGTTTCAAGCCTTTATTATGCCAAGTCATTATGTTTCCAGCATTATTATGCCCATTCATTATGTTTCCAGCCTTTATTATGCCTAGTCATTATGTTATCAGCCTTTATTTTGCCTAGTCATTATGTTGCCAGCTTTATTATGCGTAGTCATTATGTTGCCAGCTCTATTATGCCTAGTCATTATGTTTCCAGCGGTTATTATGCCTAGTCATTATGTTTCCAGTGTTATTATGCGGAGTCATTATGTTTCCAGCTTTATTATGCCTAGTCATTATGTTTCCAACCTTTACTATGCCTAGTCATTATGTTTCTAGCTTTATTATGCCTAGTCATTATGTTTCCAGCTTTATTATGCCTAGTCATTATGTTTGTAGCCTTTATTATGTCTAGTCATTATGCTTCCAGCCTTTATTATGCCTATTCATTATGTTTGCAGCCTTTATTATGCCTAGTCATTATGTTTCCAGCTCTTATTATGCCTAGTCATTATGTTTCCAGTGTTATTATGCCTAGTCATTATGTTTCCTGCTTTATTATGCCTAGTCATTATGTTTCCAGCCTTCATTATGCCAAGTCATTATGTTTCCAGCCTTTATTATGCCTATTCATTATGTTTGCAGCCTTTATTATGCCTAGTCATTATGTTTGCAGCCTTTATTATGCCTAGTCATTATGTTTCCAACCTTTATTATGCCTAGTCATTATGTTTCCAGCTTTATTATGCCTAGTCATTACGTTTCCAGCCTTTATTATGCCTATTCATTATGTTTCCAGCCTTTATTATGCCTAGTCATTATGTTTCCAGCCTTTATTTTGCCTAGTCATTATGTTTCCAACCTTTATTATCCCCAGTCATTATGTTTCCAGCTTTATTATGCGTAGTCATTATGTTTCCAGCCTTTATTATGCCTAGTCATTATGTTTCCAGCCTTTATTTTGCCTAGTCATTATGTTTCCAGTTTTATTATGCCTAGTTATTATGTTTCCAGCTTTATTATGCCTAGTCATTATGTTTCCATCTTTATTATGCCTAGTCATTATGTTTGTAGCCTTTACTATGCCTAGTCATTATGTTTCCAGTCTTTATTATGCCTAGTCATTATGTTTCCAGCTTTTGTTATGCCTAGTCATTATGTTTCCAGCTTTATTGTGCCTAGTCATTATGTTTCCAACCTTTATTATGCCTAGTCATTATGTTTCCAGCCTTTATTATGCCTAATCATTATGTTTCCAAACTTTACTATGCCTAGTCATTATGTTGGCAGCTTTATTATGCCTAGTCATTATGTTTCCAACCTTTATTATTCCCAGTCATTATGTTTCCAGCCTTTATTATGCCTATTCATTATGTTTCCAGCCTTTATTATGCCTAGTCATTATGTTTCCAGCCTTTATTTTGCCTAGTCATTATGTTTCCAGCTTTATTATGCCTAGTCATTATGCTTCCAGCTTTATTATGCCTAGTCATTATGTTTCCAGCATTTATTATGCCTAGTCATTATGTTTTCAGCCTTTATTATGCCTAGTCATTATGTTTGCAGCCTTTATTATGTCTAGTCATTATGTTTCCAACTTTTATTATGCCCAGTCATTATGTTTCCAGCCTTTATTATGCCTATTCATTATGTTTCCAGCCTTTATTATGCCTAGTCATTATGTTTCCAGCCTTTATTTTGCCTAGTCATTATGTTTCCAGCTTTATTATGCCTAGTCATTATGCTTCCAGCTTTATTATGCCTAGTCATTATGTTTCCAGCATTTATTATGCCTAGTCATTATGTTTCCAGCCTTTATTATGCCTAGTCATTATGTTTCCAGCTTTGTTATGCCTAGTCATTATGTTTCCATCTTTATTATGCCTAGTCATTATGTTTGTAGCCTTTACTATGCCTAGTCATTATGTTTCCAGTCTTTATTATGCCTAGTCATTATGTTTCCAGCTTTTGTTATGCCTAGCCATTATGTTTCCAGCTTTATTGTGCCTAGTCATTATGTTTCCAACCTTTATTATGCCTAGTCATTATGTTTCCAGCTTTATTATGCCTAGTCATTATGTTTCCAACCTTTACTATGCCTAGTCATTATGTTTCTAGCTTTATTATGCCTAGTCATTATGTTTCCAGCTTTATTATGCCTAGTCATTATGTTTGTAGCCTTTATTATGTCTAGTCATTATGCTTCCAGCCTTTATTATGCCTATTCATTATGTTTGCAGCCTTTATTATGCCTAGTCATTATGTTTCCAGCCTTTATTATGCCTAGTCATTATGTTTCCAGCCTTTATTATGCCAAGTCATTATGTTTCCAGCATTATTATGCCTATTCATTATGTTTCAAGCCTTTATTATGCCTAGTCATTATGTTTCCAGCCTTTATTTTGCCTAGTCATTATGTTTCCAGCTTTACTATGCGTAGTCATTATAAGGCCAGCTCTATTATGCCTAGTCATTATGTTTCCAGCCTTTATTATGCCTAGTCATTATGTTTCCAGTGTTATTATGCCTAGTCATTACGTTTCCTGCTTTATTATGCCTAGTCATTATGTTTGTAGCCTTTATTATGCCTAGTCATTATGCTTCCAGCCTTTATTATGCCTATTCATTATGTTTGCAGCCTTTATTATGCCTAGTCATTATGTTTGCAGCTTTTATTATGCCTCGTCATTATATTTCCAACCTTTATTATGCCCAGTATTTATGTTTCCATCTTTATTATGCCTAGTCATTATGTTTCCAGCCTTTATTATGCCAAGTCATTATGTTTCCAGCATTATTATGCCTATTCATTATGTTTCAAGCCTTTATTATGCCTAGTCATTATGTTTCCAGCCTTTATTTTGACTAGTCATTATGTTTCCAGCTTTATTATGCGTAGTCATTATAAGGCCAGCTCTATTATGCCTAGTCATTATGTTTCCAGCCTTTATTATGCCTAGTCATTATGTTTCCAGTGTTATTATGCCTAGTCATTACGTTTCCTGCTTTATTATGCCTAGTCATTATGTTTGTAGCCTTTATTATGCCTAGTCATTATGCTTCCAGCCTTTATTATGCCTATTCATTATGTTTGCAGCCTTTATTATGCCTAGTCATTATGTTTGCAGCTTTTATTATGCCTCGTCATTATATTTCCAACCTTTATTATGCCCAGTCATTATGTTTCCATCTTTATTATGCCTAGTCATTATGTTTCCAGCCTTTATTATGCCAAGTCATTATGTTTCCAGCATTATTATGCCTATTCATTATGTTTCCAGCCTTTATTATGCCTAGTCATTATGTTGCCAGCCTTTATTTTGCCTAGTCATTATGTTTCCAGCTTTATTATGCGTAGTCATTATGTTGCCAGCTCTATTATGCCTAGTCATTATGTTTCCAGCCTTTATTATGCCTAGTCATTATGTTTCCAGTGTTATTATGCCTAGTCATTACGTTTCCTGCTTTATTATGCCTAGTCATTATGTTGTAGCCTTTATTATGCCTAGTCATTATGCTTCCAGCCTTTATTATGCCTATTCATTATGTTTGCAGCCTTTATTATGCCTAGTCATTATGTTTGCAGCCTTTATTATGCCTAGTCATTATATTTCCAACCTTTATTATGCCCAGTCATTATGTTTCCAGCTTTATTATGCCTTATTCATTATGTTTCCAGCCTTTATTATGCCTATTCATTATGTTTCCAGCCTTTATTATGCCTAGTCATTATGTTTCCAGCCTTTATTTTGCCTAGTCATTATGTTTCCAGCTTTATTATGCCTAGTCATTATGTTTCCAGCTTTATTATGCCTAGTCATTATGTTTCCAGCCTTTATTATGCCTAATCATTATGTTTCCAGCTTTATTATGCCTAGTCATTATGTTTCCAGCTTTATTATGCCTATTCATTATCTTTCCAGTCTTTATTATGCCTAGTCATTATGTTTGTAGCCTTTACTATGCCTAGTCATTATGTTTCCAGTCTTTATTATGCCTAGTCATTATGTTTCCAGCTTTTGTTATGCCTAGTCATTATGTTTCCAACCTTTATTATGCCTAGTCATTATGTTTCCAGCTTTATTATGCCTAGTCATTATGTTTCCAACCTTTACTATGCCTAGTCATTATGTTTCTACCTTTATTATGCCTAGTCATTATGTTTCCAGCTTTATTATGCCTAGTCATTATGTTTGTAGCCTTTATTATGTCTAGTCATTATGCTTCCAGCCTTTATTATGCCTATTCATTATGTTTGCAGCCTTTATTATGCCTAGTCATTATGTTTCCAGCCTTTATTATGCCTAGTCATTATGTTTCCAGTGTTATTATGCCTAGTCATTATGTTTCCTGCTTTATTATGCCTAGTCATTATGTTTCCAGCCTTTATTATGCCAAGTCATTATGTTTCCAGCATTATTATGCCTATTCATTATGTTTCCAGCCTTTATTATGCCTAGTCATTATGTTTCCAGCCTTTATTTTGCCTAGTCATTATGTTTCCAGCTTTATTATGCGTAGTCATTATGTGGCCAGCTCTATTATGCCTAGTCATTATGTTTCCAGCCTTTATTATGCCTAGTCATTATGTTTCCAGTGTTATTATGCCTAGTCATTACGTTTCCTGCTTTATTATGCCTAGTCATTATGTTTGTAGCCTTTATTATGCCTAGTCATTATGCTTCCAGCCTTTATTATGCCTATTCATTATGTTTGCAGCCTTTATTATGCCTAGTCATTATGTTTGCAGCCTTTATTATGCCTATTCATTATCTTTCCAGCCTTTATTATGCCTAGTCATTATGTTTGTAGCCTTTACTATGCCTAGTCATTATGTTTCCAGCTTTTGTTATGCCTAGTCATTATGTTTCCAGTTTTATTGTGCCTAGTCATTATGTTTCCAACCTTTATTATGCCTAGTCATTATGTTTCCAACCTTTATTATGCCTAGTCATTATGTTTCCAGCTTTATTATGCCTAGTCATTATGTTTCTAACCTTTACTATGTCTAGTCATTATGTTTCCAGCTTTATTATGCCTAGTCATTATGTTTCCAGCTTTATTATGCCTAGTCATTATGTTTGTAGCCTTTATTATCTCTAGTCATTATGCTTCCAGCCTTTATTATGCCTATTCATTATGTTGCCAGCTTTATTATGCCTAATCATTATGTTTCCAACATTTATTATGCCTAGTCATTATGTTTCCAGCTTTATTATCCCTAGTCATTATGTTTGCAACCTTTACTATGCCTAGTCATTATGTTTCTAGCTTTATTATGCCTAGTCATTATGTTTCCAGCTTTATTATGCCTAGTCATTATGTTTGTAGCCTTTATTATGTCTAGTCATTATGCTTCCAGCCTTTATTATGCCTATTCATCATGTTTGCAGCCTTTATTATGCCTAGTCATTATGTTTCCAGCCTTTATTATGCCTAGTCATTATGTTTCCAGTGTTATTATGCCTAGTCATTATGTTTCCTGCTTTATTATGCCTAGTCATTATGTTTCCAGCCTTTATTATGCCAAGTCATTATGTTTCCAGCATTATTATGCCTATTCATTCTGTTTCCAGCCTTTATTATGCCTAGTCATTATGTTTCCAGCCTTTATTATGCCTAGTCATTATGTTTCCAGTGTTATTATGCCTAGTCATTATGTTTCCTGCTTTATTATGCCTAGTCATTATGTTTCCAGTCTTTATTATGCCAAGTCATTATGTTTCCAGCATTATTATGCCTATTCATTATGTTTCCAGCTTTATTATGCCTAGTCATTATGTTTCCAATCTTTACTATGCCTAGTCATTATGTTTGTAGCCTTTACTATGCCTAGTCATTATGTTTCCAGTCTTTATTATGCCTATTCATTATGTTTCCAGCCTTTATTATCCCTAGTCATTATGTTTCCCGTGTTATTATGCCGAGTCATTATGTTTCCAGCTTTATTATGCCTAGTCATTATGTTTCCAACCTTTACTATGCCTAGTCATTATGTTTGTAGCCTTTACTATGCCTAGTCATTATGTTTCCACTCTTTATTATGCCTAGTCATTATGTTTCCAGCTTTTGTTATGCCTAGTCATTATGTTTCCAGCTTTATTGTGCCTAGTCATTATGTTTCCAACCTTTATTATGCCTAGTCATTATGTTTCCAGCCTTTATTATGCCTAATCATTATGTTTCCAAACTTTACTATGCCTAGTCATTATGTTGCCAGCTTTATTATGCCTAGTCATTATGTTTCCGACCTTTATTATGCCTAGTCATTATGTTTCCAGCTTTACTATGCCTAGTCATTATGTTTCTAACCTTTACTATGCCTAGTCATTATGTTTCCAGCTTTATTATGCCTAGTCATTATGTTTCCAGCTTTATTATGCCTAGTCATTATGTTTGTAGCCTTTATTATCTCTAGTCATTATGCTTCCAGCCTTTCTTATGCGTATTCATTATGTTGCCAGCTTTATTATGCCTACTCATTATGTTATCAGCCTTTATTTTGCCTAGTCATTATGTTGCCAGCTTTATTATGCGTAGTCATTATGTTGCCAGCTCTATTATGCCTAGTCATTATGTTTCCAGCCTTTATTATGCCTAGTCATTATGTTTCCAGTGTTATTATGCCTAGTCATTATGTTTCCAGCTTTATTATGCCTAGTCATTATGTTTCCAACCTTTACTATGCCTAGTCATTATGTTTCTAGCTTTATTATGCCTAGTCATTATGTTTCCAGCTTTATTATGCCTAGTCATTATGTTTGTAGCCTTTATTATGTCTAGTCATTATGCTTCCAGCCTTTATTATGCCTATTCATTATGTTTGCAGCCTTTATTATGCCTAGTCATTATGTTTCCAGCTCTTATTATGCCTAGTCATTATGTTTCCAGTGTTATTATGCCTAGTCATTATGTTTCCTGCTTTATTATGCCTAGTCATTATGTTTCCAGCCTTCATTATGCCAAGTCATTATGTTTCCAGCCTTTATTATGCCTATTCATTATGTTTGCAGCCTTTATTATGCCTAGTCATTATGTTTGCAGCCTTTATTATGCCTAGTCATTATGTTTCCAACCTTTATTATGCCTCGTCATTATGTTTCCAGCTTTATTATGCCTAGTCATTACGTTTCCAGCCTTTAATATGCCTATTCATTATGTTTCCAGCCTTTATTATGCCTAGTCATTATGTTTCCAGCCTTTATTTTGCCTAGTCATTATGTTTCCAACCTTTATTATGCCCAGTCATTATGTTTCCAGCTTTATTTGCCTAGTCATTATGTTTCCAGCCTTTATTATGCCTAGTCATTATGTTTCCAGCCTTTATTTTGCCTAGTCATTATGTTTCCAGCTTTATTATGCCTAGTTATTATGTTTCCAGCTTTATTATGCGTAGTCATTATGTTTCCATCTTTATTATGCCTAGTCATTATGTTTGGAGCCTTTACTATGCCTAGTCATTATGTTTCCAGTCTTTATTATGCCTAGTCATTATGTTTCCAGCTTTTGTTATGCCTAGTCATTATGTTTCCAGCTTTATTGTGCCTAGTCATTATGTTTCCAACCTTTATTATGCCTAGTCATTATGTTTCCAGCTTTATTATGCCTAGTCATTATGTTTCCAACCTTTACTATGCCTAGTCATTATGTTTGTAGCCTTTACTATGCCTAGTCATTATGTTTCCACTCTTTATTATGCCTAGTCATTATGTTTCCATCTTTTGTTATGCCTAGTCATTATGTTTCCAGCTTTATTGTGCCTAGTCATTATGTTTCCAACCTTTATTATGCCTAGTCATTATGTTTCCAGCCTTTATTATGCCTAATCATTATGTTTCCAAACTTTACTATGCCTAGTCATTATGTTGCCAGCTTTATTATGCCTAGTCATTATGTTTCCAACCTTTATTATGCCTAGTCATTATGTTTCCAGCTTTATTATGCCTAGTCATTATGTTTCTAACCTTTACTATGCCTAGTCATTATGTTTCCAGCTTTATTATGCCTAGTCATTATGTTTCCAGCTTTATTATGCCTAGTCATTATGTTTGTAGCCTTTATTATCTCTAGTCATTATGCTTCCAGCCTTTCTTATGCGTATTCATTATGTTGCCAGCTTTATTATGCCTACTCATTATGTTATCAGCCTTTATTTTGCCTAGTCATTATGTTGCCAGCTTTATTATGCGTAGTCATTATGTTGCCAGCTCTATTATGCCTAGTCATTATGTTTCCAGCCTTTATTATGCCTAGTCATTATGTTTCCAGTGTTATTATGCCTAGTCATTATGTTTCCAGCTTTATTATGCCTAGTCATTATGTTTCCAACCTTTACTATGCCTAGTCATTATGTTTCTAGCTTTATTATGCCTAGTCATTATGTTTCCAGCTTTATTATGCCTAGTCATTATGTTTGTAGCCTTTATTATGTCTAGTCATTATGCTTCCAGCCTTTATTATGCCTATTCATTATGTTTGCAGCCTTTATTATGCCTAGTCATTATGTTTCCAGCTCTTATTATGCCTAGTCATTATGTTTCCAGTGTTATTATGCCTAGTCATTATGTTTCCTGCTTTATTATGCCTAGTCATTATGTTTCCAGCCTTCATTATGCCAAGTCATTATGTTTCCAGCCTTTATTATGCCTATTCATTATGTTTGCAGCCTTTATTATGCCTAGTCATTATGTTTGCAGCCTTTATTATGCCTAGTCATTATGTTTCCAACCTTTATTATGCCTCGTCATTATGTTTCCAGCTTTATTATGCCTAGTCATTACGTTTCCAGCCTTTAATATGCCTATTCATTATGTTTCCAGCCTTTATTATGCCTAGTCATTATGTTTCCAGCCTTTATTTTGCCTAGTCATTATGTTTCCAACCTTTATTATGCCCAGTCATTATGTTTCCAGCTTTATTTGCCTAGTCATTATGTTTCCAGCCTTTATTATGCCTAGTCATTATGTTTCCAGCCTTTATTTTGCCTAGTCATTATGTTTCCAGCTTTATTATGCCTAGTTATTATGTTTCCAGCTTTATTATGCGTAGTCATTATGTTTCCATCTTTATTATGCCTAGTCATTATGTTTGGAGCCTTTACTATGCCTAGTCATTATGTTTCCAGTCTTTATTATGCCTAGTCATTATGTTTCCAGCTTTTGTTATGCCTAGTCATTATGTTTCCAGCTTTATTGTGCCTAGTCATTATGTTTCCAACCTTTATTATGCCTAGTCATTATGTTTCCAGCCTTTATTATGCCTAATCATTATGTTTCCAAACTTTACTATGACTAGTCATTATGTTGCCAGCTTTATTATGCCTAGTCATTATGTTTCCAACCTTTATTATGCCTAGTCATTATGTTTCCAGCCTTTATTATGCCTATTCATTATGTTTCCAGCCTTTATTATGCCTAGTCATTATGTTTCTAGCCTTTATTTTGCCTAGTCATTATGTTTCCAGCTTCATTATGCCTAGTCATTATGCTTCCAGCTTTATTATGCCTAGTCATTATGTGTCCAGCATTTATTATGCCTAGTCATTATGTTTCCAGCCTTTATTATGCATAGTCATTATGTTTGTAGCCTTTATGATGCCTAGTCATTATGTTTGTAGCCTTTATTATGTCTAGTCATTATGCTTCCAGCCTTTATTAGGCCTAGTCATTATGTTTGCAGCCTTTATTATGCCTAGTCATTATGTTTCCAGCCTTTATTATGCCTAGTCATTATGTTTCCAGTGTTATTATGCCTAGTCATTATGTTTCCTGCTTTATTATGCCTAGTCATTATGTTTCCAGCCTTTATTATGCCAAGTCATTATGTTTCCAGCATTATTATGCCTATTCATTATCTTTCCAGCCTTTATTATGCCTAGTCATTATGTTTCCAGCCTTTATTTTGCCTAGTCATTATGTTTCCAGCTTTATTATGCGTAGTCATTATGTTGCCAGCTCTATTATGCCTAGTCATTATGTTTCCAGCCTTTATTATTCCTAGTCATTATGTTTCCAGTGTTATTATGCCTAGTCATTACGTTTCCTGCTTTATTATGCCTAGTCATTATGTTTGTAGCCTTTATTATGTCTAGTCATTATGCTTCCAGCCTTTATTATGCGTATTCATTATGTTTGCAGCCTTTATTATGCCTAGTCATTATGTTTGCAGCCTTTATTATGCCTAGTCATTATATTTCCAACCTTTATTATGCCCAGTCATTATGTTTCCAGCTTTATTATGCCTAGTCATTATGTTTCCAGCCTTTATTATGCCAAGTCATTATGTTTCCAGCATTATTATGCATATTCATTATGTTTCCAGCCTTTATTATGCCTAGTCATTATGTTTCCAGCTTTATTGTGCCTAGTCATGATGTTTCCAGCTTTATTATGCGTAGTCATTATGTTGCCTGCTCTATTATGCCTAGTCATTATGTTTCCAGCCTTTATTATGCCTAGTCATTATGTTTCCAGTGTTATTATGCCTAGTCATTACGCTTCCTGCTTTATTATGCCTAGTCATTATGTTTGTAGCCTTTATTATGCCTAGTCATTATGCTTCCAGCCTTTATTATGCCTATTCATCATGTTTGCAGCCTTTATTATGCCTAGTCATTATGTTTGCAGCCTTTATTATGCCTAGTCATTATATTTCCAACCTTTATTATGCCCAGTTATTATGTTTCCAGCTTTATTATGCCTTATTCATTATGTTTCCAGCCTTTATTATGCCTATTCATTATGTTTCCAGCCTTTATTATGCCTAGTCATTATGTTTCAAGCCTTTATTTTGCCTAGTCATTATGTTTCCAGCTTTATTATGCCTAGTCATTATGTTTCCAGCTTTATTATGCCTATTCATTATCTTTCCAGCCTTTATTATGCCTAGTCATTATGTTTGTAGCCTTTACTATGCCTAGTCATTATGTTTCCAGTCTTTATTATGCCTAGTCATTATGTTTCCAGCTTTTGTGATGCCTAGTCATTATGTTTCCAGCTATATTGTGCCTAGTCATTATGTTTCCAACCTTTATTATGCCTAGTCATTATGTTTCCAGCCTTTATTATGCCTAATCATTATGTTTCCAAACTTTACTATGCCTAGTCATTATGTTGCCAGCTTTATTATGCCTAGTCATTATGTTTCCAACCTTTATTATGCCTAGTCATTATGTTTCCAGCTTTATTATGCCTAGTCATTATGTTTCTAACCTTTACTATGTCTAGTCATTATGTTTCCAGCTTTATTATGCCTAGTCATTATGTTTCCAGCTTTATTATGCCTAGTCACTATGTCTGTAGCCTTTATCATCTCTAGTCATTATGCTTCCAGCCTTTATTATGCCTATTCATTATGTTGCCAGCTTTATTATGCCTAGTCATTATGTTTCCAACCTTTATTAAGCCTAGTCATTATGTTTCCAGCTTTATTATCCCTAGTCATTATATTTCCAACCTTTACTATGCCTAGTCATTATGTTTCTAGCTTTATTATGCGTAGTTATTATGTTTCCAGCTTTATTACGCCTAGTCATTATGTTTGTAGCCTTTATTATGTCTAGTCATTATGCTTCCAGCCTTTATTATGCCTATTCATCATGTTTGCAGCCTTTATTATGCCTAGTCATTATGTTTCCAGCCTTTATTATGCCTAGTCATTATGTTTCCAGTGTTATTATGCCTAGTCATTATGTTTCCTGCTTTATTATGCCTAGTCATTATGTTTCCAGCCTTTATTATGCCAAGTCATTATGTTTCCAGCATTATTATGCCTATTCATTATGTTTCCAGCCTTTATTATGCCTAGTCATTATGTTATCAGCCTTTATTTTGCCTAGTCATTATGTTGCCAGCTTTATTATGCGTAGTCATTATGTTGCCAGCTCTATTATGCCTAGTCATTATGTTTCCAGCCTTTATTATGCCTAGTCATTATGTTTCCAGTGTTATTATGCCGAGTCATTATGTTTCCAGCTTTATTATGCCTAGTCATTATGTTTCCAACCTTTACTATGCCTAGTCATTATGTTTGTAGCCTTTACTATGCCTAGTGATTATGTTTCCAGCCTTTATTATGCCTAGTCATTATGTTTCCAGCTTTTGTTATGCCTAGTCATTATGTTTCCAGCTTTATTGTGCCTAGTCATTATGTTTCCAACCTTTATTATGCCTAGTCATTATGTTTCCAGCCTTTATTATGCCTAATCATTATGTTTCCAAACTTTACTATGCCTAGTCATTATGTTGCCAGCTTTATTATGCCTTGTCATTATGTTTCCAACCTTTATTATGCCTAGTCATTATGTTTCCAGCTTTACAATGCCTAGTCATTATGTTTCCAGCCTTTATTATGCCTAGTCATTATGTTTCCAGTGTTATTATGCCGAGTCATTATGTTTACAGCTTTATTATGCCTAGTCATTATGTTTCCAACCTTTACTATGCCTAGTCATTATGTTTCTAGCTTTATTATGCCTAGTCATTATGTTTCCAGCTTTATTATGCCTAGTCATTATGTTTGTAGCCTTTATTATGTCTAGTCATTATGCTTCCAGCCTTTATTATGCCTATTCATTATGTTTGCAGCCTTTATTATGCCTAGTCATTATGTTTCCAGCTCTTATTATGCCTAGTCATTAGGTTTCCAGTGTTATTATGCCTAGTCATTATGTTTCCTGCTTTATTATGCCTAGTCATTATGTTTCCAGCCTTCATTATGCCAAGTCATTATGTTTCCAGCCTTTATTATGCCTATTCATTATGTTTGCAGCCTTTATTACGCCTAGTCATTATGTTTGCAGCCTTTATTATGCCTAGTCATTATGTTTCCAACCTTTATTATGCCTAGTCATTATGTTTCCAGCTTTATTATGCCTAGTCATTACGTTTCCAGCCTTTATTATGCCTATTCATAATGTTTCCAGCCTTTATTATGCCTAGTCATTATGTTTCCAGCCTCTATTTTGCCTAGTCATTATGTTTCCAACCTTTATTATGCCCAGTCATTATGTTTCCAGCCTTTATTATGCCTAGTCATTATGTTTCCAACCTTTATTATGCCTAGTCATTATGTTTCCAGCCTTTATTGTGCCTAGTCATTATGTTTCCAGCTTTATTATGCCTAGTTATTATGTTTCCAGCTTTATTATGCCTAGTCATTATGTTTCCAGCATTTGTTATGCCTAGTCATTATGTTTCCAGCTTTATTGTGCCTAGTCATTATGTTTCCAACCTTTATTATGCCTAGTCATTATGTTTCCAGCCTTTGTTATGCCTAATCATTATGTTTCCAAACTTTACTATGCCTAGTCATTATGTTGCCAGCTTTATTATGCCTAGTCATTATGTTTCCAACCTTTATTATGCCTATTCATTATGTTTGCAGCCTTTATTATGCCTAGTCATTATGTTTGCAGCCTTTATTATGCCTAGTCATTATGTTTCTAAACTTTATTATGCCCAGTCATTATGTTTCCAGCTTTATTATGCCTAGTCATTATGTTTCCAGCCTTTATTATGCCTATTCATTATGTTTCCAGCCTTTATTATGCCTAGTCATTATGTTTCCAGCCTTTATTTTGCCTAGTCATTATGTTTCCAGCTTTATTATGCCTAGTCATTATGCTTCCAGCTTTATTATGCCTAGTCATTATGTTTCCAGCATTCATTATGCCTAGTCATTATGTTTCCAGCCTTTATTATGCCTAGTCATTATGTTTCCAGCTTTATTATGCCTAGTCATTATGTTTGTAGCCTTTATTATGTCTAGTCATTATGCTTCAAGCCTTTATTATGCCTAGTCATTATGTTTGCAGCCTTTATTATGCCTAGTCATTATGTTTCCAGCCTTTATTATGTCTAGTCATTATGTTTCCAGTGTTATTATGCCTAGTCATTATGTTTCCTGCTTTATTATGCCTAGTCATTATGTTTCCAGCTTTTATTATGCCAAGTCATTATGTTTCCAGCATTATTATGCCTATTCATTATGTTTCCAGCTTTATTATGCCTAGTCATTAGGTTTCCAACCTTTACTATGCCTAGTCATTATGTTTGTAGCCTTTACTATGCCTAGTCATTATGTTTCCAGTCTTTATTATGCCTAGTCATTATGTTTCCAGCCTTTATTATGCCTAGTCATTATGTTTCCAGTGTTATTATGAAGAGTCATTATGTTTCCAGCTTTATTATGCCTAGTCATTATGTTTCCAACCTTTACTATGCCTAGTCATTATGTTTGTAGCCTTTACTATGCCTAGTCATTATGTTTCCAGTCTTTATTATGCCTAGTCATTATGTTTCCAGCTTTTGTTATGCCTAGTCATTATGTTTCCAGCTTTATTGTGCCTAGTCATTATGTTTCCAACCTTTATTATGCCTAGTCATTATGTTTCCAGCCTTTATTATGCCTAGTCATTATGTTTCTAACCTTTACTATGCCTAGTCATTATGTTTCCAGCTTTATTATGCCTAGTGATTATGTTTCCAGCTTTATTATGCCTAGTCATTATGTTTGTAGCCTTTATTATCTCTAGTCATTATGCTTTCAGCCTTTCTTATGCCTATTCATTATGTTGCCAGCTTTATTATGCCTAGTCATTATGTTTCCAACCTTTATGATGTCTACTCATTATGTTTCCAGCTTTATTATCCCTATTCATTATGTTTCCAACCTTTACTATGCCTAGTCATTATGTTTCTAGCTTTATTATGCCTAGTCATTATGTTTCAAGCTTTATTATGCCTAATCATTATGTTTGTAACCTTTATTATGTCTAGTCATTATGCTTCCAGCCTTTATTATGCCTATTCATTATGTTTGCAGTCTTTATTATGCCTAGTCATTATGTTTCCAGCCTTTATTATGCCTAGTCATTATGTTTCCAGTGTTATTATGCCTAGTCATTATGTTTCCTGCTTTATTATGCCTAGTCATTATGTTTCAAGCCTTTATTATGCCAAGTCATTATGTTTCCAGCATTATTATGCCCATTCATTATGTTTCCAGCCTTTATTATGCCTAGTCATTATGTTATCAGCCTTTATTTTGCCTAGTCATTATGTTGCCAGCTTTATTATGCGTAGTCATTATGTTGCCAGCTCTATTATGCCTAGTCATTATGTTTCCAGCCTTTATTATGCCTAGTCATTATGTTTCCAGTTTTATTATGCCGAGTCATTATGTTTCCAGCTTTATTATGCCTAGTCATTATGTTTCCAACCTTTACTATGCCTAGTCATTATGTTTCTAGCTTTATTATGCCTAGTCATTATGTTTCCAGCTTTATTATGCCTAGTCATTATGTTTGTAGCCTTTATTATGTCTAGTCATTATGCTTCCAGCCTTTATTATGCCTATTCATTATGTTTGCAGCCTTTATTATGCCTAGTCATTATGTTTCCAGCTCTTATTATGCCTAGTCATTATGTTTCCAGTGTTATTATGCCTAGTCATTATGTTTCCTGCTTTATTATGCCTAGTCATTATGTTTCCAGCCTTCATTATGCCAAGTCATTATGTTTCCAGCCTTTATTATGCCTATTCATTATGTTTGCAGCCTTTATTATGCCTAGTCATTATGTTTGCAGCCTTTATTATGCCTAGTCAATATGTTTCCAACCTTTATTATGCCTAGTCATTATGTTTCCAGCTTTATTATGCCTAGTCATTATGTTTCCAACCTTTATTATGCCTAGTCATTATGTTTCCAGCCTTTATTATGCCTAGTCATTATGTTTCCAGCCTTTATTTTGCCTAGTCATTATGTTTCCAACCTTTATTATCCCCAGTCATTATGTTTCCAGCTTTATTATGCGTAGTCATTATGTTTCCAGCCTTTATTATGCCTAGTCATTATGTTTCCAGCCTTTATTTTGCCTAGTCATTATGTTTCCAGTTTTATTATGCCTAGTTATTATGTTTCCAGCTTTATTATGCCTAGTCATTATGTTTCCATCTTTATTATGCCTAGTCATTATGTTTGTAGCCTTTACTATGCCTAGTCATTATGTTTCCAGTCTTTATTATGCCTAGTCATTATGTTTCCAGCTTTTGTTATGCCTAGTCATTATGTTTCCAGCTTTATTGTGCCTAGTCATTATGTTTCCAACCTTTATTATGCCTAGTCATTATGTTTCCAGCCTTTATTATGCCTAATCATTATGTTTCCAAACTTTACTATGCCTAGTCATTATGTTGCCAGCTTTATTATGACTAGTCATTATGTTTCCAACCTTTATTATTCCCAGTCATTATGTTTCCAGCCTTTATTATGCCTATTCATTATGTTTCCAGCCTTTATTATGCCTAGTCATTATGTTTCCAGCCTTTATTTTGCCTAGTCATTATGTTTCCAGCTTTATTATGCCTAGTCATTATGCTTCCAGCTTTATTATGCCTAGTCATTATGTTTCCAGCATTTATTATGCCTAGTCATTATGTTTTCAGCCTTTATTATGCCTAGTCATTATGTTTGCAGCCTTTATTATGTCTAGTCATTATGTTTCCAACCTTTATTATGCCCAGTCATTATGTTTCCAGCCTTTATTATGCCTATTCATTATGTTTCCAGCCTTTATTATGCCTAGTCATTATGTTTCCAGCCTTTATTTTGCCTAGTCATTATGTTTCCAGCTTTATTATGCCTAGTCATTATGCTTCCAGCTTTATTATGCCTAGTCATTATGTTTCCAGCATTTATTATGCCTAGTCATTATGTTTCCAGCCTTTATTATGCCTAGTCATTATGTTTCCAGCTTTATTATGCCTAGTCATTATGTTTCCATCTTTATTATGCCTAGTCATTATGTTTGTAGCCTTTACTATGCCTAGTCATTATGTTTCCAGTCTTTATTATGCCTAGTCATTATGTTTCCAGCTTTTGTTATGCCTAGCCATTATGTTTCCAGCTTTATTGTGCCTAGGCATTATGTTTCCAACCTTTATTATGCCTAGTCATTATGTTTCCAGCTTTATTATGCCTAGTCATTATGTTTCAAACCTTTACTATGCCTAGTCATTATGTTTCTAGCTTTATTATGCCTAGTCATTATGTTTCCAGCTTTATTATGCCTAGTCATTATGTTTGTAGCCTTTATTATGTCTAGTCATTATGCTTCCAGCCTTTATTATGCCTATTCATTATGTTTGCAGCCTTTATTATGCCTAGTCATTATGTTTCCAGCCTTTATTATGCCTAGTCATTATGTTTCCAGCCTTTATTATGCCAAGTCATTATGTTTCCAGCATTATTATGCCTATTCATTATGTTTCAAGCCTTTATTATGCCTAGTCATTATGTTTCCAGCCTTTATTTTGCCTAGTCATTATGTTTCCAGCTTTATTATGCGTAGTCATTATAAGGCCAGCTCTATTATGCCTAGTCATTATGTTTCCAGCCTTTATTATGCCTAGTCATTATGTTTCCAGTGTTATTATGCCTAGTCATTACGTTTCCTGCTTTATTATGCCTAGTCATTATGTTTGTAGCCTTTATTATGCCTAGTCATTATGCTTCCAGCCTTTATTATGCCTATTCATTATGTTTGCAGCCTTTATTAT
Source organism: Pteria penguin (assembly GCA_035048485.1). Lineage (NCBI taxonomy): Eukaryota > Metazoa > Mollusca > Bivalvia > Pterioida > Pteriidae > Pteria > Pteria penguin. Next base: position 30,854,330 of record CM068585.1, read on the forward strand.
GCCTAGTCATTATGTTTGCAGCTTTTATTATGCCTCGTCATTATATTTCCAACCTTTATTATGCCCAGTCATTATGTTTCCATCTTTATTATGCCTAGTCATTATGTTTCCAGCCTTTATTATGCCAAGTCATTATGTTTCCAGCATTATTATGCCTATTCATTATGTTTCAAGCCTTTATTATGCCTAGTCATTATGTTTCCAGCCTTTATTTTGCCTAGTCATTATGTTTCCAGCTTTATTATGCGTAGTCATTATAAGGCCAGCTCTATTATGCCTAGTCATTATGTTTCCAGCCTTTATTATGCCTAGTCATTATGTTTCCAGTGTTATTATGCCTAGTCATTACGTTTCCTGCTTTATTATGCCTAGTCATTATGTTTGTAGCCTTTATTATGCCTAGTCATTATGCTTCCAGCCTTTATTATGCCTATTCATTATGTTTGCAGCCTTTATTATGCCTAGTCATTATGTTTGCAGCTTTTATTATGCCTCGTCATTATATTTCCAACCTTTATTATGCCCAGTCATTATGTTTCCATCTTTATTATGCCTAGTCATTATGTTTCCAGCCTTTATTATGCCAAGTCATTATGTTTCCAGCATTATTATGCCTATTCATTATGTTTCCAGCCTTTATTATGCCTAGTCATTATGTTGCCAGCCTTTATTTTGCCTAGTCATTATGTTTCCAGCTTTATTATGCGTAGTCATTATGTTGCCAGCTCTATTATGCCTAGTCATTATGTTTCCAGCCTTTATTATGCCTAGTCATTATGTTTCCAGTGTTATTATGCCTAGTCATTACGTTTCCTGCTTTATTATGCCTAGTCATTATGTTTGTAGCCTTTATTATGCCTAGTCATTATGCTTCCAGCCTTTATTATGCCTATTCATTATGTTTGCAGCCTTTATTATGCCTAGTCATTATGTTTGCAGCCTTTATTATGCCTAGTCATTATATTTCCAACCTTTATTATGCCCAGTCATTATGTTTCCAGCTTTATTATGCCTTATTCATTATGTTTCCAGCCTTTATTATGCCTATTCATTATGTTTCCAGCCTTTATTATGCCTAGTCATTATGTTTCCAGCCTTTATTTTGCCTAGTCATTATGTTTCCAGCTTTATTATGCCTAGTCATTATGTTTCCAGCTTTATTATGCCTAGTCATTATGTTTCCAGCCTTTATTATGCCTAATCATTATGTTTCCAGCTTTATTATGCCTAGTCATTATGTTTCCAGCTTTATTATGCCTATTCATTATCTTTCCAGCCTTTATTATGCCTAGTCATTATGTTTGTAGCCTTTACTATGCCTAGTCATTATGTTTCCAGTCTTTATTATGCCTAGTCATTATGTTTCCAGCTTTTGTTATGCCTAGTCATTATGTTTCCAGCTTCATTGTGCCTAGTCATTATGTTTCCAACCTTTATTATGCCTAATCATTATGTTTCCAGCCTTTATTATGCCTAATCATTATGTTTCGAAACTTTACTATGCCTAGTCATTATGTTGCCAGCTTTATTATGCCTAGTCATTATGTTTCCAAGCTTTATTATGCCTAGTCATTATGTTTCCAGCCTTTACTATGCCTAGTCATTATGTTGCCAGCTTTATTATGCCTAGTCATTATGTTTCCAACCTTTATTATGCCTAGTCATTATGTTTCCAGCTTTATTATGCCTAGTCATTATGTTTCCAACCTTTACTATGCCTAGTCATTATGTTTCTACCTTTATTATGCCTAGTCATTATGTTTCCAGCTTTATTATGCCTAGTCATTATGTTTGTAGCCTTTATTATGTCTAGTCATTATGCTTCCAGCCTTTATTATGCCTATTCATTATGTTTGCAGCCTTTATTATGCCTAGTCATTATGTTTCCAGCCTTTATTATGCCTAGTCATTATGTTTCCAGTGTTATTATGCCTAGTCATTATGTTTCCTGCTTTATTATGCCTAGTCATTATGTTTCCAGCCTTTATTATGCCAAGTCATTATGTTTCCAGCATTATTATGCCTATTCATTATGTTTCCAGCCTTTATTATGCCTAGTCATTATGTTTCCAGCCTTTATTTTGCCTAGTCATTATGTTTCCAGCTTTATTATGCGTAGTCATTATGTGGCCAGCTCTATTATGCCTAGTCATTATGTTTCCAGCCTTTATTATGCCTAGTCATTATGTTTCCAGTGTTATTATGCCTAGTCATTACGTTTCCTGCTTTATTATGCCTAGTCATTATGTTTGTAGCCTTTATTATGCCTAGTCATTATGCTTCCAGCCTTTATTATGCCTATTCATTATATTTGCAGCCTTTATTATGCCTAGTCATTATGTTTGCAGCCTTTATTATGCCTATTCATTATCTTTCCAGCCTTTATTATGCCTAGTCATTATGTTTGTAGCCTTTACTATGCCTAGTCATTATGTTTCCAGTCTTTATTATGCCTAGTCATTATGTTTCCAGCTTTTGTTATGCCTAGTCATTATGTTTCCAGCTTTATTGTGCCTAGTCATTATGTTTCCAACCTTTATTATGCCTAGTCATTATGTTTCCAACCTTTATTATGCCTAGTCATTATGTTTCCAGCTTTATTATGCCTAGTCATTATGTTATCAGCCTTTATTTTGCCTAGTCATTATGTTGCCAGCTTTATTATGCGTAGTCATTATGTTGCCAGCTCTATTATGCCTAGTCATTATGTTTCCAGCCTTTATTATGCCTAGTCATTATGTTTCCAGTGTTATTATGCCGAGTCATTATGTTTCCAGCTTTATTATGCCTAGTCATTATGTTTCCAACCTTTACTATGCCCAGTCATTATGTTTGTAGCCTTTACTATGCCTAGTGATTATGTTTCCAGCCTTTATTATGCCTAGTCATTATGTTTCCAGCTTTTGTTATGCCTAGTCATTATGTTTCCAGCTTTATTGTGCCTAGTCATTATGTTTCCAACCTTTATTATGCCTAGTCATTATGTTTCCAGCCTTTATTATGCCTAATCATTATGTTTCCAAACTTTACTATGCCTAGTCATTATGTTGCCAGCTTTATTATGGCTAGTCATTATGTTTCCAACCTTTATTATGCCTAGTCATTATGTTTCCAGCTTTACAATGCCTAGTCATTATGTTTCCAGCCTTTATTATGCCTAGTCATTATGTTTCCAGTGTTATTATGCCGAGTCATTATGTTTCCAGCTTTATTATGCCTAGTCATTATGTTTCCAACCTTTACTATGCCTAGTCATTATGTTTCTAGCTTTATTATGCCTAGTCATTATGTTTCCAGCTTTATTATGCCTAGTCATTATGTTTGTAGCCTTTATTATGTCTAGTCATTATGCTTCCAGCCTTTATTATGCCTATTCATTATGTTTGCAGCCTTTATTATGCCTAGTCATTATGTTTCCAGCTCTTATTATGCCTAGTCATTATGTTTCCAGTGTTATTATGCCTAGTCATTATGTTTCCTGCTTTATTATGCCTAGTCATTATGTTTCCAGCCTTCATTATGCCAAGTCATTATGTTTCCAGCCTTTATCATGCCTATTCATTATGTTTGCAGCCTTTATTATGCCTAGTCATTATGTTTGCAGCCTTTATTATGCCTAGTCATTATGTTTCCAACCTTTATTATGCCTAGTCATTATGTTTCCAGCTTTATTATGCCTAGTCATTACGTTTCCAGCCTTTATTATGCCTATTCATAATGTTTCCAGCCTTTATTATGCCTAGTCATTATGTTTCCAGCCTCTATTTTGCCTAGTCATTATGTTTCCAACCTTTATTATGCCCAGTCATTATGTTTCCAGCCTTTATTATGCCTAGTCATTATGTTTCCAACCTTTATTATGCCTAGTCATTATGTTTCCAGCCTTTATTGTGCCTAGTCATTATGTTTCCAGCTTTATTATGCCTAGTTATTATGTTTCCAGCTTTATTATGCCTAGTCATTATGTTTCCAGCATTTGTTATGCCTAGTCATTATGTTTCCAGCTTTATTGTGCCTAGTCATTATGTTTCCAACCTTTAATATGCCTAGTCATTATGTTTCCAGCCTTTGTTATGCCTAATCTTTATGTTTCCAAACTTTACTATGCCTAGTCATTATTTTGCCAGCTTTATTATGCCTAGTCATTATGTTTCCAACCTTTATTATGCCTATTCATTATGTTTGCAGCCTTTATTATGCCTAGTCATTATGTTTGCAGCCTTTATTATGCCTAGTCATTATGTTTCCAACCTTTATTATGCCCAGTCATTATGTTTCCAGCTTTATTATGCCTAGTCATTATGTTTCCAGCCTTTATTATGCCTATTCATTATGTTTCCAGCCTTTATTATGCCTAGTCATTATATTTCCAGCCTTTATTTTGCCTAGTCATTATCTTTCCAGCTTTATTATGCCTAGTCATTATGCTTCCAGCTTTATTATGCCTAGTCATTATGTTTCCAGCATTCATTATGCCTAGTCATTATGTTTCCAGCCTTTATTATGCCTAGTCATTATGTTTCCAGCTTTATTATGCCTAGTCATTATGTTTGTAGCCTTTATTATGTCTAGTCATTATGCTTCCAGCCTTTATTATGCCTAGTCATTATGTTTGCAGCCTTTATTATGCCTAGTCATTATGTTTCCAGCCTTTATTATGCCTAGTCATTATGTTTCCAGTGTTATTATGCCTAGTCATTATGTTTCCTGCTTTATTATGCCTAGTCATTATGTTTCCAGCCTTTATTATGCCAAGTCATTATGTTTCCAGCATTATTATGCCTATTCATTATGTTTTCAGCCTTTATTATGCCTAGTCATTATGTTTCCAGCCTTTATTTTGCCTAGTCATTATGTTTCCAGCTTTATTATGCGTAGTCATTATGTTGCCAGCTCTATTATGCCTAGTCATTATGTTTCCAGCCTTTATTATGCCTAGTCATTATGTTTCCAGTGTTATTATGCCTAGTCATTACGTTTCCTGCTTTATTATGCCTAGTCATTATGTTTGTAGCCTTTATTATGTCTAGTCATTATGCTTCCAGCCTTTATTATGCCTATTCATTATGTTTGCAGCCTTTATTATGCCTAGTCATTATGCTTGCAGCCTTTATAATGCCTAGTCATTATATTTCCAACCTTTATTATGCCCAGTCATTATGTTTCCAGCTTTATTATGCCTAGTCATTATGTTTTCAGCCTTTATTATGCCAAGTCATTATGTTTCCAGCATTATTATGCATATTCATTATGTTTCCAGCCTTTATTATGCCTAGTCATTATGTTTCCAGCCTTTATTTTGCCTAGTCATTATGTTTCCAGCTTTATTATGCGTAGTCATTATGTTGCCAGCTCTATTATGCCTAATCATTATGTTTCCAGCTTTTACTATGCCTAGTCATTATGTTTCCAGTGTTATTATGCCTAGTCATTACGTTTCCTGCTTTATTATGCCTAGTCATTATGTTTGTAGCCTTTATTATGCCTCGTCATTATGCTTACAGCCTTTATTATGCCTATTCATCATGTTTGCAGCTTTTATTATGCCTAGTCATTATGTTTGCAGCCTTTATTATGCCTAGTCATTATATTTCCAACCTTTATTATGCCCAGTCATTATGTTTCCAGCCTTTATTATGCCTATTCATTATGTTTCCAGCCTTTATAATACGTAGTCATTATGTTTCCAGCCTTTATTTTGCCTAGTCATTATGTTTCCAGCTTTATTATGCCTAGTCATTATGTTTCCAGCTTTATTATGCCTAGTCATTATGTTTCCAGCCTTTATTATGCCTAATCATTATGTTTCCAAACTTTACTATGCCTAGTCATTATGTTGCCAGCTTTATTATGCCTAGTCATTATGTTTCCAACCTTTATTATGCCTAGTCATTATGTTTCCAGCTTTATTATGCCTAGTCATTATGTTTCTAACCTTTACTATGTCTAGTCATTATGTTTCCAGCTTTATTATGCCTAGTCATTATGTTTCCAGCTTTATTATGCCTAGTCATTATGTTTGTAGCCTTTATTATCTCTAGTCATTATGCTTCCAGCCTTTATTATGCCTATTCATTATGTTGCCAGCTTTATTATGCCTAGTCATTATGTTTCCAACCTTTATTAAGCCTAGTCATTATGTTTCCAGCTTTATTATCCCTAGTCATTATGTTTGCAACCTTTACTATGCCTAGTCATTATGTTTCTAGCTTTATTATGCCTAGTCATTATGTTTCCAGCTTTATTATGCCTAGTCATTATGTTTGTAGCCTTTATTATGTCTAGTCATTATGCTTCCAGCCTTTATTATGCCTATTCATCATGTTTGCAGCCTTTATTATGCCTAGTCATTATGTTTCCAGCCTTTATTATGCCTAGTCATTATGTTTCCAGTGTTATTATGCCTAGTCATTATGTTTCCTGCTTTATTATGCCTAGTCATTATGTTTCCAGCCTTTATTATGCCAAGTCATTATGTTTCCAGCATTATTATGCCTATTCATTATGTTTCCAGCCTTTATTATGCCTAGTCATTATGTTATCAGCCTTTATTTTGCCTAGTCATTATGTTGCCAGCTTAATTATGCGTAGTCATTATGTTGCCAGCTCTATTATGCCTAGTGATTATGTTTCCAGCCTTTATTATGCCTAGTCATTATGTTTCCAGTGTTATTATGCCGAGTCATTATGTTTCCAGCTTTATTATGCCTAGTCATTATGTTTCCAACCTTTACTATGCCTAGTCATTATGTTTGTAGCCTTTACTATGCCTAGTCATTATGTTTCCAGCCTTTATTATGCCTAGTCATTATGTTTCCAGCTTTTGTTATGCCTAGTCATTATGTTTCCAGCTTTATTGTGCCTAGTCATTATGTTTCCAACCTTTATTATGCCTAGTCATTATGTTTCCAGCCGTTATTATGCCTAATCATTATGTTTCCAAATTTTACTATGCCTAGTCATTATGTTGCCAGCTTTATTATGCCTAGTCATTATGCTTCCAGCCTTTATTATGCCTATTCATTATGTTGCCAGCTTTATTATGCCTAGTCATTATGTTTCCAACCTTTATTATGTCTAGTCATTATGTTTCCAGCTTTATTATCCCTAGTCATTATGTTTCCAACCTTTACTATGCCTAGTCATTATGTTTCTAGCTTTATTATGCCTAGTCATTATGTTTCCAGCTTTATTATGCCTAATCATTATGTTTGTAGCCTTTATTATGTCTAGTCATTATGCTTCCAGCCGTTATTATCTCTATTCATTATGTTTGCAGCCTTTATTATGCCTAGTCATTATGTTTCCAGCCTTTATTATGCCTAGTCATTATGTTTCCAGTGTTATTATGCCTAATCATTATGTTTCCTGCTTTATTATGCCTAGTCATTATGTTTCCAGCCTTTATTATGCCAAGTCATTATGTTTCCAGCATTATTATGCCTATTCATTATGTTTCCAGCCTTTATTATGCCTAGTCATTATGTTATTAGCCTTTATTTTGCCTAGTCATTATGTTGCCAGCTTTATTATGCGTAGTCATTATGTTGCCAGCTCTATTATGCCTAGTCATTATGTTTCCAGCCTTTATTATGCCTAGTCATTATGTTTTCAGTGTTATTATGCCGAGTCATTATGTTTCCAGCTTTATTATGCCTAGTCATTATGTTTCCGACCTTTACTATGCCTAGTCATTATGTTTCTAGCTTTATTATGCCTAGTCATTATGTTTCCAGCTTTATTATGCCTAGTCATTATGTTTGTAGCCTTTATTATGTCTAGTCATTATGCTTCCAGCCTTTATTATGCCTATTCATTATGTTTGCAGCATTTATTATGCCTAGTCATTATGTTTCCAGCTCTTATTATGCCTAGTCATTATGTTTCCAGTGTTATTATGCCTAGTCATTATGTTTCCTGCTTTATTATGCCTAGTCATTATGTTTCCAGCCTTCATTATGCCAAGTCATTATGTTTGCAGCCTTTATTATGCCTATTCATTATGTTTGCAGCCTTTATTATGCCTAGTCATTATGTTTGCAGCCTTTATTATGCCTAGTCATTATGTTTCCAACCTTTATTATGCCTAGTCATTATGTTTCCAGCTTTATTATGCCTAGTCATTACGTTTCCAGCCTTTATTATGCCTATTCATTATGTTTCCAGCCTTTATTATGCCTAGTCATTATGTTTCCAGCCTTTATTTTGCCTAGTCATTATGTTTCCAACCTTTATTATGCCCAGTCATTATGTTTCCGGCCTTTATTATGCCTAGTCATTATGTTTCCAACCTTTATTATGCCTAGTCATTATGTTTCCAGCCTTTATTGTGCCTAGTCATTATGTTTCCAGCTTTATTATGCCTAGTTATTATGTTTCCAGCTTTATTATGCCTAGTCATTATGTTTCCATCTTTATTATGCCTAGTCATTATGTTTGTAGCCTTTACTATGCCTAGTCATTATGTTTCCAGTCTTTATTATGCGTAGTCATTATGTTTCCAGCTTTTGTTATGCCTAGTCATTATGTTTCCAGCTTTATTGTGCCTAGTCATTATGTTTCCAACCTTTATTATGCCTAGTCATTATGTTTCCAGCCTTTGTTATGCCTAATCATTATGTTTCTAAACTTTACTATGCCTAGTCATTATGTTTCCAGCCTTTATTATGCCTAGTCATTATGTTTCCAGCCTTTATTTTGCCTAGTCATTATGTTTCCAGCTTTATTATGCGTAGTCATTGTGTTTGCAGCCTTTATTATGCCTAGTCATTATGTTTCCAACCTTTATTATGCCCAGTCATTATGTTTCCAGCTTTATTATGCCTAGTCATTATGTTTCCAGCCTTTATTATGCCTATTCATTATGTTTCCAGCCTTTATTATGCCTAGTCATTATGTTTCCAGCCTTTATTTTGCCTAGTCATTATGTTTCCAGCTTTATTATGCGTAGTCATTATGCTTCCAGCTTTATTATGCGTAGTCATTATGTTTCCAGCATTTATTATGCCTAGTCATTATGTTTCCAGCCTTTATTATGCCTAGTCATTATGTTTCCAGCTTTATTATGCCTAGTCATTATGTTTGCAGCCTTTATTATGCCTAGTCATTATGTTTCCAGCCTTTATTATGCCTAGTCATTATGTTTCCAGTGTTATTATGCCTAGTCATTATGTTTCCCATTATTATGCCTAGTCATTATGTTTCCAGCCTTTATTATGCCAAGTCATTATGTTTCCAGCATTATTATGCCTATTCATTATGTTTTCGGCCTTTATTATGCCTAGTCATTATGTTTCCAGCCTTTATTTTGCCTAGTCATTATGTTTCCAGCTTTATTATGCGTAGTCATTATGTTGCCAGCTATATTATGCCTAGTCATTATGTTTCCAGCCTTTATTATGCCTAGTCATTATGTTTCCAGTGTTATTATGCCTAGTCATTACGTTTCCTGCTTTATTATGCCTAGTCATTATGTTTGTAGCCTTTATTATGTCTAGTCATTATGCTTCCAGCCTTTATTATGCCTATTCATTATGTTTGCAGCCTTTATTATGCCTAGTCATTATGTTTGCAGCCTTTATTATGCCTAGTCATTATATTTCCAACCTTTATTATGCCCAGTCATTATGTTTCCAGCTTTATTATGCCTTATTCATTATGTTTCCAGCCTTTATTATGCCTATTCATTATGTTTCCAGCCTTTATTATGCCTAGTCATTATGTTTCCAGCCTTTATTTTGCCTAGTCATTATGTTTCCAGCTTTATTATGCCTAGTCATTATGTTTCCAGCTTTATTATGCCTAGTCATTATGTTTCCAGCCTTTATTAGGCCTAATCATTATGTTTCCAGCTTTATTATGCCTAGTCATTATGTTTCCAGCTTTATTATGCCTATTCATTATCTTTCCAGCCTTTATTATGCCTAGTCATTATGTTTGTAGCCTTTACTATGCCTAGTCATTATGTTTCCATTCTTTATTATGCCTAGTCATTATGTTTCCAGCTTTTGTTATGCCTAGTCATTATGTTTCCAGCTTTATTGTGCCTAGTCATTATGTTTCCAACCTTTATTATGCCTAGTCATTATGTTTCCAGCCTTTATTATGCCTAATCATTATGTTTCCAAACTTTACTATGCCTAGTCATTATGTTGCCAGCTTTATTATGCCTAGTCATTATGTTTCCAACCTTTATTATGCCTAGTCATTATGTTTCCAGCTTAATTATGCCTAGTCATTATGTTTCTAACCTTTACTATGCCTAGTCATTATGTTTCCAGCTTTATTATGCCTAGTCATTATGTTTCCAGCTTTATTATGCCTAGTCATTATGTTTGTAGCCTTTATTATCTCTAGTCATTATGCTTCGAGCCTTTATTATGCCTATTCATTATGTTGCCAGCTTTATTATGCCTAGTCATGATGTTTCCAACCTTTATTATGCCTAGTCATTATGTTTCCAGCTTTATTATCCCTAGTCATTATGTTTCCAACCTTTACTATGCCTAGTCATTATGTTTCTAGCTTTATTATGCCTAGTCATTATGTTTCCAGCTTTATTATGCCTAGACATTATGTTTGTAGCCTTTATTATGTCTAGTCATTATGCTTCCAGCCTTTATTATGCCTATTCATTATGTTTGCAGCCTTTATTATGCCTAGTCATTATGTTTCCAGCCTTTATTATGCCTAGTCATTATGTTTCCAGTGTTATTATGCCTAGTCATTATGTTTCCTGCTTTATTATGCCTAGTCATTATGTTTCCAGCCTTTATTATGCCAAGTCATTATGTTTCCAGCCTTTATTATGCCTAGTCATTATGTTTCCAGTGTTATTATGCCTAGTCATTACGTTTCCTGCTTTATTATGCCTAGTCATTATGTTTGTAGCCTTTATTATGCCTAGTCATTATGCTTCCAGCCTTTATTATGCCTATTCATCATGTCTGCAGCCTTTATTATGCCTACTCATTATGTTTGCAGCCTTTATTATGCCTAGTCATTATATTTCCAACCTTTATTATGCCCAGTCATTATGTTTCCAGCTTTATTATGCCTAATTCATTATGTTTCCAGCCTTTATTATGCCTATTCATTATGTTTCCAGCCTTTATTATGCCAAGTCATTATGTTTCCAGCATTATTATGCCTATTCATTATGTTTCCAGCCTTTATTATGCCTAGTCATTATGTTATCAGCCTTTATTTTGCCTAGTCATTATGTTGCCAGCCTTATTATGCGTAGTCATTATGTTGCCAGCTCTATTATGCCTAGTCATTATGTTTCCAGCCTTTATTATGCCTAGTCATTATGTTTCCAGTGTTATTATGCCGAGTCATTATGTTTCCAGCTTTATTATGCCTAGTCATTATGTTTCCAACCTTTACTATGCCTAGTCATTATGTTTCTAGCTTTATTATGCCTAGTCATTATGTTTCCAGCTTTATTATGCCTAGTCATTATGTTTGTAGCCTTTATTATGTCTAGTCATTATGCTTCCAGCCTTTATTATGCCTATTCATTATGTTTGCAGCCTTTATTATGCCTAGTCATTATGTTTCCAGCCTTTATTATGCCTAGTCATTATGTTTCCAGTGTTATTATGCCTAGTCATTATGTTTCCTGCTTTAATATGCCTAGTCATTATGTTTCCAGCCTTTATTATGCCAAGTCATTATGTTTCCAGCCTTTATTATGCCTAGTCATTATGTTTGCAGCCTTTATTATGCCTAGTCATTATGTTTGCAGCCTTTATTATGCCTAGTCATTATGTTTCCAGCTTTATTATGCCTAGTCATTATGTTTCCAGCTTTATTATGCCTAGTCATTATGTTTCCAGCCTTTATTATGCCTATTCATTATGTTTCCAGCCTTTATTATGCCTAGTCATTATGTTTGCAGCCTTTATTTTGCCTTGTCATTATGTTTCCAACCTTTATTATGCCCAGTCATTATGTTTCCAGCTTTATTATGCCTAGTCATTATGTTTCCAGCCTTTATTATGCCTAGTCATTATGTTTCCAGCCTTTATTTTGCCTAGTCATTATGTTTCCAGCTTTATTATGCCTAGTCATTATGTTTCCAGCTTTATTATGCCTAGTCATTATGTTTCCATCTTTATTATGCCTAGTCATTATGTTTGTAGCCTTTATTATGCCTATTCATTATGTTTCCAGCATTTATTATGCCTAGTCATTATGTTTCCAGCCTTTATTTTGCCTAGTCATTATGTTTCCAGCTTTATTATGCGTAGTCATTATGCTTCCAGCTTTATTATGCCTAGTCATTATGTTTCCAGCATTTATTATGCCTAGTCATTATGTTTCCAGCCTTTATTATGCCTAGTCATTATGTTTCCAGCTTTATTATGCCTAGTCATTATGTTTGTAGCCTTTATTATGTCTAGTCATTATGCTTCCAGCCTTTATTATGCCTAGTCATTATGTTTGCAGCCTTTATTATGCCTAGTCATTATGTTTCCAGCCTTTATTATGCCTAGTCATTATGTTTCCAGTGTTATTATGCCTAGTCATTATGTTTCCAATCTTTATTATGCCAAGTCATTATGTTTCCAGCATTATTATGCCTATTCATTATGTTTTCAGCATTTATTATGCCTAGTCATTATGTTTCCAGCCTTTATTTTGCCTAGTCATTATGTTTCCAGCTTTATTATGCGTAGTCATTATGTTGCCAGCTCTATTATGCCTAGTCATTATGTTTCCAGCCTTTATTATGCCTAGTCATTATGTTTCCAGTGTTATTATGCCTAGTCATTACGTTTCCTGCTTTATTATGCCTAGTCATTATGTTTGTAGCCTTTATTATGTCTAGTCATTATGCTTCCAGCCTTTATTATGCCTATTCATTATGTTTGCAGCCTTTATTATGCCTAGTCATTATCTTTTCAGCCTTTATTATGCCTAGTCATTATATTTCCAACCTTTATTATGCCCAGTCATTATGTTTCCAGCTTTATTATGCCTAGTCATTATGTTTCCAGCATTTATTATGCCAAGTCATTATGTTTCCAGCATTATTATGCATATTCATTATGTTTCCAGCCTTTATTATGCCTAGTCATTATGTTTCCAGCCTTTATTTTGCCTAGTCATTATGTTTCCAGCTTTATTATGCGTAGTCATTATGTTGCCAGCTCTATTATCCCTAGTCATTATGTTTCCAGCCTTTATTATGCCTAGTCATTATGTTTCCAGTGTTATTATGCCTAGTCATTACGTTTCCTGCTTTATTATGCCTAGTCATTATGTTTGTAGCCTTTATTATGCCTAGTCATTATGCTTCCAGCCTTTATTATGCCTATTCATCATGTTTGCAGCCTTTATTATGCCTAGTCATTATGTTTGCAGCCTTTATTATGCCTAGTCATTATATTTCCAACCTTTATTATGCCCAGTCATTATGTTTCCAGCTTTATTATGCCTTATTCATTATGTTTCCAGCCTTTATTATGCCTATTCATTATGTTTCCAGCCTTTATTATGCCTAGTCATTATGTTTCCAGCCTTTATTTTGCCTAGTCATTATGTTTCCAGCTTTATTATGCCTAGTCATTATGTTTCCAGCTTTATTATGCCTAGTCATTATGTTTCCAGCCTTTATTATGCCTAATCATTATGTTTCCAGCTTTATTATGCCTAGTCATTATGTTTCCAGCTTTATTATGCCTATTCATTATCTTTCCAGCCTTTATTATGCCTAGTCATTATGTTTGTAGCCTTTACTATGCCTAGTCATTATGTTTCCAGTTTTTATTATGCCTAGTCATTATGTTTCCAGCTTTTGTTATGCCTAGTCATTATGTTTCCAGCTTTATTGTGCCTAGTCATTATGTTTCCAACCTTTATTATGCCTAATCATTATGTTTCCAGCCTTTATTATGCCTCATCATTATGTTTCCAAACTTTACTATGCCTAGTCATTATGTTGCCAGCTTTATTATGCCTAGTCATTATGTTTCCAACCTTTATTATGCCTAGTCATTATGTTTCCAGCTTAATTATGCCTAGTCATTATGTTTCTAACCTTTACTATGCCTAGTCATTATGTTTCCTGCTTTATTATGCCTAGTCATTATGTTGCCAGCTCTATTATGCCTAGTCATTATGTTTCCAGCCTTTATTATCTCTAGTCATTATGCTTCGAGCCTTTATTATGCCAATTCATTATGTTGCCAGCTTTATTATGCCTAGTCATGATGTTTCCAACCTTTATTATGCCTAATCATTATGTTTCCAGCTTTATTATCCCTAGTCATTATGTTTCCTACCTTTACTATGCCTAGTCATTATGTTTCTAGCTTTATTATGCCTAGTCATTATGTTTCCAGCTTTATTATGCCTAGTCATTATGTTTGTAGCCTTTATTATGTCTAGTCATTATGCTTCCAGCCTTTATTATGCCTATTCATTATGTTTGCAGCCTTTATTATGCCTAGTCATTATGTTTCCAGCCTTTATTATGCCTAGTCATTATGTTTCCAGTGTTATTATGCCTAGTCATTATGTTTCCTGCTTTATTATGCCTAGTCATTATGTTTCCAGCCTTTATTATGCCAAGTCATTATGTTTCCAGCATGATTATGCCTATTCATTATGTTTCCAGCCTTTATTATGCCTAGTCATTATGTTATCAGCCTTTATTTTGCCTAGTCATTATGTTGCCAGCCTTATTATGCGTAGTCATTATGTTGCCAGCTCTATTATGCCTAGTCATTATGTTTCCAGCCTTTATTATGCCTAGTCATTATGTTTCCAGTGTTATTATGCCGAGTCATTATGTTTCCAGCTTTATTATGCCTAGTCATTATGTTTCCAACCTTTACTATGCCTAGTCATTATGTTTCTAGCTTTATTATGCCTAGTCATTATGTTTCCAGCTTTATTATGCCTAGTCATTATGTTTGTAGCCTTTATTATGTCTAGTCATTATGCTTCCAGCCTTTATTATGCCTATTCATTATGTTTGCAGCCTTTATTATGCCTAGTCATTATGTTTCCAGCCTTTATTATGCCTAGTCATTATGTTTCCAGTGTTATTATGCCTAGTCATTATGTTTCCTGCTTTAATATGCCTAGTCATTATGTTTCCAGCCTTTATTATGCCTAGTCATTATGTTTGCAGCCTTTATTATGCCTAGTCATTATGTTTGCAGCCTTTATTATGCCTAGTCATTATGTTTCCAGCTTTATTATGCCTAGTCATTATGTTTCCAGCTTTATTATGCCTAGTCATTATGTTTCCAGCCTTTATTATGCCTATTCATTATGTTTCCAGCCTTTATTATGCCTAGTCATTATGTTTCCAGCCTTTATTTTCCCTGGTCATTATGTTTCCAACCTTTATTATGCCCAGTCATTATGTTTCCAGCTTTATTATGCCTAGTCATTATGTATCCAGCCTTTATTATGCCTAGTCATTATGTTTCCAGCCTTTATTTTGCCTACTCATTATGTTTCCAGCTTTATTATGCCTAGTCATTATCTTTCCAGCTTTATTATGCCTAGTCATTATGTTTCCATCTTTATTATGCCTAGTCATTATGTTTGTAGCCTTTACTATGCCTAGTCATTATGTTTCCAGTCTTTATTATGCCTAATCATTATGTTTCCAGCTTTTGTTATGCCTAGTCATTATGTTTCCAGCTTTATTGTGCCTAGTCATTATTTTTCCAACCTTTATTATCCCTAGTCATTATGTTTCCAGCCTTTATTATGCCGAATCATTATGTTTCCAAACTTTACTATGCCTAGTAATTATGTTGCCAGCTTTATTATGCCTAGTCATTATGTTTCCAACCTTTATTATGCCTAGTCATTATGTTTCCAGCTTTATTATGCCTAGTCATTATGTTTCCAACCTTTACTATGCCTAGTCATTATGTTGAAAGCTTTATTATGCCTAGTCATTATGTTTCCAGCTTTATTATGCCTAGTCTTTATGTTTGTAGCCTTTATTATCTCTAGTCATTATGCTTTCAGCCTTTATTATGCCTATTCATTATGTTTCCAGCTTTATTATGCCTAGTCATTATGTTTCCAACCTTTATTATGCCTAGTCATTATGTTTCCAGCTTTATTATGCCTAGTCATTATGTTTCCTACCTTTACTATGCCTAGTCATTATGTTTCTAGCTTTATTATGCCTAGTCATTATGTTTCCAGCTTTATTATGCCCAGTCATTATGTTTGTAGCCTTTATTATGTCTAGTCATTATGCTTCCAGCCTTTATTATGCCTATTCATTATGTTTGCAGCCTTTATTATGCCTAGTCATTATGTTTCCAGCCTTTATTATGCCTAGTCATTATGTTTCCAGTGTTATTATGCCTAGTCATTATGTTTCCTGCTTTATTATGCCTAGTCATTATGTTTCCAGCCTTTATTATGCCAAGTCATTATGTTTCCAGCATTATTATGCCTATTCATTATGTTTCCAGCCTTTATTATGCCTAGTCATTATGTTATCAGCCTTTATTTTGCCTAGTCATTATGTTGCCAGCTTTATTATGCGTAGTCATTATGTTGCCAGCTCCATTATGCCTAGTCATTATGTTTCCAGCCTTTATTATGCCTAGTCATTATGTTTCCAGTGTTATTATGCCTCGTCATTATGTTTCCAGCTTTATTATGCCTAGTCAGTATGTTTCCAGCCTTTATTATGCCTATTCATTATGTTTCCAGCCTTTATTATGCCTAGTCATTATGTTTCCAGCCTTTATTTTGCCTAGTCATTATGTTTCCAACCTTTATTATGCCCAGTCATTATGTTTCCAGCTTTATTATGCCTAGTCATTATGTTTCCAGCCTTTATTATGCCTAGTCATTATGTTTCCAGCCTTTATTTTGCCTAGTCATTATGTTTCCAGCTTTATTATGCCTAGTCATTATGTTTCCAGCTTTATTATGCCTCGTCATTATGTTTCCATCTTTATTATGCCTAGTCATTATGTTTGTAGCCTTTACTATGCCTAGTCATTATGTTTCCAGTCTTTACTATGCCTAGTCATTGTGTTTCCAGCTTTTGTTATGCCTAGCCATTATGTTTCCAGCTTTATTGTGCCTAGTCATTATGTTTCCAACCTTTATTATGCCTAGTCATTATGTTTCCAGCCTTTATTATGCCTAATCATTATGTTTCCAGCCTTTACTATGCCTAGTCATTATGTTGCCAGCTTTATTATGCCTAGTCATTATGTTTCCAACCTTTATTATGCCTAGTCATTATGTTTCTAGCTTTATTATGCCTAGTCATTATGTTTCTAGCTTTATTATGCCTAGTCATTATGTTTCCAACCTTTACTATGCCTAGTCATTATGTTTCTAGCTTTATTATGCCTAGTCATTATGTTTCCAGCTTTATTATGCCTAGTCATTATGTTTGTAGCCTTTATTATGCATAGTCATTATGTTTCCAGCCTTTATTATGCCTAGTCATTATGTTTCCAGTGTTATTTTGCCTAGTCATTATGTTTCCTGCTTTATTATGCGTAGTCATTATGTTTCCAGCCTTTATGATGCCAAGTCATTATGTTTCCAGCATTATTATGCCTATTCATTATGTTTCCAGCCTTTATTTTGCCTAGTCATTATGTTTCCAGCTTTATTATGCCTAGTCATTATGATTGTAGCCTTTACTATGTCTAGTCATTATGTTTCCAGTCTTTATTATGCCTAGTCATTATGTTTCCAGCTTTTGTTATGCCTAGTCATTATGTTTCCAGCTTTATTGTGCCTAGTCATTATGTTTCCAACCTTTATTATGCCTAGTCATTATGTTTCCAGCCTTTATTATGCCTAATCATTATGTTTCCAAACTTTACTATGCCTTGTCATTATGTTGCCAGCTTTATTATGCCTAGTCATTATGTTTCCAACCTTTATTATGCCTAGTCATTATGTTTCCAGCTTTATTATGCCTAGTCATTATGTTTCCAACCTCAACTATGCCTAGTCATTATGTTTCCAGCTTTATTATGCCTAGTCATTATGTTTCCAGCTTTATTATGCCTAGTCATTATGTTTCCAGCTTTATTATGCCTAGTCATTATGTTTCCAACCTTTACTATGCCTAGTCATTATGTTTCTAGCTTTATTATGCCTAGTCATTATGTTTCCAGCTTTATTATGCCTAGTCATTATGTTTGTAGCCTTTATTATGTCTAGTCATTATGCTTCCAGCCTTTATTATGCCTATTCATTATGTTTGCAGCCTTTATTATGCCTAGTCATTATGTTTCCAGCCTTTATTATGCCTAGTCATTATGTTTCCAGTGTTATTATGCCTAGTCATTATGTTTCCTGCTTTATTATGCCTAGTCATTATGTTTCCAGCCTTTATTATGCCAAGTCATTATGTTTCCAGCATTATTATGCCTATTCATTATGTTTCCAGCCTTTATTATGCCTAGTCATTATGTTATCAGCCTTTATTTTGCCTAGTCATTATGTTGCTAGCTTTATTATGCGTAGTCATTATGTTTCCAGCTCTATTATGCCTAGTCATTATGTTTCCAGCCTTTATTATGCCTAGTCATTATGTTTCCAGTGTTATTATGCCTAGTCATTATGTTTCCAGCTTTATTATGCCTACTCATTATGTTTCCAACCTTTACTATGCCTAGTCATTATGTTTCTAGCTTTATTATGCCTAGTCATTATGTTTCCAGCTTTATTATGCCTAGTCATTATGTTTGTAGCCTTTATTATGTCTAGTCATTATGCTTCCAGCCTTTATTATGCCTATTCATTATGTTTGCAGCCTTTATTATGCCTAGTCATTATGTTTCCAGCCTTTATTATGCCTAGTCATTATGTTTCCAGTGTTATTATGCCTAGTCATTATGTTTCCTGCTTTATTATGCCTAGTCATTATGTTTCCAGCCTTTATTATGCCAAGTCATTATGTTTCCAGCCTTTATTATGCCCATTCATTATGTTTGCAGCCTTTATTATGCCTAGTCATTATGTTTGCAGCCTTTATTATGCCTAGTCATTATGTTTCCAACCTTTATTATGCCTAGTCATTATGTTTCCAGCTTTATTATGCCTAGTCATTATGTTTCCAGCCTTTATTATGCCTATTCATTATGTTTCCAGCCTTTTTTATGCCTAGTCATTATGTTTCCAGCCTTTATTTTGCCTAGTCATTATGTTTCCAACCTTTATTATGCCCAGTCATTATGTTTCCAGCTTTATTATGCCTAGTCATTATGTTTCCAGCCTTTATTATGCCTATTCATTATGTTTCCAGCCTTTATTTTGCCTAGTCATTATGTTTCCAGCTTTATTATGCCTAGTCATTATGTTTCCAGCTTTATTATGCCTAGTCATTATGTTTCCACCTTTATTATGCCTAGTCATTATGTTTGTAGCCTTTACTATGCCTAGTCATTATGTTTCCAGTCTTTACTATGCCTAGTCATTATGTTTCCAGCTTTATTGTGCCTAGTCATTATGTTTCCAACCTTTATTATGCCTAGTCATTATGTTTCCAGCCTTTATTATGCCTAATCATTATGTTTCCAGCCTTTACTATTCCTAGTCATTATGTTGCCAGCTTTATTATGCCTAGTCATTATGTTTCCAACCTTTATTATGCCTAGTCATTATGTTTCTAGCTTTATTATGCCTAGTCATTATGTTTCCAACCTTTGCTA
Source organism: Pteria penguin (assembly GCA_035048485.1). Taxonomy (NCBI): domain Eukaryota; kingdom Metazoa; phylum Mollusca; class Bivalvia; order Pterioida; family Pteriidae; genus Pteria; species Pteria penguin. Next base: position 30,874,009 of record CM068585.1, read on the forward strand.
TGCCTAGTCATTATGTTTCTAGCTTTATTATGCCTAGTCATTATGCTTCCAGCTTTATTATGCCTAGTCATTATGTTTGTAGCCTTTATTATGCCTAGGCATTATGTTTCCAGCCTTTATTATGCCTAGTCATTATGTTTCCAGTGTTATTATGCCTAGTCATTATGTTTCCTGCTTTATTATGCGTAGTCATTATGTTTCCAGCCTTTATGATGCCAAGTCATTATGTTTCCAGCCTTTATTATGCCTAGTCATTATGTTTCCAGCTTTATTATGGGTAGTCATTATGTTTCCAGCCTTTATTAAGCCTAGTAATTATGTTTCCAGCTTTATTATGCCTAGTCATTATGTTTCCAGCTTTATTATGCCTAGACATTATGTTTTCAGCCTTTATTATGCTAATCATTATGTTTCCAGCCTTTATTATGCCTAGTCATTATGTTTCCAACCTTTAGTATGCCTAGTCATTATGTTTCCAGCCTTTATTATTCCTAATCATTATGTTTCCAGCCTTTACTATGCCTGATCATTATGTTGCCAGCTTTATTATGCCTAGTCATTATGTTTCCAACCTTTATTTTGCCTAGTCATTATGTTTCCAGCTTTATTATGCCTAGTCATTATGTTTCCAACCTTTACTATGCCTAGTCATTATGTTTCTAGCTTTATTATGCCTAGTCATTATTTTTCTAACCTTTATTATGCCTAGTCATTATGTTTGCAGCTTTATTATGCCTAGTCATTATTTTTCTAACCTTTATTATGCCTAGTCATTATGTTTGCAGCTTTATTATGCCTAGTCATTATGTTTCCAACCTTTATTATGCCGAGTCATTATGTAGGCATTTATGGTTTCATTTGAAGACAAACATAAATTAAACGTTTAAACGTTTTTTAAACCTATCACTACATTGAATAAACCTAACGCTCAATTGTTTTTTGTTTCCCTTAATTAATTTCTATGTCATATGTCTTTGACATATACTCATACATGTACATTAACACCAAATATTAATATATCTGTATTTTGAATTTTTTTTAAAATTTAATATAAAATCCTTGCAAACAACACGACTAGAATGTATTTAAAAGTATCACTTTTTTATCATTACATGTGACATTTGGATACATTTATATATAAGACGCATGTGTTATATTGAGATGTGTCTGTCCTCGGAATTTAATTACTTACTTATCTGTATATCTTTCTGCTCCTTCAATTGATTCGTAAAGCCAGCAGTTTTCTTTTTCTTTCTCACAACACCTGTATAACATTCGAGAATCTTTAAAACTAAAGACAATATTGAAAAGGTGCATTAATACAATGAATATTGACTTGTTTTACATAATTTATAACAGTTCTTTACATTAATTATTATAGCATCTGCTAGATTCCTTTCCAAGGCGTAAAATTTAAAGACTTAAACAAAAGGGGCCAGTTGTTCGAAACTTTAACCTCTGTGTGGTTAAGCTAATTAGTGGTTAAAGTTTGCGAGACAACTAATTTAATTTATAAGATTTCCGTGTAAATATCTAAATTACATTACAATGCTGGTTAAATTTGCTACAAGACAGAACACGGGTGTGCCCAGGGCGAGAATCAAACCCGGAACCTCTAAGTCACGAGACGAGCACCTCATCCATCAGGTCACACCGGCTTCATTTCAATATGTCATATCACCATATATATATATATATATATATATATATATATATATATATATATATATATATATATATATATATTATCGGCGTGGCTCGAAAAAGATCCCTCACTGCTTCGGGCGAATCCATTGCAAAGAAATTTTCTATGCAATGCATCAGACAGATGACGTCACCGTATACGTTAAATAACTGTGGAGTGACGTAAAACAATAATCAAACAATTAAAAAAAGTCAGCAACTTAAATTAAAGGAAATAATTAACAAACATTTACCACCATATTAACTCATTATAGTGCCACCATACAGTGTACAACTCGTCGCAGAGACTGTGGCACTTGATGCAATCTGGGTTTACACGATATTCGAAAGGTCTGGCCATCACGTATTCCTTCTAGAAAGTATATAAAATTAAGGTGAAAAAATACAATTTTAAATGTTTTGTTTTAGTAACTATCCAGCAACAAGCTTGTTTTTGACAAGATGAATGTAGACAGGGAAGGAAAAGGGGCACTGGAGGGAAGTAAATGATATGGGAAAAGGGAAACTGTGAGGATATATAATTGATGTGGTGAAAATGTATTTCACATTTATCCTAATTCAAGTTCAAAGCAAGATGGGTGATTCATACGAGAAGGTGCAATATATTAGTTGGGAGGAAAACCGTACACAGTCAAGATGATACTCTTACACATAATAAATCGGGATTTCGTAATAACAAATTGCTAATCAGTAATTCATCTGATATATAAGCAAGGTATACACCGGATTTAACTAAAATTAAATTTACAGCAAAATGGGTAAATGGTATTGAAAGAGGGAGAGAGGGGAATATATTTCAGTTAGGAAGATGATACTCAAATAGATAATAACTTACGATTTCTGTAGTATGATTTCAAGAATTCATTTTACATAAATGCTAAAGGTATTTCACATTAAACCTATTTCAAACAGAAAACAGATTATAAGATTTTCACTAAATACCTTTGCTTTTTCATTATCGATTTTATGCACCGAATGCATATTTTTCTCACAGTACAAAACTAAAGCAGTCCTAACGGGACAAATATCCCCGTTTTTGTAGATACGAAATTGGTTCAAGGTCATAACATGAACTTGGTTCAAGCTCATAACACAACCTTGGGTCACGGGCAACAATTGTATACAACATCATATCAGAATGGCTTTTAAGATCTTTATTGTGAACCTTATAGATAAATCTGTTTCCATGGGATACTGGCAGAAGTAACAAGTAGGGATGATGTCTGATTAGATATTGGAGGGGCGATATACATATACATATGTTATCCAACAGGCCATTTTTCCTGTGTGTTATTTTCTTTATCTGAATAAAGCGACAGAATGCCATCAGTTTCTTCAAGTTGGTTTACGATGACCTATTTTTTTAATAAGTCTATGTTAAAGTCACTAAATATTATACAAAGGGAATCAATTTGGAATTGAAAAAATAATTTGTTCCAACTCAGTAAGGATTATGATATATGACAGCTATACACAGTGACGGATCCAGAATTTCCAAAAAGTGGGGTGGGGGGCACATGTGTATTAGCCAAACTTTTCAGCCATTTTTGGTGCAAAGTCTGGACTTTTACACTTTTACTGGTAAATATTTGGCCAAAGGGGGGGGGGGGCAGGCCCCCTCTAAATCCGCCACTGATACATATCCTATGTCTAAGAATTGCTCAGGGGAAACTATCACAATGTCGCGTTCAGATTCAAAGTTTGGCAATGTGTAGTAAGTAAACATTGGAGATATGTAGCTATGCCACTGTCTTTTCTTGAATGCAATGTAGTACTTTGTTCACTCTAAGATTCTAGATTAGGTAATTGAGAAGATCGAGTCCATTTTTCTGTAAAGCAAACTATGTGGCTAGGACACTAGGAATTCATCCGTCTGTAATGAATTCCATTGTGGTCTTAATGTGATGACATTGGACACTCTGATTGTAAAATGTTCACCACGGCACTATGTAGAGTCAAATTCTTAGAGGAGTAAATGTACTTGTCAGTTTTAAATGCTTTCCTCACATGCTTGTTGATTAACCTTTATCTTAAAGGATGATGCCATGTATAACATTTCCTACGTATTTGTACGACTAAAGCAGTATAAAATTGTCCAGCTTGAAAGTTCCCCCTACATGAAATAACTAAATCGTCTTCAGTTTTTCTTGCTCTTTATAAATTGTTAAGGTCCAAGAAAGGACAAGTGGAAATTGTACTTTTTTGCTGTGATTCTACTTTGGAAATAAACATGGAGACAGATAATTCATTTGGAAATAAACCTCTAGATTGCAGTCGACAATGTATACAACTCTTGAATCATCAAAATTTTACTGATTGTTCTTTGCGTTTTCAAGACATTAATATCCTTTTTACTTCTTGATACTTTATCATTGTATACATGTATTACGTAATGATATTTAGCACAAGATTTGGTAGACAACAAATTTATGTAACCATGATTTAGAGCATTTACTATACGGAATTGATAAAAGATGTAAGTATTCAATGTATTCATAGGACAATTATTATAGATACACATACAACAATGAGTTCAAATGCAGCATATTTTCAAGTTGTCAATTCATTTATCACAAACAGTGTTTCTTTAATTCAGATGAAACAAATTCTTCAATTAATTCTGGTAAAACAAATTTTCTAGTTGTTGAAATTACTTTTTCATTGAAATAAAAAATGTTTGAAATTTAGATATTCATGTCTTGAAAGTTGTCATATCTGAAAATCTGAAATGCTATTACGTTTGAGTCGATGCATCAGCAGAATGTAGAACAGTCTAGGAGGATTTGCAATGACAAGATGTCGCAATATAATTCGATCATAATATTTTTTTTACGTTCAAAGGGTCGTAACTCCTGCAAAAAAATTACACTGCAGAATTCTCTCGCATGATGCACATCTTCAGGTGCTACTATTTATTTTTGCCAGGTTTTAGTCAACTTTCAATGAACAGTGTAGGAGGTGTTGCGATATAAAGCTATTTTCTATAGACGGACGGACGGACACGGTGATTCCAGTATACCCCCAACTATGTTGCGGTGGAGATATAATTCTCAACTGTTATTTACATGGATTAAAAGAATACTTGACGATTGATTTTGTGAAAGACATTTAGATAGTCGGTCAAATACTGAATAATACGGAGCTGTATATTTGTCGATGTCAATAACGGCTCTCCTTACGTACACTAACCTTAGAATGAAAAGAAGAGATACAACGTTATCTACGGCCTATGAGTATGTTCACTGAAACAAGTGCATATTATATTACAGTAAATAGCACTGCATTGATAACGCATTATGATACGTGCAGTTATAAATACTTGTTACTAAAGTAACAAGATCCGGTGTGGTACTCGGGTCGTGACCGAGAGGTCGCCGGTTCGACTTTCATCGTGGCACACTGTTTCCCCGTCTGTCGGATAAGATGATACATATTGAGGTTCCTTGTCACGGTAGGCGTGACACGTAAAATCCTTACTGTTTCGATTGTGTCCGCTGTAAACGTATACATCTTTATCACTCGTCAGTTACCAAGATCACAAATGTGTACGATGTGAGAAGCAACTGGAAATTAAAGTTTTTAATGTGCAAAAGAAGGTATGTCCGACAGTTTAATCACCTAGTCTATATGATTTAATGTCAAGATCATCATATTTTAGAGAATCAACAGGACAGGTAGACAAAATGGATTAGAAAAAGAAAGTGTGACACAAGTTAATACCTAAAATGACTTCAGATCAACAATCTGCTTCGACTTACCAAGGATGTGTTCAACTTGACCTAGTTTGTTTGATGTCTTGATTTATTTACAGCTTCTCATGCATTGTTTATTTCAATACACATCATTGTTATCCGCCATAACAGTGACACTTCATACTTTCTACTTTCGATTTAGAGTTCCAAGTAATCTAGATATATTCACTTCCTGGTGAAATAGCACGTGGTATCATAACAATAGATAATAGGAAATGATATCCGTGCTTCATTGTGTCACTTTATTCATTGTGGAAGGACAAGGGGAAAAGTAAGGGGGGGGGGGGGGTTGCGACTTATGTTATAAGTATTTTTATTTTTAGATATTAAATTTGGTTTTCGAATATGGGGGATGGGTTAATTTTTTAAAGTAATTTTCAAATCCAGTTAGTTTAATATATGGCTTTATCCGTTACTCAGTTTTTGTTAAATATTCTTTAGGACAGAAAACTCTGACTAGCATGGATTGTAATAGATAACGTAATCATCATGCATCTGTAATGTCAAAATACAATAATTCATAGCCCCTGGGTCCGGCGCCATAAACTGAGAATATACTTAAGTTAATTATTTCATTTTAATTTATTCTCTAATCAAGCGTTCAAATAAACTGTTTAACTCTATTTATTGATAGAATAAAACTAAATAAAATTCAAATCCCAGTTACTTATTCATTGTCGAACAGAAGAATTTGAAATTTTCTCAGTTTATGGCGCCGGACCCTAGATGGTTAGATTTACACTGAAATTCACTCCACTTAGATTACTCTCATTGCCAACACCCAACTTTCCCATATTTCTTCTAAAAGGTTGTTTGGTACTACTATAGTAAACATTTCACCCCTTAAGCTTATCTATTCACATGATCAATCCATAGATAGATTAAGTTCAACGTCACGCCGAGAATATTTCACTCATATGGTGATCAATCCACAATATAATCTTCTCGTGTACCACTTCCTCTCAATTCTATTCAACTAAACTTTAAACAATGCGGGTTTCCAATTATATCTATGTGCAACACAAAGAGATGTCCCTCTTACCGTCATATCTCTAACGAGTTCACCATTAAAGCTTCTGAAAATGATTATACAGTGAGATGCAGTCCTCTCATAACATTATGTTAACGTCGCTTTAAAGCACGATATAAAAAAGTGCAATTTTTGCTGTCGGGTAAAATGAAAAATTAACATTCGATTAGTAAATTCTTTATCGTTTGAAAGAATTTTTAAACATGCAGCTTTGTGAACAACAACATTTGCAAGTTTCAACATTTCTTGTTTAGTTATTATTAAAACATTAAGTTAGAGTTCTGGCATAAAACGTCTATTGTGCTACCGTTGATATTTTGGATAGGAAAAGATTGAAAATAAGTATACTGCTTTATATTTTCATTTTGTATTGTACTATCGTATTTGTCTTATTTATTATTCAAAGAGAAATTAATATATGTATTACTAGTCCAAGGTATAAGGAATAGATATATTTCATTTTCAACAAGAACCGATTTTCACTATACAATATAGTATCTATAAAATTATTCCGTTTTGCCATACAATTCAGATTTTAAATTATTGAATATATATAATGGTGTCTTTTCAGCCATGAAACTCATTATTATGTATTTTCTGAACTTTATGTTTTATTTCGAAAACAACGAGTGGTAACACAAAGGATATAGCAATAACATAATGGACACAATGGTAACATAACTGATCATTCAACAGTTAAAAAGTAAATTCTTATCAAGAGCCGAGAACATGTTTGAAATGATAGTATATAAATCTCACAATTACATAGTATAGCATATAACTCTTGTTTAAAACATGTATACTTTCATGGAGTGGACAACTCGCTACAAAAGGACTAAGCAATAACCTAATGGTAACATCATTGACAATCCAATACTATAACCCTTAGTTAAGTGATGAATGATCATGATGATCGGCGAACTTAAATGAAAAAGAAATTAATGAGGTATTTACATGTACTTTAAAATATAACACATTAATGTAAAAATCAATTCTTTAGGAAAACAGTGCTTATGTTTGCAATTTCATTAATTTTGGTAGGATGATTTCTACTCACTTGACCTTTACTTTAGTGTTGCACGCTGACTACCTAGGCGTTGGGGACTCTATGACGGGCCTTGTCCAAAACTTTTCGGAGGAGACAAAGTTCTGACCTCTGACTGTTAATCAAGACCCCTACAGACTTGAGCTCGCTAACAGATGAGCAGAGCACGGTTGTTCTTGTTCTCTATATGGAGGATTCCTTATCAAAATCTTAATTGTGTCTTCTTGGACTGTGCTGCTTTTGCGGTGCGGGGGAAGGTGGGCGTCCGAAAACCTATTAACAACACCAATTGAGTGACGTTTGTTACTTTAATTGACCGTCCCAAGTCGGTATCGTAACCGCAGTGTCATCGAATATTTCGTATAATGTCGTTTTCTGTGTATATTTTACTATTCTCATATTTTATGTGCCTTCCTTGGGTGATTTGTGTCATACAGCTTCTTCTGTTTTCTCCTTTACATTTGCTGATTTCTCATCGCTTATATCTTCATTCTCACGTTAAACACCCTTTCATTTTTTTCTTCCTTCTCATCATTCTTTATATCTCTCTACTAACAACATCTTCTGATTGTTCATCGCTTACTGTTTTTTTCTTTTTAATACCCTGTACTCTCTTTTCCTCGTCATTCATTTTATTCTTTTCTTCTTTATTTTCGTCGTTTCTACTTGCAACTTTTTCTGAATCCGCATCGCTAAGATCTTCCTTCTCGCTTTTAATACCCTTTCTTTCTACTTTCTCATTATTCGTTTCATCTTTCTCGTCAATTCTTCTGTTTACACCTTCTGATTGTAGCATAGATACAAAGTGATTCGGAATGAAATGCGTTGGTGTAGATGTCCACAATAGGTATGCCAAATCTGTACCGTTACTCTTCATCTTTCTTGGCAGTAACAATTTTGTGCAGATCTCTCCTAACTACTGGGTTTCCATCTACGGAATAGGCTGAAAACTGGCATTTGTAGGACACTCGATAGCATAAAGGATTTTGTTTGAGAACTTCTTGTTTATGAATCCCCTCAATAATCTCATCAGTAAGCGTAATGCCAGAAATATATCCATATATCAGCTGTGTTACCTTTTAAACAATTATTGAAATAGTTTTTCTCTTCCAAAAAATTAACTGTTCGTATGTTAGTGGAGTTAGTGATGCTGTTATACTTAAATGATAACTTGCAATTTTTAATGGGATTTTCAATCAAATACATTCATAAAAATTCTAAAACGCATTGTGTGCGCAGTACCCGATCGCCAATTCAAAACTGAAATGGCTACACGTTACGTGGGCGAATACATTTCGTAAGTTAAAGAAAGTCCGGTTTTCAGACTTTTTTCTGTTTATATCGTTAGCATAAATCATGGTCAAACCAACACCTGAATTTAGTTACAATTGATATCAACTATATCACGCTTCAAAGTGATCGCGATGTAAACCATCTCTATACAGTGCAATGTGGCATGGCAAAGCAAAGTTCATTAACCTCATTTCAAGGTTTTATAAAATTTCCGAGTGGCACCACGTGCTCCACAACGTATTTACTATTGGAAAAGTCGGAAAAAATCCCAAGAAGGATGAATTTGCAATGCAATACTCCAGTCTGGATCACAAGAAGATAGATAGATATATTATTGTTTTACGTTGCGCCGGCAATATTTCACCCATATGGTGACGGTTACCAGTTAACAAAGTCAAAACAAATTAAAACGAGCAATTAAAATATCTAAGAAAGACCAGCTCTCATTGTATATCGTATCCACACATAAATGATACTGCTAAAATATACATGCATATACAATTAAAATACGTTATATTTCAATGTATTATATTTTATTATATAATTTAACTTCTTTTAAAATGGACAATCATATTGCAAGACCTGAATTTACTAAATTTTCTAATTCTAAGATCACTCTGGATTACAATGACAACACTGTATTTCCCCTTATGTTTATGTAATATCAGATGTCAATTATTAGAATTTAGTCCAATTTGTCAAATTTGATCTGTTAATGGAGCTATATACTTTGAAATCATAAAATACATATTATTTATCATTCTTTCAAATATTCTCTAAAACTGTGAAAAAAAAAACATCCAAAAGTTTGCAGTAACAATTTTAAAATAGTATCGGTAATAGTTGTGTAAAGAACAAAGTACATTGTAGAGTATTTAGTCTATAAACTGTTCTTCACTTAGGGATGCCATGAAAGCTCCAAAACTGACTTCTTAATTCCAACGAGCTGCTATCAATGCCCTTTCAAAAGTAGAGAAGGGTATGATGTGAACCATGTATGCGATGGCAAAAGAAAACATTTCAACAAAAAAAATTTTGTGCATTGACAGACTTTCAGATAATGAAGGTATGTTACCTTCTAAAAATGAAACTGTATATCAATTACGGTTGTAATCATTTGAAAAAAAAATCTGGTATTTTGTATATAAGTATGTACTCATGTGGTCTGGAGTTCGAGACCCCCTGTGGTCATTTCAGTGTGTCTTTCGGACGAGACAGTAAAAAGCAATGACCTCTGCCGCTGTAAGCGCGACATGTAAAAGATCCTTCACTGCTTTAGTTAGATCCATGGCAAAGATCAAAATTTGTATTCCTTAAATAAGGTAGATGCCTGTTCCAAACACACACGGTAATTTGGTGTGACGTTAAGCAAAACTCACTAAAATGCATGTAATACATTAGTTGTGGGCTGTTACCTGGTACTTAAATCAGTTTTTCTGGCATTTTAACTTTCACATTTTCCATGTATACTTCATTTACAATATATGTTGAATTCACTGTAGCTCATTCATTTCAATTAGCTAAAGCCTAGTGACAATGTATGTTTGTTTAAAGTTTGTTTCATAAGTCATTGGTGTATTACATGTAGCCTCTCTGAATTGACCTGTTTGAAATACTTTTTAATGTTGTTTGTCCAAATATATCTAATACAAGTCTATATTTCTAATAAAGACAGTTAAGTTAGCAGTAAGAGAACATTCTTCGATTAAATACAAATACAAATTGGTAAATTTAAAAGTAATCAGCATCATATATTTTTTTATCTAGCTTAGATAAAAACCCTCTATGAAGAAGGAAACGATAAAAACTTGCCCCATCATCATGAGTCAGCAGATGAGTTTATGATGCCTTGTCTGAAGTTATTGAAAAGGAGATTGTTTTATCCATAAATGCTTCACCCTTTTATGGGATTCAGATTGATGAAGCCACTGACTGTTCAAACCTTACAAATTTAATGATTTATGTCAGGTTTTTGAAAGATGGTGATATTTTTTTTTCACAATTTTTCAATGTTTCAGAGCTTCCAGGTTGTACCGTAAATGTAATATTCATATACTCTTACCAATGTCCTAAAAGAAAAAAAATTGATGTTAAAAACCCGATTGCATTGGCAACTGATGGTGTATCAGTAATACAAGGTACAAAAAGGTGTTACTAAATTGGCAAAATCTGTTTGCCCATTTCTTATATCAACACATTGTTTAGCACATAGACTGTTTTTGGCTAGTCAGAAGGCAGTTAGAAAAATTCCCTACTTGGTCAAGTATATTGACATTGTGAATAGACTGAGTAAGCTGTGCAAGTTCTCATCTAAGTTTTGTAGATGTCTTGACCAATGTAAAAATCTATACAATCAGAAATCTGCTAGGAAACTGAAGCATTTTTTTCCCTAAGGTGATTAACATTCAATGACACAGTTGAAGCCTTAGTTGGCTGTCTTGAACGTTTATTTTCATGTTTGGTTGAAGCTTCACAAGGTGTAACAGCAAATGCGATATTTGAAAAATGTGTCAAGTTACCAGTTCATAGCCACAACATATTTTTCAGTAGATCTTGTTGGAATCGTTGCCCTCTTATGTAAGGCAATGCAGAAAGATGTCCTGTCATACCAAGTTCTCAGAAAGCACATTGATGGTACAATAGATGCTATCCAAGAATCCAGTCCAAGAATTTCTCTAGGGATCCATCATCTACATTTTCATTCGCTTCTAAATTTGGTGACTTTGATCAAAATATCAATGATTCAGAGAAACAAAGATAAGAGTTTAATGGACTCTGAAAGTCATTTGTTGAAAAATGGTCTTCAAAGCTGGTTTCCAGACTCGGAAATCCTAGACTCTTTTGATACATTTGTCCCAAGAGAAAACCCACTTCCATCTGATGTGGTAAATGTCAAGTTACAAGTTCTAGAAAAATTTGGCAGTGGTGAAAATGCATCAATTGACCCCACACTGACAGAAATTGAATATGCACTAGTCAAAGAAGTTTCCAGGTAAAGGTATGGAAATGTTCTACAATGTGCATATACTTGTTTCACATTCTATTCCGACCTCAGTATCCTATATGCAATTGCTCTGGTGTCTCCTGTACCTCTGTAGAATGTGAAAAGTGTTTTTCTCGATACAATGTGATTAAAATGATTAAAACCAACACCAGAAATCAGTTAAATCTTAGACATGTAAATAACTTGGCTTTTATTTCTATGGAGGGTCCTCCAGCCTCATCATATGACTTTGAAGCAGCATTTAGAAAATGGATTATCAAGAAAAAGAGAAGAGTTTTAAAGCAGTTGAAAGAAAAAGAAATGAAACAATAATTGTTGCAAAGTCAAATGAGGAGGTCGAAGACTTTACCCGCCTTGATGCTATTGAAAATAAACTTGGAAAGTAACTGGTGCCACATGACTATGGCACTAACAGCAATGTACCACAGTGGACATTCACGGACCCATGAAATTCAGGGATGAGACCAGGAGGAGTGAGTGTCTCCTGTTTGGCTAATAAGTATGATAGGTAATAAATATAAATTATAAGTCTGATTGTTAAACACTTTTGATTGAATATTATTATTGTCATCTAATCATTATACTCGATTTGACATTTTTCTAGTCCTGTTCATTTGAAATTTGTTACTTTCTCATTTGTTTTTTTTTTTTTTCTCAGAAATATTATGTATTGTTTCATCTGAATATATGAGATTTTTGTGATATCATTTTAGATATGAATTACATTTTATTATTTCCAATTAAAAACATTCAAATGCTGATTTGATTTATGAATTTGTAGATGAATTGTGTATTGTGACTTTATTCTTAAATGAGTTATCAGTTTTCAATATTAAATTTTCGATACGTTGTTTTGTCATTTATACATGGCTAATGGCTTATCCATTTGGCTAATTAATTTGAACTTGCATTAGCCAAATGCTATTGAACAATATATGCTACCGCTCACACAGAATTGTCAATGTCACATTTGCGTTACTACTGAGAATTGTGTTACGATTAAGGTCAGGTCTGTGACTTTAGGCAGAAATTTACATTATGGTTTCAGTTCTTAGTAGCATTCAGATTAAATATGTATAAAAGTTTATTGAAGCTTTTCTTAAAGATAGGTAAAGAAAATTTTATGATATTTACACATTTTCACTTACATAATGTTATACATTGAAAGTCAGTGGTTTTAGTTTTTAAAATTTTAATGTTGTGACCCACAAAGCAAGCCATACTAATATATTCATTAAGGGTATTGTTCAACGATGTATGTAACAATTGAAATGTATAACTACTTTAAGGTCTTCTGACAAAACAATGGTAACAAAATGGATACTTACCAAAAATAACCTCATACTTCATCCAAAGTATCTTCGTAAATCACAATTCAGCTGTATCAATACTTCAACGAATGCCGCTCTTTCACTTTCAATGTATCTAACATGATATTTCTAACTTTAAGGGGCAGGTTTGGGTAGTGGTTAAGCGCTTGGCTTGCGGCGCCGACATTCCGGGTTCGATTCCCGGATTGCGCCACAATGCTTAAGAGGTTCGTTACCTCCATTTTACATGTCGCGATATAACTGAAAAATTGTTGAAAGCGATGTAAAACACAAATCAACCAACCAATCTAACTTTAAGCTGAAGAGTATTTCCACACTTTACAAGTTATCTATCTTTTAGATAAAAGTAACACAAACGACAAAAATCAGTGGTACACTTGAAATTAAAACATACGGATGCCTTTGAAATTATATTTTAGAGGTGCCTTACACATAATGTCTGTATAATTATATTAAACCATGCGAAAATCATATGTTATCAGAGAAGAAAATGGAAGAATTTACAAGGAAATGCTCAAAGACATTGTTACTCATGTTAGCATATCCACCATGTATTAATTAATTAAATCATTAATTGTGGATCTGTGATTGATATGAATAAGTGAAATGAAGTGTGTATACTAATTTGTAACATTCTTTTCTGAATGTGAACATCCTTATGGAAAGCATTATGACGAGGACAGAAATTTGCACTTTTTTATGTCGTGCCTTAACGTGAAATTTGCTTTTTTCGCGCCCTCAGGACTGATGAGCACACGCGTTTGCGCCAACGTAGATTTCCACGTGAACTTAATTTCAAGACTGTGATAACGCGCTTGACAGCCACGTTCGCTTGCTTACAACTTAAAACTTATATTAACATGTACATATAGAAAGATTTGAAGTAAGATCGCTATATACATTGTATATTTAAATATAAGAACATATAAATATGTAAATGAATTATTTAGAATTAAACAGACCCTTATGTGTTAATCGCAATTTCCAAACATGGATTATAATGAAGTTTATTCTTATTTTACAACAACAACAACAAGATCAACGACAATACTACTACTACTGCTACTACTACTACTACTACGACGACGACGACGACGACGACGACTACTAATAATAATAATAACATTAAAATTAATACAAATAATAATCATAATTACATAAATATTGATAACAAACGGCCAAATTAAAAAACAAAAACATATATAGAATAATAATAGATACATAAAAATAAGAAATAAAAACATAGATAAATCAATCAGAAATAAATACCTAAATAAATTAATAAAATAGAAAAAATTAATAAATAGAATTGAAAAAGTAATTATGCTAATTTCTTTATGATTTAAACTGACGAAGTTTTTTTTTTCATAAATACCTAATTGCATGTTTACGTGGTGATTTCGTTTGTTATATTACAACAAGCATTTAATACATATTTATATAGCAACATTCTTGCTGGTTTTATTAGATCTATTTCATTTACTCAATCCGTACCACTATACGAAAGAATTACAAATGTGGACATGTGAACCTGCGACTGGACAGAGCGCATGCACATCTGGTCGAGTAGTTCTGGCACGTGTGCTAAAGCAGCCCACGCTTTTGGCGTTAACGTTTATGTTGATTTAGGACTGCACCTATCTGTGCGTATACTATCAAATAAGACATCCTTTGTACGACTTCAAATTATATACTTATTTACCTGAGAAGTACGAGGATGTAGAGGTAGGAAAATTTGAATAAATTCTAAATCCTCCAAAATCGTTTTCGTGATGTTTCACTTAAACTCATAAATAACATTAGACGAAAATACAAAAACAAAACACAACATATATCCATGGTATTAGTTACATGTACATGGAACTTTAAAATACATACACCAGATTTACAAGAAGAAAGTTGTCTGATTATGACACTTAACACGATATTGTCCGCTTTATTCCATGGACTATGAGATATGATTTACCCTTCGGTAATTCTTCGTTTTGTACTTAAAAGTTACCAAAATCTTTTCGATTAAACAGTTATAAAACATATATCCCTTCGGCTGAACGCAAAAATTTTCAACAAGGTAATATTTTCTCTAACAATACAAATTTCAATCTGTTTTCTTTACGACAAGACGTTATAAGAAAACACAAACTTCACGGTCTTTCCTACAATGCCAACCGCAGACGTTATAAAGAAACGCAAACTGCAAGGTTTTCCCTACAATGCCAACCACAGACGTTATAAAGAAACGCAAACTGTAAGGTTTTCCCTACAATGCCAACCACAGACGTTCTAAGGAAGCATAAACTGCAGGTCTTCCCTACAATGCCAATCGCAGACGAAGTAATACGTTAAATTGGTTCTTGGAAGATTTACTGCTATAAGACAGAAGCAACATTCGTCATGACCATTAATATTCCCTATCCTCTATCCGGTCACAAGATAAAACCTATCCTGGATGAGGCTGAGTTCACATAATATGAATTGATTTAGACTTAAAATAATTCTTGCATTTTCTTTGAACGAAAAATTCCCTAGGAATATCATGGGTTTCGTACAAAGTCGCAATTTATCAGAAATCAAAATTCAGTTTTTTAATAAAGATTAAGACCTACTAAATAATTCCATTATTTTTTTTAATGATCATAGGATCCATTCCAAAATTCAGCAATGCTTTGAAAATCGTGAGTAGGCGATTATTATTCATCAGTACAAAACCCCTATTACTTTAAATTTTTACAGTGCAAATATAATTGATCAGGATTGCCTTGACTCTATTCCATCTTCATTTCCCCACCCAGTCATACATGTACATATTGTTACTTGTAGATATTACCGTATTTAAGACAAACATTTAATTCTCTATCTAATAAAGGACCAAAATGTATGCTTCCATCTAGTTTTTACCAAATGCCGGATTTATGATTTTCTTGTCTTTTGTTTTTGTTTGTTTTTTTTATTTTGTTTTTTGACTAGAGATAGCAAGCCTGTTGCAACCGATGGTTTGACATAAAAGAGAGAAGTACCTGCCCTTGGGAAGGTGGCAAAGGAGATTCCAAAGAAGGCATTCGTACCTATATTCTAAATCCATATTTTCTCCATATTCTATAACCAGTCAGTCCAGTGTATTACTAAGGAGTTCCAGATATACCTCTGTATTTCAAGTGACTGGATTTTTTTATTGATATGAGCATACATGACATATAGATATAAGCACATATACACACATAAATAATAATAACACAAGTATACATACATAAACATATGTGTAAGTCACATTCTATACACTCATCCATTCTCGCACAAAGATACCAAATAGAAAGATAAATTTCTGTTTGTCTGATATTGATAACATATTGTAATATTAATAGTAAAAAAAAGTTCAATCATTAGGCCTAAAATAATACGTTTGTTTCCTGTTACCCGACCGACCGTATAAAATTCGCGCCGACCCGACTTTTTTTTTTGGTTCCCCTCCATAGTTTTCTCAAAGAAATACGAAGACAGGCGATTCCAAAAATTTGATCCAGCCACAACCAATAAATTGGAAATTTCCCATATTCCCAAGTTTGTCCTAAAATTATTTAATATTGTAAATATTTACTACCAAAATGACTCCGAAACATGCCAAAAATAGCCAAATCAAGGCATTTCCGGTGTCAGATACGACATCATTCCGCTCACATTTTTACGTACCGGTTAATATGTCTTGAAAGCGCATACGCATGAGAAAAAAATATTGAAAAAGTTTGATTAAGTTTTCGTGAAATTCCATGTAACCTACTATTTGACAAAATTCATCTTTTCCGATCGACACATTTTTCATGCGGAATCCACTGAATAAATAATTCTTGTGTCTTCTCTTTCTTCTTGCTTCAATCACATTGACAGATGTTTGTTGGTAACACTTAAACTTTAACACCAAAGCAAAGCTAATTACATGCACTACTACCACCAGGGATGTCATTAGAAATCGCCGATGACTCTAGTTGAAACCGCTGGCTATTTTTTCTCTTTCATAAATAAATTGGAGAAAATTATTTTACAGTCGAAAATAGCGTATGTCCGAGTCCGTAACTAACATTTCAAGCCAGATAATAACCTAAGTAATTTATCACAGTATTGGCATGTTCAATTACCATTCCCCAGATAACATTTATATACTTTCTGGAAATCCCCTAAAGCTATTTAAGTAACATTCGTGGAAAAGAGCATGGCATACGTCTTGCATAGACATTTTAAGATATCGAACTGCGGTCTTACAATTCGTATATGATTGATAGCTTTTTCGCATGACTAATTCAAAACCTGAACGTATAAAACATTCCTCTGCAATTGACTCAGATAATTTTTCTTTCTGGTTTGAAGCTTTCCGTCCGGAAGGGCTATTGCGTAGACACGAGCAGTTATCGTTGAAAAGTGTTAGTTATGTTGAGATTATACCATGGACGATGCATAATTCAATTCTGGGCGCAATGCCTAATGTTGTGCCAAATCACACATTTTATAATTGCACATTTAATGTGTAAAAGTAAAAAATAAATAAAAAAAATAAAAGGCAATAAAACACAATAAAACAAACAAATTTTAATTAAATCAAATAATTACTTAATTTTGAAATGAGAATATTGATAAAAGATTTCACTTATGAATTCCGAATTTTTGTTGGTTTTTTCTTCTGGAAGAGTAAATTTGATTTTCAGAAAAAGTGGAACGTAGATTCACTATTCCATAAAGGTCATAGTGTATGCAGTACTACACGAATTCTCCGTTTATCGCGGCTGAGTATTTCGACGCGGACGCTCGCGTTCACATCACCGCAAATCACCGTACACCACCACGATGGTCAATCGCGGTGATTAACCCAACACTGCGGTTGATTGCGGCTATGCATGGTATAATTATTAAACGTACATTAAAGTATCTTAAAACGTCTAATAATCGAAGCGGTTTTGCTTAAGGGCTGCTTGTTTCGCGCCATTTTTCCAGATTAAATGCATCATTAATTATCTAAGTGCGATAGTCAGTTTAGATTGTTTTGAAAATGATAGATTAAGTATGAGAAAAGTATAGATGAAAATACATGTATCTAAATTTAGTGGTGAACGTTCATAATAACATTTGCGTAAACATTTTTTTTTCGAAATAAGCGTTTGAACAATTAAACGTGCGGCATATCAGAAAGGAATTCCGACTGTAGTCGAAAGCCTAAACTAAAATCTGGAAGCTTCACCAAATATATGAATTCGTCTGACTTTGATTTGACGCCAATCAAAGAAATTATCCCAGCCATTCTCAAAATTCTCTAGCGATTTCACTATTGCATGAAGCAATCTGATTAAAAGCAAATCTATTTATTTCGTATTTACTACTTATATGCAGAATAGATAGAAATCCTTTTAATCAAATTGTTGTCAAAGTGAACACGAACCCTTGTCGAGCAAATTCGTCAACGGTTTTTTTCTTCTTATCGCTTTTTTTTTTTTTGTTATTTGATAATACTTGCCTTTATATTACGCAAGATCGCATAAAGCTGATAAAAATATCACCCGAGGCAATTAATTATTGTAGGGCGTTTAAAGTAAAATATTGCGGATTGCGGCAATGCTGCGGTGATTCAACGCGCTCGTTGCGGTGATTCGGCGTGAACGATAAGTCAGTTAAAGAGCAAAGATCGTGCTGATTGGTAGCCAAGACTTAAAAAATACTGCGGCGATGATATGACAACTGGACAATAGCTGTACTCTATAAAGTACCTGAAACTCCCAAAGGATAGGATGGCCCGCTTGTTATGATGTATATAGGGATACACCATACTTGCATACTTATGTAATGTCATCGCATTTTTGATGGATAATATTTATGTGCAATTTTAATAGCTCACTGTTTCTAATGATCAGCGTATTTATGTTTGCAAATCACTAAATTTCTTAGGGTCTTTTTCAAAATTCTATACCAACATTGTTCACTGCTGTTTTTCAAGTTATATTTATTTTAAATTGCAGCGAAGAAATAAAATCTTAAAACATATGTTTATTTAAAAAAAAACTAACAATTTTATGTGCCTAAATCAGTCACAATTTAATCAAGACTAGTAAAAGGAGTCTTTACCTTGAATATTATTTCAAAATATGAGTAAAATAGTGCAAAACATGAAGTTTTCAATATTGAAATTAAATGCAAGGAAAGGACTAGAATGCTGGCTTTTACACCATTTACTTCAGAGTTTCTGGGGGCCCTTAAGCGGGCCCAAAACCCCCGCCGAAAAGCGAGATTGCAGAATTCTCTTATAACTTTCCATATTTCTTCTATTACTTCTATACTTAATGACATCCCCGACCACATTAAATTACACGCACACACATACACACACACACACACACACTCTCTCTCTCTCTCAAAATAAAAACCCCCCATTTTACATGTAACAGGAAACAAACATATTTTTATGCCTTGTTGAGACAACAAAAATAACTGTAGTTTTCTCAACCTTTGATATTCCTACAAATATTACACTTGCAGTGAGTTATATAATGCCATGACCTTTCCTATGTGCAATATAACGGCAAGATTTATCAAACTGGGATTCAAGTGGGTACGTTTGGTTAAACGATGTTGGAAATAGTGGTTGGTTGATTAATGTTTTACGTCGCTTTCAACAATATTTCAGTTATATCGCAACACGGAAGCAGTGGCGCAACCCGGGAATCGAACCCGGATTGTCGGCGCCGCAAGCCAAGCGCTTAACCACTACACCACGCCTGCCCCTTGGAAATAGTGGAGGTACATGTACTGATGGACATGGTGAAAAAGATAATGAAAGAAGAGATCAGATTGAATAACATACATAGACTAAATTTTGACCAAAATCCAGCAATCATTACGTCAAAGAAAATAGATAGATTTTAGATAGATTTATTCATAATACTTTATTACTATCAATATTAATCATACAAATCTTACTATTCATTTGTACATAAAATATTTCACAGACAGGGCGACTTAACCGATGTAGGTCGACTTTAATTTAGGGAGACTTAACTTTGGGCCGACTTAACCGTAGACCCCAATTGGATGCCCCTCTTATAGCGGACTTTTGTTATTGTTATACGAGGTAAAACATCAAAACGATTCGACAACATTGACATGTTTAAAGACACATCTTCCTATCATTTTGATATATTAGACGAGACATCTTCCTATCATCTTGATAAATTAGAACTGGTGACTGAATTTGAAAGATACAGAAGTAAACTTGTATTTCATTTAACAAGGCTGATGCATTCTATTAGAAATCAGATTTCTTATACATAAATATTAACATATATTGACATCAATATATATGCGCATGTACTAACATTATGAAAAAATGACGAGTTTGAATTTTTCAAAATAAATATCCCCTGGTTATTTGGCATTGTACTGGGACTTCCATCAGTTGGTTCTATTGGTTAGAGCATGCACTAAGCGTTTGGATTTCCACACAAAAATCTACAAATTGCTTTCAAACATTTTAATCAGGTAGGCAGACTCGCATATCTTTTCATCTAGGACATCAATAGTATAACCATGAAATTATAACAAAGATCATATGTTATTTATATGGCCCCTTCCGCTCTTTATATGCTTAATACATAAATTGAATGATGACTTTCGCTTCAAGTGACCGTCATCTGTGGGATACCAAGCTGCTATATAATCATACATTTGTGTTATGTGTTTTTATGTGCTTATTCTTCTTTGCTCTGAATGTCATTAACGACTTTTATTATACAACTAGGTCACAGTCCTTTTTCTCAGTTCGTTTAGTACCAATCTGAAAATCTACCCTGTTGGTTGTTGTTTTCATTATCACATTAATGTACATACAGTATCGGGTAATTTCGTATGTTTCATTATTATTACACGTGTAGTGTTTTGATATTTCAGTTTGTGATCTGTCCTACAACGCTCTTTCTTCATCGGATATGTATTATGGTCGCAAATATACTGCACTGACTTTTCCCCTGCACCTAGTTTCACTTCTGCTTTCCAAGACGACACATCATCACTACATCAGTAATTTCGTGGGTTATGCACGAGGAGTTACATTTTGGGCTTGTGCTTCACATATATATTATTACAATCGATATATTATGAAAATTAGATTATATATTAAATGACAGACATCAATATATCGTCAGTCACTTTTAAAGACAGACACTATATATTCTGAATGACGATTAAAGTTACATATCAACATCACCTTTGTTGTTTTGTAACTTTATTTTGTTAATCAATAGATAGGTATGGACGAGTAGGACTCTACTAAATCACACATAGAAAACACTGAGTCACAATAGTGCATACGCAAACACATTAAATGTCTCTTACATTTCAATGCCAACGTAAAAATGTTACACAAAACACCCACAAATATCGACAATTCCAGTAGTTGTTCAACAACCAATCTCATTTAACACATAACTTTCACTTTTACATGTTAAGGACCGTTTTGTTAATTACTGCGGTACAACGTCACGCAGTAACATAAACTATTTCTGTCAATAAAGTGCTGTGGTGAAAACATGCATTATATAACTTTGCAAGCTAAGTAGGTCGCGACATTCGATACCACAACGTGATACATGTATCTGCCACCTGACCGCACAATCTTATCAATACTTAATTGTCTGTCATACAATTTGTATTTATAGCGAGAGGTGTCTGTCCTTCAACGATCTCGGTTAGGTCAAAATAAGAACTAGATTCACAACAGTTTTTGTTATACAAGCAGAGCGTGTTAATTATCAAAAACCAAAAAGTATTTCTATGTTGCATAATTCTGTCACTTTGCGAGCATTGGTTTGAATGTGGATAATTTTTATACGAAAAAAGTACATGTAGTACAGTTTATAGTATAAAAGGGAAAATAAATGAAATGCTAATTATTTTACCTCGCACGTATTCCTCATACATTTTTCTTTATCGGTGAAATGCAGTTTCCTGTTTCTATCGATTATTTTGTAATATTGATACAAGTGAAATGCGTTTAACGACAATATGAACCTGTAATTATCTACCCTAAGTCTCGTAATTTGGCCTTTCAACAGTATTGTGTTCATTGAGGGTTGCGTTCTACGAGAAGGGAACTACGAGGACCCTTTTTTCTTTACAGGAGTTCTTAAATATTTTCCAATCTAAATTTATTCACGTCTCCGGCCTAAGACTCGAATGTATTGGCAAATGTACTTCAAAAATAAAAAAGGAACATTAAAATTTGAACACTGATGTGTTTTTGGCATAAATTTGCATTCGATCATATTTGATATTTTTGGATAATACATGCATTTATATTCAAATTTGTGTTTAAACTGTTTTATAAGTATCTAAATGTCATACATTTAATGTTACTAGCGTTATACAGAGTAAACATATATGAGTTATAATTTAAAAATAAAAATCATTTTGTTTACAGTACTAGCGCTAATATAAAATTAATTTTAAGTATTTTATGGATTTACTGCGGAAAGATATCAGAATAAAGCATTTCCAATAACGTGTTTATATAGACATTGAGCCATTGTTTTATTTTATCGGTTTATATATTTTAAAGTTCCATAAAGAAGACAATAGATGCACAGTCAAGCATCTAAAGGTTCATAATACATAAATGCTTTTCTGTATACGCATTGTTCTTAAATCATGAGGAAAGTACAGAAATTACGCAGTTATAAAACAAGCGAAAATAGCAACAATATTAGTTTTGATTTCTAAAGCACAGTGTCATAACAGAAGGAATACCTGAGTTTTCATTCACGTTTTTCTATTACTTATATTCTGGTTGCTAAGTAAAATTAAGTAGCATTATAGAAGGAGACACTCGCTGTAAACCTGTTCCCATTGTTAATGCTGAAACAAGCACTGTCAAGTTTGGAGCTTTCAAAAAGGACCATGAAAATTAGATATCAAGTGTTATTTTGAAAATTTATAATATCCACATAATATAACATTCTGTTAAAGTGGTGTTAACGTGAAGTTTGCTTTTCTCATTTGCTAGGGGCTGCTGAGCTTACGCGTTTGCGTTAATAATAAATATAAAACAAATACATGTATACCTTCTAATTCTGTGCACCAGATGCGCATTTCGACAACTTATGTCTCTTCAGTGATGCTCGCGCCCGAATGGTTGGAATTCTCATATTATATAAATATTTGAAGAGCAGTGTTGACACCAAAATGACCGAAAACGTGAACCAAACAATCAATCTAAGGACAGAGCTATGCATTAGGGAGATACTCCTTAGTTTAAGAGTGATTTGTATAATTTGATAATAGAAAATTTAAAGTATATATCTCATGTCAGTACAAAAACACCGCAAACTAGACTTATGATGCCCTAGGATACTATCAGTCCACCAGCAGTGACAACCGCCTAGTGGTTATAATAAATTAAAACATATATACCTTCTAATTTTGTGCAACAGATGCGCGTTTCGACAACTTATGTCTCGTCAGTAATGCTTGTGCCCGAATGGTTGGAATTCTCATATTATATAAATATTTGAAGAGCAGTATTAACATCAAAATGACCCAAAAAATGCACCAAACAATCAATCCAAGGACAGAGCTATGCATGAGGGAGATGCTCCTTAGTTTTATAGTGATCTGTATAATTTCATGACGGAAAATTCAAAGTATATATCTCATGTCAGTACAAAAGCAGTGAAATGTAGACCTTCAGTACAAAAGCATTAAAGAGTAGACTTATACTCAGATTTCAACATGAACTTAATTCGAAACCGCTTAAAACTAATATTTACACGTATATATCGAATGATTGCTGTATACTTTGTATATATGAATAAAAGAACATATCAACATAACATTTTGAATATCTTTTACAATAATTATAATAATATTAATTATGATTACTAATATTAATACCTTATATTAATAATGATAGTTATAAATAATTAAGAATTTATTTTATTAAATAAGATAAGATTCAACAGTATTACTGTTAATGTTAATATTATCATAAGCCTCGTTATCATTGCCATGATATACACTTCAAAATAGTGATGGCATTTTGACTCTTCCACACGCACATCTTTGTTAGATAGGTTCTGAGGCTCGTATTGTTACATCAAAATGCTAATAAGTTTGCTCTGTGAATCTTACGATTGTGATTATAGTTTCGTCCTTGAACATCTATGAAGAGATATAGTTGTAATTAATATGATTGATATTAGCAGATGTTGTATGTTTTACATTTACAAATTTCTTCTTGTGTATGTGTAATTTAAAATGACATCCACCAATGGAGGAACAAGTAGTGGTCAACAATGATATGACAAGGACAGCATCAAGTCTAAACTATCCATGGGGTAATTGAACAGTTTTTTCCAACCGATGGTTGCTGTATTTTCAAGCAAAATTTATTACAACCAAATTGTTACAACTTAGGCCAATTGTCGAATGTGTTATGTACAATGTTTTACATTAAACAAGGAAAAAGCACTGAAGGGTTAACCACATCTCTCAAAGTCCATGGAATAAAAGGGCAAAATCGTGTACAGTGACATTTAGTTAAATGCAAACCCTAATTAGATTGAGGCAAAAACAGGTGTCCGTGTAAGAAAAGCGTCCCCTGCTTGCATAAAACGGCCATTGCAAAAGTCCTGCAACAACTTTTCAGTTTTAGGGAGTAAATGCATGCATATATATATATATATATATATATATATATATATATATATATATATATATATATATATATATATATATATATATATATATATATATATATATATATATATACTATTAAGGATTCTGCATTTTATCACTAGCGTTTTCATGTCTGATGGCAATCTTCAGGTGATAAAGTAAAATAAACAATAGTTGCTAATAACGCTATGGCTTGTGAAAAAACCCTGTAACACAAATATCTTTCAAATATCCAGGTCAAATTTACCTATACTGTCACAATGTAAATCATTAAAATCACCAATAAATGAAAATATCATCATACAAAGTAGACGGCAATCAAAGAATCTCAAACGATTATTAAACAAAGCAAAATGATCAAAATTTCAGTGTACAAAAATGCAATGACAAACGCTGCGGAACTTGTTCCTATATCCATACTGGACAATCAATACCCACTAAAAGCGGCTGAGCAATTTACAAATCATCAAACTTGATTTATTGTATAAAGTGCAATAATTGCGAGGAAATATACATAGGGCAAACGCTAGATCGGATAATTGACCGCATGCGTGTCCACCGCCGACAAATCACCCAAATTGCGTACAGACAAATTCCGTTGAGCGCACATCTTGATTCGTGCGCCGATAGTGTTTTTAAAATATTTCAATTTTATAAATTACAAACTAATGACAAAAACTTAAGGGAAGCTAAAGAAAGAACTTTTATATTAATATTCAAACCATTATTAAATGGACATCTATTAATTTTGAATTTGAAAATGAATTTATATTAATTTAGGCTCAATTATTAATACATTTTCATCTGCTATAGATTAACTCACCTTTAATTGTAGTTGTGACGTCACAAGTCATAACGTGTATTTTACTTTATCACCTCGCAATTGTCATCAGACATGAAAGCGCTAGTGATAAAACTGCAAAATCCTTAATTGTTGGAGTTTATTTATTGTCATATATATATATATATATATATATATATATATATATATATATATATATATATATATATATATATATATATATATATATATATATATATATATATATATATATATATATATATATATATATATATATATATATATATATATATATATATATATATATATATATATATATATATATATATATATATATATATATATATATATATAAACAAATGGGCACATGAAGGGGATAATGACACCAAATGAAATTGTCCTATTCAGAGTATGAAATGCTGCTGAACTGAACTGACGGAAATGCACGTGAACAATTGTCTGTATGGATACATATAATATCCAGTCAAGTATACCAGGACCCCATACTCACTCTTTCTCGATTCGTAAAAGAAGGTGACATTAAGTATATTTTTCATTGTTCTATCTATGATGTCATAAACAAATGCGTTGTTTGTCGGAATTTTGTCGGACCTCAGATGACGTACACAAATGAAAAAATGCGTTTTGTGGAAGGGTGAATTGACCACAGAAGTTCCTCAATGACAATTTACAGAGATGTTTTCTTGATTACTCTCACAAGAAAATATTAAGAATATTTTCTTAAGAGAGTAATCAAGAAAACATCTTCGTATTACAACATGCCCTTGCATAGCGTATATACTGTGAAACGAAGACGCCATATACCAGAGAGGGACGTGTATTTTGCTACTCAGGATAGGGAAGTTAGTTTTAATGAAATTGAAATCGTCATGTGTATAAAAAAGAGGTATTTAACGAACCATTACCACCAAATGATAGAAATATATCGAGGTAAAAGATATACTCTCTGTTGTATCTTGTGCAGAAGTTAGTGTTCACAACGTAAGTCCAACAAGTCAAGTGGAATCAATATCGAAGACGTACCAAACCGTTAATCATTCTCAAAGTCCAAGAGCAGATACAAAATCGTGTAAGTTTCAAAAAGGTACATGTCAAAATCAAGAGTTTTAGTTTCCTAATTGTACATACGAAAGTACAAACTGGTATACAAAGTCATATTTGGTGTTCACTGAACAGGTCATTTAGTCGCATTCCAGAATATTATCAATCATTCTGGAAAGAGGCACATCATATTTTCGTACAAGATCCCCATAGCGACCGTAGAACTTACTGAGTGACGATTTCAGACGTTCTTTAACATATCCCTGCATGAGCAACTTAGTGGCCAGTCGTTTGACCCTTGGAATAAAACCGTCGTTTAGAGAACAGGCTCTTGCGTAACTTATAAGTTGAGATATAAAAACTCCATAGGCAGGTGAGGACCGGATATTGCTGCTAAGAAACGGAAAGTTAGTTATTTGGAAGTTAAAAACGTCACATTTGTCATACAGAGAGGTGTTCAAATGACCATTATTATCGAAAATTAAAAATATATCCAGATACGAAGCGGAATTATTGCTCTTGGTTGTCTCTTTTATCTCAAGTTCATGGGGATAGATTTCATGTATGTAACCCTTAAAGTTAGGATTATTGATTGACAATACGTCGTCTATATATCTATACGTAAAATTAAACTGAGATGCAAGGTTTTTTCTGCCTGTGGAGAGAATGTTTTGAATAAATTCTGCCTCATACGAATATAAGAAATGTCAGCAAGAAGAGGGGCGCAGTTAGTTCCCATGGGAATGCCAATGATTTGCTGATAAAAGTTCCCTCCCAACACCACGAAAATATTCATTCCAGCATTTTGATGATTTGATCTTCGGTATACATGTGTTTTGCATCAGAGTGTTCTTTTACAAAACATGTATCTTCCCGCCCAATGACAAGATATTTATATCTACGATTTCCTTTTTTATGGAAAAAAGAATTTCGAATAACTGTAGCAAGTCTGTTTTTGAGTTTTTGATGCTGAATACCATACCTTTTATCATATTATTAAAATATTGACATAATAATTTACTTATGTTAGTCGAATTACTCGACTATTTTTCAGAAAACCACAGGGATGCAGAACATACTGACTTTTTCATGCACCATGAGCAATAGTTCACTTGTGTAGTTAAAACGTGACTTCAGACAAAGAGTGTAAGAAATACGTCACTAACGCCTCTGACCATTTCTGATTTAATGGTGATATTGAATGATGTATACTTGGTACATCTGTACAAAAAATCAGTATCTCTCATCGACATATCGCTAGTCACATCCCGTCTATTCAAAATATACATTATAACGCATAAAACGATCAAATGATTTATCTTACATAGATCTTGATGTACCCTCATAACAAAGTGCTTCAACGAAGAGTATTAAAACATGAAACTTGTAAATACAGCTTTCTCATTGTAAGGTAATTTCAAGTTTAAGGTACAAGTTTTATACCACTTATCTTGATGTCTTTTTCAAACAGGTGTATGAAAAATTTGTTGCATCTGTTTTCCATCTAAAAGTACAATTTATTTGAACGCATATTGCCTCCTTATCTTTGAAGCTTATTTTGACATTCTTCTAATATAAAGTAGCTAAAATTGTGAGGAGTTTTGTAATTATTGATGTTTTTGTGAATATCATATAGTTGCCCTAGTATAATCATTATAATAATAATAATAATAATAATAATTATAATAATGATCATAGTACGTAGTAGTAGTAGTAGAAGAAGAAGAAGTAATAGTAGTAGTACCAATTTGTAGAAGTGGTCTCATTTTGTTTTGAGTTTCCCCGAAATTTCCTTACAAATGAAATATTCAAATCAGTTACATAAATTTTAACATTTTAATTGTAATTGTAAAGTACGTTTTACACAGCAGGGAGCATAGGTTAAAGCATGGTAATTCACGAGAGTCGTAGTTCGCTGAACTGATTTAAGAAAAGAGGGGCTACTATTTCAATGTATTAGAGGCTCTGATTGGATGAAATTATTTGATCAATCTATAAATAAAGATTCATTCTGCTGTAACATTATGAATTTTAATCTCATTTTGCTTATGTAAAGATTCTATCTCTTAAAGGGCAGTTGTTGTTTACATTTGAATTTTGGCAAATCTAAGATGTAGGAAGCTGCGTAAATCTTGCTGGAAGTTTGGTAATTCAACATGAGACCCAATGGGAAAAGGAATTTAAGTTGAAACTCGTTATGTCAAAGTCGACTGGACCAGAGCATATATTTCGAATTATTCGGAATTCGAGATAAACATCAGGTGCCAGTTGTTCGAAAGTTTAACCACGGGTTAAACTAAACATTTTTAAAATTTCATCTTATCATATCTTTGAAAGAAGATTTTAAGATAAAATTGATAATTGAATAATGATTTGTAACAAACGAACAAGCTTTGTAATGTAATTTAGATTTTTATACAAAAAATTACTAAGTAAATCAAATGGTCTCTTAACTTTAACCACTGGTTAGCTTAACCAGTGATTAAAGTTTCGAACAACTAGCCCCAGCTGTTTATATAACTATACCAATCATTCTTATAACATATGAATATACATATATTGTTTACATGTTATTCTTTCATATTTTAGACTATATAATCATACTTCTACCAACTAAATTTTAACTACCATCCGTTACCTTAATGGCAAAGGATTTAACTGAATAAAAGATATTCCAAAATTCGTATTGTCAATTTGTTAATCAATTGTTTTGTACAAAGAATGACACTTCGAGATGATGAAATCCAAATAAATAGAAAATAGAATTGGGAACTGCAAAATGCGACTGACATTAGCGGAATTACGACATAATCAACCTCGACTTAACCCAAGTAAAATCGTATATCACTTGACTTATTTCAGACTTAAACTTGATTTCGATCATCGTAAATGCCGAGTCTCCCACTTCATAGCACACGGAGCCACCACTACCTTGCTGTCTTGAGGGTTTCATTAAAGATAAAAACATTTCACCGACATTTCTATTTCGTCGCATACACAACACCTTAAGAACCAACGCACAGTAACAAACATAAAACACAATTGAAGTAAGAAAGCACCACTGAAGGTATGTATGTTGTTACATTCGGAAATTTAAGGATTGCACGTGTTGAGAGAGCAAACTGTCATTTTTATACGCTCGTATTTAAAAATGTGGGCGTATTATGCTATACCACTGTCGTCTGTCCGTCCATCCATCTTTGTCCGGGATTCTTCTCCTAACTAAAAGGGGAACAAAACTTTTGATGGTGTCATATGAAAGAGTGTGACTTGTAGTTGTGCATGTGGGTTTCAAAGTTGGGGTCAGGCCCCTGGGATGGGGGAAAATGGGCGGGTCGGAAAAGCTTGTCTGGGCTTCTCCTTAACTAAAGGAGGAAAAAACTTTTGATGGTGTCATATGAAAGGGTGTGGCTTGTAGTTGTACATGTGGGTTTCAAAGTTTGGGTCAGTCCCCCTGGGGTTGGAGAAAATGGGCGGGATCGGAAAAGCTTGTCCGGGTTTCTACTCCTTAACTAAAGGGGGAACAAAAACTTTTGTGTCATATGAAAGGATGTAGCTTGTAGTTGTGCATGTGGGTTTCAAAGTTGGGGTCAGGCCCCTGGGGTGGGGGAAAATGGGCGAAATCGGAAAGGTTGCCCGGGCTTCAAGGTTTAGTACCTCATTTGGATCATTTTGTCTACTTCAAAATTATTTATCTTGCAGCCATCGAAAACATGAAGTAAAAAAATCTAAACTGTGCCTTCTTTGTTATATTTCAAAAGAAAAAAACCCACGTAAATTATTTGCAATTACTTCATTGCAACATTTTTTGAAATTTCCGCTTCATATCTCACAATCACATTTCATAAACACAATGTTTAATTATTTCATTATAGGTTTCCAGTACTGACGAGAATTCATTCATTCATAACATGGATGTCTGGTTCATTGAATTTTGTAGGACCTTGAAAGTTTCTCTGGTATCAGAGTTTGAAAACTTAGCCCATCTTTCACACATCCATTACCACCACATTAAAATATGATGCGGGCGTATAATACACCTGTTAGCGGTGCCCTATATTTAAGAAATTTTCTAAGTTCAAGGGAGATTATTTTGTCAAAAATTACCGGACCACACCAATATTCGAACTTGATCTGCATTTTCCCTAGATACATCTATATGCCCAATATTAATTTAATCCATCTACCCTTCAAAGAGAAAATCAGCGGAAATTGTCATTTTAAAGAATTTTCTATTTTCAAGAGCAATAACTCTGTCAACAATTATCGGACCACACGCATATTTGGACTTGACCTGCATCTTCCTTGATACATCTGTAAACCCAATATCAATTTAACCCATCAAAACTTAAAAGAGAAAATGAGGGGAAATTCAATGATGACGGAACAGGGTAACACGATATGCCTCCGGTCATTTCGTGGCGGGGACATAAAAACTAAAAATATACGATATTTCGAAACGTAATAAATTAAGTGAAGACAGATCAAATGTGGAAAATTCTGTGAATAAAATGTCACAGCTATACATCAGGGTAATGGTTTGATAACACGCAAGTTAAAACATCAATATTCCAGGCATTATAAATATTTTTAACACTTCACGAATACTCATTATTCCGTGCATTGGTAAATCTCACATTTATTCTGTATTTAGTAAGTGTACAAAAATCTGGAGAAAAGGGAATTGCTTTATTACCCAACCCGATCTGCGGTACAGATTTTGACCTGAGGATTACCATAGCAAAAGGAAAGAACAGACTACCCATAAAATACATTAAGTCAAGTATTAAGAATAAGCATAATAAGAAC
The DNA here is from genome assembly GCA_035048485.1 of Pteria penguin. Classification (NCBI taxonomy): domain Eukaryota; kingdom Metazoa; phylum Mollusca; class Bivalvia; order Pterioida; family Pteriidae; genus Pteria; species Pteria penguin. The sequence goes on from CM068585.1 coordinate 30,905,541, forward strand.
AAGTCTGCTTTTTATAACTGTAAGATATATTAATATGTTTTTGAGTCCTCTTGGAAACAAAAATACCCACCCAAATATCTATATTGAAAATACCACATTTTCAATATAGATATTTGGGTGGGTATTTTTATTTCAAAAGTATTGGTGCATGTCTAGGTGATAATCAGAATAAGTAACGCGGTAGGCGTTAATAGAATCCCAGAAATAATTTAGATCAATGGCCCGCGAGAAATAAATGTCTCCCTATTGGTAATGGTAATTGTAATTGTTAATCAACTGTAATCGATTACATTTTTTTTCAAGTAATAATATGTAATCGTTTATCAGCTTAAATTTCTGTTACATGTCATATAATTTCCGATTACAGACCAAAATTTGCCTGTAATCCTGATTGCTTTACCATTACTTTTTTGAATACAGTATTTTTTTTGGGGGGGGGGCTAAAATGAGGTAAATATTTCAATTATATTTCGCTTCCTCAGCTGCAGTGGAGAGAGTTTTTAGTATTGATGGCAGGATATTTCATTCTGACCACTGTCAATGATCAAGTGTTACTGCCAAGTATAGTAGCACACATATGCATTTGTATCAGATCGATAGTAACTTTATACAGTTAGCAGTCCTAACCTTACATAAAGTGCACTTCAAGTTGATTTTATGACTGCTTTTCAAGTTTACTTGGCGACAATAGAGTAAACTGGACCCTAGTTTAGTATTAAACTTGATTCCCAGTTTACTCTAAGTGCACTTCAAGTTTAGTTTACTTTCTATATACATGTACATTTACTATATTTTTCTATTAAAACAGGGGGTTTTTTTATAAAATATGCAATTGTACATAGTAAGACAATTATTTCTATCGTGTTATACGAAACTGGATAATTGTAATAAATAAACGTGAAAAGTAAACTTGGTGTCACGTGATAGTAAACTCGAAGACGGGATAACTTTAAAGTAAACTTGACATCAAGTGCACTTGACTAAACTTTATGACTGGTATTCAGGACGAAAAACTAAACTTGAAGCGCACTTGTCAAGTGCACTTGAATGTAAGGTTAGGACTGCACCCAACTGTAGTTACATCTGAAGTTTTGAGTTTAAGTCTGTCTGCCCCTTTGTACAGTATACAGTTGTATAGGTTTGAAATATCATTATTAAAGCATTTAGACAATATAAACTCTCTTACAGTATTTAAATCAGTACATAATGGATATTTAACAAAATAGATAAATGTAATCGAAAAGTAATGCTGATTATTTTCACAAAATTCAATCGAGTGCAGGTAAAAAGTAATTGTAAGTGAAAAACGAAGAAGTAACGAAGGGTAAACCATATCTCATAGTCCATGTAATGAATGGGACAATATCGTGTTTAGTGTCAAATTCTGACAACTGCGAACCCCAATAAAATCGAGGGGAAGACCAGGTGCCTGGGAGGAGTAAGCGTCTCTTTTTATTTTAATCAATTACATTTGCAAGTAATCAGCCCCTGGTCGCATCGCTTATGTCCTCAATACCGACAACAGAAAAACATATGATAATTGTGGGGTTTTTCTGTATAGAGATTCTCCGCCACTAAACAGAATATGGAATACTGACACTGAAGAGATATGAAATAATATAACCATCACAATGACTTCATTAACAGATCTTAAAAGGTTTTTTTTTATTAAACGTCTTTTTAACTAATTCTCCATTTTAACAGCTTCTCTCCAAAATTAAGCAATGCGGAAATCGAACCCGGATCTCTAGCACCTACATAAAACTATCCGTAATGTATAGGTCAGACTCGATAAAGCGATTGGGGTTTATGTCGTTTTCTATTGTTCTGCTGTAGTCACATCGCCCTGGAAGTAATTCTAATGCAGTTTGTTTGTAACACACGATCTTAATGGCTGTCCAATTTAAAACATGCGAGGGTATTCACAATACCCCTGCAGTTTCTTTTTATATGGCGTCACCAAACCCTGCAGTTTCTGATTTGTGACGTCACGATACCTTACAGGTTTTGATATGACTGTGATTAGCGACTTGGCATAGAAAACCATAACTCAATGCCTCTAGTTGTAATTATTTTTTGTCAAATGCTAACGCCTAGCAGTGAAACTCAATTTCTGACGGGGTAGTCGCCGATACCGTGTCAGTTTTTGTAAAACACTCGCATGATAATCCCTAATTAATATCTTTAACATGGTGACATACTTATGGGATGAAATATATTTCTATTAGCATGAGTAAGTGCATCTGCGGCATCACTACTTTTCCTCAATATCGATCAAATAAGAGCACAAAAGTAAACATGACAAATGCTATAATTAAAAACTACCTGCTAACACATCGTCTAAACGACCTATATAATTTATAATTAAGTTGTATTCAAATTGCTTTTAAAATAAAAAAAAAAAAACAATCTATAGCGATGTTCATATTGCTCTTAATATGATGTTATTTTGTATATTGAGTTGATTGAAATATGAGAGCATTTCCGCAAATCATGTCCCTTTAATGCTGCTCAATACCGAAATTATGAACTTCAAAAATAGACTAAGAGCTTGCTAATAACCAAATTGGAATACTTGAGGAGTGAACGCCTATTTTAGATCAGAACTAAGCATGAAGGAGATATTCCTTAATTTTGGAATAATTAACAAAGATGTATCAAAGGAAATGAAATGTAACATTTGGAGTAATTGACAAAGATGTATCAAAGGAAATGAAATAGAAGAGATGAGATCTGTCTCGACCACTTTACATCTGAATTATGCATTTATGTTTTGTTATGTAAAGGAAATGCATGGTAGAATTAAATAAGAAATCCGTCATTTTTCCCAAATCGTTATTTAGAATAGTTTCCCATCCAGAAATGTTACTTAACATCTCTGTTCCAAGTTAACTATACTTTTTACGGATCTTGAATGTCAATCAATTAGGTTAGCATATTCTCGAAATTTTATTTCATTGTTTTATTGTTGAAAAAAATGTGATCATGAGCATTGTTACTTCTTTCGAAAAATTCGTGCACTTGTCATATTACATATTTCTACTTCTTATGGAAGTTGTGTAATCTTACCGCGCTATAGTTCATGTCTAAATAATCTAACCTCCATTCAAAGCCGCAGCGGCCTAGTGGCTAAGGTGCTCGACACGTGTTCGATAGGTCCCCGGTTCGACTCGCGCCCTGGGCACATCGGATGAGACAGTAAAGCGTCGCACGTCAAAGATCTCGCAGTAACGTTAAGGCACTCCACGACGTAATAGACATTATAATGTATATTAAAAACCGCATAAGAAATAGAATACAGATTTTTTATGCAAAAATTGTAAAAATGCAAATTGTTTAACAAGTTTAATTTTTCAGACATTTAAATTTCATCCCTAGTTGTTTGCAATCACGTGACTGCTATATATAGCACATGTAGTATAAACAACATTGATTGATTTTTGTTTAACGTCATACCACGAATATTTCACGTATATGGTGACGGCATCTCCTTGATGCGGGGCATACAAATTTTGACCTTTGCAACGGACCCACCCGAAGCAGTGAGGGATGTTTAACGCGCCATGCATACCACGACACGGGGTGTCGGTTTTTACTGTCTCATCCGAAAGACATGACACCGGCATGACCAGAGCGGGACTTGAACCCCGGCCTCCCGATTAGGAGTCCAGCGCGATACCACTAGGCCACACCGGCTTCAGTATTAACAACAAAAATTCAAAAAGTGCAAGGGCATATTGCCCAATTTTGTTGTAAACTATAAATGGAAACTTATCAATAATATTTATAGTTGTGCCTATCTTATAAGAGGCGTAATTGCGTAAAAATACTGCAATGGAATTGTTCAATGTTGTAGTTTTATAAGACATTGTCTAATTAAATTGAAATTCTATTGATCTTTTATAATCTAAAAATTAGGCCCAGCAAAACGCATTTCAAATAGATACAGAACAGTCTTTATGTGAAATTACACAACAAACAGAGTTGAGGAAAAGGTTGCACTACAGCGTTTTTCTTGGCATGTTGGTTGTTGCAGTGTCTCCCGGTTCATATAATGCACTGGGCCACAATGACGTCATATGTTTTGGCGGGTTTTATGCTACATTATATAATTGTGTATTGCCTTAACACAACTGCGCTCTCACTGCTTAAGGTGGGTCCATTGCAAAGGTCTAAATTTGTATGCAGTACATCACTCAGATGTCGTCACCATATACGTGAAATAAACGTGGAGTGACGTAAACAATTATCAGTCATTCAATCAATCTAACCTTCATTCGCGGATCGCTGGAGAAATTATTTGAAGTGTGAAGTAATTAACAAGGCATGCGTACCAAACTTCGATTTCTAATCTCAAAGGTTTATAATAATAATAATGATGAAAGTAAACAACAAAAATATAATTTCAGTAACAATAACAATCATAACAATGACAAGAAACATTAATCAACGTGCCTCCGTAGCTCAATCAGCAAGCGGCTCGTGGGGGTACTGTCACACACACAAGAGACTCCGTACCTCATTAGACCTGGTATAATCCCCAAGTATTCATGTTGTTTCGTTGCATACCTCGAAATTTTCAGCAATGTAGGACAGACGCTATAACGTCAAGGTACTCCATGACGTCATCTTATTTATAGTCTATTGAAATATGCATAACAAATTCAGTGAAAAATGTCTATGCAAACTGTTTTTATTTAGAAGAGAAGGGGTCGACTCCATTAAATGCGGTCCTAATATATAGGGAGGATATAAAACGTATTCCCGCGAAAATGACGTAAAGAACGATGAGACGTTATTATGACGTCATAATCAGTTCCACTTACAACCCTTAAATTCCTCATATTTAAGAACATTGTGGCGAACCCCATTCGTCTAACGAGTCCAGAGGTCTGAAATTATTTGTTTCCACATATTAATTCTATCCCTGTCAGTTTACTAATACGTGATTGCTATATTTAGGACAAAACTTTCACAAAGTGCAAGAACATGTAGCCGAATTTGGTTACAGAACAGAAGATAACTTTATTTACACTCGAGGTCAAGGTTGTGTTGAAGGTCACGTGGATTATCGTCGGCGTAAAGTAGAACAATGATCAACACACTTAATACATATGGTAGATCGTCAGGAACGGTAACTCACCTGCAGATGTTGTCGCTTAGGAATTCCTCGAGATCATTTACAAAGAGGCTGTACATAACGGGAGAAAGTTTCTCGCCTTGATGGAGGTCCGTTTTGCAACAGAAAAAGAAAATGACGTTATTACTATGGCGCACACGATTTTATCTCGCTGTCCAAATTTCTGATAACATTTAGGAATTCTCCATTTACATTTTGTTAAGGTATTTTTTGCCAGAGGCCGGAATGCCATACAGTATCAAAAGCTTTGGAGAAGCCAATGAAAGCGCAGTATGTTTTTCCGTCTTTTGTTTAAAAATGGATATGATTGCATGGAGAGTGAAAATATGATCAAATGTTGAATATCCGTTTCTGAATCCAGTTTGGGCTTCAGAGTGTAGGTGAAATGATTCCAGAAACAAATTATTGTTATTAAGAAAAGCAGTAAACAATTTCCCGACACAGCTTAATAGCGTAATAGGGCGATAATTTTCAGGTAACTTTGAATCTCCGCCCTTGAACATTGATATAATTATTCCTTCTAGCCAACATTTCGATACTTGGCCTGTACTAAGGATTATGATAAAGAAACGACAGAGAATTGGTAACAGTATATGTTGTGAAGATTTAATATATTCGTTGATTATGCCATCTGTTCCGGCTGACTTTCCAGTTTTTAGGTCTTTTATGGCTTTTAAAACTCTATTTTCTGATATTTTGTTGTTTAAAACTTCGTTATTTTCGATAGAAACAGTATCGCTAATATCGAATGCGTTATTGGTTTCTGAGTTTATTCTTGAAAAATGATCATATAGCGTATCGATAGTTATCGTGGATTAACTTTGTTTCCTGAATTTATTCTCAAGTACTCTTTTGGGTTTTTTTTTAACAAATGTCATTCAATGTTTGTTCTGTATGGTCTTTTTCCTTTTGTATAAATCTGTTCATAGTTGGTTTGTAAACTTTGCTTGCCTTTTTCATTCTATGAAAGTTTCCATCTGATTTGTTGGCTTTGTACCTACGATGCATCGTGTGATAATGTCCTGATACACGGCATTTATTTCCAAACCATCGTGTGATTTTGTCAGTTCGTACTCTTCGCGGATAATGTTTGCGAAATGTCAGGGAGGCCGAAGATGTGTAGATAGTGCGATTTTCTTGGCAATATTATTGATATCGTTTGAGGTGGCGTCTTCCAAAGAAATACTGAAGACCAAGACTTGTAATTCGCGAACACTGTCAGAATCAATGTTTTCTACATTAGATTCTTATCTACTAGTGTCCAAGCATGGTCGTGATTCCGTGTTTAGTGTATGTCTAAGGTGATTCTCAGTATCAACAGTAATATCCTCATTCAATATTATTTGAGTTGATAAAGGACAATGCACATCAGAAAGAAATTCAGAAAAATCATAAATTACAAAATCATTTACTAATGGAACACATTGTGGCGAACTTATAACAGAATCAATAGAGCTAATGTTTTACATGTAAGTTTACCAACACCTCTATCTTTACCAAATCCACCATACAATATAATGACATTATTTACAAAAATCAACCAGTTTCGACCATAGTTATTAAGCACTTTGTCTTTATTTCTTCTCTCATATGAGACTACACCAAGATCTATCAGTAGTTTAGTATAATTTAAATCGTCTATGAGTTCTCCATTTAGGCCAAAAAGTTCAGATAAAAATTCATCAAAGTATAAAATATCTGAAAGTTCCATTGTTTTTGAGTTGAAACCCCCCATGATAATCACATGATCAGATAAAGATTTTATTCTTGAGAACTCGAATGGTAATTCATTCCACATCTCTGCAACAGCATACTTGGAAGTCTTCTGGTGGTAGATATACCATACCGAGATACATATCCTTTTATCTACAAAATTACATACACATAAGTATTGAATAAATTCAGATTGATTAGTAAAACGGTCATCCTATGCACAATATCGTTCTTAACTAAAAATGCGATGCCACCAGAATCACTCAAGGTCTTTTGCTTTCTATTATTTTTACATTACAGTTTGAAACCTTCTAATTCTAAACAGTCATAATCATTCAGTTTTTTTTACTTAGACCTACAATATCGTATTTTGCGATGAAGTTGGTAAATTCAGGATAATTTGACTTCTGCCTCAAGCTACAGACAGTAAGTGTGGCGGCATTTAGTATAGTGCTCGTATTCAGACCGGTGGGGGTACATCCTGACGCCCTAAAACGCTCTGCATCTCCGCATCCACGACCCCGACTTCAACTATATTCCAGATTACTTGCTCGACCTTGACCGTCTCCTCTTCTAAACATTCTATGTTGTCCTCTGCAGTGTTGGATGCCTTTGCGCTCAGCTAGGTTTGCGTGGATTGCGTGACCGTTCGTTTGTTATAAACATTAACTAGAAGCCTATTGATAATATTTACAGCTCTGCCCCAATCATTACAGGCGTAATTGTGTATTAATACTGCGATGAAATTGTCGAATGGTGTAATTTTACAATAAATGGTCTGATTAAATCAAAATTCCATTGATATTGTAAAATGTAAAAGTTAGGCTCAGCAAGAAGCAATTCAAATAGTGTATAACAAGGTTGGACTGCAGTAATTTTCCTGGCATCTTGATTTCTGCTATTTTACTCGCTTTATATAATGTCATGTAGCATAGTGACGCCACTATGACGTCACGTTGGGTTTTAGTGAGTTTTCTGCAACAGTATATAACTGTGTATTGCTTCGGATAATCATCATATAAGTAAAATACACTTGGCGTAACGTAATACATTCATCAAACTAACAATGTTAGTATTAGGTGCATTGTATCCGCTATTGACTATCCGCTTACGCTTTGTATGATTTCACCTGTATTTTAGTAGTATATAATTATCTTATCTTTTTTCTTGGTATTTGAAGAGTTACTGTGACAAACTAGTATTTTTAGAATGGATGTAACATTATGGGAATTCCATATGAATTATTTGACTTCACAATGATTATGATAATAATACCTACTTAATAGAAAAAAAAAACCATTTTTTACGAAAAATATGGGTAGAATTGAAGAGAATAAAACTCGGATAAAAATTGGGTAGGTTTATGAATGTATCATAGTGGACATTCACGGGTGCGACCAGCTTCCCGGGAGAAGTGTCTCCTGTTTGACAAGCCACATCCATCACGAATGCCCTTAAAATAAAACAAATATAATTCAGCATTATATATATATATATATTATATATATCAATAGAATTGTTCTTGTGTATAGAATAATATATCTATAAGTAAAAGATCCAACATTTCCGAGTTAATCGTTGTATTTCACACAAGTACTTTCATGTTTTTATAAAACAATCTTCAGGTGAACTGAACAACATGCTTATAACGTAACTATGTTACTGTAGTACAGTGACGTCATCTCATTCTCATTGACGTCATAGCATCGATAATAAAAGGGAGTTTAATAGTAAAATTCCTATTGAATTTTTAGACGTTATATAATGGAAAACGAATAATTAGAGTTGAGCTTAGGTTTAAATTTTTGGATCAGATATTTTTCTTTTAGTTCCCGTTTAATTTCACAGTCAACATTTAGTTTATAAAACGGGAATATTTTAAACAGTCCTCCAGAACACTCATCTAAATGTTTACTGAGGGGAATTTTCCTGAGATGATTCAAAATTTCTAGCGAAATCAACCCCAAACGCATTTTCTACCATCTGGTGAAGTTTCTGTTCCAAAAACCCCATCACTAGTGTGGCATATGTGGGGGCAAATTTCGTACCCATTGCTGTCCCACGAATTTGTATATAGTTTTTGTTATTGAAATATAATGAATTGTTTTCTAGAATAAGTTTAGTTGACTCTATTATGAAGTTAGTTGAGAATCTATCTAATATGGCACTTCGATGTTTTTCCACCCAGTATTTGATTGCCTCTATTCCTAAGTCGTGCGGAATATTCGTATAAAGACTCGTGACATCGAAACTAAGCAGACGAGCACTTTCTGGAGCTTCGGTCGGTAAGTGTGACAAAAAGTCAATATCATCCCTTACATAACTTGGTATATAGGCACAGAGTGGTTTTAAGATTATATGCAGGAAGTTGCTGAGACGATGTGTAGGGCACGCTGGTCCAGCGATTATTGGTCGCAATTTAAGATCAGACGGATTTTTTACTTTGATGTAATCATCGTTTTGATATTTTACTGCCCTTTGGATCTCAGTCGATTTATGGATTTTTGGTAGGCCATAAAAATTGCTCGTTTTTCTTTCAAAATTAATTAAATAGTCCTGTTCCTTATCTGTGGTGGCTGATCATACTTAGAGAGTAATATATTCAATCGTCTCATTACTAAATGGTCAATGTTGTGGGGAATCTCAGAATAAAATGTACGGTCATTTAGTTGTTCTTCTACCAATCTTTTATAATATTCTGAATCCAGGATTATGATGGCGCCACCTTTATCGGCTTGTTTGATAACTATATTTCGGTCGTTTCTCAGTTTTTGTAATGATATTCTTTCGCCGTTTGAGAGATTGTGGTTGAAGTTATTAGCTGTTAGTGGATAGTTAATTAAAGAATTTAGATAATCATCTAGTGCTTGACTTCTCTACTTTTCGGTGTGAATTTTGATTTATTTTTAACTAAAGATTCGTCGTTATCCTCCTCTTTATCAGCAAAATATTCTAAAAGTCGTAATCTTCGACAAAATTTTAATATATCCTTTTTAAGTTCTATGTGATCCGAAGAAGGAGTAGGTGTAAATTTTAGGCCTATTTTCAAAAGTTTAAGTTCATTCTTATTTAATTCCCTACTTGATAAGTTTATGATCTTCGGATCAATTTTTATGTTTCCTTGAGGCTGGTCTCCTCCAGGTCTATTTCTCCTTCCGGAGGGTTTTGGCCCGACACTAAAAATGAATTCTTTTATTGTTGTTTTTTCGACTATAGTTTGTGTCTTTTCTATGTTGCAATCTTTGATTTTTGCGTACCGGTTTCCGATTCCATTTATTGTTTGGGCGATAATTTTGCGGTGCCTGTGCGTTTTTATTTCGATCAGGGCGTTGAGCGGTAGTTTGATTTCTAGTAACACTACTTTTTGCCGCTTCCGCATATGTTTTTCTTTGGCCTTTCGAACGTGAACAACTTCGACTAGTTGAAGTTTTCCTTTGGGCATCCTTTCGATTTTTAGATCTGGGTCGATAGACACTCAGCTTTTGTCGTGGTCCATTTAAATCGGTGAATTTTCTCGCGCCCTCCCGATTTTTTCGACCTTGGTTCCGCTTTTTATTATTTTTCGGCTTTCTTTTATTCTTCTTAAGTGGTTGTTCATTGCCGTAATTTTTGGCATAATTGTCAAGAAAATTTTGTTTATTTTGCCAGATATTACGGGATTTCTCTTCCTCTTTAGAAATATCCCGGATCCATATTTCTTGAACTTTTTCCCAAATGCTTCCTGTTGCTATCTTTTCTATTTCCGATACCATTTCCGCATCTATAATTTCATATTTTTGTTTATAGCGGTTATGTTTGTTCTGAATAATAGAAATATCAGTTTGATATTTTGCAATTGCTAAATCAAACCTTAGTTTCGTTTCCACTTCTGGTTCTCCTCTGATTTCTTTGATCAGATATTTTCTTGGAAGAATTGGTGATTCAATTCCTATCCATTGCGAATAAATTTCTACGTATTTTTTGCATTTCAGGGCATTCCAGAAGTTTTGTTTCCGATCATTCAGATTCTTCCTCCATGTTTTCCAGATTTGCTTTCTTTTGCGAAATGCTTCTTTTTCAAGATTTGCGTCATTCAGATCTCGAATCCACTCGGGCTTTGGTAGTAGTTCCTCGGCTGCTACGGGTCCTGTAGATGGAATGTCTCTGATTGCTTCCGATAAATGTCTGATTTCGGACCGAAGCGCTACTTGAATTGGACGAAGATCAGATGAATACTTGTCTATGTCCTTAAGGACAGAAGTATTAAATTCGAGTTTTGTAGTTAAAACTTATATATATATATATATATATTATCCGTGTGTGTGTGTAGAAAGTGCCACTGCCACATAACATCAGGAAAAGGGGAATAACAACACTCGAGTCAAACACTCCACAGGGAATTTTTGTTTACGAGCTCCACACTGCAAATGGAATAAGTTTAACGTTAACGTTGAATACGAAAGTGGCTGGTATCACATGACTATGACACTAACAACGATGTCCCACATTGGACATTCAAGACCTTTTCACTGATACTAAACATGATAGGGTTTATAAGATGTAAGGGTCTGTATCCAAGGGAAACGTGTATTAACGTAGAAACTCTCCTTATGTTTACAATAAAAAGGAGGTTATAACCCCGTCGGATCAAATGGTATCACATGAAAGGTGACCTTAAGACCTTTTCACTGATGGACAAATATAATAGGGTTTACGGTCTGTATTGGAACATTTGATATCCAGTTACTCTGTCATTATATGTATTATTTGTGTGTGCTTTGTTTTTGTGCATTTTGGGGATGTGGTGGGAGTTTATTCTTTTTCATGCCCCGGGAACGATAATTCAGGGGCATATTGTTTTTGTGCTGTCTGTCTGTTTGTTTGTTTGTCTGTCTGTTGGTGGCATTAGTGTTTCACAAACAGATTTTTTTCGGTGTTCTTATTTATTTTTTCTTTTTTGGATTGGGGAGGGGGTGTTTGTTACTGTTTTTTTGTTTTTTGTATTTTGTTTAAATTATATTTAAATAGAATTTTGCATTTATTAGTAACACTCCCAGTGCGATGATATATGAAAAAAATAAGCCGAATTTAGAATCGTATTTTAACAACTACACATACATTTATATGTCAATATCTATAAGAACATTGGTACCTGTATAATATTATGGCACCATGTGCTCATTACAATAACTTTTATCTGTTCTAGGCTGAATAAGATTGTGGGAGTTCAAGATATTTTAGGTACAAATCTTCGCACTGAATCTATTTTATGACAACATTTATTGACTTATTTAAAGGGATTTATCAACTTCAAATATAAAATGTAATATTCGTATTTTATTCATATATTAGCAATAAAGAATACCCATTCCATAAAAGAAATGAGTAACTCTTAATGAAATTGGTTCTAGTCATGTCTTCGATAATTTATTTTCAATATTACAGTTACTACTATAAACAACAACGTAATGATTAAAGCGCAGTATGTACGTATATGTGTGTATTTGTGAGTATGAAAGTAATAGAAAGCGTAACATATATTGTTCATAGTTCTCAAATATTAGAAGTCAAAAATATGCATAATGTTCTGATGTTTATTTCATAACATCACCAATTTTTCATTACCATATGCATAACGCATTGAATGCATCTATAGCTAGAAATCATAAATACATGTAAATGTTTGCGACTCTGGATGAAGTTCAAAAAGAAGCTTAAGTTTAGTTCCAAAGACAAATTAAATCTGGCCTTCATAGATATTGCGAAACAGTATATTCCAGAAGTGGAATTAATCAAATGTGGATCCTTAAAAATTCAAAAGAGTTGTTAGAACATCTAAAATCAAAAAGTTTTACTAAAATTCACTCCATCAAGTCTTTTGACTTTTCATCAGAAATTAAAAGACAGATTAGCGGAAATTATTCAAAATGCATTTACTAGTAAAAACGGAAGCCGCAAATTCAAATATATAGTAATAGGCCACGATAAAACTTACTTTGTTAGGGAAAATTCTGATTCCAAAAATAAATACACTGAAACAGCTGTCATCCAGATGTTGAACTTTCTTATCGATAACATTTTTGTGGTGTTTGGAGGTAAGGTTTTTCAACAAATTGTCGGCATTCCAATGGGCACTAACTGTGCTCCGCTTCTGGCTGACATATTCCTTTATACATACGAAGCTGAGTTCATTCAGTCTTCGCTTTCGCAAGGAAAAAAACAATTGGCTCTTGGCTTCAATTTTACTTACAGATATATAGATGACTTGCTTTCAATTAATAATCCTTCATTCGCGGATTACCTTAGCATCATCTATCCAAGTGAACTGGAGGTCAAAGAAACCACAGAAACTAGTAATTCTACTTCGTATTTAGATATTATGTTGTCTTTCGACATTAATGGTCAATTGAACACCTCACTCTATGACAAACGTGACGATTTCAATTTCGCTATCACAAACTTTCCTTTCATAAGTAGCAACATTCCATCATCGCCCGCATACGGCGTATTCATATCTCAGTTAATACGTTATTCCAGAGCATGTTCAAATTACAATGACTTTGTTCTGAGGGCTAGGCGACTTTCAGTTAAGCTGCTCACACTACTGGGTCCAAAAACCCCTGAGAATCCCGTTTTTCACTGCAAAACTCTGCAACACCCTGAAAAACTCTGAAAAACACTGAAGTCTGCCTGAAAAACACTGAAAAACTCTGACAGCCCTGATAAACACTGAAAAACTCTGAAGTCTACCCTGAAAAACTCTGAAAAACACTGACGACCCTGAAAACTCTGCAAAACTCTGCAAAACTCTGAAAAACTCTGACGCCACTGAAAAACTCTGCAAAACTCTGAAAAACACTGACACCTGCTGCGATGCCCTCCGGCCGTGCGATCGCGGCCTCGCGTACTTCTATACGGTCCCTTTTATAATATAACTTATAAGCCCTTGAAATGGTTCGCTGTTATCTATATATGACCTTTAATAAGTATTAAATGTGATGAATTTATAAGCGGGTATAAGAAAAAAAAACCCCGCATTTTTTTACCATTTGTCAAGACCTTATTTTAACGATATTTATAGATAAAATTACTAAGATATTGTTCCTATTCTGACTTACGTTTGTAAGATGATCTTCACATTTGCAGTTTAATAAATCACATGAATTACGTACTTAGCAAAAACAATTTTATTGACACAGGACTTTCCAGCGCGATGTCACTTGTTTTATTGATCGACTTAAAGAAAGAAAGAAGAATGAAACAAACAAACAAACGGACGAACAAATAATCTAACTACAGCAGTAGCATGTTACTTAACATCGTTGTTTCATAGAAGTGCATTAAGGGAGGGGGAAATAAGTACAAAATATAGAACAAGACATTTTAAAATTTTATGTATTTATTTATTTATTTATAATAAAAGCACTATTTTTCCGTACTGTAACATTTCGGCCAGCGGCCTTCCTCGGCGGACTTCATTTATTTATTTATTTATTTTCTTATTTATTTCTTATTTGTCTATTTATGTAATTATTAATTCATCTATTTATTTATAATAAGAACATTAAACTTTTCCGTACGAAAAAAATACATCATAATAAATTTAATAAAAATAATAAGATTTAAAAAAAAATCGATAGACGAAGTTTACAGAAAACGCATAGTTTTAATTGTAAACAGATAAATAAATACAGAAAAAAAAGAAATAATTAATTCTATATATCCCTATCAATCATTTTAATAACACATAATGATTGATGTTTATTTTTACATCTTTTCAAATCTGTGTAAAGAATCCACCCAAATATCGTTATGTTACGACCTTAAAACCGCTCCCCACTCTCTTTCGAGTTTAAAAGCATTTATGATTAATATTGATAATTCAATATTGCATTCTTCATAAATTAGCGGCCATTCACCGATAAAACGCTGTGAAGTTGCGTTAATTTAATTCTACCAACCCCCCCCCCCCCCCCCCCCCTCTTTTTTTTTTTAAACGGTGTCCAACTTGAGTGAACGAGCATGGCTTAGGGTATGCGTATTTCCTTCTCGCTACAGGCCGTAACGCAGCTACTTATTTAATCCGTATGTAAATTAATGGAACAGAATAGCACTTTATATCACAGCTTTACAAATCTCACATTTCGCATGTATTCTATAATATTGCTATTATCAGAGGAAATGCGGAAGAAATTGAACTTAAATAATTGATATAGTTTAGTTTATGACATAAAAATAAATAAATGATCGTGTGTAAAACAAATTATTTGACTTTTGAAGATTGAAAATCAGTTTTTGTCCTAAACTTTATAAGTCACTGTTAAAATGACACTTTAATTAATTTTGCCAATAACACAAATTAACATTGAAATGTATCAACTGGATATGTTTCAACCTGTTACTAAATATGTTTGTCCCCTCATACATACCAAGGTACTGTTAATTACGATTCCCAATTTACAGCATGATAGGTAACAAACTATATGAGATTACGAGCGATATTTACCGGGTTAAACAACCGGATGTTTATTACGTAATAGAGTACTGATGACATATAGAATAAAGGTAAAAAAAAAGACATGTCGGATTAAAATAAAACAATTTCAGATTCCATGCGTGTGCCGTTACTTTCTAATGAAGATATTCTAGTATAATATATATATAAGAGAGAGAAGGGGCGTGTGTGTGTGTGTGTGTGTGTGTGTGTGTGTGTGTGTGTGGGTGGTGGTGGTTATGGTCTCAATTTAAATATACTATATAATTTAAACATCCTACTCGACAATTTACGATTTGGATCCATAGGTTGGGGCAGATCGAGGTATCTGCTCTAAATGTGACACCGTTTACTTGAATTTATATGTCACTTTGAAAATAAAGGTCAAATACTTTGCTAGTTTTGACTGGACAGGGTATTTTTATGTAAGACTTCTATGTCCCAGTCAACAGGGCGAGCGCCCTTGTATTCGCCATTGCTATACATGACCCTTACTGGATACATTGTTACAATACGTAATAAGGGAGATACTGTTCATAGGCGGATCTAGAAATTTTTGAAAGAAAAAAGGGGAGGGGGAGGGCACAGTCTCCCATTGAAAAGGGGGGGGGGGGTGCTGTTAGGCGAGCGCCCTTGTATTCGCCATTGCTATACATGAACCTTACTGGATACATTATTACAATACGTAATAGGCGGGCGGATCTAGAAATTTTTGAAAGAAAAGGGGGGGGGGGAGGGCACAGTCTCACATTGAAAAGAGCGCGGGGGGGGGGGGGGCTGTTAGATAAAATCATTTTATTGTATAGAGTTAAATGATGTAGATTAAGTAGGTAAGTGATATAACAAACGGCAGCTACGTTGTTACACTGATATATTGAAACTTATTTGATGCTATTTCAAGCAACATTATTGAATACCGAGAGAATACTTAATCACTGAAATATTTTATAGGAAAAAATTTACGTATGTCATTCGAATGAAAGAGCAACACGTAGACACGTAAAATTTTCAGTTAAAGAAAGTTATTGTCCTCTGAACTTTGTTATATTACGCTGTTATAATAAGAACAAAGGTTAAATTTGTATATCTTAATTTTGTGTGAAAAGTATTGATAGAGAAAAAAGTATTGCGTGCGTGTGTGTGTGAGAAGGGGTGGGGGTGTTTAAACCTAAAGGTCGTCACGTGAAAATATATGGGTATAGTCTCTTTAAATGTTGCAACAGAATTGGAATAGAATGCATTGTGTTATTTAAAATGAATGACAAGCGATTTTCTTTGTGGTCGATTTGCTGTCAGTACTGGTGTATTAAATTCGCTTTTCGTATAAAGTTTATAGGTACTGGTCACATTCAAATATTATTTATTTATTTATTTATTCATTTATTCATTTATTTATTCACTTTTTTTATCTATTATTCAATAATTTATTATTTATTCACTAATTTATAGTTCTGGAGCTTCTTTTTTATATATATTTTTTTATTTTTTCTTCACTATTAAAATACACAGTTATGAAACAGTGATATTTACCAGGAATATATGTACATACATTTTCATTTGGAAATACAAATGTATATATAAATCTCGGTAAGAAAAGCCTTTGTATTGTAGTGCGCCTCTGCTGGGTTTGTTTGGTTTTGAATAATGCATCAGTAAAATTAAATTTAGAGATACGTTAAAATAATTTCACTTCAAAACACCGTACAAAAATGCAAGATATGTATTATTTATTTTCTCTTCTCCCTTTTTTTCTAATTCACAACTCATCACATTTTATATACATTAATGCTAATAGGGCTTATAGAAGGGACCGTATAGAAGTACGCGAGGCCGCGATCGCACGGTCGGAGGGCATCTCAGCAGGTGTCAGTGTTTTGCAGAGTTTTGCAGAGTTTTTCAGGGTCGTCAGTGTTTTTCAGAGTTTTTCAGGGTAGACTTCAGAGTTTATCAGGGCTGTCAGAGTTTTTCAGGCAGACTTCAGTGTTTTTCAGAGTTTTTCAGGGTGTTGCAGAGTTTTGCAGTGAAAAACGGGATTCTCAGGGGTTTTTGGTCCCAGTAGTGTCAACCAAGGTTATATATGTGCTAGACTAGCATCGTCACTGAGGAAGTTCTACGATCGTTACGAGACTCTTATTACTCCATATGATATCTCGTTATCCAGACTTTTAAATGATATTCTGGACTGAGACCGATTCCGATCACTTTACACAGATTTGACACCTTCTATACTAGAAGGTTACCTACTTCGACTTCTCCATATATAGATACATATGGAATTCACACGACTAGACTCTTTCTACGGGGTATATGTGACGGGTGTTGCTAGCAAGCAGGAGATGCTCACTCTCCCCGGGCACCTGATCTCACCCCATCACAGGGGTTCACATATGCTCTTCAAGTAGACATATTTTGTTATTTTCCATTTGTTTTTCATTTTCACTGATTTTGTATGTCCTATGGTTTCATGATTTTTGGACTTGTGGTTTGGATTTATCCATCATCTTTACATGGACACATGAAGTATAGGCAAGAAATTGACCTCGGTGATATGATCTCGCCATATGGACATCATACGTTTTGGTAAAGGGCAACACCATTTCTATTTTAATAAATATCAAGACAGGTGTTGTCAAACAATAACCAGAATACGATTTCAGCATGCTGCATTCTTGTTATGGAATTATTGTGGTCTATTGGCAGCGATCTATAAATTTGATAATGGTGAATGAAAGTACTACTAAAATAATTATAGATCCCATTTCAGTACGGTGCCAGTCGATTGATACGTTGTGAAATGACATGTGTTCAAGGTAATTCAAGTCAACACTGAAAACATACTGAATTATAGATGAGGTTTAAACAAAAGTTGTTGAGTTATGAATTTTAACATTTACTCTATCAACATAACATTCACTTCATCTATCACTACAAACTTTTCCCCTAAGTAACTGACCATATATTTTATTTAAACAGTGAGAATAAACAGTGAAATGTTGTAATATGATCACATTTTATTGTGTTTTAGAAGTACCATATTTTTTTTACCTTATATGAATAATAAATAATAAAAATTTTTCATATCACCTATCAAGAACATTTGTTTTTTATCCATATAGCTGACCTTCTGTAGAGTATATAGGATGAACAACGTGTTACATTACAAAATATAAACTAATGAATTAAAAATCACTACGCCTATCATTGTATTTATATCGAGGACACTGCAATATCTATACTGCATACAAGCGAAGTCGATTTCATGAATAGAAATAAGTCTTGAATTACTTTTGATGACCATGACTGAAATGGCTACCATGAGAATACTCTATCCCATTTTAGTACGGTGACAGTCGACTGTGATGTGACATATTTTTCCTCCGGGTCTGGCAGTATGCATGTCTGTAGACTTGTGATCTATTGGATGGGGGAGCGTTTGCGCCTAGTAGAGGATCCAACTAGGGAAAAGTTTCTCCGCCGGGCATGAATGTTCTCCAGGACTGACAGGTTATGTATCTGTGCACTATAACATGTCTACTGTTTTGGTTGACATATTGGTGATATACAAGATTTGTTATTAGACAACATATTTCAAGGGGGAGTGGCTCTCCTTACAGTACAAAACTTATTGTATATGTGAAGAATAACATTTAAATATTGTACAGTATTTATCTCACTTACAAAAAGGACTTTCACCATTAAATAGTTTCTTATATTTACTTTCCAAACTCACAATATAAATCCATAGTAGAGAGATCATTATCTGTTTGTATGTTGGGTATATATATATATATATATATATATATATATATATATATATATATATATATATATATATATATATATATATATATATATATATATATATATATATATATATATATATATGTATGTATATGTATATTCTGATACTATACAATAAGTTATAACGCATATGTATGTGTGTATGTATGTATATTTGGATATGTGTGAGTGTATATGTATATTTATTTATATCTATTCGACGTATGTATTCCATTATAACTGTATGCATGTTCTAAGAGAGGAGTTATCTGAAATTCCGATGTTGTTTTGAGCAATAAATATGTTTAAACTAGATTAAACGTATATTTAAGGTAATGACAGGTCTTTCAGTTAGCATTGAACAATCTGTGTACGAAAGCTGTAGTGACAAAAATTTTAATATTCATCTTACCAACATTGTATTCACTTTATCATGAACGTTTCCCCTGGGTACCTGACCGTTTAATTTATATTAGAGAATGAACAGTGAATGGTGTAATATGATAACATTTTATTGTGTTATACATACACCATATTGCTTTACCATATATGAATATAAAAGTATTATGTTGTAACGTGATCTTAACATCTTTGCTATCAAAAATATCTGCCTTAGAGCCATGTAGCTGGCCTAATGTGTAATATATTTGAAAGAGAAATCGGGAGACATCTGACAAAGCTGTATGACAAAAATCGCCAAGGTCATGCACACAAAACATGATAATCATAGAATATATAATGAAAAACGACATTACAACAATATTCGATTGTGCTGCAGTTACGACACCAACATAGGACGGTCAGGTAAAGTAACAAACGTAATTCAAATGGTGTGGTTTACGAGTGTCCACCATTCCACTCAACGCAAAAGCAGCACAATCAAAGGACACACATTTAAAAAATTATAAATAATCCTCCATATAGAGAACAAGGATCGGCAGGTTTCTCAAGAAGAGAGGTCATACAAATTTTATTACACACAAAACCTTAATAGAATAATATGTTGCTATCAAAAATATGTAAGGGGACATCAACCGTGTTCTGCCCGTCTGTAAGCTTAGCTGAGATCCTTGATCAATATGAGTCCCGACTAGTCAGAGGGAACGAGGATCAGGACCTTGTTTCCTCTGAAAAGGTTTGGACAAGGCCCGTCATAGAGTCCCTACCGCCGTGTTAGTCAGCTTGCAATGCTCAAGCAAACGTTTATATTGGATTGTAAAGGGACCCAAGAACAACATGTGTGACATTAAAAATAAAAACTATTAAATTAAATAATACTAGGTCTGTCGTTGTTTTCATGCCGAGGGCACAGCAATAGCTCTTCTGTATATAACTAAAGTCGAATTAAGAGAAATAGAAATACAAAAGTATGTTTCAACTATTCGTGCTCTAAACTTCGTAAAGGAAAGCAAATGTATTCTCAGAGAGCATCATCCGTTGGCCCAAATCGGTATACCATTTTACCGGATGTAGATGGTTGACCTTGAGTATTCAATACATTACTATTGATGGCCTGACATTGATAATTGGTTCATGTACACTATTACGTACCATCAACTATCTTCTTTCGCTTAATCCGTACCGTTCTGAGTTACATGACAACGAATCTAAATGATTACTTGGCCTTTTGATGTAGAGGAAAACATTTTTTCTTGCATAACTTAATATATGCAATAACGTAAACATACACATTTCTATTTTAAAAAAGTTAATATAAAATCGAGTAATGGATGAGCACTGTATGATACAACAACAGAAGGTGACGCGGCCATAGAAAGCAAACAAAATTTAAAGTGCCCTTTGGGTAAACCTGAAATCAAGTTCACTTGCACTTTATGTAACTTGCTTATTAGAGAACAAATTTGTTGTCATAACGTACTCCAAGATAGCAATCAAAGACGAAGAGAAGAGCAGTAAAATTATATAAGTACATGTACTAATCCCATCTATATAAAGATTAACTTGTTTTGAATGTTTTAGAGTTCTTTCCTTGGCAGAAATAAAAGTTCAAAACTCATATTACAAAATAATTTTTGTTTAGTAAGCGTTTTCTAAAGTGGTTTGAAGAGGAAGCAAGTCAAATAGCGATCACAGAAATTAATTTAAAATATGACTGAAAGAGGAGTGATTGGCATTTCATATAGGAAATTACTTTATTTTATATGTTGGCTCGAAACCACAATGATTAGAGAGAATGAGGGGGCAACCCAATTTATTTCACCAATTGTGTGTTTTTGTTTGCTATCAGTACTCTTTGATTATAAGGAATCAGTGAATAAAGATATATTAATTCTTTTAGTCCAGTTTTAATATCGTACAAAATATTTTAATATTATTATTAAGTTTCTTGTTAAAATTGTCAATAAGGAAAATGTCAGGGGATACGAATGTGTAATAGATTACCAGAAAGAATCATACTAAAAGCCCGTGAGGAATTGGTATCTTCTATTTTCTTGACCAAATCCGCCATGAATGCCGGAACAAACAGATGCCAAAGAAATATCCAACTATCGTACTCATACGATGAATTTGAAAGAACATTGTATAAAAGGTATAAATTACTTTTTATGCATTTTTTGATAACATTTATGAACCTAATGATCGCTGCATAAGATTGTTTTGTGGTTTTAATTATTTAAATACTGTGATCATAAAAATTATTGGGTCTTTTTGCTACCACGTGAAAGAAATAGACATTTGGCACTGTTTCGTTGTGCCGGTGTAAAGCCGAATAATGACCCCCGTCGAATTATGACCGGATAGGTCATTATTCTACGTAGAAAAATGATTCCCTAGCCGTAGAATAATGAGTCAAAATCGTAGAATAAATACCCGGGGAGTCATTTTTCTACATGTTCGATCTATAGGAAAATGACCCCCATAGAAAAATGACCCTATATTGTACTTAATAATATTTGGTATTTTCCACAACATGATAAGTCTTTGAATCACTATGCTGACGGGAATAATACCCCGTGGCAACAATATTTTGTATGCTCAAATTGAATATCAAATGTTCTAACAGGATCTTGACAATAAGGTTGTGACCTTGACCTTTCGCACACGACCTTGATACACGTTCATAACACACTAGCATACTTAAAGGAACAAATATACCGAAAATGATATATACCCATTCATACAAGTAACAGATATACACTGGACAAGAATTATGCAATAGTTACCTTGACCTTTGACCTACAATTTTGGTTCAAGGTCATGGCACATTGGCATCTCCATGGGAAAAAATGTACCAAGTACATGTATGATTATTACCAATTCATACAACTGAAAGATATCACATACACAAGAATTTTACAAAAGAGTTAATAGTGACCTTTGTTCAAGGTCATGACACATCGATAACTAAAAAGGAACAAATATACCTAGCACGATCATTACTCATTTATACAACTGAAATATATAGCTCGAACAAACATTTTGCAAGAGAGTCAATATAGTGACCTTGATCTTCGACCTACGATTTTGGTTCAAGCATATTTGCATCTCCAGATAAGCAAATGTACCAAGTATGAACATCTACAATCGGAACATCGTCGCATCTTTTTTTAACAAAAATCGTTGTTTTCGTATTTGCATTATGATTACATCATCTAATATCATGGAAAAACACACAAATCTATATCATAACGGATTCAGTCATGCAACCAATGCAAAGAGTTAATTGATAAAATGATACAAAATACAAAAGAATCTAGCAAAATTTTCATAAAACCTTTTAAGATAAATGCAAGATTGGTGTGGGTGGGTAGGGGTACTCCGATTTTATGATCAGCACTAGTGTTTACACATTTGAACCACGATTGGCTACAAATCATTCGGTTACTATTTCTATATTTCATGGACTCGTATTTTAACCAAAGATGCAAAAACATGCGCACAAAACATGATGATAATATACCAAATTCTATAGGCACTACACTGATCCTTACATGAACAAAATCTATTCGAATGTTTCTTTAAGCTCGCTGAAGATGCATTGGATTGCAATTAGATGGATTTTAAATTATTGCAAGCACATGTGATTTACATGCAGAACTCCAAATTCATATTCATTGCTTTGAGGAGCCATATTTGCATTTTTTTGTAAGTTTCCTAATAAAGCTCCGCCAAATTTTAAGATTTTTTTAGCAAATGCTAGAGACTTAAACACTCTTTCAAGCTCCATTTTTTTATAATTGTACTCAAATTGGAGAGCTAGCTATCATGGGACTTTGATTCGAGACTGTATTTCATTTCAAACTTCGAAGCAGCTAAAGCCCCAGTGATACCGGATCGTACGATTTCTATATCGTACGATTGATGGAAATTTGATGACATTGCGATCGATCGTCGATGTTTGCTACGATCTCAAAAGGTAATCGCATACTGCGATTAATTTACGATCGGTGGTAGGTCATCGCACGACATGTGGCACGATTGGTCATGCGATTACCATAATATTGATCGCACGATCAGTCGCAGGTGATCTTAGGACCGGTCCTGAGGATTAGCAACTGATCAGGCGAATTAAACATGGTCACCTACGATCAGTTGCATGGCCAATTGCAACCAAAAGCAGCACGTTGCAGCTAGAAGGTACGACCACTCGCTAAAATGTACCACCAGTCGCACAACCAACCACGGACCACTTGCATGCGATATCTTATACGATTGGTGGTGCGTCCATGTAGGACTAGTCGCACGACGATACAAGACCTGTCTGCGACCAATGAAACTTCTTAAATGATTGTTCAATCGCAGGTGGTTGTAGGTAAATTTTGAACATGCTTAAAACTTGGCTACGACTTATTTTGATCGTGCGATCACCCAAAATAGACATTGTATTCCACTAAGGCTTGATAATGGCCGTGTGGCCGGAAATTTGCAAAAAGAGTTTGTTTCATTAGTCCTACCGGCAAATTCGCCGAAGAGCATTTTAAGTTTCCACTCCGTTAGTGTGTCAGTCTGTCTATCAAGATTCTGTTCCGCTCTATAATGCAGTCATCAATAAACATATCTTCATCAAACTTGGCACGAATGTTCCTTATGACTCAAAGGTGAGTCACAAAGTTCAATGTCACCAGCTAAGCATGGATTTTTCTGTACCGCTCTACAATTCGGTTATCTATCAACAGATCTTCATCAAACATGGTTCGAATGTTTCTTATGACCCAAAGGTATATCATGACCGTGGACCGAGGTCATTACTCTGATTTCAAGGTCACCATCTGATCATGTGTTTCTGTTCTGCTCGAATTCAGTCTTCTATTAACAGATATTCATCAAACTTGGCAAAAATGTTCCTTATGACTCAAATGTGTGTCATGACCTTGACCCAAGGTCATCGCCCTGATTTCAAGGTCGCCAGATAAGCATGGCTTATTTCATGTTCAGCTCTATAATTCAGTCATTGGAATGTAACGTTTTCAAATGACACCAAGATCATTTACCTTGTGACCTTGATGTCAAAAATATTAGGACGTTGGAAGGTCAGAGAGTTATCGTGCGGAAACACCTTTTTCCACAGACACTTCGTTTGACTTTGACCTATTGACCCCCAATCAATAGTGGTCCTTCTCAGGTCATGGGCAACACATGAGTGAAGTATCAGTATTGGATGTGAACAAGTTCCAAATGGCACCAAGACCATTTTCCTTGTGACCTTGACTGTGGCCTTTATTTAAAAAATATTAGGATGTCTAAAGGTACTGTGAATGACCTAATATTCATGTGGTACCAGTGTTTGCGGTTTTCGTTGATAGTTCTTCCCACGAACTAGTAAATCTATGTATATTTGATAAAGACAAATTTATATATCCACGATTTTTGAACCCCAAAAATAAGTTGTTTTCGCCCAATCCACGAAAATTGGTATACACGAATAAAAAGCCATTTGTAGTAATAGAGTTATCGTGCGGAAATAACTATTCACAGCCACTTCCTTGATCTTGACCTTTGACCTATTGATCCCAAAATTGATTGCCTGAGATCATGGGCAACACATGTGTAAATGAAAGGGGGAAGGTTACTGGCTCAGGTATATGGCGGAGGCTACCACTGAAATATGAAATTCAATGATAAAATAAACATATAAAACATAAAAAAAATATTTGATACTAGTTAGTACAACTACAGTACCGACTTAGGACGGTCATTTGATATAACGAGTGTCAACCAAATGGTGTGTTTAACCGGTTGTGAAGTATCATAACCAGGTGTCCAAAGGTAATAGATTTATCTTGCAGAAACCACTTTTTCAACAGACACTTCGTTTGACCTTGACCTTTCATCGATTAACCCCAAAATCAATAGGGCTCTTTTGAGGTCATGAGCAATATATTTGTGAAGTATCATCAATGGATGTAAAATGGTAAAAGAGTTACCGCAAGAAAACCACGTTTTCCACAGACAGACGGACGGACAGTCTAGTTGAAAACAGGTATACCCCCACAACTTCGGTGGCGGGTATAAAAAAAAAACTCTTTTTGTAAATTTCGGTCAAGCGGTCTTTATCAACAGATAAAGGATAACGATGACATTTTCAATGACATATATGTTTAGTATGTACCAATAGGCGCATCCGTCGCAAATGTTCTATGGAACACTCTCTGAATTGGTAAGAATTGTTATTTTAGGTAAGGTCATGATTAGGTGTAATGTCTGATTGATTCAGGGTTTTAATGTGTATTGTCTTGTCCCAGAATGCCATTTACATTTCGAGAGAGGGTGACTTCATATTGTGTTGTAGGGTCCTCGTATTAACCATAAAACGTCATAAGTGAGGATAATAATGACGCAAATTTACAAGGCACTTTAATTAGTTATGCAAATTATCCCTTAATTAAGCATATTCTATATAATGTCCTGGATCGTGGGAAAAGGTTTTCGTTTTATACTTCTGTCTTTATGGAAATCTCATTCTTCTCTAAACAGATGAAATAGTTCTCTTTTTCCACACCAAGTGTGCAAACTCAATTGTCATTTTATTTTAACATCTCAGGATGATAATCTGAATACACTAGGAAAAAATTGTTTGACTTCCGGTATGAACCAAGTTCTCCTGTAGATGTAAAGACTCGGAACGACTTGTCCAAGGACGCGTGTACGGGTCTAAAACACATAATTTACTTATGTTATAAATATTATAACATCCGATAAGTCACAAAATGAGGCGATATCCAGGTTTCGAAGGTCATCGGGTTTATTCAATTTATGAATCAGAATTACATACATATTAACCCTACCGATTTCGGCAAAAGTCTTTCGCCTACCGCTTTACAACTCAAATCTTCCGATTTCCTAACTTTCTACCAATTTCTCCCTTTGGATGTTTGGCTTCGGAAACCATTGTTGTTTACGAAATAAAACTTCGTTTATCCATTTCTCGTTTGATCTGGATCTTGATCGTGATCAATGAAAAAATTAGGTGGTTGAAAATAATCTCAAAAATGCATACCAGAATTATCTGAAGTATTATAAGCATCAACATGCACCATATCCACGAACTTTCAGTACACCAAGGTATATATATATAAAAAGTACACATTGAAAACATTTATCAAGAAATCAAGTCGGTTTGTAGGGGGTCATTATTCTATGGGGGTCAATATTTTTCACGAGGGGTTTGCAATTTTTGGGGCTGGTGCCACTTATTCTACGGTCGAATAATGACCCCCTTGGTCGTGGAATAATGACCGGGGGGTCATTTTTCTATGTAGAATAATGACCCCCGGTCATTATTCGACGGGGGTCATTATTCGGCTTTACACCGGTCAATACCATTATTACGGAAAAGTCAAAACCACTTTATAGAAGCACTATTCTGGACAATCGATAATAAATATTTGTAGAGTCAGATTCTGTGTTGATATATACAAAACTATTGTTAAAATCATATAATTAAGTCTAAACAGTATCATTTTTCATAAAAGCAAAACACGGCGACCATGACTCTCAGAAGGCAGCATCTAAACAGTGTATATGGGTTATCATATGGTTTTTGTAGCAAACTTGAATTATGCATCAACATATAACAAAGGTAAATTTAATGATGCAGTGTTTCTACAAAGCCCTACTGTCCCATAGCATTTTTTTGGTTCTCTACACTGTAAATTCTATAAGTAGGGTTTATTCTGTCAACTTCTACATTGAAATGTATAAACTGTACAATTGTAAATTTAATTAAGATTTCATCAGATACTGAACCGTTTTAACGTAAATTATTGGTAGATAGATGTATAATATCTCTTTGTTCCGAGTTTACGACAGGAAATAGAGCATCAATTCTACTTAGTAACTAAAATTTATGATATCTTAAGACATTAATGCTAAATTGAACACCTCACTAAATGACCTTTCTTTGTAGCAATATTCCATTATTGCCTGCATATGAGGTTTTTATACCTGGGTTAATATGTTGTGCCAGAGCGAGTTTTTATTCTTGCCACAGTACCTTTGCTCTGATTACAACGACACTAGAAGTGAAAATGTTCATCCACAGAAATGTATGTTAAAGACTGACAACATCACTGAGATCTTATGGTGGGTACGATTCTCTAATCTATCTAGAAGACGGAATGGTATTCTGGTGTGAGACCCACTATTAGTTTTCATGATTTATGGACTACTTATTTCGTTTCGTGCTTCACCTTACCGTAGTTTGTTATTGCTTATATAGTTATTAAGTATAGTCTAATCATTAGAAGGAGATATATACATGTATTGATTAAATGCACCATATGCGCATTCCCCATCTAGTGTCTCTTCAGTGATACTTAAGGCTGAAACTGTAGAAGACGGAAGTATAAAGTTTTTAAACCGATTATTAATCTTACCTAAGAAAGCCGTGGAACCAATCCAATAAAACTAATAATCAAGACAACCCTTGAACCTCCTGGCATTGGTTGTAGGTGCCTTTAATTGACTAGATACAATTTTTCCTGCCAACAAATGCAGCGCAAATGTATATATGGCTCTTGTAAGGATTTTTGTAACATCCACGCATTAAATTAGGGCATAATGATAATGAAATGACAATGAATATAACCGTATTGAGATTAAAAGGCGAAAACGAGAAAAACAAAAAGATTTATACAGTTTGTCATGTTGAACCGAAACAATCTGATCCATGGAGACACCATAGACTATCTAAGCAATACTGAACGATAGATAATTGAACACTAATTTTTAATAACGATCCAATGAATACGGTGTTACGGCTCGTGCCCAAATGTAAGATCTCTATATGCATTATTGTCTTCTGTGTTGAAGGTATTATCGTATCCGTTATTTCACTTATTTCCTCGCTTTCATCCTTGTGTTTGGTGGTGTAATTCTTTTCCATTTTCCCGTTGCTATTTGCATTATGTCGCGGAGTAGATGTTGTCGTGTATATCTTCTCGTTTAAGCTGCTGTCTAATAAAAGGAATTCAATCGTTGTATTTGGAGGGAAGAATTAACAAAAATAAAAAAAAAAAAAAAAACAATATCAAAGAAATGAAATAACGCAGTTAACAGAGATAACGAGGGTTTTTAATACGCAAGCAACGCGTGATTTTGATGAAACTTCTTTAGAAATGCTGATGAATGAATGTATGTAAAATATAAAACATAGAACGGTCAACAACTGATGAATCGTTGATATTTTGCAGTGTGATGATTACAAAATGAAAAATATATACGAATTGGATCGTTAATCGGAAGGATATGGAATAAGGATCAGCACACAGTTACACAATAATTACACGATAATTATTGTTGTAAAAATAATGTAGACGTTTCTTGAAAAAGACAAAATCCATGTCGCCAAGTCCTACGACATGAACCTTTTTAAATTATTATGACAGAGTTTCCAGGCTTTGCATCAATTCATCATATCATATAATAATATAATACGACAAGACGGAGTGATGCCGCTTAAATCGTTCTGAAACACATTTAAAAAATTTGATTTAAAAGATTAAGATAAACTTGAAATGAATGTTTTGGCCGGTTGCTGTACTTCTTTAAATACAGGTTGTGATAGTATTGAAGAATCATTAATTCGTGAGAAAATACTATCAAATGGTCATTGAATCTTACACTTAGGTGCAGTCCTAACCTTACATTCAAGTGCACTTGACAAGTGCACTTCAAGTTTAGTTTTTCGTCCTGAAAACCAGTCATAAAGTTTAGTCAAGTGCACTTGCTATCAAGTTTACTTTAAAGTAATTCCGTCTTCAAGTTTACTATCACGTGACACCAAGTTTACTTTTCACGTTTGTTTATTACAATTATCCAGTTTGGTATAACACGATAGAAATAATTGTCTTATTATGTACAATGGCATATTTTATATAAAAACATTGTTTTAATACAAGAATATAGTAAATGTACATGTATATAGAAAGTAAACTAAACTTGAAGTGCACTTGGAGTAAACTTGGAATCAAGTTTACTACTAAACTTGATTCCAAGTTTACTCTGTTGTCGTCAAATAAACTTGAAAAGCAGTCATAAAGTTAACTTGAAGTGCACTGTATGTAAGGTTAGGACTGCACCTAACTGTAGGTTTAATTTTAGACTCAAGTATTGTGATTTTCGTCCATTTCATGAAGACCATTATGTTCCACTTCTGTCTTTACTTCTAAAGTAATAACACCTTTAAGAAAGGACGACATGGGTTTAATTAAATCACAAGGCACGGCAAGACACACAAAGGAGAAAAGAAAATCACTACATAAACAAAGTCCATAAATGATGTTAATCAAATCATGTTCAATTACTTGGCAATTGCATTTCCGAATATAGAGATTCAAGTGAAATGCAAGATGCGGAGAAGTACTAAGAAAGGAATACGATATAAAAGAGTCTTAAAATGAATTTGCGGGCCAAGCGAATAAACAATGTGGAATTTTATGTGGTAGAAGAGTAGGCACCTCTTGCTTTCCGGATACACTCGTTGTGATCTAGAATTTTCATGCACGCTTATGTAACTTGGAGTCATTGTAAAAGGCATCGATATAACCGTTATCACGATCGGTAAAAATGCTCGATTTTATAAATATTGTGATATTGTCCTGTCACAATACAAACAGTCGAACAACTTGAAAAACTAAGATAACATATCCGACAACGATATCTGATAAGTTCAAACAAGGTATTCAAAGTGACCGACATATGGCGCATTCCAATATGGGATCCACGTTTCAAATTACTAAAAATAGTGATATACATCGTTATGCACTAATTAAAAACTTCAGAGTAACGTCACATTTAAAACAAAAAGAACAAATGCCTGGCAGGTAAACAAGGAAGAATTATCGAAGAGTTAACCAGGTGTCGAAGTCCATGGAATAAAACAACAGTATCTTTTAAAATGTCATAATCAGACAAATGCCAACCTCAATTTAATTGGTTTGAGATCAGGTGTCAGGGATGTATATGTGTCTCCCGCTTGTATGCAACACCCGATGCAATAGTCCTAAAACAACTCTTCAAGTGCAGGAAGTAAATGCATAGATATACACTAATGGACACATGGAGAAGACAACAATTTCTGACGTAAAAAAACGAGATTCAAGCGCAGCCGTTTTGTGGCATAAGATGTACCTTATTCTACGAGGTTTAAACTTACATCAAGCGACCACGAGGTCTCTAGTTTTAATCACAGACAAATCAAACAGACTCAAAGACCTTAGATATGTGTGCAACGACTATTTGAAGCGTTTTCATAACGTGACCTGTTAAATGGAGAATGAATTGAAACATTTTTGATTTATTTGTTGTAGAAATACCTTGGTTGACGATGGAAAAATAATTGGCATCTTCACGATACACACCCTAACCGTCTTTCTCATTGAAAACTATGCTCCCATGAAGCTGCAGAAATGAGACGAGAAAAGGATTTACACAAGAATCCAATCAGGTTTTAAATTAACCTCCACCACCCTTACTTCTTATGTCTAAAATAGGTATGATTGACAATTTCTTTAAATATATATGTATATATATCACAATTACATCGTCTATTTAACGTAAATCTACTTAAAGTTAATGTGCATTTTTGTCTCGTGATAATAAGTATGATTATTCCTTTTGGGTTACAAAGCACAAGTACCTTTCTCAATTTAAACTTCTTACTGAATATCTCAACCGTAGTTCGAAAACGTAGAATTAAAATTTAATTTTGAGAGGTATCCAAAACCTACCAATACATACTTTGCACGACTTCAGTCTTGTCAGAAAAGTAAAAGACTGACACTCTGATGAATGGTGACATACTATCCCACACTGCGGATAGGTTGTTCCAAGAAGTCGAAAGATTACGTCATTTTGCATATTTGTGTTCATGATAGTTAAACAAAAATTAGTTGATTCTGCATCTGCAAGAAATTCGACTAACATTAATACAGTACCATATCTGAAAATGCATTTTATCATGCAAACCGTTAGATATAATTATGGTTGTAATTGTAATATATATTTAAAAAAACCGATATTGACCTCTCTTGACTATCATTATCACGTCATTATGCCTAAGTTTAACAACGATTGTGCTACTAATATTAGTAACCTTCAATCAATTGATCAATAATAAATAATCATAATGTACATGATTGGTCTTTACTCCCCGCCCCTTTTATTTCGCTTATCATAAACACGTTGATATACCTGTTGCAGCAAATGAATCTTTAATGATAGCCTGTACTATTTCAAAAATAATTACACACCGTTCAATATGTAGGAAATACCCCAAAACAAACAAACAGAACACAAAACAAAAAACAAACAAACAAAAATGAAAAAAAAAAGAAATAACCCTGCTAACCAAAATAAGATGATTTTGTTCAACAGTGTATAATTAATCTTATATGTAAAACGGGCATGCAATTCCACGCAATAACCATGAAAAATAAAAAGAAGAAACAGTCATCTTGATAGACAAAATAGATAAAAGGCGTTGCGGACCCGTGGAAAAACCGAAACGTCCCTGCTGGTCTCGCCCGCTGTAATGCCCTAAAACTCTTTAGATAGTCGTGGTCACATGAAGCAGTAATTGTATTACCGCAGTCACTACCTATGACAAGCCGTGATAGGTGAAATTGTGTGATAATGTATTGCCACAGTTCATACGAATAAAGGACTACCATCAAATTCGAAAGTCAACATGTCAAACAATAAATTCTGATCTGCTTAAAAAGTTCTGTATTAACCGTATTGCAAAGTTACTCGCAAATCAGTAATCAAGAGTATGAAAGAAAAGGTGGGTTGATGTTAAGACTATCATGCAGGTTTCCCTACCTTAAGACACCATTTAAAACTATACATCAACGAAGCCAAATAAATTTCAAACACTGGAAAATATAAATCGACATTCATATTAAAAATATTTTCTATCAATTACATCTCAAACTTGAAAAGAGATATGTATCTTAACTAACAAAATATTAAGTCACGTATTGTAATAGATGTATACCTGCAAGATATAGAATCTGAATTATATACACAAAAATGTTAAACATCCTTCCACACGAAGGTCAGTTAAGTTGTCTGATGGACGGCAGACAGAGCTTTTAAATCCAATAGGAAACAACGTAATAACAATGCATTTATGCCTGTATAAAGCAAAACCAGGGTATCTAATATGCGTTGTTGAACTGTTTGAAGTTAATTTTGATTATATAATACACAGACGCAAATAAAGAATAAATATTTTCACAGGATATTGTAAGGAATTATAAGACACTGTTTCTTACATTATAACAAGCTATTGTACACTATAATTTTAAAAGAAAAAAGAGGAGTTACTGGCTCAGTTATGTGGCAGAAGTCACCATAGAGCTATACAATACATGAATATAAATAATATACTAGAACATATATCACATTACAAAAATATTTGATTGTAGTGCAATTACGATACCGACTTAGGACGGTCATTTAATTTGACAAAAGCCAAACAAATGGTGTGGTTAACCGGTTTACGGGCCCACCTTCCCACTCACCGTAACAGCAGAACAATCAAAGGACGTACATTTAAAATTATAACAAGCTATTGTACACTATAATTATGACATTATGACACGTTATCTGACAATTCGTTTCTACAATTTTATAAGTTATCATACACTATCCTTCTGACAAGTTATCAAACTCTACATCATAACACATTATCATTAACTGTTTCTACCATTTGGACAAATTATAAGACGCTATCTAACAGACAGCATATGAAATATTTTACACCATTCAATATGTTTTTACAATATGACAAATAGTGAAAAACTATACATCAGTCACTGTTCCTTACATTATGACAATTATCAGCAATTTGTGAATTCCATTTTAACAACCTACCAGATTTTTTTCATTTTTTTTTACAAGTCATCAAACATTCTATTTGCTACGTAACGACAGGTCATCAGTTATTTTTCTTTTATCTTTTGTAGTTATCAGACACTGAGTTTTAAACTTTACGTAAAGTTACCAGACACGATGTTTTTTATTTGAAGTTTGCAGACACTTACTTTCTGACAGGTTATCAAAAATCTACACTTGTTGACAAGTTATCAGACACTGTGTTTTTTAAACTATGACTAGTTACCTGACACTACATAGCATTATATTTTTCTGATCATTCACAATTAACCAAATGATAAAAATAGACCTGGTTTTTAAACTCCTTTATGGCATATCTGTCTCAAAAAGGGGTCAATGGTATTTCCTTGACTTTCAAGTATTAAATTTATATTTAACTTATTTTCTTAATTTTTTAAAATCTTTTTTTCTCCTTTATATTCTGCATCCTGTCTTCTCTGTGTGTTTATTTTCACTTTTTGTTTGTTTGTTTGTTTTTAGGTTTCTTGACATTTGTTGCATTCAAATGTGAAATTTGCATTGTCATATTCTTAGCCCTATGTATACAATCATGCATTTACATATCCTTACAAATAAAAAAACATATAAACCTGTATAACATTATGGTATTATATGCAAATCTCGATAACGCATATGTGTTCTGTAATGCTCAAAGCCGAATGACAATGTGGAAGTTCAAGATATTTGTAGGAACTCAATCAAATCTTTGGTAATGAGTAGATTTCCCTTATTAAAACTCTCTGATCAAAAGCCGACAAAGTTAGTTTCTGTACCCTGGTTTTCTTCACAACTATTGTTGATTCATTTAATGGGGTTCATCGATTACGCATACAAAATATAACACTCCTTACTATAACGCCGAACAAATTATATTGAGCGCCTGAAATTTGAAAAAAGATGGTTGTTAATAGTCATTATTTTGCCTATAAATATCTTTTTACATTTGCATTTTAGAATACCAAATCCATGAATAACTCTTAACGCCGTGTGTGTCATATGCTCAATAAAATCGTTCTCATTTAACCCTAGATCTCATGAAAAGAGTGTAGTGTACCTTTTATTTATTTATATTGAAGAATTACTAGTATTCATATTTTTGGAGTGCTGTCAGGCAGCTTTAGTACAGATTAATTTGTTAATACGTCAAAGCTATCAGGGCAACCGGTGCAGCTTGCCAAATTGAAACCCTTACATAAAGTACTACCGCTTCTTCTACTACGCTCTTTCCAGAATCCTGTATTCTGGAACACAACCATACACACTAACGTCCTTTCGGGGATCTGACAAAATATTTACATGACTTGGTGGTAAACCAATTGCGACGAATGTATTATGCTAGAAGGAGGCGTTCACTACATCGGGACACCTGGTCTCATCCCATTGTGGATTACCTTTTTTTTTCGCTGAACCCCATTAACACCGAACTTATGTTTTACAGGTGTTTTGTAATTCATATACATATGGCAAAATACGTGGTGCGTAAGGATCGATTTAATGGTAGATCACATCAATTGATTTAGAAAGCACCGTAGTGCTGAGTTATGGTGTTCTGTTTTCAGGTCTACGACTTATTCTAGTTCGCAAAATCCTATGCCACCAAGGCGGATATGACCATTCAGTGTGAGGTGTATACTTCTCCATTACATTTTATCTAACCTCTGGTTTTTCAAGGGGTCCATACATATCTATTTTGTATATTTAAATAGTTGTTCCTTTTTAACTACTGTTCAGTATTCTGTTCTGTAGTTTGTCATGTTTCAATGTATGTTTCCCTTTCAATAACGTTCCCTACACATTATAACTTATCGTTTCAAATACATTTTCCCCACAAATACTCATTTTGTAGAAGATTTTATCTGTACAAGAGTTCACATAAAATTTTTCAGGAATGGTTGATTGTCGCCGGTATTTTGTATACGTAAATGCTTTTGCCTTGAAATATGTGGGTTTTTTTTATCTTGTCGTGCAAGTGAACCTGCGTTACATAATGCTATTAAAACCAATTTTCATATCATTATGACAACTAGCGCCTCGATTAAGGGAATCCATTTTTATTAGAGTATGTTTATAACTTATTGATTGAACGAGCGCCGCTTGTATTTTGTCTTACAAACCATGGGAAAAATAATCAATCTGTATATATTCACGTGTAAATAAGTTTAAATAACCCCCAAAACAAACTTTTTTAAAATTTGAAATAACTATGTAGAAATCATTGTACGCCTTGTTGCACTTTTACCTTTCTGCGTGGATGTTTCAGTTGAATTGAAACATTATGTTGTACGGATTATTGTAGCATATTCAAATATTTCAAATTCTGTATAAAGTATTCATATCAGTAGTAAACACTTTTTAAAATTTCCTTCATTTTATCTCTGAATGCTTTCGAAGCCTACATGATGATGCACAGTGCGAAAAAAATGGTCCTTATATCTTTTGACGTCATAAAAAGGAAACTGACGTCAAATGTCACTTTCGAAATGTATGCGCGTGGGACGATCATCGTGAATTGTGTGAAAAATTGCTCTAAAGAATCCACATGTGAAGTATGCATGAATGGTATTTCCCATTCATGTTTAATTTTAGGGTATTTTACTACAAGTGATATACACGTGACTAACAAAATAAACTGACTATTATATAATTAAATTGCGTCAATTTTGTCGCGGATTGAAAGACGAGCTCACAACTTACCATTTCAATTTACTCTTACGGACAAGGAGGTTGCCACAAACGAAAACTTTTATATTTTGGAAACTCTTGTTATGTGTGACAGATGGCGAAACCTCTGAGACAGCCAGAAACGTTAGCATAAAGTATTGGGCCGTTCCCTTAATTTCCATCGACATCTGAGGCATATCTAAGGTATCTACTAGATGGGTTTCTAGACTGCTGACTGAAAATGAAGAGAAACAAGTATGATGTTTCTTTGCATTACTATGAGGATGGTCACAAGGATTTTATGGGTAGAGTTGTCACTCGTGATGAAACTTAGATTAACCATTTTGATCCTGAATCTAAAAGAGAAAATATCTGAAATGATAAAATGCCCAATGCATAATCCAATCTCATAAAGTACTTGCCCCATATTCACTTTGATAGAAAAAATTGTTTCATTATTCTTTTGTAAAAGTAATATATAATTATATTGTTAATACATCAATTTTCATAGTCTTTTACATAAGGATGCTTATGATACTAGCAAGTGACAAGACTTTTCAAGTTTACATGTTTTTCCTGCAAAGTGTGACTCCTAACAGAAAACTAAAGAGGTTGGAGACAACCTCTTAATTTAGAGATAGTCACTCAGTTGTGTAACAATCAATGTCATTAATCAAGTGCAAATGGTTCTAAAGCTGAAAGTTTTGTAATTCAAGAGGGCACATGTTTACGACAGACCGAATGTAGATTACAAAATAAGTTTTCATTTTTAATTTACCGTTTTGGAGTTTATAGCTTCAAGATTTGTGCATCTATTAACTCAAAAATGGCCCCCTTGGTGATAAGAATAGGACCTCCTTACCTCTTGCATGTCGTATGAGGCAACTAAATAAAGCATTTCGGGAATTCTTATGAAAGATTCCCAAGCGCCCTCTTGCTGGTCGCGGTTATATACCAAATGAGGCATCCTGTTTGCCGTGGGATGCAACCCGTGTAGTTGGAGGGCGGGATCCTGGTGGCTGAGGTTATATTCAAACTGCGGTTAATTTGTGTCTAACACTCCACTTTGGCCCTTACTTTAGCTAGTCGGGCGGTCGGATGGGCCCGATCCTGATCAATCGGCTTTGTCATGCCAAGCCATCATTTATCTTGTTTTTCCATTTTGAAGTACTATCTATATTGTCTAGTTTTGTCTTTTTATGTCATATATTGCATTTTCCAACTTTTCGTTCGAGAAGGCTGTGGCTTATGACTCAATCGATAGTAAATGGAAAGTATTTGCATGCCATTGACTGTTCTGAAATATACTCTCGACTGGTACCCGAGCTACCTTTTCTGCAGTTAAATGCATTTCTTTCTTTATGGTCGAGTATACTCTCTCAACCACTCCAGTGCATTGCTTTTGGAGATCCACAGTGTACTGCCCGGTCCTTGTAGACAGTCACTGGAGGGTGGTGGTTGTGAGACTGAATTATTTTCTTTTCTCATGGATCTACAAACAAACCACCAAACAATAAACAAACGTAAACGATTATCTGACAATACTAACATCACGGAACAAGATGACGATTGGTCTAGATATTTGGTTATATCTTCAGAAGATACTGCGTTGTCAAAAACTAACCCTTTCTTGGTCGACAAAACAATTCAGTCGATTGTAGGAACAGTTAAACATGTTACAAAACAACGCAATGATCAGTTATTGGTTGAATGTTTTAAGAAACGACAGTCAATAAACTTGCTGCATGTGACCACATCGGTGACATACCAGTAAAAGTTACTCCGCATGTACCAGCAAGGGAATACTGCGTGACAAAGATCGCAATTTAGCTTTACTGGCTGATGATGTTATTTTAGACGGATTAAGAAGTCAAAAGGTAATTGCTGTTCGTCGTTTTGTCATAAAATAAGATGGAAAAGAAATTAACACGCGTACATTTTTACTTACGTTTAGTACGCCAACTGTGCCATCGAAAATAAAACTAGGATATGACAAGGCTTAAGTTGACTGCGGATGTATGTTTACTACTAAACACTTATTGATAGATTGTGCCGATACCGCACATATCAGAAATGAATATTATAATGTTAATAATCGTAAGGAACTGTTTGAAAGTGTTAATATTAACAAAATATTGGCGTTTTTGAAAGAGATAAATTTATATAATAAAATTTTATTTTATCTTTCAAATATGATACATAAAGTGATATATTGATTTTAAATATCATTTTTAAAGTGTATCTAACATATACAAAGAAGGCTGGTCTTTCATTAATTTTTATAGGTGAAATAAATAGTTGAATATATGAACTTTAGTATTGTGCAAATATGTTATATATTGAGATCGTCACCATATGAGGGAAATAATCTCAGTGTGACGTTAATCTTAATTATATCTATCTATCTATCTAACTCAAAAATGGTAATTTGAAAAGGTCAACTTCCTCTGTAATTTATGTTCAAAATGCTTTATAGGAGTGCCCTTTTAAGTTTGAAATAAAAATTCTGACACTTTAGACATCCGGTTAATACTTCGATGGAGTAAGACGGTTTTTCCAGCGCACCCCTTGTTTGAGTAAATTTTATGCCTGTCTAGCCATGATTCTAGACTTTTATGTGACATTGTATTATCTGTGGTACGAAAATAAACGTTGATTTCTCGCAAGTAAGATTACTTTGACTCAGAAGCAGAACATTTGGACATTTGATTGACACACATACGTAACACAGAGTAAGGGTCAAAATGAATCAGAACTAGAAAGCTGACGGAAAATCGATGTCAGAATGTTTCGCTGCGTTACATCTTAGAATGAATCTTGTATAGGTGAACTCAGAAACGAAATGGCGGAAATAGGCTCGAATAAGAACAGTAGTCCCGAAAGTGGAATGTGGTTATAAGAGGGGGGAAGGAGATACTTAATGAAACCTAAAGGAAGGTGTGGAATTTCTTCATTAACACTTTGAAAATTTCGAGTAGAGTTTACGGTGAGGTGAAACAGGCCATTTTAATTCAAGTCGATCATAGATTACTAAGTGGCAGTGAGGATAAACGCTGTATCATAGTCAAGTTCCTGAGTTTATCTGATGGAAAGGATGTTGTCCGTACCGCGTATAAATTTGCAAGGCGTTGTGGGTTTGACGTGTCAACCGATCTGAACACAGAGGCCAGTAGGCTTCGGGTTCAATAGCTCAGTAATAGAACGCCCCCCCCCCTTTCTTTCCCTTTTCTGAATTCTGCAGATCAAAGCTTATGTACATAAAGTCATATCCATTGGTGGCATTGAAACGGCTATCATATCCACTCCGTAAAAACCGGCCACTTGCACAGAAGATCTGAGTTTGGTACCAATTCGTGTCATTGAAGTGCGTTTAGCACTAGTAACTTCTAACGACCCTCTCCTGCTTTCGTTGCACATATCTGCACAGAAAAAACTGCAAGCAATGCGCTGACTACATATTTCGGGTGGATGCATAGAGTGTTATATGAACGATTAAATTTACACCAATGACTTGTTTGTTATTTGCTATGAGTTTGTTTTTGGTAATGCAGATAGCAGTTTAAATGTGTGTTGGTTGTTGTGTAATGAATGAGGTGTGTATGAAAAGTGTGAAGGAGGTATTGTTTAGAAATCCAATGTGTTACAGATATTGCAGGGCGTCAAATCATACTAGAATGAAGAAAAATGTTTCTAAAATTTCATAGAGAAACCTGTATGTTGAAGCTAAAATGACCAAAAAGTGAACCAAAGAATAATCTATACAGCCCAAATTTAGATTCTTCCGAGATACATGTAAATAAAAAATGAGCTTAGAAATTTTTGACAATGATTTTGTGAAACTTTGCAGAGACTGGAATGTAGTACAGGACTGTAGTATTGACTGTTATAATAATGTTAAAATACAAAAATACACGAAGAGTGCAAAAGTCATTGAAGGTCTGAAAAAGCAGTTAAACTTGGTAGATCCATAGAGGTTTTTATCCAGGTAATAGGATATATACATGGTCTCACCATAATCATATAAAACAAGCACAGTGGGATTTCTTTTTAATTTCAGAAGAGATATTAAGTATTGTTCATGATCTATCGATATCACCTGGGTATCGAACTGATAACGCTTTGTATATATCCAGTTTACTCCAACGGATAACGTCAAAGGCTACGGTGTCAGGCATTTCAAGAACTCCTAATTACAAGATCCAGTGTATGTTAATCTAGTTAAAACATTATCAAAGAGGCTAAATGGAAATCAATGCACAAGGGATAGACATTGAAAATATTTCAAACTTCGACATACATGTACCTTTAACTATCCTATCCCAGATTATCTATTTTTATAAGTCTTACAATTTAAATTCTTGGTGCTGCTATTCTTTACTGCATAACAAAGTAGAGAGAGAGAAATAGAAAATCAATTTCAAGGTTAACATATCAATAAACAGACAGCATTTGACAAATTACACAATAATGATTGTCTGAATGAAATAAAGGAACTTAAAAAATCTCTGGAGGATAGACGAAAATTTGAATTAGAAGGTTTGCTTGATTATTTTATTTTCATATGATAAACTCTTTCCTCGCATTCCGTCTCTTCCACCCAAGCAGCAATTTGTCAAAATTAAATGTATTAATAAAGGCTTCGATCTACTTAACATTTCACAGAGTCACATCTAAAATCCCCCAATATTTTAAGAATTTCGAACCTTCACTTATTTGTTACCAGTACCAAAGGCCTGTAAGAAATCTTACTTTTAAATTATAATAAAGTTACATCTAACCCTGATATTTCAGACTCTATTTCTTCGTCGTGTTCTTGTGAAAAGTCTGAATATGTTTATTAACGGGCAGGTCATGTTATTACTGGTGACCTAAATTGTATTTCGGACAAGAAATTGCGCACCCTTTTTGGAAAAGGACCTAAATATAGGTTACCGTCCAGGATAGATTTCAACAAATGCCGTGACGTTATAGTAGATGATTTGACTGCATATTGTAAATGTAATGTAAAAAAGAACAGGTAAAGGTTCATGCTTTTAATGATTGGAAATACGAGATTTTAAGAATTGTCGATATCCGTATTAAGAACTTTACGGAAAATCCGCATTTATTTCAACAGCCTAATACATTGACGGCGAATTCTATTGAAAAGAGGATAGCTGACTTACAAGCTAACTATGTCTTTGTTCCTGCTGATAAAGCAGGTAATAACATAATAGTTGTTTGAAAACTATATTATATTGAAGTACTTAAAACGAATTAAACTCCACTCATACATATGTGGATAGCCATACCTCAAAAGACAGCACCTTGCACGATCAACTCATGACCATGTTCGACTTCAAAATTAGAACTGATAAATCTGATCTACCAACCATGTATTGGCTCCCAAAACTACATAAAAGTACATATAAATCACGTTTCATATATAATTCTAGCCACTGCTCTACTACGGTACTATCGAAACATATTACGTCTGCTCTAACTGCTATAAAAGATCATATTATCAAATATTGTGATGTCGCATTTCATAATAGTAACATCAATTACTTTTGGTCAATTAAAAATTCTCATGAAGTTATAGACAAACTTCTTTCACTAAATTTCAAAGCGACTCAAATTTCTACATTTGATTTTTCTAAACTCTATACATCTCTGCCTCATGATTTGATTAAAAGCAAGTTGCTGTTTCTTATACTATGGTGTTTTCACAGAGAATCTAAAACTTACATATGTACTTCCAGTAACTCCGGATTCTTTTCCAACAAACAATGTACTTCATATAAATACTGGACTTGCAAGGAATTATGTAAAGCACTAGATTTTCTTATGAATAATATTTTTGTGCAATTTGATGGCAAGTTATATCAACAAATAGCTGGGATTCTTATGGGTGCTAATTGCACGCCTCTGATAGCAGATTTATTTCTTTATCGTCATGAGAGGGATTTTATGGTTTCTATTCAAAAATCAAAACGTTTCGACCTCAATGACAAATTTAATAATACTTGCAGATATCTGGATGACATTTTGGTTATCGACAACCCTGAATTCGAACAATTTATATCAGAAATATATCCATCAGAGCTCAAATTGAATAAAGCTAATACTTGAGATAAATCTTCACCTTTCTTAGATATGAACATCAAAATTATAAACCACCTAATATATATTAATATTTATGATAAACGTGAGGATTTTGGATTTCCTGTTGTAAATTTTCCTTACTTGGATGGCGATGTCCCTCGACTCCCATCATATGGTATCTATATATCTCAATTAGTTCGATTTGTCAGAGGCTGCACCGATGTTTTGGACTTTCATAAACGAAATTTACAAATTACTACTAAACTTTTAACTCAGGCTTACAGATATCACAAGCCAAGACAAACATTCGGCAAATTTTTCAGATCTTATTCAGAACTTCTATCTAAATTTGGAAATATTTCTTTTCAACACTATGTATCCAATGGAATTTCCCATCCTAATTTTTACGGTGATCTCGTATATAAACTAAGGAAAGTAAAAGGCTCCAATAACGTTATTTTATCATGTAATAAAATAGTCAAACGTCTTCTAAATAGACAATATGACATTGAGATAATCAAATATACTATAGGTCTTGTATTTGGCCCCTCTACAGCTTTATGCAGACTTGTACTTGACCGTTGCACGCTGACTAACAGGGCGGTGGGAACTATATGACGGGCCTTGTCCAAACCTCTTTCAGAGGAGACATGGTCCTGAACCTCGTCCCCTCTGACTTAATCGGGACTCCTACAGATCTAGGGTGTTAGCTCGCTTTCTACTGGCAGAGCACGGTTTATCATGTTGATGTCGCATATATTTTTATGTCATTATGTGTTTTACAATACTTTACGTGTATATATTTTTATGACCTCTCAATATGCGATACCTGTTGACCCTTGTTCTTTACATGGAGGATTATTTATAATTTTTCAATGTACGTCCTTTGATTGTTCTGCTGTTGTGGTGAGTGGGAAGGTGAGCCCGTAAACCGGTTAACCACACCATTTGTTTGGCTTTTGTCAAATTAAATGATCGTCCTAAGTCGGTATCG
Source organism: Pteria penguin (assembly GCA_035048485.1). NCBI lineage: Eukaryota > Metazoa > Mollusca > Bivalvia > Pterioida > Pteriidae > Pteria > Pteria penguin. The sequence goes on from CM068585.1 coordinate 30,948,747, forward strand.
TAATTGCACTAAAATCAATTATTTTTGTAATGTGTTTTCTGGCTAGTTTATTATTCATATTCATGTATTGTATAGCTCCACGGTGACTTCTGCCACATAACTCTTTTTTCTTTTACGATCTAGCTCTCAATAGATTGAGGACTGCGAGAAAATCACGAAATATTTTCTTTCTTTAGAAAAACATAATTATACAGATAACGAAATTATTAATACTGAAAAGGATGCATGTAAAATAATAACGGACCAAAGGGATATTTTAAAAGAAGTTAAATCTTCAATAAAGACTTGTTTAAATCCATGGACGATGGATTGGAATCGGCTGAGAAGAAAAATAAAACTGGATCAACCAATCACTAAAATCACAGGTGTTATCTACCCTGACAAAAGCCAAGAATGGGAAAATCTTTGGTCTAGACAGTTTTTCCATTAACGTCTATGAATTGTTCGGGCGCGTCCTCGAAGAATTTGTTTATAGATACGTTCTTCATTCATATGAAATCGGAAAGTGTCCGAATCTCAAAATTGCGGATAAATTACAATGCTACCAAATCAAGAATAATAATAAACCTCGTAATCAAATACAAAAACTGGCGACCGATATCATTGTACAACGTACAACTTATATCTGAAGGAAATAACCGATCGTTTGAAGTCAACTTTAAACACGATTTTTCGGATTTCTGACCGGTCGATTTATGGGCGAAAATATCAGGCTATTTTATCATATTATAGACATCGTAATCTTAAAATTGTACCAGCTGTTTTACTCCTTTTAGATTACATTCGATACGATCTCGTGGAAATCTGTATTTTCAACACTGACGTTTTCTTTAAATTTGAACCTAGTTTAACACGGTGGATTAAAAATTAAATAATTTAAAATTATGCGTCATGCAAAACGGGCATTGTTCGCATTATTTTGAATTTAGACGGGGGATCGGCATCCGTAATGGATCCAGTGTATAGAGTTATTCAATATGGTGATGACACTGCGATGTTTTTGGACGGCACTGCGGAATAAATGGAAATAGTTCTTTCTTTACTAAATCATTTTCCGGATTATGTCCAAACTTTTCTTTAAAAAAAATCTATTCGGATCGGGACTTGGAGAAAGTCTACTTTAAAATACTTTGAAGATTCCAACATCTGTTAGTCAAAGGATAATTTTACATTTTTAAGTATTGAATATACATGCGGTCTAGAACATCTAACTTAAATCCATATTTTAAAAAAAGATTAAAGAAACGCGCATATTAATCGGATACTGGAACAAAAGACTAACATCACCTACAGGGAGAGTAACTGTAAAAGTATACAGCTTTCAAAATTAATACATTATTTTTTTTTCAAAATCTTCCGAGTCCGAATAATGCTAAAATAAAACAAATGGAGCAAGAATTTTTCAGATTAATTTCGAGAGGAAAAGAAATAAGATAACAAGAAAAACCATTGTCCAGTCTTAAGAAAGGAGGGGGTATGAAAATGATATGTGTTAAAATATTCATAAAAAGTACTGCACTCTGTTAAATGCATGGAGAGTCATAGGGGGAGGGGATGTTGCATTAACACAGTTCAGAAATGTAATTAGATGTATAGCACACTTTGGTTCTGATTTTGTAAAATCATTCCAAATACACGAATTGGAAACAAGTCTTCAGCTATGTATTAAAAGATCTTATAGCAAACGGAGAAAAAAGTCAAAACTCTTTATGGTTTAATGAGGATATTAGAATTTTATCTTTAGAATGACATAATTAAAGCTTCTAATATACTTCAGACTTTGTAAGCGATGATGATAAGATCATGTCTTATGATGATTTTTATATCAAGTCCAAATTTCAACCGCCATTAAATTGTCATCTCGATGAATTCTTTCTCACACCTTATGGCCCTTTTAAATCCACTACCTTAGATATATTTTATATTCTATTGTCTCTGTGTTTTGTACTCAAAATATAATTGAAACAATTAAATGTTACTTAAAAATTCTGAAAATCTAATTTCTAGTACTTGTTTACTTCTGTTAACGCCTTGAAATTGATCACCGAAAACAGATTGTTACTTACATGTATTTAACTGATTATCTCTTAAATGAGAGGTCCCCTAAATGTGCCACTTTATAGTTGTATAACAAGGTCAATCAGAGTATTTTCTTAATATTTATAACAGTTTTGAATGTTCTTGATAATTCAATAAGTAATTAAAAAATAATCCTGCAGTCTTTGACTGGCGGAGAATCCAACTATGAAAAAGTTGAAGCGTGAAAATTTCCACGATTTCGAAAATTAGACTTACTAAAGCAAATTGAAGTGGGGAGTCTGGTGAGCTAGCAAGAAGAATAAAAATATATAATTGGCTATTTCATGTATATTCTATAAGAAAGGCAGAGGCAGATTAAACAATAACAAAAAGTATCTTGTTCTGGAGCAAATTATTTGGCTAGGATTAATGCAATTTGACGCTATTTCATGCCTATTTCAATTTACTGAAATATCATTTAAGGGCAGTGTATATTTTTCTTCTCAAATATGGCATAGAAAAGTTATTTCATTTTGGAAGATAAACTTATGAATTGTTACTAATGGATTGAAAAACAACAAGTGTAAGGTAAAGTTTTGACATTCAATAAAGCCTTTCATATTGGCTACAGATATTCAACAAAATTACTAAAATGATGACAATTGAGTGATCGTAAAATGCCCGACATCACACATTTTGGCACACTTGTTCATTATGACGTCATAAAAAGTGGCCCGGCAAACATGAATTTAACTATGACATCACAGTTGAACTACGTAATAGGCGTGGTTAAAGTTAGATCGATGTGATATTACACTGTAATATGCAATGGTCTGTCACAAGTCAAAACAACATAAATTTATAATAGGTAATGAGACATTTTACAAAGAAATTTGATAGAAATTACACCCTCCCCATTTTGCTATAGCCTCATTTACATTGTGTGTAAGAAAAAAGAGGAGTTACTGGCTCAGTTATGTGGCAGAGGTCACCATGGAGCTATACAATAAATGAATATAAATAATATACTAGAACATATAACACATTACAAAACTATTTGACTGTAGTGCAATTACGATACCGACTTTGACAAAAGCCAAACAAATGGTGTGGTTAACCGGTTTACGGGTCCACCTTCCCACTCACCGTAACAGCAGAACAATCAGAGGACGTACATTTAAAAATTTATAAATAATGCTCCATGTAAAGAACAAGGGTCAAGAGGCATTGCATATTGAGAGGTCATAAAAATAGATATTGAATGAAATATTTCCGTTCGATGGTCTGGAAAAGGATTGATTTGTATCCATATATTTTCAAATGACATTCAAATTAAACTCATATTTAGATTTGATATAATCAAATATATAAACACATGTATGCCCTCCCTCCACCCTCCTGAAATGAAAGATGCAGGGGTATGTAGTTTCTGGTCTGTCTGTCTGTATATCTTTGGCAAAAAAAACCCCAAAATTTTCCACATAATTTTTCATATGAATGAGATAAGATTTTCATAATTCAGATGTGGATTCCCCGTGACAAGACCTTTCCGTTGGTACAATGATTTTTTTTCTACCTTGTGACAGCCCTTTTCAACAATATTGGCAACCTACAGTAAAGTTTAAAAATGAAAACATTTATGAAAAGTGTTGATCAAGTAAACGTGTAAAAATAGTTTTTTCATACGATTATATGTGACTCCCAAGCGAGCACTTTATGGTAACACGTAAATAAATAAGCCAGAATTTACTCTAACTTTTTATACACTAGACCTTAAAAAATCGCTGTATTCAGTGAACCTGCAAGAGCCTGATTTACTCCGTGATTTAACTGTATAGTATATAGGCCTTTCATAGATTGATAAAATAGTGATCTAATCTACATTAATAAACTAAAATTATCTGCTATAAACTGAGACTTACTCTTTGTATGTTTTTTTTTTTACATCGTCATCTTTTAGATATAGGTCTACTTCATTTTAAAGTTATATTGACGTCATTGCCGTGCACGCAGATTTGAATGTTTTAGAGTTCTGCGTCATTTAAAAGTTACATTGACGTCATAGCATTGTGCGCGTGAGATTTACTGCCGCGAAGATATTTGTTACTTAAACAAATTTTCAGAGAATATTTTATATGAAACCTTCATCTCTGTGCTCATAAATTAAAAACGAAGAAAATAGAAACTGAAATAGATGAACTTATAAAAATAAATTTCATTTTGGATTCTTTCCAAATTAAGAACATGGATCTAAAATATAATTAGTATGGATACTGCCATGGAGGGTAAATGGAAAGTTGTGAAAGTTTTGTGCTAAGCAAAACTTTAAACCTCCAACTTTGCCTTTTTAGTTACCTATTTTAACAAAATTATTGTTCATATTGGTAGCGGTATATATGTTTTGTGTGAACAGTGCATTTTGGGCATATGGAGAAATAACAAACTTACACTTGTCTAAACACACATGAGGGAGGAGGACTCGGCAGCTTCATACTATAATCTGCATATCTGTTTCTTTTTAACAAATCAATTCCGGTATCACTGATATGATAATCGAAGTTTTTTTAACCGTCAAACTTTTGAAGCAAAGAGCCACATTTAATCGACCAAAATAAAATACTTGGGGTTTTTTTGGTAAGGGGGGGGGGCGGTGCCTTTTCACTTTCAAATATTACTTAAAGGCCTCATTAATCCCAGCATCGGAAACGGTAAACATAAATATGTATTTCCGAAATTTGATGTCAGATTTTCCAAAATATTTAACAAGAAAGTGCGTTTTGACATTAAAATCACAATTGTTTTTTTTTTTTTCTTTTTTCATTTTTGGGCCTGATGCACGGTAGGGGTTATAACTGAAATGCATATCCACACTTTTTTCGTACCAATCGGTGTATTACAAATAGAAATGGCAGGTATTGTCCTTGATTACAACTACACCGTTACAACTACACCGTTGATAAGCGTCAGTATCTCGAAGTAAGCGGTGTAAATCTAAGTCATATAATTCATGGATATACGTGTACATGATTTGAAGATCACGTTGTATCAAGCTCATAAAGGATTAAGATATTTTTCTGAAATAATTGATAATTACAAGTAAATAAATTTCATTTTTATCTAGGTGGGTGATGTGCTAGTTGCTAACCTGATCAATTGGAATATTTACACATATATCTATAGATTCTTATTCAGTGTGAAATGTTTATGAATGAGCATATTTTTCATTAATAAAATAATTCGGGAAAGAAATTGGACCATTGAATTTTTGACAAAGTTTTCAAATAATGACTGTTGACAAGGTTTTGCGATAAGAGTTAATCAACAGCGATTAAAACCTTTCAAAGGTTAAACACTGGTGAACACCTTCATTTTTTAAATATCGAGATACAATGGATAAATACAGTAGATTTTTCATAATGAAAAAATAAAACCATTGAACAATGTTAAAACTTGGTATAAAAATAAAGCAAAATACTCCAGTTTCACCTCTGAAATGGCGTTAAAGGGAAATAACTCCAATTTTATTTTATGCATTCGAAAATTATATATAGACCCGTTCACAGTTACTGCGAGACTAACCTTTTCGGTGAAGAAATGATCACTGTTCTCGCAAAATGACATAAGACACAATCAGTATTTGATAATGACGTCATGACGCGTCAATTTTGTAGGGGAAACATACCAAATCTTACTCAAAAAGGTTAGTACCACAGATATCGTGAAATGGTCAGCCATGTAGTTTGTTCAGCTTTTTAAAACCCAAATTTAGCAATAAATCACACAACTCTTCGCTTCACACTTTAAGGCTTTTGTCTTAGTTCATATTCATTGTCCATAAGTCCATAATTAATCACTAATTTTGCGTGGTGTAAATGCAGTGGTATACCGCATTTCTTACAAGTAGACAAGTCATCTACTAGTACCCAAAGATCGATCAAATGCCGCCCTTGTCTTCATGGCTCTTCTTTGGGGAACGTCTTCTACAAAATCCAAAAATCCTCCTGCCACTGATACAGCGTCGCCGTCAACTTCTCTTGGGATTTGGAAATAATATTACGCTAATCCCACCCTTTCTTGTACGTTAAATTTTGTTTTTTTATTGTTTCAAGATAATTAAATAAACCGGTCTTCGCTTTTAGTCGCCTATCCTGTGCTTTTTTGTGGTTTTAAAATACGCCCTCTTATTTACATTTCCCATTTCGTACTTGCTGGCATATATTTCAGCGTCGCAAAACAAGTTTTGGTTTACGAAATTCTTACAATAAGTTTAAAAACGGTTTTCTTCAATATTACATGACAATTTACAAACACATGCTTAATAGACAAATTATTGAATATTACTATTGTATTTTCTATCACTATTGTAAATGTCACAGTATCGCGACATTACGAATTACCTCCCGTTAGGCAGATTACTTTTCGGGTCTAAATCGCTCACCAGTCTATAGCTACGTCCTTCAATTCAATCAACAGATAGGATTCTGTCTCCTTAACTTTTAATAATCATAGTCGTAATTATTTTCCACAATCTGCCACTTTAAACAACAACTTTCAAAATAATGGTATGCTATTGTGTATTGCATTACTTGATCGTCAACTATGCCAAAAGAACATACGAGGCTCAGTCAGTGAGACGCTTGGCTCATGATCTCCATGAAAACTTCTTTCGTCCCATTCTGTGTTGTTAAAAGGAAATGGTTGTTCTGTCACATTTTACAACGGTCCGAGACCAGTTATAAATACTGCATGGCCCCTAACTCCAAGTCCAACTAGTCCAATGTTTATAATTCCCATATCATACATAAAACACAAAGCATGTAATGGAATCGCCCTGGATAAACACCTTAACCTTCAAGAGAAGCTTCCTCAATTTGGAAAGTACAATCAGAAAATAATCATGTTTGACTTCATAGAGGAAGGCTGCACAATAATTCTCATGCGCGGATCCAGAAATATTTGTCAGAGGGGGTCCAACCAAAAAAGGTAAATTTTTTTCTTAGACGAGGGGGAGGGGGTTTCAACCCCCAAAATGCCCCAATATTACCTCTTTTGGTAAAATTATCGGATTCCAGGGGGGGGGGGTTCTCTCAGACAACCCCCAACCCCCTCCGTATCCGTGCATGATTCGTGTAGGATTATGCAAATGAGTTAAAGAGGTTGCGCCAGGAGTTTGTTAGAAAGCTGAGAGGAAAGCTTATCAGAGGCATCCTTGCAGTATAATGCACCTGTGTACACTTCCAAAGTTGCAACGACGCAGCAGAGTTGCAGCTTCGAGGTTCTTCATCCCCATATTCTCCAGATTTAGCCTGAGCTAACCTTTACATTTATCTGTTTCCAAAACTAAAATTTTTGAATATTCTCATATGTATATTTAAGTACATGAGAACTTTTTTATCAAACTTCGTATAAATATTTTACATGAATATAAAAGCACACGGTTTACGCAGACAATAGATCATTGATGACATGAGTACTTTGTATGGCGGGTATATTTCCTTTTTATCCTACATTGATCTTAAATGCTTTCCACCTTCTTCAATAATCCCCCCCCCTTTCCAACAAAAAAAAAAAAAAAAATTAAATAATAAAAAATAAATAAACCATTGCTTAATTTTCTCTACTATCACTGTTATTTGAATGACAACAATAATAAGTTTTAAAAATCAATATCGAAGAAGTACCAAACCGTTAATCATTCTCAAAGTCCAAGGACAGATACAAAATCGTGTAAGTTTCAAAAAGAAACTGTTGTGAACCCCGAAATACCGAAATATTCCGAACTGAGACCAGGTGCCCGAGGAGAGTAAGCGTCTCCTGTTTGCATGCATCACCCGTCACTGGCGTCACAGCAGTTCTTAAGAAACATGTCAAAATCAAGAGTTTTGGTTTCAGGGGGGAAATTGTGAATGGCGATAGAATAAAAAAGAATTACGCATGAATATATTAATGGTGGTTCGGGATTTTATAACTGATTTGGAATACCTTTGGGTTGAGACAGAGTGTCTCTTTAATTTGGTTTTTATATTCTTTGATTCTAGTATTCGAAGCAAAAAGATTTTCCCTAAAAGGGGGATGGAAGGAGGAGGGAGGGTGTCCTGGCGGCAGGGTTTTTTCGTAGTGAAATTATATGCTGGGTCATTTTTGCTGTGAAGGCTGTTATATCTAAAAGTAGTCTGCCGGCTGCAAAATTCTATACTCTGTCAATTTATCCCGAAGGATGTCCTTTAAAGGGAATAATATACATGTCTGCTTCAATACCAAAATTAGGAAATACATCTCTTCAGCTTCTCGGCCCCCTATGTAGGAGCTATATCCTGCAGTCTCACAACAAGGGGCGAAGAGACTGCAATTCTTTGGCTTAATCATTTTAATATTGGTTAGTACCATGCGTAAACCCATGCTTATAACATAACCTCTACCAATCCCAAACACATGCTAATAACATAATCTCTACCAATCTCAAATCCATGATAATAATTTAATCTCTATCAATCTGAAACTCTAGAAACAATCTCTTCTTAGCACGTTCTCAGAGTTTGAGCACGGCGTTTGAGTTGAGCATTGTGAAAGTTTTAAAACTTTGGGTTCTCCTGTAACTTTGATATTTCGAAATATAGCCAATATTGTGTGAATTCCGAATTATGACATCGTACTTATTACATTAATGATATTTATTGTTTTATTTGAAAACCATATTATTTCATGACAAGGTAATAAAGTATCAGTATGCATCAATACTTACATAAAAACATTCAAGATAGAAAGTGCATATCCTTATCGCTAAATCGAACTTCTATACAAATTTCCGCCCTTTTATTTGTGATTCTTTCTATACCTTGAATGGTTTCTTAATAACAACAGGAAAGAAAACAAATTACTTTTTATATTTCTTTGTAACTACGCACTTCAATTATGAGTTTACAGGTTTCACCACTGGGTAAAGGCGTGATTGGCCCGGAAGATTGGTGTTAAAAGGAAGTACAAATACGCATCACGTGTTTCCCATATGTGGCATGTTTAACCATAGTTTGGTGCATTCTTACACATATCTAGTCCTACATTCACTTATAACCGAGGTAAATAGAACAAGAGATAAATAGAAATACGTTCCCATTACCTCAGTGAAAATAATTATGATTCTATATAATAAAAAAGTTACTTATCACAATTTGTATTTGCTTTGGAGATACTTTTATATAGTATACATGTAGTTGTTTCTGATATTTTATTTCAAACTGGTACCAACGATGTTTATATACTTCTTTTCATTTTTTCATACTTTAATATGGGGACAACGAGACCACTTTAATTAATTAAATTACATCCCTTATTTAAGGCCTTATAATAAAATTTCCTAGCAGACGTTTCATAAAATATGCCCAAATATTTTTGTTCCATTTAGGCTACTGTGTGCATGCGACTAGAATAGAATCTAAAACTGCGTGCATTTTGTGCTACATGACCTAACTGATATCCTTATTTCATTGGTTTTTTTCAAATAGTTTTCACTTTAGAATATAAAAAATTTGATACTCAGAATATTTTGAATTCAATAAAATCTTTAAATGTTATGAAATAAATTCTAAACACTATTGAATGCAAATAATGAACATTGAATGGTAATGGTCATTAAAATGAACATGAAATGATTGATCTCAAAACAGACAATAATGAAAACTTTAAAAAAAAAAGTGATCATTATTTGATTGTTCAAAAAAGTGAATCATATCATACGGTATAAAATATCCTTCATTTGTTATATTATCTGTTTTTTATTACCTTAGCTGAAGCCCTAAAAGTCATTAGGGATTTTAACATCATTTGTAATTTACATATGTATCGCAACATTCTAGGTGATTTATTTGAATCAATCTTATTTGTCTGTACCAGGGCATAGTATGAAATGAGGTTTAATTGGACTGAACGCAATCGGGAATGAATTGCGTTTTCATGTAAAGGTATTTCTGGCGACCGCTTGTCACACTAATGTTAATTAGGACTGCATCAATCTGTATACCTACAGAAATGAAACATTCAGCAAAGTGTACTAAATTTCGCTCGGAACAAAGACTGCCTAACATAATAATGTTTGCTAAATTATTACTGAGTTGTAAGTTCATCCATAAATGATGTCAGTACTACTTTAATGTAGTCTATGTCACCAATATTAGTCGAAAGTCCCAATTTAATTTACTCAGTAAGAAAACTGTCTGTTGTCAAAATTATTTTCTTGATGACCTTTATGTTGCCCGTAATATGTTGTAATCTTCTCTGTAAATGTTTTTGCAGTCTTTGTTTGAAAACTTCTATAAAAGCTGTCGCTATTTCCTCATTTAGAACTTTTTCTCTTTTTCCTCCAAATTATCTAACCTCTCATTATTTACTTCAGTATTGCCCAACATTAGATTCACATGCAACGGTGCCTGCCGAGGGTGAGATGCACTTTAGCATCTGTAACTTTGCAAAATCCTAGTCAGATCAAGTGTTGTCGTTTACACATTTACTGCCCTAATCTGATCCTATTGACAGGTCTTTAAAGTAAAACTGACCTAGCAAAAAGAGAATGGCATCTTCATGTTTATACCTAATTCTGTAGAATTTGAAGGTTTGGTTTCAAATCAATTTATTTTTGGCTTTTTCAATGCAAGTCGACCAGTGATGGTCTTGCCAATGGTACAGAAAAGCTAGATGTATATGCACTCTTTATTTACTCAAATGACTCACTCTAAGTGCATCGTTCGGATCAGACAAATGATAAAGAAAATCTATGACGTGATTCCGATGAAAGTCAGTGGTTTCATCAGCATAATACAAAAGATTAAATTGTGATTGCTAAATGTGTAAGTTCTCTTACATTATTCTCTTATAAGTGTGTTGCAAAGTAGGTACAAATATACTTTCACATCCACGTTGACTAAAAGATTTGCTTACTGTCCGGATTAATCTTGACGCACCACCTTCTTACTTATTATAGAATTATGTTCCTTCCATTACATCACTGTGTTCAAAACTGGATAAGCATATGTACGCTGCAGATGCAACGTTGCAAGCCCTGAATACAACGCCTGACGGATTTGGCCGATAAACAATAATTGTAGATGAAATTTAGCATTGCGATTGTTATCCAAATAATCCTTTCAGTAAAATATGTCATAGGAGCTTAAGGAGCAAAACACACGACGTGAATTTGATTGTGTGGAACTGCTGTATCAGGCTTTGCATAAAATTATATTAAGAACATTAAAGTAACTCAGCTTCAAAGCACCATAAAAGCTGAGTATTACAATGTCAATCAACGTCACATAATGAACATTAATTCATATTCATTGTCTGATTATAGTTTTACCCCAAAGCTGGTGTGGCTCATTGGATAAGGTGCTCGACTCGTGACCAAAAGGTCCCGGGTTCGATTCCCGCCCTGAGCGTACCGGAGTTTTGTCTTTCGGATGAGCTAGTGAAATCCGAGGTACTGTGTCACGTAAATGATCCCTCACCGCTTCGGATGGGTCCGTTTGAAAGGTCTGAATTTCTATGCAATGCACCAGGCAGATGCCACTACCATATACGTGATATAATCGTGAAGTGACGTAAAATAATATTCAATCTATCAATCAATTTACGTCATGCCACGATTATTTAACGTATATAGTAAAGTTAACTGTCTGATGCGTTGCATAGAAATTTATATATTTGAAACGGACCACCCCGAAGTATTGTGGAATCTTTTACGTGCAACGTCTACTGTGAAACGGGACCTCGGTTTTTTTACTGTCTCGTCCAAAAGACAGAACACCGGTGCATCCTCGGTGGGAATACAACCCGGAACCTTTCGGCCACAAGCCGAGAACGTCATCCACTATGCTATACCGGCTTCATTAAATAAGTGAAAAATAGGTAGGCATCATTTGCTGTTGGAAAACAAAACAGGTGGTGGTGTATTTTTTTATGGGATGACGCAACAATATTTTTCAAAAACATGTATACAGAAGGAAACTCAACGACCAGGATCCTTATTTGTTCATCGTCAGGAAGGCTTGGAATTACAATGCAATAACGTAACTAATATTGGACAGTCCTTTGACATCTGTCAATGATTTAATTGTCTTCCGTGCATACTCTTCCTATGAGTGTTTTGTTCTGAGGGTCAGATGACTAAACATAAATATACTCGCACAGTGCTACGAAACAGAAAAGTCACTGAGGAATTGGTATCGTCAATAGAAAACATTGTTTCACAGTATGAAATTATCCTTTTCAGAATACATTTTCAAGTCCCGAAGTTTTTATTTACCCCGTTTATCTGACATCTTCCCTGGTTGACAGGCTGTGCGCGTGATGTGATTCATAGACCATGTCGGTGTACAAGGTCACAGTAATTTAATTATCGATCGATTCCTGGCGGAGCTTGTTATTTATACAATTTGTTATCAAATGATAATAGTTTTGTGATCTAGATCACGAATAAAATAATTAACATTATTGAATATTTGAAGCAGGAATGCTACTGATGACAACAAAACTGAAACTCAATTCTTGTATGTTTATGCGAAGTAATAGTGCCGTGTGCTGTCAATGAAATAAAATTATATGTTTCCATATCCTGTTTTATGTGTTAGTCCTTCCTGAGATTTATAGTATATGGCAAAAGTATACGACATATTGTCATAAATATAGGTACGATGTTATTCTGATCAATTATTTAAGGAACCCCCCCCCCCCAGAATACATGCGACAAAGCTGTATGACATAAATCACAAAGGACATACACATGGAAAAATTACACTACAAAAATATTCGTTTGTGTTGCGGTTACGATACCTACTAACGACGATCTAGTGAAGTAACAAATGTCACTCATTTGGTGTGGTTTAGGAACAACATGCACACCTTCATGTGTACTTATCTATAAACACATTACATACTATAATATTCACACATGCCATATGGATCGTCATACGTTAACAACTCCCAAGATTTAAAATCCTAAGATATCCCGAACAACGAATATCTCGAAGTATTTTCCACGGTCCCTCCGATTTTGAGATATCGAGATATGACTGTACTTTCAAAATTCTTGGATATTCTGAACAGGTGCCTAATGAAATAAAACAGTGCGTAATAAACTAAAACAGTAATACACACAAAAAGATAACATCTTGAGAATTCTATTAATTGTAAACATAATAGTCGTGACTTCAATGTATTTGACATTCATTCATACAAATAGATTACTGTACTACTTGTTGGCTTAATGCACCAATTCATAAGCTTAGTCATACTGTGGAATGGAAAAATATCCTACAATTCATTATCTCTTCAAGGTACAAGAAGACAGAAAGTAATATTTTTGATTTCAAATGCATTTACAGTTCATACAAATTGTGTCTCATTTAAATCAATCTATTATTTGCTTATTGCATAGATGTTGTTGAAATAGTGTTGAAATGCAAATTACACAATACATAGATTTATGTAAAATACTTCTTCGAACTTAAAAGAACTGTCATAAAACTCTATTGATTGATGTGTGAATGCAAACGATGGAATGGCTAGGATGCAGTGCATAGTTTTATATTTGACATTTCAATTTGTGTTTCATTCATAATATTGGATGATCTTCGCATATATACACAAAGGGCCTAATGGAAATATTATAGTGCCGTTGGATGTGATTGGTATTGCATTCTTTAATGGACAATATCGTTATCATATTGGAATCACAGTAATGGTATACACAAAATGCATTTACTTTTACGGTGTTGATTATAGAGAGGGCGTTGCTCCTTTTAAATTTCTGTTCCAACTCGCTGTAGGAAATATGCAAACTGAACACACATACATCATTACATTTAACAGAGGTGAACGATGATAACAAATATACAACTACAGGAATATTAAACGTTTATAATGTGTTTGCTGTCAATTCTTTAGTTATCATAGTCTTTTTTACAGCATGCTGTTTAACAGATGATAAGGAAAACGCAAGATAGCAAATACTCATTCCGATCATGTTTTGTATTTTAGTCACCCACCAAATGCATTTATCCAAACCTGGGCAGATTTTTTGTCCCATTGGAGATCAAAAGAATTACGTACATAAAAACATGTTTTGCTATCTGGTTTGAAATATTCAATTTAACCAAACATATGATAAATACGAAAAAAAAAAAACCATTGCATTTACTGCTACAGAGATTCTTGTTAGCGATCAAAACTTTACTTGAATATCTCCTTGTGTTGTGCAGAACGTAGCACCTTCACCAAAAATTGAAATTTTTCATGGATTTTTTAGAAGTCCTGAACTGGGTAACGAGGAAAGAAATAAAGTTATTAAGAAGTTTATAAATTGTGATCAGGATAGTGTGATCTTCCAACGTTAAATGTCGTCCGCAAAATTATTTTACATTGTTTATTTTCAGGTAATATTAATTGTAGTCATAGTATATTTGTTTATATTCGATATGCTATAATTGTCACAATTCTCGGACACTTCGTTGTAGTTCAATATCCTGATATGTCTTTCTGATTTAACTTGTATTTGATAGAGCATTTGCAGTGGCATCACGAGAATTAATAATACCGTTGACATATTAGATAGATATTGTACACATACGGGCTGGGTGTATTGCATTGGAAGTAGTATTAACACTGCTGTGTTATTAGAATATGTTCACTCTTATAGTCTTAGTGTCTTATAAACCTAGTTGTTTAGCCATAGTCTCTTAATTTTTTAGTATTAGTAGTAGTATCAGTATTAGGACTGTTTTATATCTAATCTGTATTGAGTCGTACACTTGACTGTAACATAGTTGTCGCACTACAAATAAACATTGAAAACACAACGCAAGACTTATAAGACTTGTATAAAAACGATCAAGGACCAAGAGAAAAGGACTACAATAGCGCTGTTTGAATTTTACATTGCAGTATGTATATACGATGGGTGCTTTTGAAATTCACTACAAGGTTATATGATGGGTTTGGCTCGGTCATAACAACATATTACTGTGCAAAGTATACATTTCATTTTCATCTATGTGTTCCAGCAATTTTCTAATGTCGTCAAAGTTTTCACTTTCTCATGCATTCGAAAATAAAGATATCCCGAAACATATAATGAAATCTTATACAAGTCTTCATATTCAGAGAGTACATGTATCTCAAGATAATGTGATTATGATTTAAGCAATAATAATTCACCATTTTATTTATACATGTAAATCTGTTACTGAATTTTATTTATTGGCCGCCATACCGAAAAGGTGGTGGATATTTGCGGGTTTATTTCATCGAATTTCCCCAAAAGCAATCTCAAATATATATCACAGATGAGAGATCAGGATTTAAGCTTATTTTCAGTATCCATTTTATATGTGTCCTCTTGCCATTGCCGAGAAATTGGGAAATTTTTACAACAGGGTAGCACGTTTCCTCCTGGCTGTATTTCCGTCACATCAAAAATTTTATGGATATCTGTCATCTCATTTCGATGTACATATACATGCTACACAATGAAAGTTTCTTATCAGCTATGGTAGGAAAGTTAATTCCAAAATAACCATTGAGGATACAATCAGTAATAATTAATAATGGCTTCAGACTCTAAAAAAAGGAAGATTACTTATCGCTTTAATACCCATTCGACTCGATAAAGCAATAAAATATGACCTGTAAATTATGGCCACTGGAAAATGTTTATCCGTAATGCTTGCATTATTCTTCACCTGACAGATTAGAAATGCCGTTCAAGGCGAGATAAACTTGAGTAAATCGTAGTATTTTAAATACAGCAATAAGATAATACTGTCAAGTCCATAATTCAGTAACCTTATAGAATTAACATAAATGAATAATACACATGAAGAGAGATTTGTATATTATCTTTTTCAAACAAGATGCATCATATCTGGCTAGAAAATGACTGGACAGATCTTCATGTATAAGATAATGAAATATATCTGAGTAATGTATAATTATAATGTAATAAATATATCGATATCAATCAAACTTAATCTCCTACAACAAAAACAATTTATGAAAAATACAGATAGTTGACATGATTTCTTACGGACCGGTCAAAATTGCATGGAACCTGAGATCTATAAAAACGCTCATTATAATACTTGAATCATAATCTGTCTTAATCGATTCACAGACAGTCCTTACGAAAATTGCAAAGCATTGATTTTTCTGGAAGCTCCTTCTTATCCAAAGAACCTACAATTTAGTCTAAATACATGTTCACCAAGACAATCGATACAATATCAAATACAAAGTTTATTTAAAGGGGTACTTACGTTTTCCAACAATCCTAGAACCAAACTGCTTAGCAACGTACTAGTGATACCAAAATATACGTTTCGCTTTTGGTAGTGTTCTGAGAAATTTTCTGATAAGGAATGAATATTAGTGGTTTTTATAGATTACGAAATTGTGAAAGAGTCTCGAATGGACAGACGCGGTCTCATAGTTCATCAATATCTGCGAGTTGCAGATTAAAAAAACACACATTTACATCTTATTTCCCTAATACTATTCTTATCAGGTCCATAATGACATATCGGCATCTCTCCAAGTCAAAACAATAAGAACGGCTCCAATCCATTTTCAGATTAATTCTCCTTTCATTATTTTCAGATTACCAAACTAACATTACAAAATGTAAGTATATAAAATCTGAATAAAAGTTACGGGTTAACATAGTAAACTTGCTTACAGTTTACTTCTAAACTTGATTTGAAGAATAAAATCAATTAGTATTTTAATTATATTCGAGGATCTGATGCAGTATACGAGCACTAATATAATCTGAACGTATATACCTTTCTGATAATACCAGATTCGACAATATGTATTTACTGGATTTCACGGGTTTCTATATGACTTTTACGACGATTTTTGCATAAAGAAGAGATCGTTTCGAGGTAATTTCTCACCTCAGTTTTTTAACTGATTGTTCGTATTTGTCTTGATGTGGAATTTGACATTAAATGAACCACAGAATGTGCACGATAAATACTAGTTTGTGGATTTACTAAGACGTATCTCTAACGCAATTATATAAAGGATGTCATCTTTCCGGAGGCAACACCTTCACATTTTTCAGTACAGTATTCTGAAATTAAAAAGTATCTCCCTGTTCGATATATCTGTCCAACGATGCATGGCTTTTGCTTTAGGTCATTTGTATCATTATTGTAATCTCCGAGTTTCTATCTCCGCTACCGCAATTTTGCAATCGTCATAATTTTATCGCCATAACTTTCTACTTAAATAATAAAGAAATATCTTTTATTTTAAGTTGTACAAAGTCATTATGCATCTAAACTGTGTGTATCTTAATTCCATTCATCGAAAAAAAATCGAAAGATATGTAAGGGATATTGAGCAAGCTATGTAGAACCATTCATGAAATACAGTAAAACCTGTCTTAGCGGTCACCTCTATTAAGAGGTCACCTGTCTATTTTAAATTCTCAATATCTATGTTTTCCTAGATAATAGACCTCTGTATAAAGGCCACCTGTCTATAAAGGCCACTTTTGACTCTTCCCTTAGCTGACCTTAATAGACAGGTTTGACTGTATTAAATTCTAAAAATTTTCCGCGAAGTCGAAAATCTGTTTTAAAATATACACTTTTCATTCTCTCATTTAAGGTGGCTCGAGTGTCGTGTGACGTCATAGTTTCATTCCGGATTTTTGTTACCGTTGCGTAGTTTATTTTTATGCCGTGTTGTTCTTTGTTGGTGAAACGAAACGTCAATCGTCGTCATGTCCAACAGATTTCGGAAAAAAAACCCCGGACAACTGGCAAAAAAAGGGCTATAGTGACAAAATAAAGGGGTTAAGGAAGGCATTATAGAAACGTATAAGTTGTGATAAACCTGTGCCATATCGATCTATAGAGTGCGAGTGCCACGATGTCGATGATACAATAAGTAGACGCGTTGCCGTTGATCACGATTATACAGATATTGCTGTCTATTTTTTTGACAGGAATCATGGCCCCTATTTTCTAAGATTCCAGGCTTTTCGCGCTAAAACCCGTTCGCACCTAAGTTGTTTCGCCCCAATACCTGTTCGCCCTGGGTTGTTTCGCCCTAGGTCGTTTTGCCTCAATAAATAAAGCTATGGAAGCGTTGAAGCTAACTCTATTTCATATTTTTTGAAAACTTTCAAAAAGTGCCAAGCATTCGGTCCGATAACTTTGTGAATTCTATCAGACCAAACAAGC